>JAVLUX010000083.1:5190000-5790000 GCA_032164185.1 Moxostoma hubbsi | reverse complement strand
GCTCCAGGACCAAGAGTGTGGATAATGTCCACCCGAGAGACCGTGCCGTAACCTTCGTTGCCCGGAGGGCAAGGTCGGTTGCCGAGCGCATTTCCTGCATCAATCCCGAGGCAGAACTGCCCACGTGCAGTTCTTTCAGCGCCTCGGCTTGGTGGACCTGCAGGAGAGCCATGGCGTGCAGGGCGGAGGCGGCTTGTCCGGCGGTGCCATGGGCTCTAGCAGTCAGGGAAGACATGAACCTACAGAGCTTGGACGAGAGCTACAGGCACCCGCGCCTGGGGGCATCGCCAAGTAAACCCTAGCCGCTCCACTATCAAGGGTAGTGAGGGCGGGGGAGCTGAGAGATCAGGACCGGGCAGAGAAAGGTGCCTCCCACGAACTCGTCAGCTCCTTGTGCACTTCCAGGAAGAAAGGCACTGGAGCGGGCTGTGATCCATCCAGCCGCGAGGGTTCAGGGGAGAGCGGATGGTTCCACTCTAGCTCGTTGTGTGTGTCTGTTTATCTTATATTTTGTGTTGTTTTAAGTTGAGTTTTACCATTAAAATTTTATGTTGACTGTTCAGCCGGTTCCCACCTCCTCCTTGCCCATCCTTCTACTGTTACAAGCTTACTTGTCTGTCTGTCTATCTATAGACTATACAGAAGTTGGCAAATATTACTCAAATTAAAACATGTACCGTCTTGCTTCACAGCAAGTCCTCCTGTTGTGTTTTTGTTTTTTGAAATCTAATCACTAATTACCCAAAATAGCTTAGTTCCAGAGCTAAGGGTGTATCCAGCTACTAAACAACATGGTCCAAATTTTTATTAAAAAAAAATAATAATACATTTTATGGAGTTCAGGTGTGACACAATGCGTGGTTCAGACAGGTGAACGTCAAGCTCTGCGCACTTTGCTATTTTTGATACTTTTTGTGTTGGTTCTGCATAGTGGCTGGAGTTTGTTTTGTGGAATAACACTCCTTCAGGTCAGTTTGTGGATGAACCTGCACAGTCTTTGTTCTTATGCCTCCTATTGGATGGAGCTTGTTTTACATTTACATTTATTCATTTGGTAGATGCTTTCAAAACATTTTTGAAAACAGGTTATTCAAAACAGATTAAAGTGCAACTAATTGTTTTTACAAATATTATGTCATTGGGTAAAAAGCTTGGTCTTACAGTCTAAAGAAGTTCAAGGTTACGGGCAAGGAAGAGGCGAGAAACCGGCTTGACATATAAACTAAAGGTTTAATGAAGAACTCAAAAGACAAACACATAAGATAACGGACGTCCGTAATTGAGCTCTCTCTCTCGATCGCCGTCTGCGAGTGGCCTTTATCCCTCTTGACGGCTTAATTAGCCTAATACGGGACCGGGCGTGCGTAATCACGTGCCGGTCCCGCCCTCCACCGTGCCACATACAGATATTTGGAGACTTTTGAACCCATCTGGTAGGGACTATACATTTCTTTTCATCAGATATTTTTTTTATATCTAAGTCCCTAGTCTCATCTGTTGCTGATTGTTCAACTGGAAATATTTTAGTCTCAGGTCACGCCTGATGAGTTTAGTGGTGTTGCCACATACAGAGAAAAAGAAATCATATAGTTGCCATTTTAATGCATCCATTTTTTAAAATCCTGAATTCTAACAAATGCTAAAGGCTGAAATCAATGTCTATGTGGAGACCAACAGGTCCTCAATATCCTTTTTGGGGATGGTTTAGGAGGCACTTAAGGAATTTTCATTCATCAAAAAATCCAAAGCACGAGAACTCTTAGAGTTGGAAGGGAATGTTAAAAGTGCAGAGGCAGAGCTTAAGTGCTCTGAATAGAATAGATTATTTTCTGTTGTGTAATTCTGTCTCACAAAATTTGTATAGAAGCACCGGACTTCAGCAATCCGACGGCAAAGTTGTCGCGGGTACTCTCGTTGGCGTACATGACAGTTTGAATTTAGAGGGATGGACGCCGGTTGGTACCGTCATGCGCTGAATTTATGCCCAAATTTTTATTTTTTCAGTTTTGTTTTTGTTCTGGGGGATGTTCGGGGGTTGATTGTTGGACAAATGTTGGAATGTGCTCTTTATAATTTTATTTTTGACACACAATCTATTTTTTCCTCATATGTCAAAATGTCAAATGTTAATATAAGCGGATTGTCTCTCTTCGAGTGGAATGTGAATGGGTTGGGGCACCCCATAAAAAGAGGGAAAGTTATTTATTTTCTTAAACATAAGAAAGTTGATATAGTGTTTCTTCAAGAAATGCATCTTTCCCCGCCGGAAGCTGAAAAATTTGGGAAGATATGGAATGGACATATTTTCTTTAGTTCTGGCTCAAGTAAGAGCAGGGGAGTCATTACATTGATAAGTAAGCATCTACAATTCAAATGTCTCAAACAGATTAAAGATAAATTAGGAAACATCATTATTGTTTTAGCAGAAATTCAGGGGCAAAGGTTGATTTTGGCTAATATTTATGCACCTAATGTTGATGATCAGGGCTTTTTTATAGATCTTGAAGGGATGTTTGATCATAGTGAAGCAAAAGTGTGTAAGCCCCCGAATGTCATCTGATGTCCTCAGAGAATTTACCTGATTCAAATATGTATATTATATAATATAATATTTTGTCACGGAAGGTGGAGTTTTGGCTATTCAGGGCATGACAGTCTTCTACAGAACTGACTCCACTTTTGTTAGAAGTTTATACGGAATCATTAATGAATGGAAATCTTCTGCCAACCATGACACAAGCCCGGATTCATAAATAGGACAAAGATCCAAGCGATTTTAAGAGTTATCGTCCAATTTCCCTAATCCAGCTAGACGTAAATATTTTGTACAAAATATAGATCTGGTGGGGTTTATTCAGGGCCACAGCTTTCCAGCAGGGACCTTCCAGCGGCCCAAATAGCACATTAAGTGTTTGGGCATTTTATTCCCAGCAAATTAGTCTGATTTAGTTAGTTAATTGTGACCCCTTAACAAAAAGGTTTGAGCGATGTGGGCAGGTGGGCTTCATTACATTTATCTATGTTTGGGAAGGTTAATGTTATTGAAATTAATTGTATCCCAAAATGTTACTACCTGTTACAATCTCTCCCTGTAGATGTCCCCCTCTCTTATATCAAGCAATATGATAGCATAGTGAAGTCCTTCATTTGGAATGGTAAGCATCCTTGATTACATTTTAATAATTTACATAGGTCAATTGACAATGGTGGCTAGGCCTACACAAGATTGTTGTATTATTATGCATTCGGTCTCAGACATTTGGCTCATTGATCACTTCCACCTGAGAGAGTCTCTCCCTTGTATTGTATTGATCAGGAAGTTCTTGCCCCTATTTTGCCATTGCAACGCCCTTTGATCAAACTAATCGGAGAAGTTACACTACGTTATCTTGCATTTGCACTCGGTATGGAGTGTCCAGAGTGTTTAATTTGGACCTTTATTTAAATTTAGACTCAAGCATATGGCTGAACCCTAAATGATATATTAATAGGTCCCCTTTCTGCTGGTCAGAGTGGATTGTGAGGGGAGTTACACTTGTTGACCTATATGAGAGAGGAGTGTTGAGATCCTTAGAAAATTTGGTTCAACATTTTGTTATTCCTAGATCTCAGTTCTATAGGTATTTACAGCTGTGCCACCTACACTGTATTGTTTTTGGAAGTGGCAGATACTTTGGGAGAGGTGATTACTGCTTTTGGAAAAGGTCATGAGGAATCAGTGTATCCTTGCTAATTCAGAGTCTGGGGGTGGAGCTTTAACTTATGTCAAGAGATTATGGGAAAAATATTTAAAATTGGTATTGGAGGAAGGAATGTGGGCTAGGATTCTAAAAAACGTAAAGTCTGCATCTGGAGATGCAAGGGCGTGCCTTATGCAATTCAAGATTGTATATAGATTCAATTGGACCCCCTCTAGATTGTATATACTTGGTCTTAAAGACACACCCACCTGCTGGCGATGCCAATCAGAAGATGTGGTAAAATTCTGGTTGAAGGTCCAGAGTTTTGTGTGTGACGTTTTGGGCACTTCATTTTGCCCCAGACTCTGTATTTTGGGAGATGGGGCGGTCATAAATTTGGGGTATAAACACATACAAAATTGGGTACTGACCAGTGTTATGATTCGTTGGCAGGCTATTTTAAGGGGATGGAAGTCGGATGGAGCACTCTCATTCCTGGAGTGGTGTGAAGAGATGGGGAGGGTGGCTGCTTTCGAAGAGGGGTCAAGAAGGATGGGGGTTCAGATTTTGTTTGATAGGAAGTGGGGCAACTGCTAAGTGTTTTTGGGAGATTCTCTGGGAAGTGTGGTGGAGAGAGTATAGTTTTTATTACACATTTCTTTTCTTTTTTGTTTTCTTTTTTTCTGTTTTTTTGTGTGTTAGGGTGGGGTGGGTGATTGGGAGGGGGAGGGGTAATAGTAGGGGTTAAATGTTAAATGCTATTCAACATATATATGTTGTGTTTTTTTTTTTTTTTAGATATCTATGAATCAATAAAAATGTTAATTGAATGTATACATTTTATGACAATCAGGTTTATGTTACTGCTACAAGTCACTATTGTTGAGTATTTTGTTCTTGGGAAGAATAAAGTAGGAATAAATACACATGTAGGAAATAGCACATGTATGTATAATTCAATAATTTACCTTTTTTATGCCTTTTTACCATCTGCTCTATTCTCTTGACCTACACGAACAAGGCAATCCTATTCTCCCACCTGGTGGCACAGTACTGCAATTACAACATCTTCCCTTTTTTCAAAATGAATAAGACTTTCTTGGAACAATACATACAGCAGCCAATAATCATTAGAAGGTTGTAGAGTTACAACGTGTTAACCTCCACCCTTATAACAATAATAAGCAATTTTCTACAAGCAGCAACTACATAAAACAACAACATATATCTTTACTTCTCTTTTTTTCTATAAATATTTTCTATATAGTTTTTATGAGCCTATATATTGCATAGTTTTGGAAAGGATGACAGGATGATTCTTGAGCACTTTGATGTTTATCTATGTTTGCCATTTAAGATTAGATTAAATTGCTAAATCTTATCTTTGTGGGTAGTACAGAGAGCTGGGGCAGTTTTTAACAGATAATATTATTTTTTTTAACAAGTTTTTTCCACAAGGTTTTATGCAATCTGCAGCATTCCACAGATGGGCTATTTAAAGATGCTGTAAGTTGTTTTAGAACTTCCATCAGAACACTGATGCCACTGAATAAGGCTGTGTTCCACTTTACTTTAAACATCCACTTGCTAACTTCCACGAGAGGAATTTCTGTTGACAGAACCTCAACCCCTCAATTTTGACCGAGGGCATAATCTGGGGCATAATAATGGGCAGAGACAACTCTGATGTATGCTTTAGGCAGCTACATATCCCACAATGCAACTCGATTGTGATGCACATATCGCACTGAAAATACCCCACCCCAAACAAATCTTATGTATCATGAAAGTGAAGTTAGGTCAGTTAAGCAGTTCAGAAAACATGAATAATCCTCTCTAACAAATCAATTCCAATAAATAAATAATATACTTCTTAAAAGACCAGATTTATACATAAGAATCGTCTCGGTTACGTATGTAACCTCCATTCCCTGATGGAGGGAACGAGACATCGTGTCGAAGAAGCGACACTAGGGGTCTCTCTTGAGCGCCGAAATATGTCTCTGAACTATGAAAAAAGGCCAATGAGAGTTGGCGAACAGTATTTGCATACCCCGCCCCCGGACATACGGGTATAAAGGCGAGGGAAATATGCTCGTTCATTCAGGATTTTTCTGAGGAGCCGGGAGTTTCCTGGCCACCTCAGCAGCTCGGCTCAGCGACGTGGCCAGGAAGTCACGACGTCTCGTTCCCTCCATCAGGGAACAGAGGTTACATGCATAACTGAGACGTTCCCCGTCTGTCGCTCACTTCGACGTCATGTCAAAGAAGCGACACTAGGGGTCCACTTGAAATCACGCCATGCGCTGAGCCGTGTATGTGTACTGCTGACACAGAAGCGGGCAGGTATTCTACATGCACAAGCGATCAACTGTGTTCAGACTGCACATCCCCAATGCCCCAAAAAAGTCGTCAGAATCCTTTTGGTTATCCTAGGGGGGAACAAGTTGACGCTCCCAACTAGGGAACGGGCCAAGCCTGGCTGGGCCTCTTTTCCCTCTATGTTTTCTCGGCATAGCGCAAGAGCAGCCGGGGCCCTTACCGCATCGAGGGAAGGGGGTCTTACCCGAATTCCTATTCTTTCAGGGGGAAAAGACCCTGCGGAGGCCACACCCACCCGACAGTGGAGGTAAAGGTGGCGAAATACATCACATGGCCTCTTAGGTCGCATGTGGAAAAAATGGCACGGTGGTAGATCCCGCCTCAGGGAGGGGGGAGTTGCTACAACACGGCGACTGGAGGGCAGTGAAAAGACTGCCTAAGGGAGACGCGGGTCAGCTCGTAAGGTGACCGTACCACAGAAGTACCCAGAGGAGGAGTCCGCGTAGGAGGCCTAACCTGTGGAGCACCTATTCCAGTAGGGGTAGCCTGGGGTACCCATAGTGGACTGGGCCAGCAAGTTCCTCCGCTGAACTGCGGACCCAAAAGGGCTTGGGAGGAATCAACCAGGGACCTAAGGGGGTCTCCTGGGAAAGAGGGCGCACTGTTGTACCTCAGCAGAGGGAAAAGGCGCTGGAAACAAGCGATTCACCTGGTCAGACCGTCGACGTGTACCAAATTCTACGGGCTCGGACCTGAGAGAACACGGACGAGACTGACTCAACCCTGAGATTGTAAAATCTTGCAAAGGTGTTAAGTGCTGCCCAGCCCGCAGCTCTACAAATGTCCACTAGGGAGGTGCCCTTAGCCAGTGCCCATGAGGATGCCACGCTCCTAATAGAGTGGGCTCGAACCCGCAGAGGGGGTGGCATGGCCTGGGTGTGATAGGCCAACAGAATGGCGTCCACCACCCACTGGGACAACCTCTGTTTGGAGACAGCATTCCCTTTCTGCTGTCCTCCAAAGCAGACAAAGAGCTGCTCAGAGTGCCTGAAGCTCTGCGTCCAGGTAGGCACGCAAGGCACGTACCGGACACAGCAGTGAGGGGGCTGGGTCTGCCTCCTCCCGGGGCAGCGCTTGCAGGTTCACTACCTGATCTCTGAAGGGTGTGGTAGGAACCTTGGGCACATAGCCCGGTCGAGGTCTTAGGATCACATAAGTGTCTGACGGACCGAAATCCAGGCAAGTGTCATTAGTAGAGAACGCTTGCAGGTCCCCGACCCTCTTGATGGAGGCGAGCGCGATCAGCAGGGCCGTCTTTAGAGAGAGGGCCCTGAGTCCAGCTGATTCTAGTGGCTCGAAAGGGGATCTCTGAAGACCGGCGAGGACCACCGAGAGATCCCAGGAGGGGAACAGGTTTAGCCGGGAGGGATTTAACCTCTGGGCACCTCTTAGGAACTTGACGATTAAGTCGTGCTTGCCCAGAGACTTGCCGTCTACTGGGTCGTGGTGAGATGCAATAGCGGCAACATACACCTTCAAGGTGGAAGGGGACAGCCTCCTCTCCAACCTCTCCTGTAGGAACAGGAGCACCGACCTAACTGCGTACCTCTGTAGGTCTTCTGCCTGGGAAGAACACCAATTCACAAACAGACTCCATTTCAGGGCATAGAGTTGCCTGGTTGAAGAGGCTCTGGCTTGGTTGATCGTGGCTACGACCGTGGGTGGTAGACCAGCTAGATCTTCCATGTCCCGTCCAGGGGCCAGATGTGGAGGTTCCAAAGGTCTGGGTGCGGATGCCAGAGCGTGCCCCTGTCCCTGAGAAAGAAGGTCCTTCCTCTGGGGAATTTGCCAGGGAGGGGCTGTCGCGAGGAGTACGAGGTCCGAGAACCAGGCCCGGGTGGGCCAGTAAGGAGCCACGAGAGTGACTTGCTCCTCATCCTCCCTGACCTTGCACAGCACCTGTGCAAGAAGGCTCACTGGGGGGAAAGCGTACTTGTGCAGCCCCACCGGCCAGCTGTGTGCCATTGCATCTGCCCCGAGGGGAGCCTCTGAGCGGGCGTACCAGAGCGGGCAGTGGGAGGTCTCTCGGGTGGCAAACAGGTCTACCTGGGCCTTGCCGTACCATTCCCAGAGTGCAGATCTTTGAGTGCCTTGGCCTGGTGGACTTGGCGGAAGCGGCCAGTCCGGTGGTAGGGGACCACTGTGTACCCGTGGGATGCTCCGCCATGAGGGTAGTGAGAGTGGATTAGCGAGAGGCCTTGTGACGGGTGTCCTCCATGAACTCGTCAGATCATCATGCACTTCTGGGAAGAAAGGGACCATGGGGGGGCGCAGCTGTGAGCGGTGCGCAGACCCAAGGAATCAATCATCCAGCCGCGAAGGCTGTGGGGAGGACAGAGGATTCCAGTCCAGCCCCATGCTGATGACGGCCTGGGCAAGCATGTCGGACATCTGGGCGTCAGCATCAGACTGGGCTTGCTGGCCCGAAGGCGGTAGCCCAGTCGAGTCATCCATGTCAGACGCCAGACCGCTCTCCGGTTCGGGGGGCATAAGAGGAAACGCAGGCTGGCTATGAGGAGAGCCGCTGTTGCCTCGAGCCCGTTAACTTCCGTCGAGTGTGCCGGGGGGCGGATGGTTCGCAGGGACGTACCCGGCGAAACCGAGCCCGCTGCCTTCCCAAAATTGCCTCCAACGCCAGCCACGTCATCCTCAATCCCATGGGAAGAAGGGGCGGCTGGAGTGACGTTCCTTCTGAGAAAGGAAAGCCGCGACCGCAACGTTGCCATGGTCATGTTCTCGCAGTGAGAACATGAGCCATCCTGCCTCGGTGTGATCGCTGCCCAGACACATGAGACAGTGCCTGTGGCTGTCAGGAGCGGAGAGCACTCTACTGCATCCAGGAACTACACAGGGGCAGAAGGGCATCTTTATAAAGACGCTTCCTGAAAAGGATGTTCAACGCCAGCTGTGTATTTGCTCTTTTAGAGATATAAACTCTTTTAACTGCACTGTCGAAGAGCCCATGGGCAAAGCTGCACTGCCGTGCAGAGAAGGGCGAAAGCTGCTGATATGTGCTGTAGATCCAACAGCAATCGCACTCAGAGATGGGAAGAAGTGTGTTACTCGCAGCTCGCTGCATACACAACCAGTCGGCTCTGTAGAATTTTGAATGAAACAGACGCATTTCCCTCGCTTTATACCAGTATGCCGGGGGCGGGACATGCAAATTCTGTCTGCCAATTTCTCATTGGCCTTTTCTCATAGATCAGAGATGCAAAAAGCGCTCAAGAGAGACCCCTAGTGTCGCTTCGACACAACGTCGAAGTGAGCGACTGACGGGGAACTCCTGGATAGTGATGAAGAGTTAACATTTTCCTCAGAAGAAGAGTGGGACTCCAATGAACGTTTGTATTTTGAAGAGAAACTTGATCCAGCCGAGGATAAAATTTCAGAGGAGTAAGTAAGTTTTCATTAGTTGACATGCTATTTTATATAAACATGTACATACACTCACCTAAAGGATTATTAGGAACACCTGTTCAATTTCTCATTAATGCAATTATCTAATCAACCAATCACATGGCAGTTGCTTCAATGCATTTAGGGGTGTGGTCCTGGTCAAGACAATCTCCTGAACTCTAAACTGAATGTCAGAATGGGAAAGAAAGTTGATTTAAGCAATTTTGAGCGCGGCATGGTTGTTGGTGCCAGACGGGCCGGTCTGAGTATTTCACAATCTGCTCAGTTACTGGGATTTTCACGCACCACCATTTCTAGGGTTTACAAAGAATGGTGTGAAAAGGGAAAAACATCCAGTATGCGGCAGTCCTGTGGGCGAAAATGCCTTGTTGATGCTAGAGGTCAGAGCAGAATGGGCCGACTGATTCAAGCTGATAGAAGAGCAACTTTGACTGAAATAACCACTCGTTACAACCGAGGTATGCAGCAAAGCATTTGTGAAGCCACAACACGCACAACCTTGAGGCGGATGGGCTACAACAGCAGAAGACCCCACCGGGTACCACTCATCTCCACTACAAATAGGAAAAACAGGCTACAATTTGCAAGAGCTCACCAAAATTGGACAGTTGAAGACTGGAAAAATGTTGCCTGGTCTGATGAGTCTCGATTTCTGTTGAGACATTCAGATGGTAGAGTCAGAATTTGGCGTAAACAGAATGAGAACATGGATCCATCATGCCTTGTTACCACTGTGCAGGCTGGTGGTGGTGGTGTAATGGTGTGGGGGATGTTTTCTTGGCACACTTTAGGCCCCTTAGTGCCAATTGGGCATCGTTTAAATGCCACGGCCTACCTGAGCATTGTTTCTGACCATGTCCATCCCTTTATGGCCACCATGTACCCATCCTCTGATGGTTACTTCCAGCAGGATAATGCACCATGTCACAAAGCTCGAATCATTTCAAATTGGTTTCTTGAACATGACAATGAGTTCACTGTACTAAAATGGCCCCCACAGTCACCAGATCTCAACCCAATAGAGCATCTTTGAGATGTGGTGGAACGGGAGCTTTGTGCCCTGGATGTGCATCCCACAAATGTCCATCAACTGCAAGATGCTATCCTATCAATATGGGCCAACATTTCTAAAGAATGCTTTCAGCACCTTGTTGAATCAATGCCACGTAGAGTTAAGGCAGTTCTGAAGGCGAAAGGGGGTCAAACACGGTATTAGTATGGTGTTCCTAATAATCCTTTAGGTGAGTGTATTTTACTAGTGGGACTGTTTCCAGACTTGCCAGCCAGGATTCAGAGTATTGAAATTTGAAAAATGTCCTAATAGGCAAGTTTTAGTTACATTTAAATGCTGTTTCGGCTAAAGCAGGCATTTAAATTGTATGCTGTATGATATAAATATGATATGTAATATGATGTAAAAATAATATGAATGTTTAGATTATATTTTATCTAGTGTTTATGCTACCTCATTATCATCAACAAAGCTTGTGCTTGCAAATATGTGATCAGATTCAATGAGTAAAATGCACTTTAAATATGCCCGTATTAGAAAACCAGAATATTATAATGATTTCTGAAGGATCATGTGACACTGAAGACTGCAGTAATAAATAATAAAGTCTTTATGTAAAGAAAATGTATAGTCATATTACTTCTTTAAATATTATTGTTAAATTACTGTTAATATGATTACTTCACATATTATTGTAGCCCAGTTTGTGTTGATACAATGTTATCAGACTTAGCCATTAATATGTTTTTAAGCAACTGAAAAAAGCACAAATGTCAAGGCATGTCAAAACTTCTCCAGGGCCCAAAACACCCTCAGACCCCAGAGGATTAATACACCAGCACTTTGAGCACAATATAGAAGATGTACTTGCATGTAGTGGTGTTTACTTGCGTTGTTTGTGTTGCTTGGTTCTTGGTCGAAAGTTCGTTCCGTCTTTATGAATGATGAGGTTGGCTTTGAAACGAGGTCTTCTCATGGGTGTGTGAAGCATAGAGATTGATGAGCTTTCTAGGGACGTCAACTCCCGAGCTTCCTTGGACCTCACATGGCATGGACCTGGTTCCGACGAGATCCAGAGAAGACCACGAGGGAAGAGTCAGAGCAAAGTCTGAGCAGTCAGGAGAGACCAGATGAGAGATGACAACAGAAGAGGAGAGACTGAAGAGAGGAAGAGCGTGTTCTTCCTGTTTGGAAACATTTAAAATGAAATTGGCAGCATCCCCTAAGGTGTCCTGCCCCCACCAGAAGTGACTTTTCAGAGTCACATGGTCAACTGGACTGTCTTTTTTGACAGTTGCTTTTTATGGTCCTTTGTTTCAGATTCTTACAAATCTCCTGCTCAAAAATAGTGCATATTTACTCATGAACTTTTATATCTTGAGAATGGTACAAGAGACATGATATTCATTGTCATCAGCTTTCTCTGCATAAGCAAGCGAACACTTATATACTAGACATTACATTTTTTCATGGCTATTATATGTGTAGGTAACAAAACATGAAAATCCCTGGTTACAAATCATACTGGTTAATTCCTTGGTCCACATGGATAAAACATTACACATATTTTAAAGAGGTACATCAGGTTATAGCCATTAATTTGTCAGTTATACAAGTTACCACAGTTCAAAGAGAATTTCAGAATTACCTAGCAAGTCTAGGTCTTGTATAAATCATGGATTTAAATGCATTCTGTACATTTTAGAAGGCCGATTTAAGTCGGTAAAGTACTGTGACTTTGTGTAAAATGTTTCTGGATTAAGATGAAATGTCTTAGTATTCGAGTCATGCAAATCTGATGGTCTTTTGGAAACCTTTCAAGGAAAGGTCTGCTTTAACTCTGTGTAGAAGTTCAGAAAGTCAGGCTGAGGGGCCTTTCTGACCAATCATGATGCATGGGCTGTTTAATTTATGACGGTGAAGAATTCCAGGATTGCAAAGGTTGAAAATCCCTAGATTCAAATCATGTCGTTTCAATTCTTCTGCATGTATAATACTACATATCCCCCTTTCGATTAAAGATGTTTGAAGTAGAAGCAAATATCTGCAATCGCTGGAAAACAAGCAGAAGAAGACAAACACAAACACCAACAAGACAACACCTTCATCAAAGCTAAAATACTGGTGCAGAATATCTAGTTATTCAGGAAGTATTCTAGCATTGAGGATTCTTGGGCCGTTTTGGTACTCTTGCACTATTGTACGATTGTTCGTGTTTTAGAGTCATGCTTAATTATCTTTTTCAGAAACGTATAAAGGGTAATTTGGGTTTTATTGGGGTGAATCCTTGTGAAACCGAGCAATCGTTTATAAAATTAAACCGATTAGAGTCAGTTCCATTAGGTGAATTCCTTCCACCTTGGACTGTTTCGTTTGACCCTCTTCTAGTGTTAATTTTGTCACCTATTTTTAATTTAGTCTTAGTCTTGTGCGAAATGTCCTTGTTAGTTTTAGTCATATTTAGTCATTCACATATCTTTTTTTGTTAGTCAAGTTTTAGTCGACTAAAAGTTCGTCATTTTAGTCTAGTTTTAGTCAAAAGAGAATTTAAGGTATCTTAGTCAAGTTTTAGTCAACTAAAAGTCTCGTCATTTTAGTCTAGTTTTAGTCAAAAGAAAACTCAATATATCTTAGTCAAGTTTCAAAACATTTTAGTCTTTTTTTAAATAAATAATTTCTGAGATTAATTCTAAGATAACCATTTCAGTCAAATAATGTTTCACACATCTCAAATATTGGTTAAATGTCATAATTACCTGACAAAATACACTTGTTGAATGATTTGTTGAATTCACTTTGTTAAACGTGTCTGGATTTCTGATTTAAGAGACACATTCACAAATGACGAACTTGTTCTGAAGAGTATTTTATAAAGCAAATAAGTTACATAAAATATATATAACCTGCATAATGTATGTGCCACAACACCATAGCTAACTGGTTAATTTACAGCGTAGATGCCTAAAATCAGCATTAGCTTATGAGACGTTAATTTAAGTTAACTTCCCTGAATGTGTGGGTGGTTAGTCTTTAGATGTCGCTTAAGGTTGGTGGTGTTTTTCCCGGTATTGTTTATCCGCAGTGCTTCCCGTCAGTTATAATGACACATTCTGACTTTTTGTCAATATCATTGTACCTAAAATGCGACCAAATATCGAGCCTCTTCCTTCTACCTAGCATGTCGTTGGCGCTCGTCGCGTGTTCGCCACTGTCTATGATTGTTGTGTATTTGCTCCATGTAGTTTCGTGTTTGAGCCACAGGAGTATGAGACCTGTAGCCGTTACTTGAGCAACAGCGCGAACTCATTCGGAATATTTTGAAGGCGTAACAGCTGAATATTCTATCTCATAGTGAAAAAGCAGAGACGATTGTATACGAAAATGAAGAGAGATTTTATCTTAGTTTTTATTTTATGCAAAACATTTTAGTCTCGTCTTTTTTCGTCAACAATAATGCATGTTAATTTAGTCTTAGTCAGCGTTTTTGGACATTGGTGCAGTCTCGTCATCGTCTCGTCTTAGTCATGGAAAAAAAGGTCGTTGACGAACATATTTAGTCTCGTCTCGTCTGACGAAATTAACACTGCCCTCTTCACTCGGGAAGTACCAAAGGCTAAGTCATAACATGAAGGTTTGCGTTCTTTTTAAATTGATCCGCGTGGTTCTATTGTGTAGAATTGTGTAATTGGGATGGTTTCTTTGTCCGCAATATCATGGCATATCACAGATAAATGTCTTATTCACACAAGGCTTTCTGAATGCTCCATGAATTCATGGTGGCTCGTGAACAAAAAGCATAAGGAGTCAATCCTGATATATTGCCCTTGACTTTCTAGCTAGCTAACTGGATTAGATTTCGCATTTTGCCTAATTGAGTGTGTCCTATCATGATGTGTAAGTTACATAACCAATGTTGAGGGGTTAGTGTGACCTCATATGGACTTAGTGTAGCTAGGGTTTCTGAGTACCTTAAATAATGTTGGGTGCTCCTTGTCTAGGAGGAAACTAGTTGGTTATTACCCTAGTGTATGGATGCGTTAAGGGACTGTTGTAAACTGTGTCAGACTGTTTCAAACGCCCCCCTTTTTCTGATCTTGGATCTTATTTCTGTTGACTTGGTTTCAGTGGACCCATTTGAAGATTGGTGCTTTGTGTCTTGGCGCTTTGTGTGTTGGCTATTTAAGTTAAAGACTTAAATTATAAGATAATTTAAGTCTTTTTAACAGTTCTTGATGTGTGTATATAACTCATCATGAGCTATTGTATGACAAAGTTTCTGTTATGTCGGATTAAGATGTTGTTGAGGCTAATGGATGAGTTTTCAGTCCATAAGACGGTGCCGTGTCAGTCACTGCTGTGCCTGGCACCTGTATTCCTGTCGTTGAGTGTGACAGGAGTATGAAATGTCTTTATGGTCGGCATTGTGTGGATTCTGCTTGGAAGTATGCTGTGAGTAACTTCAGCAGTTCTGGTGAGTTTTCTTCAGGTGGCTTATCTGGTTCGTGAGCAGGCTTTGTTCTGTGTTCATGTGCAGGCTCAGTTCTTTGTCTGTTTGCTCAGTGTTGCAATAGCTTTCATTGTCGGTTGCCTTTAAGTGTCCATCTGGGTTCCCATTTTGTCCTTACTTTTGGACTGCTTGAGGGACGTGGTCTGTTCCACAGTTTCACCCAGTGGTTGGATGTGCATATAGGTCTGGCACTGATGTGGGTCACGCTCTTGAAAGCAACGTGGTTTACTCCGCTCTATGCTGAAGAACCTGGCTTTGCGGTGATGTAGTGTTAATTTTGTCACCTATTTTTAATTTAGTCTTAGTCTTATGCCAAATGTCCTTGTTAGTTTTAGTCATATTTAGTCATTCACATATCTTTTTTTGTTAGTCAAGTTTTAGTCGACTAAAAGTCTCGTCATTTTAGTCTAGTTTTAGTCAAAAGAGAATTTAAGGTATCTTAGTCAAGTTTTAGTCAACTAAAAGTCTCGTCATTTTAGTCTAGTTTAGTCAAAAGAAAACTCAATATATCTTAGTCAAGTTTCAAAACATTTTAGTCTTTTTTTAAATAAATAATTTCTGAGATTAATTCTGAGATAACCATTTCAGTCAAATAATGTTTCACACATCTCAAATATTGGTTAAATGTCATAATTACCTGACAAAATACACTTGTTGAATGATATGTTGAATTCACTTTGTTAAACGTGTCTGGTTTTCTGATTTAAGAGACACATTCACAAATGACGAACTTGTTCTGAAGAGTATTTTATTAAGCAAATAAGTTACATAAAATATATATAACCTGCATAATGTATGTGCCACAACACCATAGCTAACTGGTTAATTTACAGCGTAGATGCCTAAAATCAGCATTAGCTTATGAGACGTTAATTTAAGTTAACTTCCCTGAATGTGTGGGTGGTTAGTCTTTAGATGTCGCTTAAGGTTGGTGGTGTTTTTCCCCGATATTTTTGTCTGCAGTGCTTCCTGTCAGTTATAATGACACATTCTGACTTTTTGTCAATATCATTGTACCTAAAATGCGACCAAATATTGAGCCTCTTCCTTCTACCTAGCATGTCGTCGGCACTCGTCGCGTGTTCGCCACTGTCTATGATTGTTGTGTTCTTGCTCCATGTAGGTTTGTGTTGCAGCCACAGGAGTATGAGACCTGTAGCCGTTACTTGAGCAACAGCGCGAACTCATTCGGAATATTTTGAAGGCGTAACAGCTGAATATTCTATCTCATGGTGAAAAAGTAGAGACGATTGTATACGAAAATGAAGAGAGATTTTATCTTAGTTTTTATTTTATGCAAAACATTTTAGTCTCGTCTTTTTTCGTCAACAATAATGCATGTTAATTTAGTCTTAGTCAGCGTTTTAGGACATTGGTGCAGTCTCGTCATCGTCTCGTCTTAGTCATGGAAAAAAAGGTCGTTGACGAACATATTTAGTCTCGTCTCGTCTGACGAAATTAACACTACGGTGATGCCACATATTTTCTGATGCCAGCCCTTGGTCTTGAGAGATAAGGCTTGAGACCGACGATGCCTTGTAGACCTTTCTTGAGGGCATTCTTTGCTTAACATAAGCCTTGTTAAGTGACCCTCAGCAGGAACTGGTGTGAACTTGTCAAGCTTGTCGAGGTCCTTAAGATCCATTCCACGTGCTGCTTCAGGGTTCGTTAGGATGTTTACCCTTTGATTGCGGTTGTAGGATGCTGCTTGGTCAACAAGGGGTGCTGTTGTGGGATGCCTGTCCATCTTAAACTGTCGCCTTAACTTGTAAGAGTGTTTCAATTAATCTCTGATTGATTGCTCTTGATTAGGTCAAGTTGCTGGGTCAAGGTTTTAATTTTGGTTCTGGACATGTCCAGATAGCCTTCCAAGGCCTTGTTTCGAGAGTTCATCTTTTTCAAATCAAACATGGCCTTTTCCAGTTGCGCCTCGGTGTGATGGAGTTTCTTTTCCAGGTCCTCTTGGGCTGCTTTAGCCTGCTGCTTTCTGTGCTTGGCAGCTGTCAGAGCTTCCTTGGGCCATTACATTTCTCTCGTTGACACTTGTTCCAGTTGTTTGGACACCTTACATCGTTCTTAGGCTTCAGATTCTAGCTGGTCTATGAGGCCATGACATGTGTTAGCACCTTTTGGGTCTGTTTAGACTGCAGCCTCAGGTCATTTACTTCCTGTGTCAGATGGGTGGCATCGATCTGATTCATCTGGCCAAAGAGGTTGAGGGCCAGGTAGTTGGTGACTTTTCCCAGCATATCACTCACTATCGCCTTCAAGTCTTTCCAGTGGGCCATGGAGTCAGTTTTCAGCCACATGTTGACACACTGTAGTGGAAGACTAGGGAGAGAGAGCTGACACAGATATACAAAGGGTTAAGGGCCAAAGTGGGGTGTTACAGCTAGATGTTGGCTTCAATATGTGGGGACACAAATGAAGGGTAGTAACAGCTAAGTTTTATTTTCAGTGAATGTGAACAAATAGTGAAGTGTAATTAAAGGTTTCTTTCTTTTCAATCTGGCAGGATTGACAACATACACCTGTTTATGTGGTACAGTTGAACTGCTTCCCACAGATGCCTCAAAAGGCATGCTCAGGGGTTGTTGACGGTTACCTTGTGCTTCTCTCTGCAATTTATTTCCGGACGTGGCTGCATTTGGATTGCGTTGATAAACACAAAGACTAGGGAGAACACACAACAATTTGGTTAATGATTTGATATTTCAAGATGACTCTTATTGATGACAAATATTTTAACCAGAATTATCTGTGGTTCAACAGGCTTTGTCTCTAGACTGTAAACAGTAAAGTTAGAGGGAGACAGAGATTCAAAAAGGTAATGGAAAATAAACAAAGACTAAATAAACAGAATTCACCAATTAATATTTTGTGGTTATGCTTGATAGCAATAACAGGGATCCTGATTGAGGCTTGGTGTTCGTTGATCGTGATTGTGTAACAGAATTTTATTGGAGGGATTTGATCAATTTAAAATTCCACAATGGGGAAGTTTTATTTATGTCCAGAAGTGGGTGGCCCATCCACATAGAACAGAATCACTCAGTACCAACACACAAGTGAAATAAAATGAAAAGAGCCAATAAGTAATTATAATAAACTGTAAATGAATGGGTGGCAGATAATAACAAGAATGAGAGGCAGCTATAAGTTTTCTGTAAACGTACTGTTTCAGACTTATTATTATCGGGTAGTTCAGCTTAGATAAGAAATTGATAAGTGGAAATAAAATAAATGTGAAGAAAATATAAATTTTAATCAGCTCTCCAAACTCATCTTAAATTAACTTCAACGCAATTGCTTATTGAGAGACAGTAATTTGTGTTATGAGATAATGGAGAGGGAGAAAAATTGGGTAACATGCATGAGAGGGAGAAGTGTTAAAGTTTGAGAGGATAAAGGGTTAAATTGCGTTAAAAATCGAGTTCAAGTACCCACCCAACTATTGTCACTTTCTAGAGAACTCTTTGTCCATGATCTCCAAAAAGAGAAGATCCTCAACAGATAGAGCAAGCTTGTTAACCTCCCTAATGCGCCTGATCACGGACAGCCAAGTTGACTTTCTATGCTAATACACTCACACTTGTAGATATGAGGGATACACTGCTCTTCAACTCTAAGACTTAAGCTATCTTTTAAGTTGATGTGACTTTCACATGGGGAAAAATATGAGGTTCTGCCATTGTCTAGCACGAGTCTTGTAACTCAACACACTTTGTTTGTGTAAATTACCCTAACATACGTCTCCCACTATGACCCAGACTAAGTCTGTTTTTAGGGCAAAAGGAGCGTCTTGAGGCCCATTTATCTGACGTCTTACCTTATGAACTCTCAAAGCAACTCTGCCCAAGTGCAAGAGGGTCTGAGCACTATAATCCATTTATGGAATCTCAGAAGCTATCTTTTTAAGATGAGGATGATTACGAGCTACCTCAGGAGTAGGTATTTCTGCCCTATTATCTGGTATATTGTAGACAGAATATTTCAACTGGTTGCATAAAGTACTTTGTAAAGACAAACTACTCTAAATAGGCTACTTTAAATGACTGATGTTTTAATCTGTTTTTGTGTAAACATATATGTTTTGCTGTGTTTGAGCAGCTGACATCAATTACGTATAAATCATGTAAGACTTATTTACTTACTTTGGACCATAAGTCGCAGAAACTTTCAGATGATGAAAAAAAGTGACTTATATTCCAGAAAATACAGTGCAGACTCTGTCTGCTTAAATGTTTTACTATGGTCCAACCTGCTGTTATTTACATTTGTTAATCACAAATGCCTTTTAAGAGATCACTATGTACTATGTACATTATTCAAAGCGGCTCAATGCTACCTTGACAGCGCTTTATTTGGAAAATTAGCAAAAGTTTCCATTTTATCAGTACTGTATCTGTGTTCCCTGGGAATGGAACCCATGACCATAGTGTTGAGCAAAAAACAGACTACCGTTACACGTATGCTGCGTCCAAAGTCGCTCACTTGTTCACTCATTCACTATGTCTTGTATAGTGGATGTCTATGAGTGCCCTATATCAAGCAAGCGGTGAACGAAATGGGTGAGTGAATTAGGATGCAGAAGTATATACGGAGCATCGGAGAGCGCTGGAGATGACGCAGAAACAACTTCGTCAAATTTGTTTTTTTATCTTACATGTAGGATAATAATATTCATAATTACAACTATAATAATACTTTTAATTCTTATATAATGGTATATAATATAAATCTTCATTCTGCTTATTATGTTTAGCACATTAATATATATTTTAATACACATTAATAATATATATTTTCATAATTTTCCTTAAGATATTAATACTGCTAAAAACTGCCAACAAGAATAAAAACATTTGTACAAGTGTACTGTATTTATTTTTATTTTTTACCATCTTTTTTGTGATTAAATTTTTTTATTGATTCATCTATTAAACAAAAAAAGCAAAACATATACAATCAGAATCATTATTTGCGTCTGAATTAAAAACTCTGGACACTTTTGTCCACACCAAGCGAGACAATGGGGTGTAACTTAATTTTGATAGAAAGGCTTTACAATGGCGAAATAGGGGCAAGAACTTCCTGTTCAATACAAAACCAGGGAGAAACTCTCTCAGGTGGAAGATATCAATGAGCGAAATGTCAGAGGCCGAATGCATAATAATAAAACAAAATCTTGGATAGGCTTAGCCCACCTTTGTCAATTGGACTATGTAACTTATTGAAATGTATCTGGGACGCTTACTATTCCAAATGAAAGACTTCGCTATGGTATCAAATTGCTTGAAATGAGAGAGGGGGACATCTACAGGAAGAGATTGTAACAGGTTTGGTTTTGGAAAACATTTTGTAATACAATTCATTTTAATAACATTAAGATAAATAGATAAATGTAATGAAGCCCACCTGCCCACATTGCTCGAAAAACTTTATATTAAGGGAACAAACTTAACTCTAATTAAATAAGACAAATTTGCTGGTACTAAAATGCCCAAATACTTAATGCATAAATTAGGCCACTGAAAAGCACCTGGCTGAAAAGTCGTTACTGGGCAGCATGCTGTCAGAGACAAAGCTTCGGATTTAGACCAATTAACTCTGTATCCTGAGAATATAGAAAAGGAATTCATAATTCAGTGGAGGTAAAGTATAGATCTAGTTGGGTCAGAGACAAATAATAAAATATCATCAGCATAAAGCAAAAGCTTTGGCTGGTAGCAGGAGCATACCTCCTGCTACCAACCCTGGAAAATCATCTTCCCTTCTTATTGCGGCTGCTAATGGTTCCAGGGCAAGGCAGAACAATCATGGGGAAAGAGGGCAACCCTGCCGGGTGCCCCTATCCAGAGTAAAATAATCTGAAATGAATCAATTTGTTTGTAGCGGTGCTAATGTGTCTATAAAGTAACTTATTCCAGCCAATAAAAATATTCCTAAACCCATATATTTCCAAATTCTGAAAAAGATAATCCCATTCTACCATATCAAATGCCTTTTTGGTGTCAAGTGAGATGGCAGTGACCGGAGTCTGATAATTCACCACTGACCACATGATTGATGAAATGCCTAATGTTATCAGAAGAGCTGTGGCCCCAAATAAACCCCACCTGATCTATATCTATAAAAGATGTCATAACTTTACTTAATCAGTTAGCCAGAATTGTTTTAAATATTTTAACGTCTAGTTGATCAGGGAAATTGGATGGTAACTCTTACACTCACTTGGATCTTAGTCCTTTTTATGTATCAGACTGATCAGGGCTTGCGTCATGTTTAGTGGGAGCTTTCCATTCTTAAATGATTCCAAATAAACTTCTAGCAAATTTGGAGCCAATTCTGTAGCACAAGACCTAAAAAATTCAGCAGCAAAACCATCCGTAGGCTAAGCATTAATTACCTTGCCAAGCTCCTCCAAGGTCATCTCAGAATCAGAGAAGAGTGCCCTGGCTTGGTGTACCTGCAGGAGAGCCATGGCATGCAAGGTGGAGGCGGCCTGTCCAGTGGCACCTACCTCGCTCTGCCACATACCTCGCCCTCAAAGCTACGAAGGTCACAGCGCAAGCACTCCGGCGGGCGATGGCCACCCTCATGGACCAGGAACGCCACCTGTGGCTGAACTTGGTCGAGATGCACGACGTTGACAAAGCCCGGTTTCTCAACGCCCCGTCTCCCAGTTTGGTCTCTATGGTGACACCATCGACAACTTCACCCAGCAGTTTTCGATGGTGAAGTAATAGACGGAGGCCATCTCTCACATCATGCCACGCCATTGCAGTGCAGGCTGTCCCCCGTCTGCTCGCTGTGGTTGTCCCCCTGTGAAGAAACTACCGGCTGCTCCACCTCAACCTGGGCCCAGCTCTCAGCCCCAGCGTTGAGCGCCCCGCAGGCGGCACACACCCACTTCTCCAGGACCTCTTCTAGGCCGGTGCGCCTCTGGGGTCCTTCGGCCGGTGCGCACCATTCTCACAGTACCCGGCACCAAAACTTTGCAGTCCCGGCTCCCCGGACATGGCCATCACGCCTCTGGACCCATGACTGCCCAGCCCTGGTGGCCAGCACTGATGAGTCTCGAAGACATCCCTACAAGACCTCCTCCTCTGTCTATAACCTGCCCCCAGCGGAGCTCCCCCCGCCGCGAGGCCCCACCTGGTACGTCCAAAACGATCGTCCTGTTAGTTGCCCTTGCACGGAGCTTAGACGCATGGCTTCACACTTCCCAGCCCATCACGATGGATGGCCTGGACCATCCAACTCGGCTATGCGATTCAATTTGTCAGGCTCCCACCTCATTTCAGCGGTATTCTCTCCACCCCAATGCGCGGCAAAAATGTCAGCACTTTACGAGCCACTCTGCTACTCAAGGACGCGATAGGGCCTGTCCCTCAAGCCGAGATGAAGAAGGGTTTCTACAGCCCTTACATCATCGTACCCAAAAAAGGTGGTGGGTTGCGGCCAATCTTGGACTTGCAAGTTCTCAACCGGACTTTACACAGACTCCCGTTAAAAATGCTCACGCAGAGGCAAATTCTAACCTGCGTTCGGCATCAAGATTGGTTCGTGGCAGTAGACCTTAAGGACGCGTACTTCCACGTCACCATTCTGCCTTCTTACAGTTCGCGTTCGATGGCCAGGCATATCAGAACAAGGTCCTCACCCTTCGGCCTGTCCCTGTCTCCTCGCATCTTCACTAAGGTTGCAGAGGCAGCCCTTGCCCCTCTATGGGAAGTGGGCATCTGCATACTCAATTACCTCGATGACTGGCTCATCCTAGCACACTCTTGAGAGTTACTATGTGCCCACAGGGGCCAGGTGTTTGCGCACCTTAGCCTTTTAGGGCTTCAGGTCAACTGGGAAAAAAGCAAGCTCTCTCCGGTTTGGAGCATCTCTTTTCTCGGTTTGGAGTTAGACTCAGTCTCAATGTCAGCGCGCCTCACAACCGAGCATGCGCAGTCAGTGCTCACGTGCCACACACTCTCTTCAAGCCAGGCACGGCGGTTACTCTCAAACGGTTCCAGAGGCTCCTGGGGCATATGGCATCCTCTGCTGCGGTCCTACCACTCAGGTTGATGCATATGAGACTGCTCCAACACTGGCTTCAGACTCCAGTCCCGAGATGGGCATGGCGCCACGGCACATACAATGTGTTTATCACCCCTTCCTGCCATAAGACTTTCAAACCTTGGACAGATCTCTGTTTTCTGTGGACAGGAGTCCCCCTACAGCAGGTGTCCAGAAGTGTCATGGTCACCACAGATGCCTCTCAACTGGGGCCCCATCCAGGAGTCAGTGGTTGCGTGCCCGTAGCACATGGTGCTCCGCCTGCATTGGCACATCAACTGCCTCGAGTTGTTGACTGTACACCTTGCCCTGTGGAGGTTTCTCCTGCTGATTCGGGGCAAGCACGTCTTCAGACAGCACCTCCGTTCAGACAGCACCTCCACGGTAGCCTACATAAATCGCCAAGTCACAACTTGCCCCCCATATCCTCCTTTGGAGTCAGCCGAGACTCAGATCACTGCTCACCACTCACATCCTGGGTGACCACAACATGACGGCAGATGCGCAGTCACTACAGGTCTCGCTCAGCGGAGAGTGGAGGGCCCCCTTCCAGGTGGTCCAGCTGATTTGGGACTGCTTCGGCAGGGCACAGATAGATCTCTTT
Organism: Moxostoma hubbsi; assembly: GCA_032164185.1. NCBI lineage: Eukaryota > Metazoa > Chordata > Actinopteri > Cypriniformes > Catostomidae > Moxostoma > Moxostoma hubbsi. Next base: position 5,766,325 of record JAVLUX010000083.1, on the reverse strand, counting down.
TTCTCCCAAGGCAACTCCCACTGCCCGCTCTGGTACTCCCTAACAGAGGCCTCTCTCGGCACAGACGCACTGGCACACAGCTGGCCCCGGGGGCTGCACAAGTATGCATTTCCCCCAGTGAGTCTTCTTGCACTGCTGCTGTGCAAGGTCACCTTGGTGGCCCCTTATTGGCCCACCCGGACCTGGTTCTAGTATCTCACACTTCTCATGACAGCACCTCCCAGGCAAATTCCCCTGAGGAAGGACCTTCTATGCCTGAAGCAGCATAGCTCCCTCTTCAGGCAAGTCCCTGTGACTTATTTTCCGCTTTTATGTTCCCCTGCTGGCAGGACCCGCGTCTCCTTTGGGCAGTCCTCGCTGCATCCCGGTTGACATGTCTGTAGCAACTCCTCCCTTTTCAGGCAGGATCTACCACCGTGCCATGTCCACGGGTGGCTTAACAACCCCTGTATGTATTAGCCACATGTTACCTCCCCCTAGTCTGGGCAGGTCGGTGTCTCCGCAGGGAAAGGACGCCTTCCCCAAAGCATCTATAGCATTAAGACTTTTTAACTCTTTGACGAGAAACATAGAGAGAGAAATGGCCGCAGCTGGCCGGCTGGCTCCCATACAAGTCATGTCACCTGTTCCTGTCTGGGTACTGGGAACCTGGGAACCTAAGAGCGGTATATGACACCTTTTATTGGGCTCGTTGGGGAGGGTTACGTACAACCAACCCAGCTGCTTCTAGCATGCAGCAGCTTGCTTGCACCTGGCTCGGCAGTCACGTAACACAGGTAATGCATGGCGCTTTGATGTGGGACCCCTTGTGTCACTACAATCGACAAAATGTTGAGTGAGTGACAAAAGGGGAACGTCATGGTTAATGTTGTAACCTCCGTTCCCTGATGGAAGGAATGAGACTTGCCACGTCACTATCCCTACTACTGTAATGTGCCATAACCTTACTCTCAGCTCCTCAGTAAAAACCTGTCTGACAGTCGCTTGCCCGCTCCCCTTTATACCCGTATGTACGGGGCGGGACATGCAATTTCTGTCTGCCAATTTGACATTGGCCTTTTCTCAAGTTCAGAGATATGCAAGGCTCTCAGAAGAGACCCCTTGTGTCACTACAATCGACACAACAGTAACCATTACGATTTTTACACAACCTGTGAAGTGTCAATGTTGCTCTAGGGGGCTTACACACTTTTGATTCACTATGAGTCCATTAAAAGATTAATATCTCCTCCCAATATAATAACATGAGGGGTGCCAGTGGCTTGCAACATCCCTTCAGCGTTAGGTGCATAAATATTAGCCAAAATAAGACTTTGCCCCTGAATTTCTGCTAAAACAATAATGAATCTTCCTAATTTATCTTTAATCTGACATTTGAATTGTAGATGCTTACTTATCAGTGTAATGACTCCCCTTCTCATACTTGAGCCAGCAGTAAAGACCTTCAAGATTTGAAGACCAAAATCAAACCAGAGCAATGCATGCAACTAGTTTCTCCATACAGGAGGCGTCTTGAAGCTGTCATTACCAACAAAGGCTTTTGTACAAAGTATTAAATAAATATCAGTAAGCGTGTTCAATACTTTTTCCCTGTGTCATTTCACATTATTACACATAACTTAATTTGCTGAGCTCATTTGTTTTGGTTTCTTTGTATGTATGGATTACTTGGGTTGTTACCAACATCTGCTGAAAATTTAATGTCAATAGCACCTTTGGAAATATATTTACAGAAAAAAATGTTGATGTGTTCAATACTTATTTCACCAGCTGTATGTCCACCCCATATCTTCCCAAATTTTTCAGCTCCGTTGGGGAAAGATGCGTTTCTTGAAGAAACACTTTATTGTATTTCTTACGCTTTAGAATATAAATAACCTTCCTTCTTTTTATGGGGTGCCCCAGCCTATGCACATTTCATGTGGAGAGAGATTATCCAATCATATTAACATTTGAGATTTTTGTGTATCAGCAAGATCCTCCAAGTCAGCAACAACCTTCATCAGCATTGATGACATGCTCAACATTTCTCTCAGAATTTCCCTAATTTCTCTGACCAAAACGACTCCCAGGCTCGGGGCCTGCTACTCGGGGGTGTCAGCTTGAGCACGTAAGGGTCTTTTAATGTCTCCATTTTGAATCCTTTGACATATTGTCTTCTTTGAACAGTATAGAACATAGTGCACCGGTTTATGACATTAATAGTGTAAAACTAGCAAAGGGCACAAAGCGTCTCGGATTACGTATGTAACCCTTGTTCCCTGAAAAAATGCAGAACGAGAACATGAGAACACATCTCAGTTGTGACCAGCTGTGAATATGTATGCAACACGTCAATGAACATTGACTGGAATTTATAGCCTCTGCCGGTGTAATCATTGGACGCACCTGACGCAGTGGCTATAAATAGATGCGTCACCAGAGCATAATCAGGTATTTTGTCTGAAGAGCAGTCCCGGGGCATCCCAGTGCGGCAGAAAAGCGCAGCATCTCGTTCCGCTTTTTTCAGGGAACAAGGGTTACATACGTAACCCGAGACATTCCCTTTACAAAAAGCTTCACTATGATTCTGCGCTGAAAATTGTTTTGGGAACGAGACTACCCACGCTGCCGCACTGTGGCTGTCCGGACCCCCTACGGTTGTATAGTGTGCTCACAAGAGCGAGAGGGCTCAGACATGGGCTTGAAATGTTGACTCAAGGACATAAGAGTGGCATGAACATCCAAGCTGTAGAATCTAATGAATGTGTGCGGAGAGGACCAGCCTGCCGCATCACAAAAATGCTGCAGAGGGACCCCTCTGGCCAAGGCTTGAGAGGAGGCTACCCCTCTGGTAGAGTGAGCCCTGATGCCTACAGGCGAAGCTTGACCGCGCACCTCATAGGCCAGGGTAACAGCGTCCCTCAACCAATGCGACATAGTCTGCTTGGTGGCAGCTGCCCCCTGTTGCGGCCCCCATGGTTAACCAATAGTTACCCTGACTTACGCCACTGGCTAGTGCGGTGGACATAGGTCTGAAGGGCACGGACTGGACAAAGTCCGTGAAGTCTTTCCTGCTCCGGTGTAGAGAATGGCGGGGAGCAGAAGGCTTCAAGAGTGACTGGGTTTAAGGTCGAGAAAGGCACCTTAGGAAGGTAATCGGGATGAGGATGCAAAATTGCTTTGGTCATTCCTGGGGCAAACTCTAAACAGGCTGGCAAAACAGACAGAGCCTGTAGGTCCCCAATTCTCTTTAGAGAGGTAATAGCCATAAGAAAAACCATCTTGAGAGTCAGAAGTCTGTCAGACGCTGACCCTAGAATTTCAAAGGGGGTCTCAACCAGTCCCTCAAGGACTATTGCTAAGTCCCAAGAAGGGGTTTTGGTCCTAGCAGGAGGCCTCAGTCGTCTGGCTCCACGAATGAAACGGGCGAGTTGAGGATGTCTCCCCAAAGGCACCCCGTCCATCAGGGCGTGGCAAGCTGAAATGGCTGCCACATAAACCCTGAGAGTGGCGGGGTATATGCCTGCTGACAGTTTTTCCTGCAGAAAGTCCAGAACTTAAGCAATCTGGCAGTTAACTGGATCTGTGTTATGTGTACTGCACCATTTTTCAAAGACACCCCATGTATTAGCGTAGATACTTCTGGTCTCGATAACCTCAGGTGAAAGCCCTGTGTCCCTCAGTTGGTACCCTTCAGGGGCCAAACGTGAAGGTTCCACAGCTCGGGCCGCAGATGAAATATAGTCCCCTGTCACTGAGACAGATGTGCTCTACTACCTCAGGGTGGAGTTTCCACTCACCCGTCGGTAACTGCTGTCTGGACAGTAAATCTGCTCCTACATTCAGGCATCCAGGGATATAAACTGCCCTGAGTGACAGGGATTTGCCCTGGGCTCAAAGAAGAATCCGATGTGCCAGGGAATTCAGCTGGTGTGAACGTAGACCTCCTTGATGATTTATGTAGGAGACAGCTGTTGTGTTGTCCACCCGCACAAGGACATGGCAGCCTCTCAGATGCTGGAGAAAGTATTTCAGGACCAGAAATACCACCATCGACTCGAGGCAGTTGATGTGCCAACCGAGCTGATGACCCTCCCATTCCCCTTGGGCTGGACAACCACTTAAGACCGCTCCCCAGCCCCTCAGGGAGGCGTCTATCGTAAGCAGTTTGCGATGACAAGACGTACCTAGAGTGGGACCCAAGGTAAGAAACCGGGGTCTGAACCACATAGAAAGGGAACGAAGCCTGCAGCGCGTAACCCTTATTTGCCTTAACGGACTGACCCTTGGATGAAATCCCCTGGCTTTTAGCCACAGCTGAAACGGTCTCATATGCAGAAGGCCCAAAGGGATCACCGTGGACACAGATACCATGAGACCTAGAATTCGTTGATACTGAAGAACAGTGCAACCTTGACCTAGCCTGTCTTCGCTCAGGGTGCTCTGAATGGAAAAGATCTGAGCAGGAAACAATTGTGCCTGCATCGTGATCGAATTCCATATAACTCCCAGATAAGTGATTTCGTTGAGTCTCAGACCCAGAGAAACCAGATGAGCTAAGACAATATCCCTGTGTTGAACTGCCAGTTCTTAAGACTGTGCCAGTATCAGCCAGTCGTCTATGTAAATCAGAATGCGGATACCCTGGAGTCGCAAATGAGCCAGTGCTGCATCCATGCATTTCGTGAATGTGCGGGGTGATAGGGCTAGGCCGAATGGAAGAACCCGATACTGGAAGGCTTCGCCCCCAAAAGCGAAGAACACAGAACTGTGCTGTGGCAGAATTTCTATCTGAAAATATGCGTCCATAAGATCGATCATGACCAGCCAATCGTGACATTGGACTTGTGACATGACCATCTTGACAGTTAGCAACTTAAACTTGAACACCCTCACTGAGCGGTTCAAGCCTCGAAGATCTAAGATCAGACGCAACCCCCCACCCTTCTTGGGGACCAGGAAGTATCTGCTGTAATAGCCTGACTCTTTCTCTGGAGGGGGAACACGTTCTATGGCCCCTTTGACCAAGAGATTTTGCAGTTCTTTCCACAGTAGACGTGCCTGCTCCGGTTTCACAGATGTGGAGACCACGCCATTGAAATGCGGAGGATGGTGAGAGAATTGAATTCTGTAGCCTCTTTCTACTGTTCTTAGGGCTCACATAGAAATACCGGGCAGAAGTTTCCACGCTGCCAGGTTTTCTGAAATGGGTACTAATTTCGACACTTTCTGTTGAGGGGATGTTGGGTGTTCTGCGTCCTGGAATAAGGCAGGAAGCAGCGATACACCCAACATTTTGTTGGAAGCCTCTGCCTCCTGAAACAACAGAGGCGATGCGAAAGGAGAGGATTCGTGGGGGTACCGGGTGGGGCGAAGTGGATGGTACACGTGCCCCGTTCCGAGGGGAGCTACCCCCAGAGGGCTGGGCGCAAGACTGTCAGTGTTTTTTCCTTTTTGAGATAATGGCCCTGAGGTCTTGCTTTGGAGGCTGTCAAGGGCGATGAGCCTGTCCCCAGTCATCACGAGAGGGAGTACGACTCACCACGCTCTGTTTCTGAGCCCCCATTCTAGCAGGACCGGGGCGGGCCGACGGCCCCGCCCCCTGAGTGCGGCAAGGAAAGAATTACCCAAATGCTTCCTCATGGCTTTTCACCTCCTGGAACCTGGAGATAACCGTATTCATGGCATCTCCAAAAAGTCCAGAAGGCTAAACCGGGGCATCAAGGAGGAAATCTTTGTCCTTGATGCCCGATAGGTTGAGCCACAGGTGTCTTTCCATGCTGACCAAAGTGGACATAGACTGGCCAATAGCACGGCCTGTCTGTTTGGTCGCGCGGAGAGATAGGTTCGTGGCTCAGCGAAGCTCAGAAAACGCTTCCTCGTCGAGCGCGGTACCTGCACTCAGGTCCTTAAGCAGATCAGCCTGGTATGCCTGTAACACCACCATGGTGTGCAGAGCAGCACCAGCCTTACCCGCTGCTTGATACGCCTTCCCCACAAGCATGGAGGTGGTCCTGCATGGCTTCGTGGGGAGAGAGGGTCTTTTCAACGATGATGCCGAGCCCGGTGAAAGATAACCCGCAAGTGTCTCCTCAACCGGCGGCATCATCGAATACCCCCGTGTCTCAGCACCCACGATAGTCGAATATATCGACGTCGAGGGCACGTGGACATGGGAAGTATAAGGTTTCTTCCGTGAACGAGAAAGCTCGTCATCAAAGAAGGGAAGGGATTGATGAGGCGTTCCCTTCCCCTGGCCACCAGACAGAAATCTATCCTCCAATTTTGAGAGTTTGGGGGTCTCTTGTTGGTGTGGCCAGTCTATCTGAAGCCTGGCCACAGCACGAGTAACCACGTTGAGTAATTCCTCTGCTGATTTATTATCAAACCCGGAATGCTCGGAGGGGGATAACTTGAAATCTGCCGAACCAAAGAGATCACGGTAAGGACCAGCTGGGTCTGGGGAGAGAGCGAGCGAAAGGGACGGATGCAATGCAAGAGCCCCACGAGTGAAGTGTGGGCGCTGACTCCCGGAAGTAAGAGAGGCGAAGTAAGAGAGGCCCGCCCCGCCCCAATGCGAGAGCAGCATGCTCTTCCCCCAAACAAACAAAACAAAACTGATGTGTGTCCCTCTCGGCCATAGAGCGGAGACAGGGGAACACACATTGTTTGCCTTGATTTTCAGTGATTTTTTTTAGAGGAAAGAGAAAGGAGAAAAAGGCTCACTGCGCACTGCCTAACAGATTCTAACTCCTAACAGAGGAAAGAAAGTTTGACAGGCTCGTGATAGCACACAACACAGAATGGCTCTGAAGACAAAAAATCTGATGATGCTCCAGTGACGCATCTATTTATAGCCACTGTGCCAGGTGCATCCAATGATTACACCGGCAGAGGCTATAAATTCCGGTCAATGTTCATTGACATGTTGCATACATATTCACAGCTGGTCACAACTGAGATGTGTTCCCAAAGCCTTTTTCAGTGCAGCATCATAGTGAAGCTTTTTGCAAAGGGAACTCTCCGTTCACACGTCTGAGCTTTGTAAGGCGTCAATCACTCATGTCCATATTCATGTTATTGACTGTTGATTATGAATATGAAGTGAAGATGACCTTCTTTCTAAATATCTGTTTGTTTACTATGTTGTACTATACTATGAGTATTGTACAGTAGCTAGCATGACCTGTAATGTCTCTTTCTTGTATGCAATGCATGGCTTATTTGTATGGAATGCATAGCATAGCAGAAGGGAATGTGGCTGTGAGAAAAAAGTAACACAAAAGTAATGTAATGCTTTATAAGTTACTTTTTAAGGAGTAATGCAATATTCTAACAAGTAACTTTCAAAAGTAGTTTTAAAAAGCTGACTGACGGAGTGAGAGATGCTTTGCCGAAGCAACAACACAAAACACAACATTAGAGAACATTATAGAATGTTATTAAAGTTGTGTACAAATATTTTTGGTTCATTATGAAACTGTGGTGGGACACAGAGTGAACTAATTACTAATTTAAGTCAGTTGGTGTACAGTTATATTTATTGAGTAACTTTTTGTATAAAAAAGTACTTTTAGAGTACTAGAGTCACTCAAGTAACATTTTTATGAAAATGTTTTAATTTTACTTCGTTACAATGGGCTGCGTTCCTGTCGTTACATTACTGGGTTTAATTTTAATTAATATGCAATTTATTGAGAGATTATTGAATGGGACTTTTATGACAGTGGAAGTTCACAAAGCTGCACACGCTGTCACAGACTGTCATTCAGTCCAAAGTCCATCACTGCTGCAGCATCATGATCTTCAAAGTTAAACACTTTCTTTGCTTCGCACAGTGAAAAAGGTGTAGTTTTTTCAGGTATCAGGTTCACCACATGATCCCAGAAGGGGGTCTTGGGAACCTTGGGCACATAGCCCGGTCGGGGTGTCAGGATCACATGAGAATCTGCCGGACCGAACTCAAGGCAAGAGTCGCTGACAGAGAATGCTTGCAGGTCCCCCACCCTCTTGATGGAGGTGAGCGCAATCAGGAGGGCTGTCTTTAAGAGAGGGTTTTCAGCTCGACTGACTCTAGCAGCTCAAATGGGGCTCTCTGAAGGCCCAAGAGGACCATGGAGAGTTCCCATGAGGGGAAGAGGCATGGCCTGGGAGGATTCAGCCTCCGGGCACCTCTGAGGAACCTGATGATCAGGTTGTGTTTCCCTAGGGACTTACCATCCAGAGTGTTGTGGTGTGCAGCTATGTATACTTTGAAGGTGGAGGGGGACAGCTGCCCCTCCAGCCTCTCCTGCAGGAAGTAAATCACTGACCCAACTGCACATCTCTGGGGGTCTTCGGCTCGGGAAGAACACCAATTTGCGAACAAATGCCACTTCAGGGCATAAAGCTGTCTGGTAGCGGGAGCTCTGGCTTGAGTGATCGTATCTACGACTGCTGGTGGTAGGCCACTTAGATCTTCCATGTCCCATCCAAGGGCCAGACGTGAAGGTTCCAGAGGTCTGGGTGCGGGTGCCATATTGTGCCCCGTCCCTGAGAAAGAAGGTCCTTCCTCAGAGTAAACTGTCTGGGAGGTGCTGTCGCAAGGAGCGTGAGGTCCGAGAACCAAGTCTGGGTGGGCCAGTATGGGGCCACGAGAGTGACTTATTCCTCGTCCTCCCTGACTTTGCACAGGGTCTGTGCAAGAAGTCTCACTGGGGGGAATGCATATTTGGGAGGAGGGGGAGTAGAACGGCCAGGAACTCTAGGCAGTTGTTTTGCCAACCTAGTCGTGGACCTGACAAGGAACAAGTGGTTGCGTGCCAATTGCACACTGCGCCCCAGCCCAGTTTGGAGACGTCTATGGTGACCGCTACACATCTGGACACTTGCTGTAGGGGAACTCCTGCCCATAGAAATGCAAGGTCTGTCCAAGGGCTGAATAAGTGGCGGCAGAGCGGCGTGATAGCTACGCAAAGTGTGCCGTGGCGCCATGGCCATCTCGGGACTCGAGTCTGAAGCCAGAGCTGAAGAGTGGCATGACTGCTGCTGAGGAAGCCATATGCCCCAGGAGCCTCTGAAAGTGTTTCAGTGGAACCGCTGTCCTCAGCACTGATTTTGCGCGCTTGCTTTTGAGGCGTGCTATCATTGAGACCGAGTCTAACTCCATGCTGAGATAAGAGATGCTCTGAACCTGGGAGAGCTTGCTCTTTTCCAAGTTGACCTGAAGCCCTAGACAGCTGAGGTGCCTGAGCACCAAATCCCTGTGCATGTACAGCAACTCTCAAGAGTGTGCTAGAATCAACCAGTCGTCGAAGTAGTTGAGTATGCAGATGTCCACTTCCCTTAACGGGGCAAGAGCTGCCTCTGCGACTTTCATGAAGACGTGACGGGACAGGGACTGGCTGAAAGGGAGGACCTTGTACTGATATGCCTGGTCATCGAACGCAAACCATAGGAAGGGTCTTTGTGTCGAGGTAGCACCGCAAACCAATCTTGATGCCGGATGCACGTCAAAATGTGTTTCTGTGTCAGCATCTTGAGCGGAAGTCTGTGTAAGAACTCACAGGTCCTGCTTGCAGGCCCCGAAAGAGATGTCTCTTTTTGGGACCGGACGAGAGAAAACGAGCATGCTACGGAACGGGAGGTCAGTGGGGATTTACCCGGTGAAACCACACCCATTGAACTCCCCAAACCGCATCCAGCGCCAGCCGGGCGGGCCGCATACCCGTGAGTAGAAGGCACAGTGTGGGGGGTGGCTTAAGTAGCTTTCTATTGGAAGAAGGAACCGCAACGTTGCAATGGTCATATTCTCGCAGTGAGAACATGAACCATCCAGTAAATATAAATGAGTAAATGATGAGAGAATTTTCATTTTTGGGTGAATTATCCATAGCTAAGCCTTAATTTAATATCTGTCATCATTTCTCTACCCTCATGTTGTTCCAAACATGTGTGACCTGTATTCTGTGGAACACAAAATATGTTAGACAGAATGTTAAAGACTGACAGTCTCGGTCACCATTCACTTTCAAATTATGGAGAAAAGAAAAAACACATTTACTGAAAGTAAATGGTGACCAAGGCAAACTTTCTGTCTAAAATCTACTTATTGTGTTGCATGGAGGAAAGAAATTCATACAGGTTTGGAACAACATGATGGTGAATGATGACAGAATTTCCATACATAATAATGATTCTGTAATACATGTTAAATGTGTATTATGTAATGGAATATAGGGGAGTTAACATCCATTATGTCATTTGTGAAAGTAACGAGTTACTCATTACTTGAGTACTCTTTTAATTGGATACGTTTTTACTCTTACTCAAGAAATTATTTATGTTAGTACTTTTACTTCTACTTGAGTAATATTTTTTTTAAGTAATTGTACTTTTACTTGAGTACAGTTTTTGGCTATTCTACCCACCTATAATGTCATGTTGATGTAAAATGTTTAACATTTAGGTTAGTTAACATTTTAAACCTAGAAATAAATTATAATTGTATTTATTAAAATATCTATCAAAGTTACATTGAAATTATACTTGCTATTGTTTAATACACAATCATGTGGCATACATGTTATTCAGAATAAAAGAACCATATTGGGAGTCTTTGACCTTTAAAACATTTGAAAAAACCTATTCTTATACATATTAATAATTAAAATGAATGAAAACCAAGTTTGAGTTTAAAGTTTAAATAAGAGTTTAAACTATGATAATTGTTGATTAAACCATGATGTTAAATGAAAATTTAAACACTTGTTTTAACATTAATTTATACTTAACACAACTAAGCAACTTTTTATAGTGCAGTTCTTGATGTTGTATGACAAGTGTAACACAAGAAATATATTTTTGGTTACACGGTCAATGTTAAGAAATAGTGCAATATTGTTGTTGTTGTATTTATTTATTTTGAACAGACAAGCAGATGGTGATGTCTTATGAGCTGATGACTCAAGAATGGAGAAATAACCTATAAAAAAGCTATGTTTACTTTGAGAAAGATAAAGATAAATTAAATTGATACTGATTGTGGAGAAAATTGGTCAAATCTTTGATAGAAAATTTCAATCTTGAACCATTTCTGTCCTGTCTAGATGTGTTTGTTTGTGTTTTGTTTTCCTGTCTTTTATTTTGAAATTCTAGTTCCTGTTTCATGTCATGTGGTTCCCTTGTCATGTGATTTCATGTTTCCCTCCATGTTCATGTGTCTTGTTTTCATTGGTTTATTGTCTTATCAGTTCTAGTTTGTCATTGGTTTAAGATTATTAGTCTTCGTCATTGTCAGCACCAGCGCATCGTTACAGAATACTTGACCAGACTGACTCCTGTGCCTATGTCAGGGGAATCGATCCCTGGAGGAATATGTGGGGGATTTCTGCTCTCTGGAAATTGAGGTGGACTTTAATGAGGTGGCCCTCAAAGACTGTTTCCGTTTTGGGCTGAATGAGCCGATTTCCTATCGCAGTTCCTTCAGCCACACTCAGTAAATCGACCTAGCCCTGCAGATCACTGGTTCTACGTTCACTTTGGGGAGGCGGATGCTGAGCCAGCGTCCCACGTCATGGTCTACGTGCCAGCGCCCCACATCATGGTCGACGAGCTTATGCCCATGCCTGTCACGGCCAACGAGTCAACGGTCATGCCGGCCATAGTCCCAGGGCCAGTGTTATCAATCTCGTTCGTTCCAGAGCCAGCGTTTCCAGCCTTGTCCGTCCCAGAGCTTGCACTGTCAACTTTGGTCTCCCGGAGGAGGAGAAAGGCTTTTGCTTCCAAGTCTCTGCCCAAGTACACGACCATGGAGTTCGTTTCCAACTCCCTGCCTATGTACATGACCACGGAGGTCGTTTCAAAGTCTCTTCCCATGTACACGACCACCGAGGTCGTTTCCATGTCTCTGTCCATGTACACGACCTTGGAGGTCGTTTCCAAATGTTTGTTCATGTACATGACCACAGAGCTTGTTTCCAAGTCTCTGCCCATTTACACTACCATGGAGATTGTTTCCAAGTCTCTTCCCATGCAAACAACCACCGAGGTCATTTCCAAGTCTCTGTCCGTGTTCACGACCACAGAGGTCGTTTCCAAGTCTCTGTCCATATACATGACCACGGAGGTCGTTTCCAAGTCTCTGCCCAAGTATTACAACCATGGAGGTCGTTTTCAAGTTTCTGTCCATGTTCACGGCCATGGAAGTCTCTTTCCATGTTCACTACCACGGAGGTCAGTTCTAAGTCTCTGCCCATATATACGTCCACGGAGTTCATTTCCAAGTCTCTGCCCATGTATAAAACCACAGAGGTCGTCTACGAGTATCAGCCCATGTATATGACCATGGAGGTCGTTTCCAAGTCTCTGTCCATGTTCACGACCACAAAGGTCGTCTACGAGTATCTGCCAATGCATACGAACACGGAGGTAGTTTCCATGTTCACGACCGCAGAGGTCATCTCCAAGTCTCTGTCTATGCTTACGACCACAGAGGTTGCTCCCAAGACTCTGCTCATGTTCACGACTACTGAGGTCTTTTCCCAGTCATCTAGGACACTTAGTTTCGAGCCTCCTATGACTTGGCCCCACGTCATGGCCGCCAAGCCCGAGTTCCACATCATGGCCACCAAACCCGAGTTCCACGTCATGGCCGCAAAGCCCGAGTTCCACGTCATGCCTCCAGGCCATGTCACAGCCACGCCAGAGTCAGCTCCAGGCCATGTCACAGCCACACCTCAGCCTGCTCCATGCCATGTCACAACCACACCTCAGCCTGCTCCATGCCATGTCACAGCCATGACTCAGCCTGCTCCATGCCCTGCCACAGCCACGCCTCATCTTGCTCCATGCAATGCCATGTCATGATTTCACCTCTTATTTGTAGTCATTAAATGAAACAGATGAGCTGCTGCAGTCAAGGTCACTGAGGGTCATTTGGAGGTGGGCTAAGAGTATTTAGAGAACAAATGTTGAGTTTCTGATTGCTTTTTCTGAAAGATAAAGGATACATTTGATAATTTAGGTCAAGTATGTGGGGTACTTTACATCGCACACATCCAATTCTGACACGGTAAAAAATATTCAATTGACTAAAAGCAGTTAAATTTAAATACCATTGAACTTAAACACAAAAAATGAACTAAAATGACACCTTTTATAAAAGCATTATTCATTAATTGTCAGCTTATAATGCATAGTAAACATAATATAATAGAGGCTTTTATTTTTTTTACAGTGTTTTGAACCTTAATTGGAAATAAAAAAAAAACTGTTGTGTGTGTTAAAATCATTTGCATGATATTTGAGACAAACCCACTACGATCAAGTTGGTGCGGCTATACTTATGAGGACTCTCCATAGACAAAATTATTTTTATACTTTATGAACTATAGATTTGATCTCCTAACCCTAAACCTAACCCTCACAAGAAACTTTCTGCATCTTTACATTTTGAAAAAAACATAATTTAGTATGGGGACACTAAAAATGTCCTCATAAACCAAATTTATAGCATAATACCCTTGAAATTACTAGTCAAAACTATAACAAGAATATTGTATTGGTCATCACACTAGGGCACCAAATTATGAGGTGATTTTTTTTTTAAGGTGTGTGCTTGATCCAAATGGGCCATTCAATAAACTAGAAATGGGAAAGAGTTGGTTGTCTCAATAATCTGGATTCTGTGAATTTTTACATAACTTGTAGACCCCTTTTCTGTATAATTAACACAAGGAAGACACAGTTATAAAATGTACTTTAATTAAGAAAAATATGTATGCGTTTGTAGCCTACAGTTTAAATATAATTTAAATAAATACACTTAAAAATGTGAGTATTTGGTATTTTCATTTTAATACATTTCAGTTCAGTTATCAAGGCAATGTTAAACAAAGAACTGTGATACCTTGGCAATCAAATAGAAATACTGTATATTAGTCTCTTTTGTAAAAGTAAATCGCAAGCCTACTCTTGTAGGAGTTATCAAAATATTAATTTAAATTAATTTAACTCCATAAACTCTGTTACCTGATGGAGGGAACGAGATGTGTCGATGAAGTGATACTAAGGGTCACTCTTGGGAGCCTGAGACACCTTCTGATCTTTGATAAAAGGCCAATGGGAATTGGCGAGTGGTGTTTGCATGCCACTCCCCTGCACATACGGTTATAAAGGAGCTGGCATGCAAACTGCTCATTCAGGATTTGTGCTGAGGAGCCGAGAGAGAAAGTCCTGGCAATTTCAGCGGGTAGTCCAGCATTGTATCAGGAGGGACACAACGTCTCATTCCCTCCATCAAGGAACGGAGGTCACGGAAGTAACCAAGATGTTCCCTATCTGTCACTTACTCGACATTGCGCTGATGAAGTGACAATAGGGGTCCCCTACAAAAACGCCACAAATAGCTGGACTGTGTTCCGTGAACTGGTGGTTTGAGACGGGCAGACTACTGTGTGCCTCGTAGCCAGCGCACTAGGCCGACACGTAACCTCCCCCGACGCTGTTAAGAGCGCCAAAACTGTGAGCCCAAAGTGTAGGGCTCACAGTTTAGGAGCAGATATAGTTATTAGCAATAATTAATAACTATCAAAGATAATTATTAATTATTTAAATTAATAGAACATTGATTAGACTTAACACTAGCTTATTGATCCTTCAAATTCAACAATCATCAAAGATAATTGTCAATTATCAAAATCAATAGAATATTAATAAGGAATAATGTCGACGGACCACCACCAAGTGGTATATACAGTATAACCAGACAGTATAACAGTCTCAATATTAGATTGTTCTCTTAGGAAAATTGATGTCCGTAGATCATCAAAATTCAAAAGGAAACAATGAAGGTTTGAATTCGAGCACTGGCATCCCCTGCCAGCCTTTGACACGTGTATGCAAAACAAACCAAAACACTTGTCTTTGAAATATAACAAAGTAGGTCCTACCCTGGGGGAGGAGTTTCTACAAACATGGAAGATGCAAATTACCAACAGGGAAATGATTTAGCGGAAGATATATGTCACATGGGTTTACCTAAGGGGAACCTGCACATGCGAAGCATCTACCCCAGTACAGTGCTTAGTTAGCACTTAACTCATCTGCCACAGGGCTAGGAGGAAGTCATCCAGTAAACACATCTTGTGAACAATTCTGGGAGTCAAAAGCACACATCAGCTCAGTGGAGGTGAAAGGCGCTATGCGCAAGTGATACACCCAGCCAACTGTCCCGGACTTACCTGTTCGTTCCTGCTAAGACACGGGATGAAACCGGCTCAACACAGAGATTATAGAACCTCGCAAATGTGTTGGGTGTTGCCCAGCCCGTTGCTCTGCAAATGTCTGTTAGAGAGGCGGCACTGGTCAGGGCCCAGGAGGCTGCCACACTCCTGGTAGAATAGGCTCGTAGCCCTGCGGGAGGCGACACATGTTGGGCATGGTATACCATAGTCGATTCAAGTCAAGTGTTTTTTATTGTCGTTCAACTATATACAGTTAGTACAGTACACAGTGAAACAAGACAATGTTCCTCCAGGACCATGGTGCTACATAAAAACAACATAGAACCAAAAAAAACACACGAGACTACACAGACTAAATAACATTTCTACATAATGTGCACGTGCAAACGTGTGCAAAAAAATACTAAAGCAATAAATTACTAAAAGGAACAGGACAATAGACCCAGTAAGAGAGTGCAGTGCTGACCAGTACACATTTGTAATCAGAGTTGTGCAAAAAGATAACACTTTCTAAAAATGCCAAATGTAAATATAACAAACTATGAAATAGAGTTCTATGGACATAGCAGTTATTGAGGTAGCAGCCAGGTATAAGTGACAATGAATTAAAGTGCAACTCTGGACAATGTGCAAATTAAATAAAAAAAATCAATGATCCAGTGGGTGATCCTCTGCTTGGAGACAGCGCTTCCTTTCTGCTGTCCACCAAAGCAGGTGAAGAGCTGCTCAGAGACTCTAAAGCGCTGCATGAGATCCAAATAGATGTGTAAAGCACGCATTGGACTCAGCAACGTCAAGGATGGGTCTGCCTCCTCCTGGGGCAGCACTTGCAGGTTCACCACCTGATCCCTGAATGGGGTTGTGTGAACCTTGGGCACATAGCCCGGTACATAACTCCAGGCATGTTTCGCTGACAGAGAATGCTTGCAGGTCACCAACCCTCTAGATGGAAGTGAGCGCAGTCAGGAGGGCAGTCTTTAAAGAGAGTGCCTTCAGCTCAGCTGACTCCAAGAGCTCAAAGGGGGTTCCCCGTAGACCCCGAAGGACTACAGAGAGGTCCCATGAGGGAACAAGGCGTGGTCTGGAGGGATTCAACCTCCTGGCGCCTCTCAGGAACCTGATGATCAGGTCGTGCTTCCCTAAGGACTTACCGTCCACTGTGTCGTTGTGTGCTGCTATAGTGGCTACATTCACCTTCAAGGTGGAGGGGGACAGCCATCCCTCCAACCTCTCCTGCAGGAAGGAAAGCACTAATCCGACTGCTCATCTCTGGGGGTCTTCACGTCGGAAAGAAAGCCCTAGCCTGAGTGATTGTGTCTACCATGGCGGGTGGTATGCCACCTAGGTCTTCCACATCCTATCCAGGGGCCAGACATGGAGATTCCAGAGGTCTGGTCGCGGGTGCCAGATGGTGCCCCATCCCTGAGGAAGAAGGTCCTTCCTCAGGGGAATTTGCAGGGGGGGCTGACATGAGGAGCATGAGGTCCGAGAACCAAGTCTGAGTGGGCCAGTAGGGTGCTACTAGGATGGCCTGCTCCTCGTCCTCCCTGACCTTGACAGTGGCTCACTGGGGAAAATGCATATTTGTGTAGTTCAGGGGCCAGTTGTGTGCCAGCGCGTCTATACCAAGGGGTGCCTCGGTCAGGGTGTACCAAAGCAGGCAGTGGGAGAATTCTGGGAAAGCAAAAAAGGTCTACCTGTGTCTGAATTAATTGACTCCAAATCAGCTGGACCACTCTCCCCTGTGGGTAACCTATCGTGGCAGCGTGTCCGCTGCAATGTTTATGTCGCCCGGGATGTGAGTAGCTTGTGTCGTGGAATATTCACGATGTTTCTCTCTAAGTTGTAAGAAACCTCTCGGAGTCCCAAGTTCCAGATGCCAAAGTTATAGTTTACTGAACACCAACAAACTACATGAGACCGGTCAGCTGCCCGTTCTGACTTCATTATCCTAAGTTCCCAGTTATATACCTTTTTGTTGTCATTCTGCTCCTTATCTCTAGCCAATGGGATTATTTCCCTCAATTCTTTCTCCTGACACCAATATGTTTTATGTTCCTTGCTAATTAAATATTGGTGGAAAATCCCTCACTCATCTATTTTTAAAAACGTATATCTTTCACATTCAGCTGGTAACTCCTCAATTTTTGACAAAGTCACTGTTCAAGGAAAGAATGCTTTTAACTTAGAAATATGTGTGTGAGAGAAAAACAGCCGTGTCCTCAGCACACATCTCTAGCCCTTGATTTAAACATCTATGTACCCTCTTACTGAGGGGGCTTCTTTTGCTCACACGCACAATGTTATTAGATCAAATGAAAAGGAGTACAAGCTCTAAAGATATTCATTATACTTTCAGTTTGCTAGAGCAGACACCATGACTGGTCGAGAGATATACAACTAGCCTAATTAAAAGAAACACAGAAATACACCATATATCTGTTTTTAGAGAAGTACACAGAGAAACACAAAGAAATACACCATACTTGCAGCAACTTGAGGTGCTGCTGACTCCAGAAGAGGAGGAGGAGTTGTGACATACAACGGGAGAGTAAGCCGTATTGACAATGTCACCATTGCCATGTTGTCTGTCTGAACCAACATGTACTTTCCCAAGATCAACGGCCAGAACCTCTGCAGGGTGAGCAGTATTGACAACAACTCGAGGCAGTTGACGTGCTAACGTGGCGGCGGGCCCATCCAGGAGCTGGTGGTAGCATGCCCGTTGCATACAGTGCCCCAGCCTGTTTTGGAGCCGTCCATTGTAACCACGACGTACCTGGAGACCTACTCTAGGGGGACACCTGCCCATAGAAATGTGAGGTCGGTTGGGAGGGCTGAAGAGGTGGAAAAAGACTGGCGTGATGGCCAAAAGATGTGTCCCGCAGCACCGTGCCCATCTCGGGACTCGAGTCTGGAGCCAGTGCTGAAGTGGTCTCGTATGCATAAATCCGAGCAGTGTGGCGACCGCTGAGGATGCCAATTGCCCCAGGAGCCTCTGAAATAGTTTCAGTGGAACTGCTGTTTTCTGTCTGAATGCCTTCAAACAGGTCAGCACCAACTGTGCATGCCTGTTCATGAGGCGTGCCGTCATTGAGTCTGAGTTCAACTGCGGGAAAAGAGATGAACCTGGAGGGGCTTGCTCTTTTCCGAGGCAGAGGAGCCGGTGCAACCGACGCAGGGGGACGCCCTTGGCGACGAGAAGACGAGGTGCAGGGTCTTTAGCCACGCCACTTTCTGGGCAGAATGTGTGTGATGGTCTCCATCTGCTGCTTCACTGCCGAGAACTGCTGGGCAAAGTCCTCGACGGTGTCGCCGAATAGGCCAGCCTGGAAATGGGTGTGTTAAGGAACTGTGCCTTGTCAGCCTCTCTCATCTCGACCTGGTTGAGTCAAAGGTGGCATTCCTGGACCAACATGGTGGACATCAACCGCTCGAGAGACCGTGCCATGACCTTCACCGCCCGGAGGACGAGGTCGGTGAGTGCAATTCCTGCATCAATCCCAGGGCCGGAACTACCCTCGTGCAGCTCTTTCAGCGCCTTGGCTTGGTGGACTTGCAGGAGAGCCATGGCGTGCAGGGCAGAGACGGCTTGTCCAGAGGCACTGTAGGCTTTGGCCGCCAGGGATGACGTAAACCTACAGGCGCTAGATGGGAGCTTCGGATGTCTGCGCCAGGTGGCGGCGCTCTGCAGGCATAGGTGCACCGCAAGCGCCTTATCCACTGGGGGCACCAATCATCGAGCCGCGAGGGTACAGGGGAGAGAGGAGGGTTCCATTCTAGCCCAACGCTCCTGGCTGCCTGGGAAAGCACATCCGTCATTTCCGCATCAGCGTGTGACTGGGCGACCTCACCTGAGGGAGGAAACCCTGTCGAGGCTTTTAGTCCTACAGGATGAACCTGCTCTCCGATGCTGCGCTCGGGAGCTCACCACCTTCGTGGGCCCGGGACAAGAGGTCAAACTCGCTCCAGAAGCCTGATCGGGGCAAACGAGTGTGCTGGGAAATGGGAGGTTTGTGGGTATTTACCCGGCATAGGTGGTCCCATTGAGGTCCCCAAATCGGCCCCAGTGCTAGCCACGCTGGTCTAAAACCCGTAGGTAGAAGGACCGAGTTTTAGTTTGTTCTGCTGAAGCGCCCAGGGGTGATCTCTGCAGTGAACCAGAGGGGGGAGAAGCTGCTGTAATGCGCCAGCAGAGGTGAATGGAAGCCGTGGGAAATCAGCTTGCTTATTTCTCAATGAAATAGTGACCGCTCGGCTCTGAAGAGAAAATCTAAATGAATCTCCTTTATACCCCTATGTGAGGGGGAGTGGCATGCAAATACCACTCGCCAATTCCCATACCACGACGGTAGCGTACATAAATCACCAAGGCATCGTATGCTCTCGTCATATGTTACAACTCGCCTGCCATCTCCTACTTTGGAGTCAGCAGCAACTTAGGTCACTGCACGCCATTCATATGGCAACCTCAACATGACAACGGATGTGCTGTCGCAACAGGTCTTGCTTAGCAGAGAGTGGAGGCTCCGCCCCCAGGTGGTCCAGCTGATTTGGGGCCGGTTCGGCATGGCACAGGTAGATCTCTTTGACTCTCAAGACAATTCCCACTGCCCGCTCTTGTACTCCCTAACAGAGGCCCCTATTGGGACAGACCCTCTGGCACACAGCTGACTGAGCATGTACGCATTTCCCCCAGTGAGCCTTCTTGCACTGGTGCTGTGCAAGGTCAGGGAGGATGAGGAACAAGTCACCTTAGTGGCTCCTTACTGGCCCACTCGGACTTGGTTCTCGGATCTCACGCTCCTCGTGACAGCACCTCCCTGGAAAATTCCCCTGAGGAAGGACCTTCTTTCCCAGGTATAGAGCATGCTCTGGCATCTGCGCCCAGACCTCTGAAACCTCCATGTTTGCCCACTGGTTGGGATGCGGAAGATCTGAGTGACCTACCACCTGCGGTCGTAGACACGATCAACCAAGCCAGTGCTCCCTCTACCAGGCAGCTTTACCCACCACGACGCAGTGGACAGCAAGTCCTTGGGTAAGCATGACTTGATTATCAGGTTCCTTAGAGGCACCCAGAGGCTGAATCCTCTATCACTCTACAATCGCAGGGTTGAGTCAGTCTCCTCCCATGTTTTGTCAGGTCCGAGCCGGTAGAACTCTTTAATACAGAACAGCCGACTGGGTGTTCCGCTTGCACCTAGCACCCTTCACCAAAGTGATCCAGTGCGCTCTCTCTCCCAGGTTAGCCACTAAGCTCTCGCTTCCTGGATGTCCTTCCTCCCTAGCCTTCTGGCCTGCGAATTCAGAGGAGGAATTTGCGGCCAGACCCACTATGAGCCACAAGTGTTCTGTACTGGGGTAGGGCTCCACAGGCCTAATTCTCTCTTCAGGCAACACCCTGTGATGTATTTTCCGTGGTACGGTCCCCCTGCCGGCAGACTAGCATCTCTCTTGGGTAGTCCCTCTGCCCCCAGTCACTGTGTTTGTAGAGCTCCTCCCTTGCCAGGTAGGACCAACCACCATGCCACTTCCGTGTGTGGCTTGACAACCCATGTGACGTATTGGCTACATGTTACCTCTGTCTGGGCAGGATGTGGTCTCTGCAGGGTCTTTTCCCCCTGAATGAATAGGAATGGAAAAGATCACCTTCCCCGACGCATTTCATAGCGTTAAGTTAGCCCCAGCTGCTTTATGCTCTATGACGAGAAACATATAGAGTTTAAAGTCTGTGGCTGGCCGGCTTGCTCCCATCGTAGTCATGCCACCTGTTCCCCCCTTAGGGGTACTAGGAACCTAAGGTCTGTATATGACACCTTTTTCTGGGGGTGTTGGGGAGGGTTACGTGCGGCCGATACAGCTGCTTCTAGCACGCAGTAGCTTTCTTGTACCTGTGTCAGCAGTTCACGTACCTCGGTCTAGTGCATGGCATCCCCTTGGGGACAAAAATGGGACCCTGTCACTACATTCGACACAACTTGTGTCCCCCTTCCCACGACACTAGACCTACCACTGTAAATAGCCGAACCTTACACTCAACTCCTCAGTGAAAAACCTGACTGACAGACCCACATCTGCTTCCCTTTATACCCGTATGTCCGGGGGCGGGACATGCAAATTCTGTCTGCCAATTTCTCATTGGCATTTCTCAAATCGAGAGGTACACAAGGCTCTCAAGAAAGACACCTTGTTCGACACAATGTCTCTTTCCCTCCATCAGGGAATGGAGGTTACAACAGTAACCATGCCGTTTTATTTCCTAACCATACTTGGTTATTGTAGTTTTTCCTATTTTTTAGTATGAAGGGGAAACTATGTTGATGACTTTCAACTATTTTTTTGGCTTGTAGGTATTGACTTGTCCATGTATATCAGTAGCATGGCACTGTGGTATATGGTTCATAATAGTGTCAGCTACTGACCGACTTGAAAGGGAACGTCTCAGTTACCACTGTAACCTTAGTTGCCTGAAAGGAGGGAATGAAATGCTACTCCTGAAAGGAGTTCCCATTGCGTCAGCTACTAACGTACTTCCCTCCTTTCAGGGAACCATGGTTACATTAGTAACTGAGACGTTTTATGCTTTTATGTTTGTGTCAACATTATACCCCAGGTGAAAAAAAAGTTCACTAAATTACATTTTATTTAAGTGCATTTAGTACACTTCCATAATGTACTTAAAGTGCTTTATTTTCGCGCACTTATTTTGTACTTAATATACTAAAAGCTTAACTTTAGTACTTCTTAAGTTAAACTTAAGATCAACTAAGTGTACTCAACTGTGCTATTTTGACACACACTTAAGATGAACTTATATATATTTTTAATATACTATTTCAATCTTTAAAAAATGTATTTTGTTACAACTTTTAGTATATTTAAAACTCATTTGTAATGCATTTTTATTATACTAATGAATTACTTTAAATATAATAATAATATTTTATAAATATATATATATTATACTTAAGGTGTATTCCTCTGTCAAAAAAAGTTCACTAAAATACATTTTATTAAAGTGCACTTAGTACACTTCCATAATGTACTTAAAGTGCTCTATTTTAGCGCACTTATTTTATACTTAATATACTAAAAGCTTAACTTTAGTACTTTTTAAGATAAACTTAAGATCAACTAAGTGTACTCAACTGTGCTATTTTGACACACAATGAAGATGAACTTAAATATATTTTTAATATACTATTTCAACCTTTAAAAAATGTATTTTGTTATCACTTTTAGTATATCTAAAACCCATTTTTAATGCATTTTAATTATACTAATAAATTACTTAAAATATAATAATAATACATTATAAATATATATATATTATACTTAAGGTGTATTCCTTTGTCAAAAAAAGTACACTAAAATACATTTTATTAAAGTAAACATCTATAATGTACTTAAAGTGCTCCATTTTCACACACAAATTGTATACTTAATATACTAAAAGTTTCTTTAGTACTTCTTAAGATAAACTTAAGATCATCTTAGTGTACTCAACTGTGCTATTTTTAAACACACTGAAGATGAACTAAAATATGCTTTTAACATACTATTTCAGCTTTAATTTTTTTTTTATTGTGTGTAAACGTAACCCATAGTTTAAAAAGATACCACAGATACAATACAGCACAGGTATGTAATGTACAAACAAACAGCATCCCTTTCTTGAAAAACATTTTAATTTTTTTAAACATTATTCAAAAAAAATTCCAATAAAGTACAAACAGACCTAGAGGTTGGAAAAAAAGAACATTAAACTATAAAATAATTAAACTACAGCATACAGTACATCTTAAATATAAACAAAACACGATTTTCTTTTCTTTTTTTAAATTTTACAGTCCTTTCCCAACCTTGGGGGAAAAAAACTAAACAAACAAAAAAAAACAACAACCAACAAACAAAAATTAATTTTAACAGTGTTTTTTTTTCGACACAAAACTTTCGTTGTTGCATTTTCGACGCATTACAGCTCTCACCTCTGACTGCGTCGTGCCCGGAAACTCTGATATCACAGTGTCTGCCGAGGAAAAACATAAATAAATTAGTACCAGGCTGGTTTGTGAACCATATAGCTACAAAATTATGCTTATATAATGCTTGCTAGAATATAGACAACACAATGATTTTTTAACAAGGGGTAATAAAGGCAAAAATGGCTAAGAGACCTTTTTCACAGTCCGTGTGTCATCATATCTGATTTGTAATGTAAAGGATGGCTGCATTACTGTCAGTGGACAGACAGCAGTTTTGTGAAGAAAGCTAAACTAATTTAGCTGGACTTTAGCCTAAAACCAGACCATTCTCAGTTGTAACTGAGTTAGGGTCTGGCAAAGCTTCGTAGAAAAATCATTTCCAGAGGGGCGTCACCAACGGACGTCGCTCAAATTTCTCTGGATAGACCTAAAACCAATCAGAAGGAGATGACGTATGCAGAGTGACGGAGATACATCTCCGAGTGTTGTTCTTTGCTCGGTTTTTAACAAAAAGGAAACGTTCAAATCGCTTAAAACAGACGCGATAGCTGATTCTGACGAGTGATGATCCACAGCGGCATCCATCTTGGTAATGTAGCAGCTAGGCAGCGCGTGATTTTTTTCCCCCAAACCACTTCAGCAGAAATCCCGGCCTGCAGTCGATTCAGCCAGCGCTGTCGTCATCGTGTAAAGCCCGCCCCAACGTTTCTGATTGGTGCCTCGATTTCGACGGATTTGGAAATGGGCTTGAATGAGCTCTTTGCCAGACTAACTTTCAGAGCAAATCTAAATTTGCCGGAAGTTGTCTGGGTTTTCCCATGCTAGCTGGACTTAGCAATAAACATCAATATTTGAAATAGTTTGTTTATACTGATGTCCTACCATGTATGCCATCCTCCATTTTAATGTTTGATATTAAATGATCGATGTGATTGTCAGCACTGGCACTGCCAGTCATGAATGAGTAGAAGCAAGCTGCTCCAATTACTCCCAGAGAAATAATCAAGCTGATTTCAATTTATTTTAATTATTCTTTCAATAAGTTTATTGTGATTAACCTATGTTTTTGTCTACAGTATGCAGTTAAATTACTCAATCATGCTGGATACAACACAATTCTTAAGATAATCAGTGGTTATTTTTGAAGAATCCTCTATCTATGGCCTGGAAATAATAAATAAACAACTTTAATTTGATGGAATTATTGAGGATTGAATCCTAATGCAAGTGCATGAAATATATATGCAATTGTTTACTGTAACGTTTCCCCCAAACCTTTAATTTAATAATTTAAAACGGTATTTAACTTTAAGATTTGGTTAAATTAAATGCTCTTTAATGTGATATGCTGTTTGTATTGTTTTCTTGCTGTGATAAAATAAGGTTCACAGTCTCTGAAGTTGGCGCATGCACATATAGTATGACACATAAGTCAATTGTTTTTTAAATCATATTTTACACTAATATTTTAAATTTCTGCTGAGAAAGGACTATAATGAAATATAAATCTGATACAAACCGACGAGTGCATTCATTTTTTCTGGGTCCAGCTTCTGTTTTTGGGACCCATTCCCAGTGAGGCTGGATGAACCCAGAACCTCCCTCCCAAACAACACAACTGCTAGTTCTTGTGTGAACAGGGACATTCTGCTTCGATTCAGTCTCCTAAAGCAGGTTTTGTTGATTTGGACAGCTGTGTTGCCCAGAGAAATCTGTGTACGGGGGGGGGGGGGGGAAATTCACATTAACATACAAAAAAAAAAAAAAAAACATTTTAGACTGCGGTCTGTAAAAAATTTAATCTCTAGCCTGAAGACTGGCTACAATACCTGTCAATACCTACTTACTTTGAGGTCAAAATGCATAGTCACCATGCCAAATGCATACAGGTTGGCAGGTCTGCAGACGTGAAAGTAAGCAGGACATTTATTGCATTATGTAGTCAGCTTTACTGACTATAATGGGAATTTAGCTAAAGTCACTGAGTTTCAGTGACGCTCACGTTCTTTGCTCACTTTCTGTATGATTAACATGTTTAATAACCATCATCATGATGATAAGTATGCACCGAACGTTCAGCAGCCAAGATTGTTAGGCCGGAAATAGACCAAAAAAAACAAACAAAAACAAAAAACAAAGATTGAATAAAATGTACCAAACACTGATGGGATGTGATCAAAGAGAGGCACGCACAGATGCAGTAAACATGTCAGAAGGGTGGAAGCATTTAAATCTGTCTGGGAAAAAGTGCAAAAATAATTACAAGCACCAGCAACGAGAGACTGTTTAGCTCTGCATCGCATGTCTCCGATGAGAAAAGGAAGGGTGGTTGTTGTTGGTTAACTGTATGATGATTGAATGTATGCATGTATTAATAGCACTGCACCAGCTCTCGGCACCGAGGTTTAAAGTCCAAAGGGCGAGGAAATTCTGCGCTGATACAGTGTTACTCCTCAGTTGCTCAGTCACACTTTAAAGAATTTTTAAGGCATAGATGTGACAATCATACATGCAACAAACATCTTCACATGTTTGTAATGAGAATCATTTATAAATTTCTTCCTGGGGCTTTCCACTAAAATAAAAGCTCCATCAACGTTCATAAATGTTAGTATAGTAATTGTTCTGTTGCTCTATAAAAATTAATCAATAAAAATGGTAAAAAAAATACTAATAATAATTACAACAGCTATATTAATAAATTCGGACAAAGTGTTCAAGTCTGTAATAGATTTGTATCTATCTGTGGAATGTGAAATATTTTCTAATGTTTTAAAATAAGTCTCTTCTGCTCAGCAAGGCTGCATTTATTTGTACAAAAAATACAGTACATACCTGATACAAGAAGGGGGTCTCATTCTTTTACAAACTTACTCATTTTAAGTTAAGTAGTGCTTAAAAAATTATCAGTATTAAGTATTAATATTGTTCTTTAAAAAGCAAGACAAAATAGACAAGGCAATAAATAAACTTTAATTTATGCAATGGTGAAAAAAAAAATTGTACAAGGTTGAAAAACTGCCCAAAAAAAAACACCTTTTCAACCTTCGGCTTTGGCTAAGAATTTTTATTTTGGTGCATCCCTACTGCAGGGTCAACCAATGTCAAGTTTTGATATACTAATGCATGACAGCAATAAAATAATTCAATGGTTCTCCGCTTTTTTGTCTGTATAGTTTTTTGTCATATTTTTTGGCCCTAAATTTTTATATATATTTGCCCCTTAATGTAAAAGTACATTTTTGACTGTACCAATATTATCTGTTGAAATATGTAACAATGCATATATGGAAATACCTACAGATAAATGTGTCAATAAATTATTGAAATGTTGACTTAAAATTTGTAAGGGGTGCTCAGTAAAAAATGCAAGTCAAAAGGGTTCTGCTGACAAATTAAAAAGGCTGAAAATACAAGTTGAAAAAAAAGTTGAATGATTACTATTTCACAAAACACAGACAATAACATACCATCTCTTGGGCTGAGCTGGAGGACCCTGAGCTTGTGCTTGCTGTATCGATCCCTCTGTTAATTGAGGATATTAGTTCCTTGACACACTGCACTAAGGTGGGTATTTCTGCAAAAAAGGAGGGAAAATGTATTTTGTTTAGTTTGAAGTTTTCAAATTTACCAAAATTAACAGATTGTGAGGACATACCCATTCTGACAGTCAACTTAAACTAAACTGCCGCTTGAGATGTACAGTATATGTCAATTGCTTTCTCTAAAGCCCTATTCACAAGGGATTAGTATTATCTGGGGACCTGTGTGATTTTGAAATTGAATTTCACATCTGAATTTCGTGTGGTGCATTCTCACGGGATATGCGAAACCTGTGATTTTACTTGAATTTACTGACTTAACTCCCGGATACCCGGATGTCAAGGTTTTGAGAGTCCCGTACTACTGTCCAATCAGATGGATATAAAAAAAAAAAAAGTTTTGTGCCCTGTGTCATTTACGTCACCAGGTTAAAATAATATCTCAAGCTTTATGCTTCATTTATTTGTGACACATTAAACCTTTTCAGTTTTCTCTTTCTGCAAATTGTAGCGATATGACAGCACCCAAAATACTATCAAAATCTCCAACGCAGCTCCATCCTTTGCGAAAGATGGATAAAAATGCACTTGGGAAACAAAAACCTTAAATAATGATATGACCCGCCAAATGCTGGCCAAATCACAGAGATGCCGATTTGCACGTGACTAGTATTTTCACAGGAGCTCGGTGTTTGGCGAAATATAGTAGGTAATTTGTGGGGGAATTTTTATTTTACAAATTACAGACATGTTCGATTCACACGGTATTAAGATCACAGACAACCTCGGCAATTATTACAAATGACTGGAGGTCACCAGGTAATCCTGTGCGAATAGTGCTTAATTGTAATAAGCAGGGGTGCACATAAGTTTCTCAGCCTGGTTCTCATATTACAGCCTGGAGATTTGGTTTGTTACTCACACTGCATATATTATTATCCATTAAATATAACTATAAAACATACATTTAATAAGAGTGATTATATTATTATTATATTCAGAGGCGTCATGTCCGCATACAAAGTGAGGGAGCACGGGCCCCGTCAGATTTTTCAGCCAAGTGGATTTTGAATGCAGAAGAAAAAACAAAAGAAAAAAAAATAGCCAAATAATATTTTCTTATATTTCGTACAATCACACTACCTGACTAGAATGTGTACTGCATAGCACTGCACTTGCCCGTTATCGATCAAATAATGTGATGTTAGTACTATATAATGTAAGTAAGGGGGTGGGTTTGCTTTGAAAAAACAACAGAAGACAGATTTATGCTTTGAGTTTGAATAGAAATATTACACAGTACAGTTTGTTGAACTAAAATAGTGATTGTGCATTAACAGCTGTCAATCATGTCAATATGCAAATGTGCAGAACTTATTTACACAGTGCATTTTTTCTTTTGGTCACACATGCGAACCTGTGTACCACTTATGCCCACCCAGGGCTCCAGACTAACTTTTCCACTGGTTGCACTGGTGCTACCAACTTTCTCAGTTGGTCGCACCAGCATATGATTTGGTCGCACCTTTTTTTCTTTTTTGCTACATGCCATGGGATAAATCAATGCATGCTGATGAATAGTGGTCTTAATCTGCATACCCTAGTTTTGCATTGATGTAAAAAGACTGACAGTGACACAAGACCTCATGTTAGCAAAATGTATTAATCTTTTAACTTTCAAAAATACTATTAAAAAACATGCATTTTCTAATGTTTGATTATAATTTTACTGTCTTCACATAGAGATGGGCATTGATAAGATTTTATCAATAATAATGCCACTGACGATTCTGATTATCGATCCGATTCTTTAACGATTCTCTTATAGATTCTTGATCGCACTGTGTGGAAAAATGTAGTCATATGCTTTTCAAAAAAACAAGTGGTTTTATTTATTTTGAAGCTTAAGCTTGAGTAAGCAAACTGTACTTTTTATGTAATTTATGTAATAAATAGAACCTTATTGTAAAGTGTTACTGATTAGTTATACACCGATTCAGACGTCTCCTGAGTTCACTGTTGGAAAGATCAGTTGTTTTAACCATTCATTAAAATGAATCGGTTCAAAGGAGTCATTAGTTCGCGAATTGGACGTGTCATGCGCGTTGTGTGATTATCCCAGCAGAAGGACATGGACATCCAATATTTCTGTCAACACAGAAAACATTTCATCTCTGGATGTTTTTTTTTTCGTTTAATTAAAGTGTTGTTTATGTCAGCTGAATGTCCGAGACTTTTCAGAGAAAATAGGGCAACTTATTTAGCACAATTCACACCCAGCGGTAATTCAGGTAAAAAAAATCTCCGAATGTTCCACATGATACTTTGGTCTTCCGACCTTTTACCACCGTGACGATTTATTTTGATTAATATGTGCGAGGGAGAGAGAGCAAGACAGCGCTTAGTTGACGGTGAAGTCTTGTTTACACTTTCGCCTGGCCCCGTGCGCCACCGGGTCTCTCTCTCTGCTCGTTCTTTCAGTTAAACACGTGCCCTGTCACGCGCAGCAGTTCATCTACATTACTCACCGATCAAATAAGACTTTGGCGGGACAAAAATTAACTTTGGCGGGCACTAAAACAAGTTCAATGCAGGAAAATTCATGCGTGAATTTAAGCGAGTACATGACCATGCACTTGCACAAATGCGACCACATAAAATTTTAACTCGCATATTCTCAAAAAATGATCGCATATGTGAATATTTTGGTCGCAGTCTGCAACCCTGCCACCCCAGGTAATAAGTGTCAAAACACATCGTAAGTGGGGTGGGAACAGGATGCCAAACGCCACAGTTGAACCTTCTAGAGGTGTCAGGACTATATTTCTATCACTAAAGATATGAAGAAAGGTGCCTGCTTAAAATGCTTACAAAGATTGTTGTTACTATTAATTCCTAATGCTCAGAATCTTTCCCTGTATAAAACTGAAATACGGTACCAACACTTTTACACACTGCTTTAAATACAAAGCACATCAATAGAAGATTACAATCACAAATGTAATATTGTATAGTATATAAGACAGAATTATCCACATAGCCTCCCGTAGCAGAACTCATTTCAGGTATTTTATACTGTACCTTTCAAGGCTTTCACCACTTGACCACTGACACATAATGGCTGTTCCACGCTCTCTCCACTTGCCTCAGTAGCCCTTGAGGTGTCCTATATTTAAAAGAATAAAAAAAAATTCAAATCATAAGGATTTGCA
The DNA here is from genome assembly GCA_032164185.1 of Moxostoma hubbsi. Lineage (NCBI taxonomy): Eukaryota > Metazoa > Chordata > Actinopteri > Cypriniformes > Catostomidae > Moxostoma > Moxostoma hubbsi. The sequence goes on along the minus strand of JAVLUX010000083.1, from coordinate 5,736,377 downwards.
TGGCAATGTTATACTTGCAAAAAACGGTTTGGAGAACCTGCTGAAAGATTATGCTTAAAAATACATTAGAATAACTATAACACAGTCCAAATGTTTTTGTTGTTTTGTGTATGAACCGAAGTCAACAAGAAATAAAAACTCAGTAAGTTACATAAAAAACAGCGAAGGGCCAACAGGACATCTGTATATGAAGTCTATAAACAACTGACGTTTAAACAATACCATAGATCTTCTAATTTGTAGTATCTGCTTATTAAACATTACTCTTAAAAATACATTAGGTTGACTATTACACAGTCCAAAAGTTTTTGTTCCTTGCTTAGGGTTTGAAACGACATACGATTGGTTGAGAATTCTCTGAGTAATCGAACAAATCCACATTTGTGTCCACGGTTTCGGATTCAACTTCCTCCTCACTATGTAATGGATTGGTTCTGCGTTGAGCAGAGTGGAGTGGTTTCCTCAGTGTATCCTTCAGCTGAGTGAGGATCCTCTCCTTTGCAAGCTTTTTTTGTCTCTGAACCAAATAAAAACTATGTTATATACAACGTACAAAACAGCGAAGGGCCAACAGGACATCTGTACGTTAAGTCTACAAACCACTGACATTTAAACAATACCATAGATATTCCAATTTGTAATATCTCTGTAATAATCAGGACATTTCATAATAGGACTGCAAAATCATCAACATTAGGGCAATTATATAAAAAAAATCATTTGTTGCGCAATATTACGGTAAATACTTACTTTTGCTTTGTCATATTGTCGTTTCATCTCAATGTCTGTTTCGTCGTCTGAACTTTCTAAATTTTTCTTTTTCTGGAGCAAAGACAAAAACACATTACACGGCATTCTTAAACACATTTTCACTTGCAAACAAGTTTGCATTTTAGAAAAAAAACCCGCCATTGTAGTTTAAAATTTCAATTTAAAAGAACATTCCTTGCCGATTACGACCCCTCCCTGTCAATCATGGCATCAAGGAGGGGCCAGCGTTCAGAAACGTTTCTGTGTCATTGCAAGACAGACAAGGGGATATCATATATTTTAATTTCATTTTGTATAAAGTTAGCTGGCTGCAGCATCTTGTAACTTACTTAAGCCACCGGCAGCACACTCATTTTGACTCTCATGTTATAAAGTTAAACTTTATAACATGTGAGCAAAAATTTCTGAAGATGGATTAAGTATTTATCCAACTTACTGAACAAACGTCAGCACTAAACTGCATTTAATCATTAATAGTTCATGCATGTTATCAAATTCAACAAGTTATACTTACTCGTGGTAGAGCGCTAGCTCCTGCTGCCTTGACGTTCGCCATTTCGCGCCAGTGTAACGGACGGACTGTGGCCCATAGAGGTTGTGATTGGCCGAAATTGTTAGAGACGTCTGATTGGCTACGGAAAATTATTTTGCAAAAAAAAAAAAATCACATTTGATTTGAGGATAAAGCCCGGTCAGAGTGTGTCAAGAACTATTCAATAATGAATTGTGTGGCAGTTTTTTAAAAGCACAAAATATATTTGAGAATCGTGATCAACCAGATATGCAATGATGGCGCACAAAAGAAGATATAAAGAATACATACTTGATGATTCGAGCCAACCATCAAAGTCCACGAAATATCGACGGATAACAGCATCTGAGGTAATTTTGTTTCCTGCTAGGCTTAACGACAACGTATTATTTTTATTATTATTATTATTGTTATTATTATTATTATTAAGGCATAACAGTGCTTTGTTTATTACAGAATTATTTAAAGTGCCGAGTGAATTACAAGAACTATCTCAATTGCCCATCCTCCCACAAAGAAAAGAGACGAGTCTTAAAAGAGGTAACGTATGCTACATTATGTCATTTTACAAAACAGTTATGGACGTTTATCACTGATTCATTTTAGAATATTAACTAGGGAGGGCGGTAATGTGTGTGCCTTTAGCCTTTAGACTGCATCAGTTTTGTATTATGTTCGTTCCTATGACAAATCATCATCCCTTGAGGATTGTCGTCCTGGTGACTTTTCTATTAATCTATAATCCAGCCAGAATCAATAAATCACAATTTAAATCTTTGTTTGTTCTTCAGCATAGTGTAGCCTAAGCCCAATTAAATTGCCCAATAGAGGCATGGGAGTGCATTCTAGAAGTGAGAGCAGTCATGAGGCTCAAACTCTGAGCTCCCTGCAGTTTGCCTACAACTGGCCTGCTAAATGTGCAATTTAAGATTGCTAAATTAGCTTATAACAGCAGCCGGAGTTTTAGTTCTTACATATTCAAATAGTTATTCATACAGAATTGTGTTTGTCATCATTACACTAACTATAGTGGCATAATCTAGCTGTCCCAGAATGCTCCTCATGAAGGACCTCTCACAGAAAGTGCAAGAAGTCAAACAGCAGGACTACAGCATGAGCAGGACACACAAAACAACAAATCCTCAGAGGTAAAATGTCTGCAGATTGAAATGTTAAAAGTTTAACATTTTTAAACGTAATGCTTGTTTGTTGCATTATTATCACTATTCTACAATGGAAGTAGAGATGCACCGATTGATCGGCTCGTGACCGGAACCGGCCGATTTTCACGTGACGGCCGGTCAGTCTGACATAATGCGATTTTATGCCGGTCAAATGCACTCGGGCATTAGCATAATTAACATCGCGTAACATCAGGGAAAACATGTAATCAGGAATAAAGTAATATATATTTATTTATAACCTATATATTATTTTATTTTACCTGTTTTCATACGGAAGTTTAGTTTGCTAAATATATAAAAAATTTTTAGTTGGATATTGGATATGAAATGAAGGAAATGATTCTGCCATAACACTGCACTTTAGATGTGTGTGAACTTCCCACACCAGGAGTATTTTATATAGTTCTATTTTATAGCGATTATCTGTACAAAAAAATGTTATATGCAAAAAATGTAAAATGTTGTATTAAAGAAAAGAAAAGAAATATTTGTGTGTGCTGTAAAGAGATTAGAAAAATGGAAATCGGTATCGGCAGGTCAAACTCAATGAAAAATCGAAATCGCCCTAGAAACTGTAATCGGTGCGTCCCTAAATGGAAGTAAATTATGGATAGGCTTAATTTTTTCCTGTTGTCCTGTATGTGTATGTGATAAAGACAAAAACTGCTTGTAATACAACCACCCATGTCTCGCCAACTGGCTGTTGTATGGCTCATTACAGCCTGACAGTGAGGCAGCCTGGAGACAGTCCCACTCAGTGCAAGTGATGGAATCACCCTCCACGTCAGACCAAGCCAGCCCTTGGACTCACATAAGTGGGGACCAACAGGATATACAAATGCTAACAGAATTACAGGTAATAATTAATGTGAACATTGCCCAATTTGTATTAATAAAACTTCAAATAAAGAAGTTACTGTCAACACCATCTTAGACATATGTCAACAAATTATAAATACTTTGGAGTAAACACTCTACGGTTATCCATTCATGACAGGTTTATGCCAATTCAAATTCATTAGTAGACCAGTACACATAAGTTTACAAGGTGAATAACTTCCAGATGTTCAGCAGTTAATGGCTATAACACACATTATTTGATAGTGTTTAGACAAAAAAAGTCACAAAAGTTTTGCAATGATGTAATTTGAGGGATCTTCACTACAATGCAGATACAGTTTAACAAACACATTTCAGTTAATTGGCTTTTTTTTTTAAATGAAGAGGTTCAATATTCCTTTCTATGTATATATTAAAGTATGTCAACCAAATTATATAAATTTATTCAAAACACCCAGTCAGATTTGTGTATCTGGGTATGTTTTGTCAGTGGACAAGACATCTATCCCATTATTCATTGCAAAACTACTCAAATTCTGTCTGGTTGTGTATTGTAAGTTAACAGTCTTAAACTATTATAAAAAAACAACAAAGTAAAAGCATGTTTTTTTTTTTTATCTATGGCAGGACATATCCTGTACACAGCCAGAAGAGAACATGTCTGTTCCAACTGCTGACCAGTATGAGCCAAACGAAAAGGTTAGTAGATTGTATTATTGTATGTTTTCTCTTTACACAATGTGTCTTTTACTACAGGTTACTTTTTACAATAATTATTATTATTAAGATTATTATGTATTGTAAATTAACAATTGTAAACCATTATTAAAAAAACACCAAAGTAAAAGCAGTTATCTTATGTTTTTTTTAGGTATGGCAGGACATATCCTGGACAAAACCAGAAGATAACATGTCTTTTCCAACTGCTGACCAGCAAGAGCCAAACGAAAAGGTTATTAGCTTGTTTTACTGTATGTTTTTTATTATTGTGTGTTTTTTGCTATAGGTTACTTTTTACAATAATTAATATTATGATTATGTTATCACAGGCAGGCCCATTGACAGATGGAGATGATCCTGTGTATCCCGGCGCACATCTGACAAAAGGACAAAGTTTACTGTTGCTTATGTCCTTTGTACTAAGGCACAATCTTACAGCTGTTTCACTGGACCATCTACTGAGAATTTTCAACGAGCATTTTCCAGGCATGGTACCACTGACCACATATCTTTTCCGAAAAGCTTATGGTCAGTATGGAAATTATGAACCCCATTTCTACTGTCCTACATGTGAAAACTACTTAGGGAAAAGTACTGGTGAGCTACAGTGTGACATTTGTCACACAGTAACTGATTCAGATAGCTCTCTTAAAAGTGGATGCTTTTTCCTGGTTCTTAGTTTGGCCTCACAGATCCAAACATTGCTTGAGGAAAAACAAACAATTTTTCAAAAAGATTGGCTGATTTCAGATACAATTTCAGACATCCAATGTGGAGAAGAGTATCAGAAACTTAAGGAATCTGGTGCAATGGGTGAGGATGACATATCTTTAATTTGGAACTGTGATGGAATCCCACTGTTCAGGAGCTCCAAGTACCAGATCTGGCCCATACAGTGCCAAGTTATAGAGCTTGAGCCTAGAGAACGCAAGGCAAACATCTGTCTTCCATGTCTTTGGTTTGGTGAAAAAAAGCCCTACATGCTCACATTTTTGAGGCCATTCGTAGATGAACTGTCAATTCTACAGAAAGATGGAATTAAATGGAAAGATTCAGCAAACGTAGAGCACACTTCCAAGGTTTTTGCTCTCATATGTAGTTCTGATTCAGTCGCCCGCCCACTTCTAAGGAACACTAAACAGTTCAATGGTTTTTATGGGTGTGACTTCTGTTACCATGTTGGGGGAGGTCCCTACACAAATAAAGCCCCTGTGCCAAAACTTAGAACTGAAGTAGAGCACTTTGATCACGCATTGGCCGCAACACTTGAGAAAACTGTAATGGGAGTAAAAGGACCTTCACCTTTAATGAAACTTGAAAACTTTCAAATGATAAATGGATTTGTTCCAGAGTATCAACACTCTATCTGCCTTGGGGTTACAAGGCAACTAGCTAATCTGTGGTTTGACTCCAGAAATCATGAACAAGAGTGGTACATAGGAACAAAATCAGACCTTCTAGACAAAGAGCTAGTTACATTCAAACCACCTGTTGAGATAATCAGAGTACCACGATCTGTGGCAGACAGAAAGTACTGGAAGGCATCAGAGTGGAGGTCGTTCCTCCTATTCTATGCTCTGCCTCTTCTGAATGGGGTTTTACTGAGGAAATTCTGTAACCACCTTTTTCTGTTTGTGTTTGCTATGCATATTCTGTTGGGAGAAAAAGTGAAACGCTGTGATATTGATGTAGTAGAAAGAGCTCTCAGAAAGTTCACTTTGCAGTTTGAGAAGTTGTATGGAGCAGCAAATATGACTTTCAATGTTCATCTACTGACACACATTACAACAAGTGTTAGGAATTGGGGGCCTCTGTGGGCCACATCAACCTTTTCCTTCGAATCATTTAATGGCACTCTGTTAAAGTACTACCATGGAACCACCCATGTTCCTGAACAAATTGTTAGAAGGTTTCTTTGCTGGAGAAGTCTAATGCAGAAAGCTGAAAAGGTGATGGCAGATGCAAATGATGGTGTTAAAAAGATTTTTTCTGGTTTACTTAGCAGCCATTTACATTCTTGTAATTCAGCCAGCCTCAATGAAAATGTCAGGGTTTTTGGCAAACCCTGTCATGGTAAACTATCACTATCCCAATCATCTGCTGTCAAAAAGTTGCTGGGTGTTACAGTCAGTCAATGTGTATTTTATCATCGTTTCATCGTAAAAGGAATACTGTACCATTCAAGCAGTTACAGAAACCTTAAAAAAAGGATAAACTCAACAGTAGAATTACTGGATGGACGACTGTGCAGAATTCTTAGCTTGTTAGTATTCAGATTACACCATGTATCAATGCACTGTGTATTGGTTAGGGAGCTCAAGAATACCGGTAAACTGCTCTGCAGGGACAGTGAGCTAAACATTACTTCAACTTTTGTTTCTGAGGTGTTGCAGTCCAACAATGTATGTGCGGTTCCCACTGATCTGTTTTACAGAAAATGTGTTTTGATAGAAGCAAGAGCCAAAAACTATGTTATTCCACTCCCAAATAATATAGAGAGAGATTAAATATGAACTGATAACACACTACTATTAATGTGAGATGATTTACAGACTACTGTACTTATCCTCCAAGCCTGCAAGTTTTTTTTTTTTAAATGTTATGCAATACAAAGCAAACCGTTAGAAAAATACAGTTGTCATGCCTGTCCTAAATATTAACTCACAGACTGTGCAGTGTTAAGTGATTTTTTTTATTACTGTGAAATGAGTCAATTATTCTAATATCTGTTTTCTTTTTAATGACAATAAATGTGGAAAACTGTCATTTTGTATTGCAAAAGCACTTTTATGTAACAAGCTTAATGTGATACTAGTGCATTTATAATATGCTACTGTATTTTTCATGAAAATTCAAATAATAATTAAATCTGCTAACTTTATGTAAAGTATCACTGCATGCTTTTTTTAATGCAAAACACTTCTGAATATGTGTACTATGTTTGACTTAAAATCAATTGAAGATTTAGTGCATTTAAGTATACTTACAGTTAATTTAAACTATTACATTGTTAATATATTTTAAACAAAATGAATTTATGTATCTAATTAAATTTAAAAAAATCACTATTTAGTATATTTATATAGAGTGTACTTAAATAGCACATTTGTGAATACATTTAAAACATATTTCTTGTGTAATCAATGTTATTCAAACTAATAGCTATCTAAAAGTGCACTAACAATTAACTACTTTTAAAGCTTTAAAATATGTACTTGTAAAAATACACTAATAACACTCTTCTGTGTATTTTTCAAATAGTATATCTTAATTAAATAAAAATACATTTAAAATATCAATGTTAGTATACTTTCACAATTACACTTAATACTACTAAAATTAAAATGTACTTTTAATTAGTGTTTTTATAGTGTATAATTTTTTGGAGAGTTTTATTAAAAAAATGAAAATATGTACTACAAATATACCGGTATTTAATTGTTTTCTTAATGCACTCAAGTACACCTTATTTTTATCATATATTAAATCCACTAAAATGAGCGACCCAGGCACAGTTTTTACTTCAGAATAGTGTACCTTGAATACACTTAAAATCAATTTAAGATTTAGTTTGTTTATTTTAAAGTGTATTTAAATAGCAGTTTTTGGAAATTTAAACTTTTGATTAATATATTTTGAATATATTTTAAGTAAAGTCAATTTAATTTTAACTTATGATAGCTATCTAAAAGTGCACTAATAATGAACTATTTGTAATGCGTTAAAAATGTAATTCTAAGAAATACACTAATAAAACTCTTCTGTATATTTTTTCAAAAATATGTATTATTTATATGCACTAAAAATACATTTAAAATATAAATGGTATTTAATATACTTTCTCAATTACACTTAAGTTCTACTTAAGTAAAGATATACTTTAAATTAGTGTATTTATAGTGTATAATTTCTACATTTTTTTTAGCACAAAAAAAAAGAATGTACTACAAATGTACTTTCTTATTTTTAAGTGTAATTTTAGTGCACTCAAGTACACTTTTTTTTCACCTGGGACTATATAACAAATAGCAACACAACCTGCAGCATGCCATCTTTTATTGAAAACTATACTAACAAGTGCAATGCATTACAACAAACACCTTCAGCGAGAACAGGTAAAACAAACTCAGACTGCTCTATGAAACACACTAAAGCTGCTGTGGGCCCTTCGGTGTCCAAAAAAAAAATGCAACCTTAAAAACACAGAAAGAGACCCAATGCATTAATCATCTCAGACAACAAATTGAGTGTGTAAATTTAGAAAATCTATTGAAAATCACACTGGTTAGGAACAGCATGTCCTCCTTTCAAGATATAGGCTTGAAAGTAAAAACATTCATTTATTTCTTTTTTATTCTCTTCTTTGTTTATTACTCTACAATTATTTATTATTTGAACATATAAGTAATTATACAACAAAATAAAAATTCAAAACTGCTTTTGAGGCAAGGCATGCTTCTCCATATAAAGTTTATTTTCACAAATGGAACTGGCAAGCCATTTTAAATAAAAGTGGAGTTGAACTGTCTAAAAGAAATGTTTGTTGGGCATAAAGAAGGACACAGATCAATGCTGAAGTAACTAGTATTCTGGTGTCCACATTAACATGAATCTGCAAACAGAGCAAAAAACACAATACAAATCAATCACGTTATGGTTATGGATGCAATGTATAACCTCAGGAACATTCTCTGTTTTATGAGTTACAAATTCCAACATTTATGGAAAACAATAAGTAAAAGAGAGATACATTCCAAAGCACTATTTTTTTTTTTTTTTTTTTTTAATGGAACACAGTACAGGTAGGGTAAAACAGGGCTAAAGGCCCTCTGTGGTAAAAGGCACTTTTGATTTTATTTTCTCCCAAAACAATAAACAGCAACAAAACCTATATTACCACAGTACTTCCTTAACAACTGTGAATCACTAATGTGAATCCCTCAAATTATCAAAAAAAAACAAAAAAAAAAACATTTCATGGTGATTAAGTCTAAGTTTTTTTTAATAGCTGTCCAAAAAGTGAAAGGATTGTATTTCTGGATACTTACAGTGCAGATTAATTTGTTTATAAAATACTTGATGTTATGAAATGACAAATGGCAATTTTGCTATTCAAAAAAAGCATCCTGTTTTTTTAAAAAAAAACATTTGCATAAGTTGACAAATTTTACCCTATAACTATTGTCCCTATATTTACACCAAATCACTATAATCCCTCTGAGGGCCTTTTAGCCAAAGTGTGGAGTAAACAGTTTCCTAATCACCTTGATTATTTTTACTTTTCACACCAAATTATGTTGCTCCATCAAACTTTGTGACCAGAAAAAAGCACATTTTATTTAAGGTGTGCCTTTTGTCCAGTTGTACCCTACTGTTTATAACTTGTATTTCGATTTAATAATAAACAATTGTATAATGTATAGATGTACATCCTAAAGAATTAAATACAATTGTGAAACTGATCTAAATACAATCAATTGCAAACTGTAAGATTATTAATCAGAAAGAACTTTCCAGTACTTATTGGACCATGCCCATGTAGTGCATTAAACAGTTTGTTGGGCCATAAATAAGGAAGGAAAGCTTGTGGAGTTTCTGGTGACCCCCTAGTGTAAGTTGGTGCCCCGGTAACTGTAACTTTCAGAATTACAGGTTGAATAAAGATGCGAACACTTTTCAGAAACTCATAATAACGGTAATTCCAACAAGATGTGAATGCAGCATATGTGTTTTATAATACAAAGTAAGCTTGTTTTAGGGTATATAATATGTATAATAAGTAGACACTACATCTTATAACTTTTAGCCCTTTAATTATGTTTCGAAACCTCCCTGAACCTCAGGAATACTGACGCTGCTCACATTTTGGGCTGTTGTTGACGACTCCTTTATCATCCTACGACTTTCCATTGACCTTTACAAAAAAGTACTGTGGCAATACCCTAGTACAATGATTGCACTTTGATATATACCAGGGCACTGAATGATTACCATATTCATAATCATATACCATATTATTTACTGTCTGGAAGTCTAAAAAAAATCACAACCACTATGACCATTGAACCATGTCCTAAAACAAACAAAATACCATGGTACATAGTCCCTTGCAGTTCAGTTATAAACTGTTTCTGGCCCAGAATTTTCAACATGGTTAGCTAACCGATCGGTCTCTTGCTCAGTAATTTCATTCTAATCCAGATTTTGCAGCACCACAGCAGAAACTCCTAGGCAATGGAAAATGGTCTTACACTAGCTGATAACATGCATGCACACCTGTCACTGTATCAATACCAAACAATATAAAGGAAACCAGTGCAAATACTTAACCCTGCTGTTGGGCACAACATCACACTTCAGGTCGGTTCATCTACACTAACACCTTCCTTCCAAAATGGCCAGAAACCTAGGGGTAACCACTGATGACCAACTCAGTTTAACAGACCACATCTCAAAGACAGACTGATCATGTAGATTTACACTCTACAACATTTGGAAAATAAAATAATTCCACTCTGAACATGCCACACAACTTGTTCAGTCACTTGTCATAACTACACTGGACTACTGTAATGCTCTCATTGCAGGCCTCTCTGCATGCGCAATTAGACTTCTGCAAATGATCAAGAATGCAGTAGCATGTGTGGTCTTCAACAAACCAAAGAGAGTGCATGTTACACCACTGCAAATTCACTGGTTGCCGGTTGCTGCACATATCAATTTCAAGGTTCTGATGCTGGCATACAGAACAGTCACTGGGTCTTTTCCAGCATACCTAAAATAATTCCTGCAGAGCTACATTCCCACCAGAAGCCTGCAGTCGTCTATTGAGTGGTGCCTTAAGGTGCCAACACAAAGAGGCACCAAATCACTTCCTGAACTTTCGGTTTCACTGTATCTCATTGGTGAAATGAACTTCCCAACTCCATCCGTGAAGCAGACTCACTCTCTGTCTTCCAAAAATGGTTAAAGACACATCTTTCCACAAACACTTAACCATGCACTCATAAAAAAACAATATAGGATAAATTCTTGTTGCACTCTAGTCTGTCTTGGATACTTTTATTCTGATGTAATTGAAACTTTATAATGCAGCACTTTTTGTACTAATGTCTCCTTAAGATGAATAGCTTATGATGTATTAATACTCTTTGTAAGAAGCTTTGGATAAAAGTGTCTGCCAAATGAATTAATGTAAAATGTAAATATGAATAATGACTTGCTGAGTCAGAATGCAGATCTGAGTTCTCAGAACCTCTTAGAATAAGGACATTTTCAGACCTGTGGCTCATTTGATTTGTTATGAAACGGGCTAAATTTGTTGCGTTTTCTTCTTGGTTAAGTTTGCTTTCATGAGGCAACAAATCGGACCAAAACTGTTTAACGAAAAGTCAAATGTCCCCTTGTTCGTCAAAATCTTTGTGCGCTGTTCAGGGCTTTTGTGCATCCATTGATTTTGTGCGCTGTTCAGGGCTTTTGTGCATCCATTGATTTTATATTCCTGTAAAACTGTGTCAACCGTTACAAAAATTTTCAAGTGTTATGCAAAACATAACCATAAGCTACAAAATGAACCTCGAGTCAGAGGTTGCACTGCAAATACACTTTATCCGACACACTCTCTATCTCCCTCTCTCTCTCACACACAAAATGCAGAATGAAGCCACGCTTTTTTTTTATTTTAAACATGAAACCATTTTTTTTTAATCTAATATATTCGTCAAAAGGCTATATATGCATTCTTATGATCAATTACAGTGAAGTGATGACATGCAGATGCCTTCAAAGGTCCATCAGGTATGTTCATTGGTCTGTTGGGTGGGATTGCATTCTCAACAAAAGCTAAGATTTTGTTTGCAGTATGTCTACATTGGTCTACATTGTTCAGCTCATGAAATATTACAAAAACATCTTCCTCACACTTTACCAATCATCTCAGTTTCTGCATTTGCAGTTTGGAGATTCCACCTGCAGGTGATAATAAAGTTTATGTCCAAACTTATAGAAAATATAGTGGAACATCAAATAATGTCCCTGACAATTACTATTGTAGCTGTTTTATGAAACAAACAATTTGAGATTTGTGTTAAACGTTTTAAAGTTTATGGTTTATCTTATGTTTAGGCTATATTCAATATATATGATCTAATTTATATTGGTAATTTTCCACGATTTTTAGGTCACTGCAAAAGAGGCAAGGTGAAAGAAGCTGGAGAGGGTAAAATTGTTGGATTTGGTATGATTTTTGTTATTTGTTTTGAACACTTATTTTCATTATATTTTAATTTTGTTTAAAGTAAAAATAAAAATTGTAGACAGGTAGAAGTGAAGTGCGTGCAAAAAACAGCCTAACCATGAAGGCTGATACAATCACTGTTAATACTAATTTTGTGTGTCAGCTGATGAAAATGATTAACAAAGCTACTTACTCTATAATTTAATGGAGCCTACATCCATGTCACTGTCATAGAAATATGCCTGACATTACAACAAGGATGCAGATAATGCACATTCATTTTTATATTCTTCTATACTATTCTATTCTAATTCATTGCATAGTCCATTTACACAACCAACTTATTATGAATGTGCTGTCTTTGTTTAAATTGCTGGTGCTTGACAGGAAATGGATTATATAATAGGGTGCAGATGGTTCAATAACCGGAGAAAAACCTCAAAACTAAATTGCATTTGACCCAGCCCATTAGCGATTTACATGTGAAATTTTACCAAACCCATTTTCACAAAAATACCATTGACATTGTACATATGCCTTAAAGCATAGCCCTCTTAAAATAAAACCCATTGTCTTTCATTTTAACACCAACACTAATGCAAATTAGGCTAATTATTGATTGCATCTTATTTACAAAACTCTTATTTGCCCGGTGCAATTAACTTTGCACTATAACCGCAGTATTGAAGGCCAGGCAGTAAACAAAATTTTGTTTAAAAAGACATTGATGAATAATGTATGTATATATACACACAGTGCATCCGGAAAGTATTCACAGCACTTCACTTTTTCTACATTTTGTTATGTTACAGCCTTATTCCAAAATTGATTAAATTCATTATTTTCCTCAAAATTCTACAAACAATACCCCATAATGACAACGTGAAAGAAGTTTGTTTGAAATCTTCGCAAATTTATTAAAAATAAAAACAGAAAAAAATCACATACTTTGTTGAAGCACCTTGTGCGTTGTGAATACCGGATTTCCGGATGCACTGTATTTATATATTTATATATATATATATATATATATATATATATATATATATATATGTGTGTGTGTTTGTTAAGTTAGCTGATTTGCATAATTTATTTAGTGAATTGGGTGTTAAAATTACACAGGCTGTGTGCAAGTAAATGGCGCTATCAGTGGCCACAATTAATTCTCCTAACAGTTATTACATTATGCAAAACCAATCTGCGCATAAAGAACAGGGCTTCAGGGTGGTTTTTACCAGGAGGTTAAAAAAAGAAAACAAAGTGAAATGTAATGGTCCAATCCACTAGAATGTTGAAGTGTCAGTCAAGTGTGGTTAATACCACAGTGATGTGGTTGAGTGCCAGGGGGTGGTGAGGCTCTGGTAGTCTCTATTAGTCATAAAGGACCTTCGGTCATGCCCTCCAGGGGCAGGCTGGTGGCATTGTCAGTGGACTGAGATTGATCCTGGGCAGGGGGAATGTTCTGAGCGGCCGGTGCAGTCAGGCTGGCATAAGGTAGGTGGCAGTCTATGCCCAGAAACGGTGGGTAGTGCTGCCGATAACAGATGTAGGCAAAGAGCAGGCCAATCAGTCCGCCAACAAATGCATCTGTGAGGAACAAATAAGTATGACACTATCATACTGAATGTGAGAGTGGTACTTTTGAGTAATACAAGTAATATGAATTGAGTTTTCTTTTAACCCTTACACCCATTAATGCACATGTTGGCTGCTGAATTCAATTGATCCCAAACTCACCTTACACACAATATATCTGAAATGCAGGTGGCGCTCTAACTCAGTTCTCTAACTAAGCCATGTGCTCGTCCATAGAAATTCAGTCTATTTTGTGATCCTATGCACCTTCCCCACTGTTTCGTCAAATATATTGGGCTCTGGGTGGATTAGAAGCTTAATCTTGGTTCCCTATCTGTTACTCACTTGAAGTTGTGATGATGAAGTGACACTAGTGGTCACTCTTGGGAGCCCGAGACACCTTTGATCTTTGATAAAAGGCCAATGCGAATTGGCGAGTGGTATTTGCATGCCATTCCCCCGGATTATCTCTTCGGAGCCGAGCGGTCGATGTTCAAAGAGCTGAATTTCCCATGGCTTCTAATTTACCTCTGCTGGATTCCTGATGGCAGATTACAGCGGCTTTCTTCCCCCTCTGCACTGGTGCACTTCAGAGCCTGGTCGTTTCATCAGAACAAATCTGAAAGAGTGTATTCTAAAAGAACGGCACACACGGAAACGTTTTTTTAAAGATGCGTATTTTTCTAGATGCCTTTCCACTTGTGTGTTATTCCTGGTTGCGGTCGTTATCTCTTACCTTCCGACGGCCATGATCGCTGTCTTTCGTGTTGGGGGCTGCTCGCGTGAATGTGTCATGTCCTCACTGCGAGGACATGACCATGGCAAAGTTGCGGTCGCAATTTGTAAGAAGACAAGCCACCCCAGCGGCTCCCCGCCTTGGTCCTTCTACATACGGGTATGAGGCCCAAGGCGGGGAGCCGCTGGGGTGGCTTGCTTTCTTACGAGTTGCGACCGCAACTTTGCCATGGTCATGTCCCGGTGATGCCCCCAGTGGATAAGGCGCTCGCAGTACATCTATGCCCGCAGAGTGCCGCCACCTGACACAGGTGCCCAAAGCTCCTGTCCAGGGCCTGTAGGTTTATGTCATCCCTGACGGCCAAAGCCTACGATGCCACTGGACAAGCTGCCTCCGCCCTGCACACCATGGCTCTGCAAGTCCACCAAGCCAAGGTTCTGAAAGAGCTGCACGAGGGTATTTACACCCCGGGATTGACGCAGGAGCTACGCTCGGTGACCGACCTCTCCCTCCGGGCGACGAAGGTCACGGCGCGATCTCTCTGATGGCCGATGTCCACCTTGTTGGTTGTCGAAGTGCCCCTGAGGGGCGACCCAGGGACAAGGAGACCTGCTGTTCCGGAGCTGGTAGACAGACCCCCGGTGGAGGGCCGGGAGGAGAATTTCCCCATTAAGGGAAGTGGGCATTCGCATTCTCGATGACTGGCTAATACTAGCTCACTCTCGGCATGTGTTGTGCACACAGGGACCTTGTGCACGTCAGCTGTCTAGGGCTTTGATTCAACTGGGAAAAGAGCAAGCTCCTCCCGGTTCGGAGCATCTCTTTTCTCGGCTTGGAGTTGGACTCGATGATGGTGTTCCTCATGAACGAGCACGCCCAGTCGGTGCAGACCTGTTTGAAGGTGATCGGACAGAAGACAGCGGTTCCACTGAAATTGTTTCAGAGGCTTCTGGGGCATATGGAATCCACAGCAGTGGCCACACCGCTCGGGTTGATGGATATGAGACCGCTTCAGCACTGGCTCCAGACTCCCAAGGTGGGCATGGCGCCATGGGACATATTGTGTGGCTATCACGCCAGTCTCCCGCCGCCTCTTCAGTCCTTGGACTGACCTCACATTTCTTTGGGCAGGTGTTCCCCTAGATAAGGTCTCCAGGCGCGTCGTGGTTACGATGGACGCCTCTAAGACAGGCTGGAGCGCTGCATGCAATGGGACAACAAGTCGCGGGCTCCTGGACAGGTTACCCGCAAGGGAGAGTGGAGACTCCATCCTCAGGAGTTCCAGCTGATTTGGAGTTAATTCAGCCAGGCACAGGTAGACCTGTTCACCTCCCCAGAATCCTCCCACAGCCTGCTTTGGTACGCCCTGACCGAGGCACCCCTCGGTATAGACGTGCTGGCACAGAGCTGGCCCCCTGGACTGCACAAATATGCATTTCCCCAAGTGAGCGTACTTGCACAGACCCTGCACAAGGTCAGGGAGGATGAGGAGCAGGTCATCCTAGTAGTGCCCTACTCTACCACTTGGTTTTAAGACCTCACGCTCCTCACATCAGCCCCCCCCTTGGCAAATTCCCCTGAGGAAGGACCTTCTTTCTCAGGGATGGGGAACCATCTGGCACCCATAACCAGACCTCTGGAATCTTCACGCCTGGCCCCTGGATGGGACACGGAAGACCTAAGTGGCATACCACCTACCGCAGTAGACACGATCACTCAGGCTAGGGCTACCTATAAGTGGTGTTCTTGCTGACATGAGGACACCCAGAGATGCGCAGTCAGATGCTTTCATTCCTGCAGGAGAGGTTGGAGGGACAACTTCTACCCTCCACCTATAAGGTGTATGTTGCCGCTATAGCAGCATACCACGACACAGTGCACAGTAAGTCCTTAGGGAAGCACAAACTGATCATCAGGTTCCTGAGAGGCACCAAGAGGTTGAATCCCTCTAGACTGCACCTCATTTACTCATAGGACCTCTCTGTAGTCCTTCAAGGTCTACGGGGAGCCCATTTTGAGCCCCCTTCTGAGTCTGCTGAGCTTAAGACACTCTCTTTAAAGACTACTAACTGACGGCACTCACTTTCATCAAGAGGGTAGGTGACCTGCAAGAGTTCGGTCCGGGCTACTCTCACATGATCTTGACACCCCGACCGGGCTATGTGCCCAAGGTTCCCACAACCCCGTTCAGGGATCAGGTGGTGAACCTGCAAGTGCTGCCAAATGAGGAGGCAGATCCTGACTTGACGTTGCTGTGTCCGGTGTGCAGCAATCATGCATCTATTTGGATCATACACAGAGCTTTAGAGTCTCTGAGCAGCTCTTTGTCTGCTTTGGTGGACAGAGGAAAGGAAGCACTGTCTCCAAGTAGAGGATCGCCCACTGGATCAATGACGCCATAGCTATGGCATACCACGCCCAGCACGTGCTGCCTCCCACAGGGCTATGAGCCCATTTTACCAGGAGTGTGGCGGCCTCCTGGGCCCTGACCAGCGGCGTCTCTCTAACAGACATTTGCAGAGCAGTGGGCTAAGTAACATCTTTGCGAGGTTCTACAATCTCCGGGTTGAGCCGGTTTTGTCTTAGCAGGAATGAACAGAACAGAATCCGGGACAGTTGGCCGGGTGTATTACTTGCACATAACACCTTTCACCTCCATGTCACAAGATGTGTTCCCTGGATGACTTCCTCCTAGCCCTGTGGCAGACGAATTTGCTCAGCAAACTTGAAACTCGCTGCTGACTCAATACATGTGCTAACTAAGCCCTTTACAGGGGTAGGTGCTCCGTATGTGCTGGTTTCCCATAGGTAACCCCATGCGATATATATCTTCCACTAAATCGTTTCACTGTTGGTAAACTGCATCTTCCTTGGGCAGAGTCCCCTCTGCCCCAGTCACCATGTTTGTAGAAACACCTCCCCTGTTGGGTAGGACCTACCATGGGACTTCTCCACATGACATACTTCTGACGAAAAAGAGTCGGCAAGACCATGTGACGTATTTCCACTCAACACCCCCCCCCCCCCTCTGCATGGAGTGTGGTCTCCGTGGTGTCTTCCCCTTAGGAGTGACACCCCCCCAACGTGTACACTGGTGGTCCCAGTTGGTTGAAAAATGTTCACAAGAGGGAAAAGGCTGGGCTAGTCTGCCCCTATTCTTTTTTTGTGCAGTCAACTTGTCCCCGAAGGGCTGTTCGATGCTCATGAAAGTGTTGGGGGAGGTTACTAGTTGGCTACAAGGCACACAGTAGTCTGCCCGTCTCGCACCGCCAGTTGACGTAACACAGTTCAGTCAGTTATGGCATTTTTCTAGGGGACCCCTAGTGTCACTTCATCGACACAACGTCAATTGACAGATAGGGAATGTCCTGGTTACTTCCATAACCTCCGTTCCCTGATGGAGGGAATGAGATATTGTGTCCCTCCTGCCAAAATGCTGGAATACCTGCTGAAATGGCCGGGACCTTCTCTCTCGGCTCCTCAGCACAAAACCTGAATGAGCAGTTCACACGACAGCTCCTTTATTCACATATGTCCGGGGGAATGGCATGCAAATACCACTCGCCAATATAAAAGATCAAAGGTGTCTTGGGCTCCCAAGAGTGACCCCTAGTGTCACTTCATCGACACAACGTCTCGTTCCCTCCATCAGAGAAGGGAGGTTATGGAAGTAACCTGGACGTTTTGTTGGATACCTAAGATCCTGATTTATATCATTGGTAGTCAAGAACATACTTTGCTGATGATTTGTTTATCATGCTAATTTTGCTGGACTGCAAATTTTGTTGAGGACATCTGAGACACAACTGAGACACAACATTTGAATTATTTACCCAAGAAAGCGCACAGAAAAATATAAAATTGCAAATTTTTAAGAAAACAGTTTAAGATAAGTGCTGATATAGAGTTTGTGGCTACTTGGGACTCACAGAAGCAGTGATCGGAGCAGACATGAGACATTTGTCTTTGTTGTCCATCCATCCGTCCATCCATCCATCCATTCATTATCAATCAGTCAGTCTGTCTATCTAGCTTTAATATAACAATACTATTTTAAATCCCTCATTGTACTGATTTTCAATTAATTACTCCATTAACCCTTACCAGAGTGTTCAAATTTGGGAACAATTATTCCCATGGTTCCTGTCTCAATATCTTCATCATCCAATCACCGATTTTATAACTGAAAACTGCCAGATACTGACAATATAAGCTAAAAGCACATGCAATTGGTTAAGGGGTTATTGGGCGTGAATGATAAATGTATCATCATTATCCTCATCCTCCATTTGCCTGGGAGCCAGAGATGATGCCCACGGAGATTGCCTCCAGTTTTGGACTTACTGCTTCAAATTGAAAACTGAGGCGACATATTTAACATGTGGTGTCAATATTGTCAATTGAAAGTCAAAACATTTTAGTTATGAAGTATTTATTTGTATGAGTAACACTAGTTATTTCTGGAAATAATTACATGACCGTTGGCGGTCATCGGACAGGCAACTAGCCTCTATTTTTAAGCAAATTTCTGTGAAACTTGCTAAATATGTAAACATTAGCTAGCAATACTATGTACTTTTTAGCTAAATATCAATAACTTTTTTGGCCAATTTTCTCGCTTGTGAAAAATCTGCCTGAAGTAATGTGAGGCAGAGAGCAGACACTGTTCAATTCAGTTTCATTTTATTGTTGGAATCTCTTCCAAAAATGGTCTCACATCCCACAGCATTTACTGTCTCACATCAGTTCACATTAATACACATTATTATAAAGCACAATACAATAAACACCACTTAATACAAAACCCACATATAAGTATGTAAATACACAACCAGCTGCAGTACATTGATTTAGTCCTTTCTATGGAGCTGGATCTAGGTGCGGCTCAACAGAGTTTTATTAAACAAACAAAGTACAACATAACGGTTTAAACACAAGAACAAAGGAAACATCCATGATGGGCACTGGTCATACACAGGAGGTCTAAACACATAACAACTGACAAGGTCTAAGCAAAAAACAGGGCATTATATACACAATGGTAATGAGTAAAGACAGTGAAAACAATCAAGGACAGCTGGCAGTGATGAGGGCGGGGAATTATGGGGAGTGTAGTCTAGGAGTAACAGATTACAGGGGAGAAACACAAGGCAAACAACAGTGAATCATGACAATGATGTTGCGAGAAATGTATTTTTTATGCAGTTTTTTACTCAGGCTGTAGTTGCCGATATGCAGCTTTACAAACTATTAGGGGTGGGAGCTCGTCCTAAACTGTCCATCATATTCCAGCTACCAAAGAGCTTGGATGGAGGTGACCCCCGATTAATTTTACAATTTTTTTGGGTTGCCCATTTATATGGCGTTTTCAATTCTCCCTGATTCCCATCGTCATTGTGGAACCAAGTCACTTTTGGGCTTGTGGGTGAGGGGATTTATATCGTGTGACCAATACATGGCTCTTTTAGCATCTCTACATATTAAAGACCCTACCACAGAGGATCATCAGGATTGCCTTAGGAAGTTGTGTTGTCTTATGGACCACCTCAAACACAAATGCCAGCAGCTTTTTCAGCCTAACCACAATCTTGAAATAGATGAATGTATGGTCAAGTCTAAAGCTCGGTCATGATTTAAACAATACATGAAGGGTAAGCCTAATCAGTGGGGTTTTAAATTATGGGTAATTGCAACATCAGACTCGGAGGTATACTCTTGAATTTAATGTTTACACAGGTAGTCGTGATGGGCATCTCACTGACTTGGCCACCAAAATAGTTGAATAGTTACTGCAGCCATTCAAAGACCAGGGCCACAATGTTTGGTTTGACAATTTTTTTGACAATTAAGTTGTTAGAAATTGGAACTAATGCATGTGGGACATGCAGGATGAATCGTAAACTGTTTCCTGCAGAATTTAAAGACATCAAAAGATGGGAACGCAAGACAGCTCATGGGGATAAGAGGTGGTGTAGGATTGAGGAGAATATACTTGTAATTCAGTGGAAGGAGACGTGTGCATTTACATGCCTCTCCAATTTCCATAATGCGAATGGCTCTACCGAAATTGCTAAGTTTGTGAAAAAGGATGTCGACTGGATAAAAGAAGTAGCTCTCTAGCCCATTGTCATCAGAGATGACAAAAACATGGGCGGTGTTGATAGGTCAGACCAAATGATAAAATCTTACAACGTCCTACAAAAAACTCAGAAGTGGTGGAAGACTCTTTTTTCCACTTCATAGACATTGCCGTCATCAATAGTTTTATATTGTTTAAGGAATGGCAACACATTCATGCGGCACCAGGGGATGATCGTAGACTGGTGAACTTAACCCATATAGATTTCCGAGAAAACCTGGCTCATCAGCTGGGAAGTATCGATGTTCACGCAAGTTTCCCTTTGCATACACTTAAGTCCTCTAAGAGATGTTGGCTATGCTATCGGAAAAGTAGGACTGAAAAAAAACTAAAGTAGCATATTGCGCACTGGAATGTAATGGCAAAAGACTTTGCTTGGTTTGCTATAGGAAATGTTTTCAGTCTTGGCACTTTTCTGAAGAAAAGAAGTTTCGTGAAGAGGGCTAAGTTGGGCTGTGTTTACTGGTGTTGTTGTCCTCCCCCTCCCCTCTTCTCCCTCTCTTCTCTCCAAAGTTATTGTAGCTGTTGAGTATTTATGAATTTATAAATATTCTGTTCCTGCACTCTTTATTAAACATTTATTTGCTGTAGAGAGAGTGAATGTTTGATATTGTATATTTTGCTGTGTAATTGGTGTAATTCTAATGTTCAAATTAAATAAAGTGTGTGCTTTATTGAACACATAAAATTTATATTTCAGTGTTTGTGTCTTTCTATTTCAGATGCAATCTCAATTTATTATGACAGGTGCTCAAAAGGAGTATTTGAGGAGAGGTCATGTGAAATGTATCTTAATATTCTAAATGTTTATTTTATTCAGTTTTCCCACTAATCACTAGAATGGTCATAACTTTTAAACAATAGATTATATTTCTAATCTGTCTGCTATTCTAAATTGCCCACAAAAGCAGGTATATTTCATCTATTCTAAGTGTCCCTCTAGCTTGTAATTAAAATGGTTGAAAATGTAGTTGCCTGATGAAGTATGATGATCAGAGAAGATTTTTGTGAAAATTGCTTTGTGAAATCTTATTGATAAAGGATGATTAGCCTTAAAAAAATCATACATATATTTAATTAATTTGAAAGCCCTAGTTCTTCTCTTCAATATGATATATACAGTTCAGGTGTGTGATGTGATATAAATATGAATGTTATATGAATATGAATATGAATATCATATTCTGGCACAGAATGTAATTTTCTGAATTTTGGGCTTAGGCCTTAAACCACTAATATGGTTAATTGTTTTCTATAAAGAAAATATTACTGTAAAATGCAAAGGCATTATTAACTCTAAGGCTATGTTATATCTAATGGCATTCCTACTAGTTGGGTGTTCCTTTACAAAAAGCTTCACTTATGATGCTGCGCTGAGAAAAGCGTTTTGGGAACATCTTTAGGTGTGACCAGCTGTGAATATGTGTGCAACACGCCATTGAACATTGACCGGAATTTATAGCCTCTGCTGGTGTCATCATTGGACGCACCTGGGGCAGGGATAAATATAGACATCATAGGAGCATCGTCAGATCTTTTGTCTTCAGATCACTCTGTGTGTGTGTGCTTTCACGAGCCTTTCAGAAACTTTCTTTCCTCTGTTAGGAGTTAGAATTTGTTAGGCAGTGCGCAGAAAACCATTCTCTTTTTCTCTTCTTTCAAAAAAAAAAGGAAAACAAATTAATAAAAAAAAAGACTGCATGTCAGGGCAAACGATGTGTGTTCCCTTGTCTCCGCTCTATGGCTGAGAGGGACATGCATCAGTTTCGCTTTGTTTGTTTGGGGGAAGAGCATGTTGCTCTCGTGTTGGGGCGGGGCGGGTGCGAGCATTGCGATATGCTCTCGGTCAAAATGCTTCACGCTCGTCTCGCTTCCTTTCCAAGAGTCGGCGCCCACACTTCATTTGTGGGGCTCTCGTATGGATCTGGCTGAGGAGCGAGAGATGGGTTCGTCTCTATTGCTCGTTCTCTCCCCAGATCCAGCTGATCCTTCTAGTAAGCCTGAAGCGAACCTCGGCGCCTCTTCGGTTCATGAGGACACTGAACCTCTGTAAATCCTGTGCATAAAAATAAAGCGGCTATGAAATTAAGAGACTCCCCCCCAAACGCTTCAAACTAGAAGACAGAGTTCTGTCTGGTGGCCAAAATAAATAAATAAATCAAATTTAAATAAATAAAAAAGGGGGAAGGGAATGCTATATCAGTCCCTTCCTTGGAGGCTCGGGGGTATTCGGTTATGCCGCCGGTAAAAGAGACACTTGCGGGTTATCTCTTGCCTGGCTAGGTGTCATCGCTAAAGAGACCCACTCTCCCCACAAAGCTGTGCAGGACCACCTCCACGCTTGTGGGGAAGGCGGAGAGACACTTGTGGCTTAACCTATCAGGCAACAGAGACAGGGACAAAACTTTCCCTAGATGCCCCGGTTTTTCCTTCTGGCTTATTTGGTGACGCTATGAATGTAGCTATCACCAGGTTCCAGGAGGCAAAAAGTCACGAGGAAGCCTTCGGGCAGTTTGTTCCTCGCCACACTCAGGGGGAGGGGCTGTCGGACACCCAGCCCCACCCCAGTCCTCCTAGACGGGAGGCTCAAAAACTAGGCGTGGCAAATCGTGCTCCCCTCATAAAGACAGGGCGCCGGTTCGTCGCCCTCAGCAGCCCACAAAGCAAGACCTCAGGGCAGTTATTTCAAAAGAAAACCCTGATGGTTTTGCACCCAGCCTATGGGGGTAGCTCCCCCTCGGGATGGGGCGCATGTATCATCCCGGTACCCCCACGGAACCACTCCATTCCCATCACCTCCGGTGTTTCGGTAGTTAGAGGCTTCTTAGAGGTTTATGTGTTTCCCCTTCCAGAGAAAGAGTCAGGTTATTACAGCAAATACTTCCTGGTTCCCAAGTAGGGTGGGGGGTTGCATCTGACCTTAGATCTTCAAGGCTTGAACTGCTCAGTCAGGGTGTTCAAGTTCAAGATGCTAACTATTAAGACGATCATGTCACAAGCCCAACATCACGTTTGGCTGGTCACGATCGATCTCATGGACGCATATCTTCATATAGAAATTCTGCCACAGCACAAGAAGTTCCTGAGGTTCGCTTTCAGGGGCGAAGCCTTCCAGTATCGGGTTCTTCCATTCGGCCTAGCACTATTAACCAACACATTCACGAAATGCATGGATGCAGCACTGGCTCCTTTGCAACTCCAGGGCATCCGCATTCTGAATTACACAGACGACTGGCTGATACTAGAGCAGTTCCAAGAACTGGCAGTTCAGCACAGGGATATTGTCTTAGCTCATCTAGTTTCTCCGGGTCTGAGACTCAACATCAAAATAGCGTTCTCTCTCCCACCCAGGGAATTACTTATCTGGGGGTTATATGGAATTCGATCACGATGCGGGCACAATTGTCTCCCGCTCGAATCATTTCCATTCAGAACACCCTGAGCAAAGTCAAGTTAGGTCAAGGTTGCACTGCTCGTCAGTATCAACGAATACTAGGTCTCATGGCATCTGCGTCCACGGTGATCCCTTTGGGCCTTCTGCACATGAGACCGTTCCAGCTTTGGCTAAAAGCCAGGGGGTTTCATCCAAGGGCCGGTCCCCTAAGGCAAATAAGGGTTACGCGCCGTGGGCTTCGTTCCCTCTCTATGTGGTTCAGACCCTGGTTTCTTACCTTGGGTCCCACTCTAGGTGCGTCTTGTCGTCACAGGCTGCTAACTACAGACGCCTCCCTGATAGGCTGGGTAGCGGTCTTAAGTGATCGTCCAGCTCAAGGGAAATGGGAGGGTCGTCAGCTTGATTGTCACATTAACTGTCTCGAGTCGATGGCTGTATTTCTGGCCCTGAAATACTTCCTCCAGAGGCTGCCATGTCTTGGTGCGAGTGGACAATACAGCGGTAGTCTCTTACATAAACCATCAAGGAGGTCCACGTTCACGTCAGCTGATTTTCTGGCACGTCTGATTCTCATTCTATGTTCAGATTTACTGTCCAGACAGAAAATACCGATGGGGGAGTGGAAACTCCACCCCAAGGTAGTGGAACATATCTAGGTGATATTTTACAGGGCAGAAAATGACCTCTTCGTCTCTTCTCAGACAGCGCAATGTCCCTTCTACTTCTCTCTGAGTCACCCAGCCCCCCTGGGTCTGGACGCGAGGGCGCATACATGGCCCAGAATGCGAGGGTCACAGGGCTTTCACCTGAGGTTATCAAGACCATTTAAAGTGCTAGAACTCCCTCCACTTGGAACAAATCTGGGTGAGATTTTACAGGGCAGAAGAGGACCTCTTCACTTCTATGAACAGCGCAATGTCTCCTCTACTTCTCCCTGAGTCACCCAGCCCCCCCTGGGTGACTTGCTCGCCTCATTCATGGAGCTAGGCGACTTATGCCTCCTGCAAGGACCAGGACCCCTTCATGGGACTTAGCAATAGTCCTTGAGGGTCTGGTTGAGACCCCCTTTGAACCTCTAGAGTCAGCGTCTGACAGACTTCTGACTCTCAAGATGGTTTTTCTTATGGTGATTACCACTCTAAAGAGAATTGGGGACCTACAGGCTCTGTCTGTCTTGCCAGCCTGTTTAGAGTTTGCCCCAGGAATGACCAAAGCAATTTTGCACCCTCATCCTGACTACCTGTCACTCTCAAAGCCTTCTGCTCCCCGCAGTTTACAACACCAAAGCAGGAATGACTTCTCAGACTTTGTCCAGTCTGTGCCCTGTAGACTTATGTCCACCGCACTAGTCAGTGGCATAAATCAGGGCAACAATTTGTTTGCCAACAGGGACGCGGCCGCCACCAAGCAGACTATGTCACATTGGGTGAGGGACGCTATTGCCCTGGCCTACGAGGTGCGTGGTCAAGCTTCGCCAGTAGGTATTAGGGCTCACTCTACCAGAGGGCTCGCCTCCTCCGAAGCCTTGGCTGGAGGTGTCCTTCTGCAACATGTTTGTGATGTGGCAGGCTGGCCCTCACCGCACACTTTCATTAGTTTCTACAATTTGGATGTTCATGCCACTCCAGGCTCTTATGTCCTTGAGTCAACATCTCAAGCTCATGTCTGAGACCTCTCACGCTCTTGTGAGCACACTACACAACCGTAGGGGGTCCAGACAGCCACAGTGTGGTGGCGTGGGTATTCTCGTTCCCAAAGCGCTTTTCTCAGCGCAGCATCATAAGTGAAGCTTTCTGTAAAGGGAACGTCTCGGGTTACTTAAGTGTAACCCTTTTCCCTGAAAAAAGCGGAACGAGATGCTTTACTTCACTGCTGCTCTGGGATGCCCCAGGACTGCTCTTCAGACAAAATACCTGATGATGCTCCTATGATGCATCTATTTATAGCCCTGCCACAGGTGCGTCCAATGATTACACCGGCAGAGGCTATAAATTCCGGTCAATGTTCATTGACGTGTTGCACACATATTCACAACTGGTCACACATAAAGATGTTCCCAAAGCGCTTTTCTCAGTGCAGCATCTCATTCCGCTTTTTTCAGGGAACAAGGGTTACACTTAAGTAACCCGAGACGTTTTACTGCCTAAGTTACTATGTTTTTTTTGTTCTTTTTTAGAAAATAAATGCTTTCTTCCATTTAGTAATACCACTCTGAGAGGATACAGTTAAGCACAGCCATTGTGGGGGTGTTATAAGAGATGCTCTGCAAACTGTGATACAGCGGTATAATTTTCATCTGTAAAAACAAAAAGCTGTTTAATTCCCACAACATGGAGCATAAAATCAAATCATATGACTGAAACTTATTATTGAGGATGGATTGGTAATTTGTAGAGGAACACAACTGCACTCATTCATTCACGATGTCTACAGGTCAAGCTTGTATGAGTATTACTTGCACCAGATTGGACCCATTAAATGTAATGGACCATGTCGCCATTATTCAGATTAGTTGTTCTACTAGCCAGCATGCCTCAGGGGACAGATCTACATAGAGTTACACTAATAAGTATCCGACTGCAGTTGTTTTTCTGCATAGCTTACTTTGTAACAGCCAAGTGTCTGGAAAAACATACTAAATATAGTATCTATATATATATATAACCATATGAAATATTTATTTGCATATTCATAGTTTAGCAACAGAAAATCTAGTAATCTGTAATTTATGCATCACTCATTTCAAGGATTTAACAACTTTACTCATGCTTTACTTTCAAGGCAGAAAGTCACAGACAATAAAGAATGTAATAATACAGTTGTATGGTACTTGTGAAAATGCCATGATCACACATATTTTCAGACACAGCAGACATCTTTAAATATTTAAACAAAGATCCTTAAAAGTACAGTTTACTAAAATAGAAAGTTCTGTCATTGTTTGCTTACCCTCATGTTGTTCCAGACCCATATGGTTTTCAAATAACTAACCAACTAATTCACTATCTTGCCTTGAAATTAGTTCAGTATCATAATTTCTCCTTGCTAATGCTACATTGGTTCCACACTTTAGGTTGCATTGTACTTGTATTATTGTTGCAGGTGGCCTGGCCAAACATTTTTTAAACCTCTGATATATGCATAATTTAATTAGAAAAATTATTTTCCCTTCACAGCAAGAATATAACATTAGTCCTTCCTGTACAAAAGAACCTTAAAATTACTACATCTATACATATACTAATCAAGTCTCCATACTCTTCAACTAGCCAAGGGCCTGTATTCACAAAGATTTTTATCTTACCACTAGGAGTTTTCCAAAGAGTTCCTAGCTAGGAGTTTTTGCTTAAAACCTATTCACAAAACTGCTAAGAGTAAGTTTTACTAAAGAAATCTTAAGATACGAGTAAGGCGGAGTTGACCACGTTGCTATGGATGATGTCCCGTTTTAGGGGCGCACTCTTTTCAAATCAACCACAGTGATTGGTAGACAGAGAACCGCTATTTTTATATATATATATATATATATATATATATATATATATATATATATATATATATATATATATATATAAAATTGTCTGTCCTTGCTGACAAATAGCGGCAATGGCCGTGAATGCCCCCCTTTTTTGGGGGGAATGTGGGCCAAGTCCTCCTAAGTCAAGAATTTCAGAGATGTGCACAAAAAGGAAAAATATCACCCAACAAACACCTTGGCAGAACAAAAACAACACTGCATTTCATTTTAAGGTGAACAAAAAGAAGCCTGTTTGCCCAGCAAGTACAAATTAGCCTTAATGGAATAGTTCACCCAAAAAAATTTATTTGGTGATAATTTACTCACCCTCAGGCCATCCAAGATATTTCATTCTTCATCAAAACAGAATTTAAGATTTTTAGGATTTCAATTCAGGCCTCCACCTTTAAACAATGCAAGTGAATGTACTACTTTTTTGACGGTCCAAAATGCACATTTAGGGTGCATCAAAATAATCAAAATAACTGTTGTAACCTCTGTTCCTTGATGGAGGGAACGAGAAATTATAGTGATACTAGGGGTCGAACTTGGGAGCCCCAATCACTTCTGATATTTAAGAAAAGGCCAATGAGAATTGGCAAGTGGAATTTACATGCCATTCCCCCGGACATACGCGTATAAAAGAAGACAAATTGCCTCAACTCATTCAGGTTTGTGCTGAGGAGCCGAGACGGGTTTTCCGGCCAGCAGGTAATTCAGTGTTGTGACAGGAGTGACACAACGTTGTTCCCTGAGGTTACAACAGTAACCAAGATGTTCCCTATCTGTCACTTTACGTTGTGTCGATGTAGTGACACAAGGGGTCTCTATGCAAAACGTCACAGCCAGCTGAACTGTGTTAAACAGATCAGCGGTGCAGATGCAGGCAGGCTACCTTGTGCCTAATAACAAGTGTCCACCACCCTGTTGTAACCTTCCCAATGCCCCAGTCGTACTAAGTCGTACTTACAATGGGAATAGGTCGCATCAGCTGTTTTTGACCTTTTCTCTCCTCTTTGAAAATAAAAATTCACGGCTGGGACCAAGATACATTAGCACCGGGGAAGGTGTTCTTTTCACCTTCATGTGTTCTTAACATATGGGGAATACATCCCATGGACTTACCAACCAGGAAGTACCACACATGGAAAGGAGTCCCTGCAGTAGGTCCTACCTGCCCAGGGGAAGACACAGGTGTACCATCAGGGCAACCATACCATGGAAAACACCTCATATGGGATTACTGACAGGGAACCACTACATATGGAGCACCTACCCCAAGTACATGGGCTGACCTAACAGGTCATTCTTCACGAGTACTGGGCCTGGCATCAAAATCCTCCACCGAATTTGCCTCCCGCAGGCTGCTGGGAGAAGAAAGACAACCAGGGTTCGCCAGTCCCGAGAAGTGAGTGTAAACTCCCTTGGCAATTTATATATTATACCATCGCCATGTTATCCATACGGACTAACACGTGCTTGCCCTGGATCAACAGCCAAAACCTCCGCAGAGCCAGCAATACTGCCAGCAACTCGAGGCAGTTGATATACCAATGCCACCATTGTGACAATGACACACCTGGACACTTGTTCTAAGGGAAACCCTGCCCATAGAAATGCAAGGTCCATCCAAGAGCTGAACATATGCGACAGATCGGCATGATAGTCATGCGATGCGTATCGCAGTGCCATGCCCATCTCGGTACTTGAGTCTGATGCCCGTGCTGAAACAGTCTCATATGCATCAACCTGAGCGGTGTAACCGCCATATGCCCCAGGAGCCTTTGAAACTGTTTCAGTGGGACTGCTGTTCTTCCCCTGAATTACTTCAGGCGATTCAGCATTGACTGAGCACGCTCACTTGTGAGGTGTACCGTCATAGTGAATGAGTCCAACTCCATTCCGAGAAAAGAGATGCTCTGCACCGGGGAGAGCTTGCTCTTTTCCCAGTTGACCTGAAGCCACAATCGGCTGAGGTGTCTGAGCACCAGGTCCCTGTGTGCACACAAAAACTCACGAGAGTGAGCTAAAATCAGCCAGTCGTCGAGATAATTGATGGGCAAGGGCTGCCCCTGTGACTTTGTGACAACGACGGCCATAGAGGCTGGACAGGAGTTTCCTGCTGGACAGGAAAGCGACGTCACTGGACGTCCCGTTGCCGACGACATGCTGCACAAGAGATTGTTTGTAGCCTGCTCAGGCTGCTTAGCATTGCTTATTATTATTCTCAAACGTTTAGTGTTATATTCATCGTTCATCGGTATATCCTTTTTCATTTTACCGCGTTTCAAGTTTTTTCCGCTTTTCTGTTTCATCTGTGTGTATTTTACCTGTTGCTGCTGGTACCTAGCTAGAGTCTGTGTTTGTAGCCTGCTAGTTTTTTTTAGCATCGCTTATATATCTGTTTTCAGCCTTTAATCCTTAACATCTGCCATTTTTGAGTGTGCATCAGGTTTTCCCTCGTATTATTCTCTTAACGTGATTCAACTGTGTGCATATTCAACCTGCATCCGCGTTCTATTTATATCACGATTAAACTGTGTGTACTTTTTCAGCACGCACCCTTTTTTCTCCTCTACAGTACACAGATTATTGCATCAATCTCAAAGCACCGCTTATCAAGAACAACCAACAACAACAAACAATTTTGTGAGGGATTCACATCAATCTCAAACCCTCACCACTCAGGAACAACCAACAACAAACAATTTGCGGTAAGTCATGGCATCCGCTCATGTTATTTCTTCCTGCATTGCATGTCACATGTTTACAATAGCCTCCTCCATCAGCATCCGGACGCTAGTGGAGGTTAGTGAGAAAGAGAAGACGGTAGATACTGTTTTGGATGCAAGTAGTACAGAGAGCAACATACACACTTTGGTTCCGGCTGTAGAGCCCCTGCAGCAGGGCATTTGGGTGACGTCTCGGCGGCATACTCGTTCAGCAAAGAGACACCACTCTCCCGTTCCTGTTAGGGTATCCAATCGATTCTCCCCAGTCAGCGAAACTGAAAATCATGTTAACTGGAGCCCAGGTCAGGAAGCAGACAAACTGGTTATTCCAAACGTCTGCTAGCTGCCTTGAGACATCACACAGGTCGCATAAACTACAACACATAGAGACTGTATCACCTAGATATCTCATAGAGACTGTGTCTGTTCCCCGAACTACCAAACGCAATGCCCTCACTAAATCATTTAGAAAAAATTTGATTAAGCTCAAACTTGAACAAAACAAACAAATTAAAAATACACATCATATAAAAATAGGGCTACTAAACATTAGATCTCTTTATACATGCTGGTACTAATTGTTAATGAA
Source organism: Moxostoma hubbsi (assembly GCA_032164185.1). Lineage (NCBI taxonomy): Eukaryota > Metazoa > Chordata > Actinopteri > Cypriniformes > Catostomidae > Moxostoma > Moxostoma hubbsi. The sequence continues at coordinate 5,705,412 of JAVLUX010000083.1, read as the reverse complement.
ATGATTACAGATCATAGATTGGAAGCGCTCTGTCTGACTGAAACCTGTCTTAAACCGGAGGAATATATTAGTTTAAATGAATCTACTCCCCCAGGTTATTGTTATAAACATGAGCCTCGTCTGAAGGGTTGAGGAGGAGGTGTTGCTACAATTTACAGTGAAGTTTTTGGTGTTTCTCAAATGTCCTTTCTCTGTCGTCCTTTGTCCTTGCTAAAATGTATAGATCACCCGGGTCTTGTTCTGATTTCCTTGGTGAATTTGCTCATTTTTTATCAGATCTTGTAGTTACTGTAGATAGAGCTTTAATTGTTGGTGACTTCAACATTCACATAGATAATGAAAATGACACACTGGGATTAGCAAAATGTAACAGGACCAACTCATCGCCATAATCATAAGCTAGATTTAATTCTGTCATATGGAGTTGTTGTTGATAATATACAAATTCTGCAGCAGAGCGATGACATCTCGGATCATTACCTCATCTCTTGTATGCTGCAATCAGCTAATGTTGCTCAATCTACACCACGCTATCGTTCAAGTAGAACTATTCTTTCGACCACTAAAGATAGCTTCACTAATAATCTTCCAGATTTATCTCATACACACAATAAACCCCAAAGCCCAGAAGAACTTGATGAAATAACAAAAAATATAAATGCAGTCTTCTCTAGCACTCTTGATATTGTCACCCCACTTCGATTAAAGAAAATTAAAGAAATATCCCTGCACCATGGTACAATGATCACACTCATGCTCTCAAGAGAGCAGCTCGGAAAATGGAGCGCTTGTGGAAAAATACAAAATTAGAAGTAGTTAGTGGTGCATGGAAGGATAGTGTCTGTAGATACAGACAGGCACTAAAAGCTGCCAGGTCAGCATATGAGTAAACTCATAGAAAATAACCACAACAATCCTAGATGTTTATTCAGTACTGTGGCTAAATTGGTTAGGAATAAAGCCTCAACAGAACCAGATATTGAAAATATACATGAAAGCAGATGGACCAGGATGGGGAGAGGCTGGAGTGGCTTTCCCTCTATGAAAGAAAGAAAGCCGTGATCGCAATGTTGCGATGGTCATGCTCTCGCAGTGAGAACATGAGTCATCCATATGAATGCTGTCTCAGTGTGACTATGGCCCAAACACATGAGACAGCGATCGTAGCTGTCAGAGGATGAAAGATACCGACCGCAACCAGGAACTGCACATAGATGGAAATGCATCTTTAAAAAGAAACTCTCTGTAAGTGCTTTAAACTTTTAGAGAAACTTGCTCTTGTTATGTGGCTGCTGAAGTGCCCAGGGGCATTCTCTGCACTTATCCGTGCGAGGAGAGTGAACCTACTGTAGATGCACCGTATATTCAACAGCCTATTATTATTTTTATTGATTTATTCCAGACAAAAATACATTTTACTACAAAATTATGCATTTGGAAACAACTTATAACCCTTTATCACACACAAAGTGCTGGATCCTCAACCAAAATTCCTGAATCTTAATACAACCCCAAAAAACATGGGTTGCATCTTTATGACCAAGCCTATACAATCTCGAAAGGGTCCAGTAGAACCAATGCAAAAGCTTAAATTGCATCAGACGAATCCTTGCATCTCTAGAAGCAGATCTGATGCTTTTAGGATCCTAGCCCACTCTCCCTCCAATACCAAGTTTAAATCTTTCTCCCATAATGTCTTGAGAGAAGACAAAGTTCCATCCCCCAGACTGAATAAACAGGGAGTAATACAGAAGCTTCATGACCTTTCCCATAAGCAGTAATCACCATTTACAGAGTATCTGCCACTTTAGGTGGGTGTACACCACTCCTAAAAACAGTACAGAGCAGGTGGCGCAGCTGTAAAAACCTAAAGAACTGAGATCTAGGAATCTTAAAATGTTAAACCAAATGATCAAAAGATCACAGTACTCCACTCTCATATAGGTCAGCGAGTGTAGCAACCCCTCTCCCAATCCACTCTGACCAACAATATGTAGACTAATGTGGACTAATTAATATGTAATTTAGGGTTCAGACATATGCTTGAGGCAACATTTAAATAAATGTCTGAATTAAATACTCTGGACAATTTTGTCCAAACAATGTGCAAATGCAAAATAATGGGGTGTGACTTAACTTCTCTGGTTAGTTTGATCGAAAGGCTTTGCAATGGCACAATAGGGGCAAGTACTTCTTTTCAATGAGAAACCAGGGGCCCTCTCAGGTGGAAGCGACCAATGAGCCAAATGTCTAAGACCGAACCCATAATAATAATAAAACAAAATCGTGGGTAGGCCTAGCCACCTTTGTCAAATGGACTTTGTATCTTATTGAAATGTAACCTGAGATGCTTTCCATTCCAAATAAAGGACTTCCCTATGCTATCAAATTGTTTGAAATAAGAGAAGGGCACATCTACAGGGAGAGGCATACAATTAATTTTAATAACATTAAACTTCCCAATCATCGATAAATGTAATGAAGTCCACCTGACCACATTGCTTGAAAACCTTTTAAATAAAGGGTAAAATTATATCTAACTAAATCACATAAATTTGCTAGGAATAAAATGCCCAAATACTTAATGCTCTGTTTGGGCCAATGAAAGGTGACCGGTTGAAAAGCCGTTACTGGGCAGTACGCTGTCAGTGCCAAAGCTTTGGATTTAGATCAATTAACTCAGTATCCCGAAAATTTAGAAAAGGAATGGATAATTCTGTGGAGGCAAGGCATAGCTCTAGTAGGGTCAGAGACAAAAAATAAAATATAATCTGCGTAAAGCAGAAGCTTATGCGCAACACTTCCTGCCTTCATCCCTGGAAAATCATCCTCCTTTCTTATCGCGACTGCTAATGGTTCCAGGGCAAGACAGAATAATAATGGAGAAAGTGGGCAACCCTGCCGTGTGCCCCCTATCCAGAGTAAAATAATATGAAATTAGTCAATTTGTTTGTACTGCGGTTTTGTTGCAGGCACAGCGACTTGGAGGAGCCGACAGAAAGGGGAGCCCAACCAGGCACGTGGGAATGTCATTTGCAAAGTTGTTTTCTGAATGGACTGAGACCTGAGATAGCGCAAGCTGTGAAAGCAAGCTACATTGAATGGCAGAACGGGCGGCTGACCTCCACAATGGCACATGCTGTGCACGCAGAAGAACAGCTCTTGACAAAGAGAGACAAAACCAAGGCAAAGGAAGAGAGAGAACTTCAGCTGGCAGTCATCAGCGTCTCCTCTAATAACAGAGAACCGCAGCAGAAGTGGAAAGGAAACGGAAATCAGAAACAGTGGAGATGTAGGTTGTGTAACACTGACAAGCATGAGTTCAGAAACTGCACGAAGTGCAGACTGTGCAAACAAGAGGGACACTGGGCTACAGACTGTCCGGGAAAAGAGAGGGCGGATTGAAACAAGGCGAGTGGAGAGCACAAAGGTGGGGGTCGAAGAGCGGGCGATCAGCGGCCGACTACAAGACAGGGAAGTGAAAATTTTCTAACCACACACACACACCACAAAAGCACATACACTGACCTACATACTGCTCTCTGCAATGAAGAAAATGCTTGCGAACCTTTTTGTGTGACTGAGAGAGTTATGTGTAATGATGAGTCTGTTGAATGTATAAGAATGTACAAAAGTTCAGGATTTCTACAAATGCCAAGATATCCAATGTTAGTTGATGGTACATTAGTGAATTTTTTAGTGGATTCCGGAGCTGGCCACTCCACAATACGACCATGTGACTTGCCATGTGTCCTAAAGCTGACAGAGACAGTGCATGAAAGCACGTCAGCGTCAGGCCATGTAATTTCTTAAAAATTCACAGTGCCCTTAGCTTGTGAGACAGAAACGGGGAAAAAATTAACACATGCATTTCTGTGTTCACCGTCTTGTCCAGCACCGCTAATGGCTAGAGATCTAATGTGTGAACTAAATTTGACCCTCACTGCTGATTCTGGCGGAATCCACATTGAGGAAGAACAAGAAACATGCTGCTCGAAATGGTTTCAAAAATGGTTTTGAAATGGTTTTGAAATTAGCAAAAGATCGAACAGCGTCATGTAACACAGAGAATATGATGGCTGACAAATGACATTGCACGTCACATGTCGTAATTGAACGTGAACCACAATATGAGGAGGGGTGGTTTAACGGGGTAGAAAATGAGACTGTGAAATTTGATAAGATTTTCTGGACAGAAAATGTGTGTGCGCTTTCAGCTTGCCTAACAGAACAACAAAGGGAGCTGTTTTTGTTAGCCACATTTATCAGTAATCAAGGCCAAAGCGCAAGCGTGGGAAGAGTTAGGGCCTTTTGTGAATAAATGCATGAGAACAACAGATTGGGCTGACAGTTCATAAGGGGTCAAACACAGCACAAGTTTGGGGGCATTTAAGTCAGAATGTGATTTGACTGTACTGCAGCTGCAGTATGGGTGTGCGGCGACAGGGCATTCCATCGAATGCCACAGAGGTGGTCAGGGTGTTTTTATCCAGCTTTGATGTATGAGGGAACTTCTGTGTATTTGCCAAATCACATGCCTGGGGGTGGGAGAAGTAGACAGAAAAGAAATGTTGAAATTTTGCCAGGGGTTTTGCCAAAACATTATGCAGGGTACACATTATCTGATCCATGGACCACGCCCGGAGCGAATGTGGGGTGGTCATTGTTCTTAGGGGTGGGTACAACGGTAACGATTAATAAGATAAATGGGTTAGCATGGACTGTACTAGCAATAGCGAAAAACACAGAAAATGCTTTGACAATGATAAATGATGAGATGAAACAGTTAAGAGATGCGGCCATTCAAAACAGGTTGGTTCTTGATATGTTAACTGCAGAGAAAGGGGGAGTTTGCAAAATGTTAGGAATGTCTTGTTGTTTCAATATTCCAGATTATAGTGCCAACATCACAAATGTAATTGAACACATGAGAAAGGCTGTACGGGAGCCTGAACAGGCCAATGATACGTGGGTTGGATGGTTCATGAATATGTGGGGAGGTTGGGTTTATTGGATACTTCAAACAATACTGCCAATTGGAGCAATAGGGTTGTTGATACTGGTTTGTTTGCCATGCATTATGAAGTGCATTTCCAGCTCAGTACAGAGACTGGTTAAAGCAGGAACATCTGCTCAACTGGTGAAAATGACAGTCTATTCAACTAATGACAATGATGAAAAATATGATGATGGTGACACAAGTAGCGGCAGCTACAGTATATATTGAGTATGTTAAAGTATGTTTTTATTCCCTTTCCTTTTTCTTACTGAAGAGAGCAATGATAAGAAATAAGGGTCAAAAGCAGCGGTCATCCGTGTTACGAGATGACGTACAGGGGGAGGGTTTGAAATGAGGGTTTATTTTACTTTTATCCTGCCCTCCGTAACTCCATCAGTACAGCCAAACGCCAGTACAGGCACAAAATTGAAGGACAGTTCAACACCACTGACTCCAGAAGTATGTGGCAGGGAATTAACACCATCACGGACTATAAACAGAATAAAAACTCCGCCATGAACACTGCTGCCTCTCTCCCGGATGAGCTTAATACTTTTTATGCTCGTTTCGAGGATAACAACAACACCGCCCTCGCGGAGAGAGCACTCGCGGCCGATACTACAGATGATGGATCACTCTCCGTCTCTGTTGCGGATGTAACCCGATCCTTTCGACGGGTGAACATTCGCAAAGCTGCGGGTCCAGATGGCATTCCGGGCCGCGTCATCAGAGCATGCGCGAACCAACTGGCTGGTGTTTTTACGGACATTTTCAACCTGTCCCTCTCCCTGTCTGTAGTCCCCACATGCTTCAAAACATCAACCATTGTGTCTGTACCGAAGCAAGCCAAAATCACTTGCTTAAATGACTGGCGTCCTGTTGCCCTCACCACCATCATCAGCAAATGCTTTGAGAGGTTGATCAGAGATCACATCTGCTCTGTTCTGCCCACCTCTTTGGACCCATTGCAGTTTGCCTACCGTAACAACCGCTCCACTGATGATGCTATTGCATCTACAATACACACTGCTCTATCCCACCTGGAAAAAAGGAACACGTATGTGAGAATGCTGTTTGTAGACTACAGCTCAGCATTCAACACCATAGTGCCCTCCAAGCTTGATGAGAAACTCCGGGCTCTGGGCTTAAACAGCTCGCTGTGCAGCTGGATCCTGGATTTCCTGTCAGGCAGACGTCAGGTGGTTAGAATGGGCAGCAACATCTTCTCATCACTGACCCTCAACACTGGAGCCCCGCAGGGCTGTGTTCTCAGCCCACTCCTGTATTCCCTTTACACACATGACTGTGTGGCGACACATAGCTCCAATGCCATCATTAAGTTTGCTGACGATACGACGGTTGTAGGTCTGATCACTGACAATGATGAAACAGCCTACAGAGAGGAGGTGCACACTCTGACACGCTGGTGTCAGGAGCACAACCTCTCCCTCAACGTCAGTAAAACCAAGGAGCTTGTGGTGGACTTCAGGAAGAAAGACAGAGAACACAGCCCCATCACCATTAATGGAGCACCGGTGGAGAGAGTCAGCAGCTTCAAGTTCCTCGGTGTCCACATTACTGAGGAACTCACATGGTCTGTCCACACTGAGGCCGTTCTGAAGAAGGCTCACCAGCGCCTCTTCTTCCTGAGACGGCTGAGGAAGTTTGGAATGAACCAACACATCCTCACACGGTTCTACACTAGTACTGTTGAGAGCATCCTGACTGGCTGCATCACCGCCTGGTACGGCAATAGCACCGCCCACAACAGCAAAGACCTGCAAAGGGTGGTGCGAACGGCCAGAAACATCATCGGAGGTGAGCTTCCCTCCCTCCAGGATATATATAACAGACGGTGTGTGAATAAAGCTCGGAGGATTATCAAAGACTCCAGCCACCCGAGTCATGTGCTGCTCTCACTGCTTCCATCAGGCAGGCGGTATCGCAGCATCAGGACCCGCACCACCCGACTACATGACAGCTTCTTCCCACAAGCAATAAGACTTTTGAACACATGATCTCTCACGATCTACAATCAGCACTGCACTTTATTAATCCTCATTCTGTCAATATATTCTCGCTCCCAATTCAGTTAGTGTATATATATATATTTATATACCCTTATCTAGTGTATGTGTATTCTACATTGTGTGTATTGTGTACATTTGTTATGTAAATTATGTTGTGTAAATATGTTGTTATTGTAAAGTGGTTTATGTCTCGTCACTGTCATTACTGCAATGTTGCTCGGAACTGCACACAAGAATTTCACCTGCTGTTGCACTCGTGTACACAGTAGTGTGACAATAAAGTGATTTGATTTGATTTTGATTTGATTTGGATTTTTATAACCTGCTGACATAACCCAAAATGTTAAATTGATGTGTTTTTTTTCCTACTTAATCTGTACACTATTTCTTGTTTATACTGAGGTGACTGCGGGTCTGATTTTATGTCAGAAGTGCAATAACAGTGTTTATTCATTTAGCCCGGCTTCAGATAAAGTCTTTTACTTGCTTGCTAAATTAGAAGGGATTATTCTAATAAACAGCCTAAGCTTTCTTCTTTTTTTTAAAAAAAAAACAAGTTTTCACAAGTTTAAGAGGGTGATCGTTTATGCAAAAATCAGAAATGAAGAGCATAGGTGTGATGTGATGACTTAAACTTGCATTATTATATTACCATTAGTGTTAGTATTACTATGCTAGACTAGTCAATTATCAGAGAATGATAAACAGGATGGATTGTTGTGGAAATTTTACATTGATCGAATAATGGAATGTTCCTTTTTGTCTGTCTATGTGTGTATGTGCGGGACGTGTGACACTTCAGGAACATATGTGACAGGACCTTTTGACCTTAGGTGGGCAGCTGTGGCTTTAAGTAGAAACTGACTGTTTCGGGACCTATGAACTTAGACCTTAAGAGAATTTAAACTGACAGTGGGCACCTTATCTGGAAAAGGCCAATGGTACAGCTGCTGGGAAGGAACCTTGAAAATACAAGATAAAAGGGCTGTTCATCTCTTCCTGGGTGTGTCACTCTCTTGCACAGCGCAATTACTGTGGATTAGACTGAACCTATTCTTGCAAGAATAAATACTTTTTTTATTAATTTGACTCTGAGTGTCTCTTATGCAGCGATTCTGTTTTAATGAATTTTAGCCACAACAGGTTACTGGTTGTCTATAAAGTAACCCAAACCCATACATTTTCAAAATCTTAAAAAGATAATCCCATTATTCTATATCAAATGCCTTTTCTGCGTCAAGTGAAATGGCAGCGACCACAGTCTGATCATTCGCCAATGACCACATGATATTGATAAAACACCTAATGTTATCAGAAGAGCTATGGCCCCAAATAAACCCCACCTGATCTATATGTATAAGAGATGTCATAACTTAATTCGATTAGCCAGACTTTTTTACAAAATATTTACACTTTCCATTCTTTAATGATTCTGTATAAACTTCTACCAAAAGTGGAGGCAGTTCTTGTGGTGTATTTTTTATCAAGTTGAGTATACATTAATCAAGTATAATCGATGCCATTTTATTCTACAATTATTTCTGTTGGTCATATGTGTTTTTTGTGTATGTGAGTGGTTCAGCAGAAAAGTCTGGGAATGGAATGTCAGAGGTACATGGACACTCACACATAAATGACATGCAGATGTTTCCTATTTACTTCTTTAGAAGCTAAAGAAGATATATGATGAGGCCCTCTCTTCGTAAAGTGTTTTTGCATAGTGTGGAAATGGCTCACAGGATGTAACTGAAGCCTTCTGGTTTAAAGATAGAGAAGATTTGTTAGGGCTCCAAAGATGTTTTTCTGCTCAAAACAGGATATTCATTGTTTTAGCCACGCCTTGTGAGACCTATGTAAGCATGTGCAAGCTCAAGACACTTCAGTTGCTCTGCAGACTGACTCTGTTTTGATTGTTACTGATAATAAATTCTATTCTTCTGAAATCAAAAACTCCATGTCTTTAAGAGTGAGTTTTTCACAAATCAGGCAGAAACCACAACATTCTGTAGCATAAGATTTGTAAAACTCAACGGCAAAGTCGTCAGGCCCCGGAGCCTTGCCTGTAGGCAGGGCCTTAATTACCTTGCCAAGCTCCTCCAAGGTTATCACAGAATAAAGATAATTTTTTTGCTCACCCATCAGTTTAGGGAGTTCTCATGGTTCCACAAAGTTTCTAATATCTTCATCAGTAGACGAAGACGTGGAACTATAGAGATCAAAGTATTCTTTAAAAGCATTATTAATATCAATGTCCGAGGTAAAAGTTTCAACATCAGCAGATATTACTGAGTGAATGGTAGAAAAAGACTCTCTATGCTTTATATATCAAGCCAAAAGTTTTTCCTCTTTGTCCCCCCGACTCAAAGTATACTGTTTTGCCCCGAATAACCAAAACTCCACATTCTGCGAACTCCACAAGTTCTCGTGCTTTGGATTTTTTGATGAATGAGGCATACTGTATGATCCGACACCTAAGAATCACCTTAAATGCCTCCCAAGTCACACCCACAGAGGATACCGAGGACCAGTTGGTCTGCATATAAACATTGATTTCAGACTTTAACATTTATTGGAAATCAGGATTTTGCAAAAGGTACACATTAAGGTGCCAACTATATGATTTATTTTTCTCTGTATGTGGCAACACCTCTAAACTCACCAGGGTGTGATCTGAGACAAAGATATTTCCAATTGAGCAATTAACAACAGATGAAATGAGAGATTTGGATATATACAAAAAAATCGATTCTAGAATAAATCTTATGAACGGATGAAAAAAATGGGTTCCATATGGGTTCAAAAGTCTCCAAATATTTGTAAAACCAAGATTTTTACACATCCTGTGAAGCATCAGTGTTGCTCTAAGGGGCTTACACACTTTTGCTTCACCATGATCAAGGACTGAGTCCATCAAAAGAAAGTCTCCTCCCAATATTATATCATGGGGGGTGCCAGCGGGTTGCAACATCCCTTCAAGATCTATAAAAAAGCCCTGATCATCAACATTAGGTGCATAAATATTAGCCAAAATCAACCTTTGCCCCTGAATTTCAGCTAAAACAATAATTACTCTCCCTAATTTATGTTTAATCTGTTTGAGAAATTTGAATTGTAGATGTTTATTTAACAATATAATGACTCCCCTGCTCTTACCTGAGACAACACTAAAGAAAACATGTCCACCACATATCTTCTCAACTTTTTCAGTATCCTACTGGGAAAACGCGTTTCTTGAAGAAACACTATATCATATTTCTTACGTTTAAGAAAATTAATAGAAAAATAAAAGACATTTTTACAGGGTGCACCAACCCATTCACATTCCATGTGGAAAGAGACAATCCACTCATATTAACATTTGACATCGTAGAAAAAACAAATTGTGTGTCAAAAACAAGATTATACAGACCACATTCCCCACTAGTGAAACAATCAAACCCCGAATCAACTTCCCCCGGAACAAAACATTTTGTTCCATCTCAATTTTTTTTTTTTTTTTTTAAATTTCTACTATGTAAAGCACTTTGAATTACCATTGTGTATGAAATGTGCTATATAAATAAACTTGCCTTGCCAAATGTGTGCATTAGTCCCATGCATGGCAGCGCCAACCAGCGTCAATCCCTCTAATCTCAAAAGGTCCATGAATGCCCATGAGCCCCCCCTGACAACTTTGCCATCGGATTGCTCAATTATGCAAATTAAAAATTACATAATAGAAAATACTTTGTAAAATAAACCCCAGCCAATAGGCAGAATGAACAAAAAGAACATGTAGATTAATTCACAGAACTGTCTCAAAGGTGTGATCATTCACAAAACAAATTCCAGCCGATATTAAATCATTCAGTTTCCTCGGGGAGACAAAAAAATATTCAGTGAGCCAGCTATTATGTGTTCAGCAGATGACGAGATCACTCCAATGTCAAATAAAAATACTCCATGAAACAAACTCCAGCCAGCAGGAGGCATAAGCATGAAAAACTAACAGATTAATCCGCAGCTGTTCCGAAGCAGTGTTATTCAACACTGTAATTTCACCATATCCTGACCCTCTTCGTTCTCATGAATTCTGACGATTTGTACATTATTCTGCCGGCTACGGTTCTCTCTTTCCTTTAACTTCTCCTAAAACATGCTCCAAATCAACCTTGGTCACTAGCAGATTAGCAGATTATTTCCTCTCCGATGACTCCAGATAATCGATCCATTTCTCGAGATCCCCCACTCTTGTTATCACCTCAGAGAATTTAGTCTCCATGGCAGTGATCGATTGACGTATTACAGCTTGATCCTCCAAGTCAGCAACGACCTTCTTCAGCATTGCCGTCATGTTCAACATCTCTCTGCAAATTTCCCTAATTTCTTCGACCAGATCGGCTCCCTGGCTTGGGGCCTTCTCGGTGGTGTCAGCTTGAACATGTGTCTTGAGCATGTGCCTCCAGAGCCTGAGGATTTTGAATTCTTTGACATTTTGTCCTCCTAGGACAGTTATGAAACAGAGTGTATCCAATCTCACCAGTTTATGTCATTAATAGTGTTAAAGCTAGCAAAGTGCACAGAGATTGCCGTTCACATGTCCAAACCTCGCATGTTGTCACATGACCCACAACAGTCACTTAAAAGAGCATCTAAACTCCGCTATATTTCAGTGATACAAAACATTTACAAAAATAAAATGAGAAGAGACAATTGTATTAATTTGATTCAATTTCTTTTAGTTATATTCCTGCTTTTAATCAATATAGTGTGCTGACACTTTTCCTTAAATATTATTTTTGAGAAAGAGGCACTTAAGAACACACAAGAGCATCCTCAATAAGTAGTATAAATACAGTAGATTGACATAAAGAATGCCTGATGACAAAATGAGAATTATTAATTATTCATACCCTTCTCTGATCAATGTAGCAGCAACATTTACAGGAAATAGTAGACCATACGGGCAACTTTTCCACATAATATGATTTGGGACACCCTCATTCTAATCTCAGGTAATGTTTAAGATGGGTAATGTTTGAAAAATTCTGGCCTGATTGTGTCCTGTGTATTACAATCACTGGACTTCCTGTTGCTGACAGCATGCTGCACGAGAGTTTGTTTGTAGCCTGCTTAGCATTGCTTATTCTTATTCTCAGACGTTCATCGTTATATTCATCATTATATCCTATAATTTTACTGCGTTTCAGGTTTTTTCCGCTTTTCTACTGTTTCATCTGCGTGCATTTTACTTGTTGCTGCTGGCACCTAGCTAGAGTCTGTGTTTGTAGCCTGCTAGTTTGTTTAGCATCGCTTATAAATCTGTTTTCAGCCTTTAATCCGTAACATCTGCCATTTTTAAGCACGCATCAGGTTTCCCCTCGTATTATTCTCTTATTGCGATTCAACTGTGCGCATATTCCATCTGCATCCGCGTTCTATTTTTATCGCGATTAAACTGCGTGCATTTTTTCAGTGCGCACCCGTTTTTTCTCCTCTGCGATACACAGATTATTGCATCGATCTCATAGCACCGCTTATCAAGAACAACCAACAACAACAAACAATTTTGTGAGGGATTCACATCAATCTCAAACCCTCACCGCTCAGGACCAACCAACAAAAAACAACTTGCGGTAAGTCGTGGTATTAACTGAACAATTATTTGAACTGTACATTAAACTTAACATTGGAACATTTATTTTTATGTAATTTATCCACAAAGTGTGCAGCTTTTGTCACTGCAGTGTATCTTTCTGGACTTCTGGAAGAACATTTCCAGAGCCTCTTGATATGGGAAGTCAGAAACGTCTGGCCCATTTATGGAGATCCGCATGCATGCTGCAAGATGGTCTCCTTGCAGCCTATTGCGGATGTTTGTCTTGATCTGCAAATGCATTAACTGTTAAATGTGATAGCTTAACATACAGCTAAAAGCAGCAAATCCTATTGTGAAAAGTTTGTATTACCCTGTTCATGGTTGAGAAGTCCCTTTCACAGTTTACACTACTGACTGGGACCGTCAGAGCAATAGAAGCCAGCAAACTGTTAGTCTGAGCAGACAGTCAGAACAAATATGTGTGTGATTGAGCATTAAGGCCTATATTATTTAATTTTTTCGTTCTTTGAATTAGTTAATTATATTAATTTAAATCTTTTGATTGTTCATATCTTAATATATTTTTAGATCCGGCTCTTCTGATATGCGAGCTGGCTCCCAACGTTCACCTACAAAAGTCGGCTCTTAGAGCTGACTCGTTCACGAACGACCCATCACTAGTGACTGGACTTTTGCTGCTTGTCAGGGAAAGGGCGTGCAGCACTTGGGCTCTTTTCTGTACTTGGACTCGGAGCAGTTGTGCTACTCCGGGTGCTACTTACAGGAGAGCGAGTGTTGCCATCTTCACCACCCTGGGAGCGTTTAAAAAACAGATATTTTTGTCTTCTTTTCAGGTGATTGACGCAACATATTTCCGACGCACGCTTTCTGTCCGCTGGTGGGAGTGTGTGATGGGGAGTCGAGTCGATTCCTCGACTCTGAATAGCCCCGGACTCGGGGTCGACTCCATCACAGTCGACTCTGTTACTGTGCCCTAAATCACTCACTTGTGAGTGTCTAATCCCTATAAAAATTCTATTTTTGCAGTAAAGTCGAGTAGATCTTCTGTTGTGATCTGGCGCTATATAGAAAATATTATTAACTTTACCTTCAAGGGGGGGTGGGGCGCCCCCCTAATATAATGGCAGGGGAAACACTGGTAAGGAACGTGGAAATAGAGACTCCAGCCACTATTGTAAATTGCATTTTGGCAGCCAGAGTGTCTGACATCAAATCAATCAAGTGCTGGCTAATGCTAAACATAGATTTTCTAAAACTGTTATCCATGTCGGCACTAACAACGTCCGGCTTCGCCAGTCGGAGATCACTAAAGATAACGTTAAAGAGGTGTGCGAATTTGCAAAAACAATGTCAGACACTGTAATATGCTCTGGTCCCCTCCCTGCTCGTCGTGGTGACGAGGTTTATAGTAGATTAGTGTCACTGAATGGCTAGATGTCTGAGTGGTGTGGAAGAATAAAATAGGATTTATAGACAATTGGAAGAGTTTTTGGGGTAGACCTGACCTGCTAAAGAGAGACAGACTCATCCCTCCAGGGAAGGTGCCACTCTCCTCTCTAGTAATTTGGCTCATACTCTTAATAATGATAGTATTTGACTAACTGGGGCCCAGGTCAGGAAGCAGACAAACTGGTTAATCCAAACATCTGCTAGCTGCCTTGAGACGTCACACAGGTCTCATAAACTACAACACATAGAGACTGTATCACCTAGATATCTCATAGAGACTGTGTCTGTTCCCTGAACTACCAAACACAATACACTCACTAAATAATTTAGAAAAAATTTGATTAAGGTCAAACTTGAACAAAACAAACAAATTAAAAATACACATCATATAAAAATAGGGTTACTAAACATTAGATCTCTTTCTACCAAAGCACTAATTGTTAATGAAATGATTACAGATCATAGATTGGATGCGCTCTGTCTCACTGAAACCTGGCTTAAACCTGATGAATATATTAGTATAAATGAATCTACTCCCCCAGGTTATTGTTATAAACATGAGCCTCGTCTGAAGGGTCGAGGAGGAGGTGTTGCTACAATTTACAGTGAAGTTTTTGGTGTTACTCAGAGGACAGGATATAAACGTAAGTCTTTTGAACTAATAATGCTTAATGTGACACTGTCATATATAAATAAAAAATCTCTGTCGTCTTTTGTCCTTGCTACAATGTATAGATCACCCGGGCTTTATTCTGATTTCCTAGGTGAATTTGCTAATATTTTATCAGATCTTGTAGTTACTGTAGATAGAGCTTTAATTGTTGGTGACTTCAACATTCATTTAGATAATGAAAATGACACATTGGGATTAGCATTTATCAATATTCTCAACTCTCTTGGAGTCACACAATATGTAACAGGACCAACTCATCGCCATAATCACACGCTAGATTTAATTCTGTCATATGGAATTGATGTTGATAATATACAAATTCTGCAGCAGAGTGATGACATCTCGGATAATTACCTCGTCTCTTGTATGCTGCAATCAGCTGTTACTCAATCCACGCTATTGTTCAGGTAGAACTATTCTTTCGACCACTAAAGATAGCTTCACTAATAATCTTCCAGATTTATCTCATACACTCAATAAACCCCAAAGCCCAGAAGAACTTGATGAAATAACAAAAAATATAAATGCAGTCTTCTCTAGCACTCTTGATATTGTCACCCCACTTTGATTAAAGAAAATTAAAGAAATAAGCCCTGCACCATGGTACAATGATCACACTCATGCTCTCAAGAGAGCAGCTCGGAAAATGGAGCGCTTGTGGAAAAATACAAAATTAGAAGTATTTAGTGGTGCATGGAAGGATAGTGTCTGTAGATACAGACAGGCACTAAAAGCTGCCAGGTCAGCATATTTTAGTAAACTCATAGAAAATAACCACAACAATCCTAGATGTTTATTCAGTACTGTGGCTAAATTGGTTAGGAATAAAGCCTCAACAGAACCAGATATTACGTTGCAGCACAAGAGTAATGACTTCATGAATTTCTTTACAGATAAAATAGAAATAATCAGAAATAAAATTGGAATTATGCAATCATTTGTCATAGCGCCTCAGAAAACAGTGTCTGATAATTTTCCTCACATGCAACTTCAATCCTTCTCTGTCATAGGTCATGAAGAGCTAACAAAACTTATCGAAACATCAAAAGCCACAACAAGTTTGTTAGATCCTATACCCACTAAGCTCTTAAAAGAGGTATCTGTAATTTCAGAACCTCTTCTTAATAGTATTAACTCCTCGCTATGCTTAGGACATGTTCCAAGAAACTTTAAAATGGCAGTTATCAAACCATTTATTAAGAAGCCACAACTTGATCCTGGAGAACTGGATAATTATAGACCGATTTAAAATCTCCCGTTTATGTCAAAAAATACTAGAAAAGGTAGTATCCTCCCAAATATGTTCATTTCTACAGAGAAATAGTATATACAAAGAATTTCAGTCAGGATTTAGGCCTCATCACTGTACAGAGACTGCACTTATCCGAGTTACAAATGACTTGCTCTAATCATCTGCATTTCTCTTCTAGTGCTTTCAGATCTTAGTGCTGCATTCGAAACGATAGATCACAACATTCTCTTGAATAGGCTAGAGAATTATGTTGGCATTTGTGGAGTTGCATTAGCATGGTTTAGGTCATATTTAGCAGACCGCTACCACTTTGTCTATGTAAATGAGGAATTGTCAAACCAAACATAATTAAAATATGGAGTGCCACAGGGATCAGTTTTAGGGCCTCTGCTTTTCTCCATGTATCTGCTTCCCCTGGGAGATATTATCAGAAATCGGGGAATAAGTTTCCACTGCTATGTCGACGATACACAACTTTATATTTCTTCAAAACCTGATGAGAGTTCACAATTCTTGAAATTAGCAGATTTTTATTCCCAATGAAATAAAAATTGGATGGCCAGAAATTTCCTTCTACTCAATTTTGACAAAACAGAGATACTAATTATTGGACCAAAAACCTCTAAAAATAAGCCACTACAATATAATTTGACTCTCGATGGATGTACTGTTACATCATCTTCAACAGCAAAGAAGTTAGGTGTTATATTTGATGCCAGTCTGTCATTTGAAAATCAATTTACCAATGTTTGTAAAACAGCATTCTTCCACCTAAGATATATTGCTAAATTAAGGCACATGCTCTCTGTTGCTGATGACGAAAAACTAATTAAATTTTTTAAAAACTATTAATTACTGGGAGGATCTCCAGCAAGATCAATACATAAACTTCAATTGGTTCAAAATTGGTTAGCCAGAGTGCTAACGAGCCCCATTTTAACATCGCTACCTGTTAAATTCCGTATTCATTTTAAAATTCTGTTAACTATGTACAAAGCATTGAATGGTCTAGCTCCGCAGTACTTAAGTGACCTTTTACCATGCTATATTCCATCACGTTCATTACGATCGCAAAATTCTGGCCTGTTAATAGCTCCTAGAATATCAAAATCCACAAAAGGAGGTAGATCCTTTTCATATTTGGCTCCTAATCTATGGAATAGTCTCCCTAACACTGTTTGAGATGCAGACACACTCGCTCAGTTTAAGTCTAGACTAAAGACTCATCTATTTAGCCAGGCATACACCTAATTTATCCTCCAACCCAAAATTAGGCTGCTTTAGTTGGGTCTGCCGGAACCAGAAACAAGAAACATTGATCATGATTTAGAACTCTGCAATATATTGAATGGCATCTATGCTTATATTATTTTATTTGTTTCCCTGTCTCAACCTCGGGACTCCTATCCTGAGATCACCAGAACTGGCTGGATCCAGCACCATTCCTGCTTTGTGTGTGGACTCCACTGCTACGTGTCGCTGAATGATGATGACTAAATGCAGCCGGTGCCAGCCAAACATCACTTAAGTCTATTATGATGAACTGATGCCAACTCCAACCATAAGACATGGGATACTTCATATGCCATTGTCTGAAATTTGGATTTAGGATGGACCTCACCGAAATTACTGGCCAGGTTGAACTGCGTTTCACATCCCTGATCTCTGCCTGCATCTATGTTTATCCTCAGTTAATTTGGGATGACTTCAAGGACTTGATCACTAACAATTATAGTTCATATAAAATAATTTTGTATAATTATTGTCCCACAACAATTATTTAGTTTACAAAATTTAACCATAATATTTCTAAAAATAAATAACTAATATTGGCATTATATTCATTCATTTTCTGTTATAGCATAATTTAATGTACAGCTGCTTTGAAACAATGCCTGTCGTGAAAAGCACTATACAAATAAATTTGACTTGACTCTCATGAATGATATGTGTTTGCTCAGGGATCTGTATATTGGGGAACACTTTATTTTACAGTGTCTGTGCTACACAAAATGTTACCATTATTAATTACTATGGTAATAACAATAACAATATGAAATTATAAGCAGCTCAACAAAATAGTTACACAGTAAATACATGTAGTTCATTAGTATAACTACCTATGAAAATAAACAGTAACATGAACATTGTAAAATATATTGTGACCGTTTATTGTTCTACATAGACATAGAGTGCAACAGTCACTGCCCACTTCATAAAGGCTGGTACAAAATGTAACTTTTAACTTAAAGTCATTCATTACCAGGGCTGGGAAGTGACGAAAAATATGTAATCTGTTTTATGTTATAAGACTTAGTTCTGCCCTTTTGGACATTTATTTTTATTTAGTGCAATAATCTAGCGGTTAAATTAGGTATTGCAGGTATTGCAGCTTTTTATCCAGTAAGTAGATTTATGTTTAGGAGTAGAAGCACATGAGAGAAGTAGCGTCAGATGTGCTAAAATCTTCTGTCTTCAATTGATGTGCCCCTTTGCAAAAATTGCCTGTAATAGTTTTGTTTCAGTACATGTTATAGTCTTGTAATTATCATATTTGTGCTAAATTAATGTTGATTTAAAGCTGTAAACATTCTAAACTTTAAACGTGAACTATTGAGTAAAAGGGCGATATTTTTCATTCTAATTTTAGTTTATTTCGTTGTTTATATATATATATATATATATATATATATATATATATATATATATATATATATATGCACACAAGCTTAGATCTCATGCTTGTGTATCGATGTCTACATGCTCTACAAGAGTCTCTATTAAAAACTGAGCTAGAAAGCTATTTCCGGACTCTCGTGTTATTCATGATTGGAGTTTGGCAGTCTAATTGTATAATTTTGGTTAAGAACACCAATTGGAGGATAGTACAGTGAAAAAGGCAGACTGGTTGGAGCAACATCAACTACGACATCGATTAAGTACAAAGTGTGAATGAGCATCATGGATAAACACAAATAAAGCGACAGAGCTTAAGCAGCAATCACACATCAGAGTCATCAGCCAGTGCAGTGGCTAGAGCCTGTGCAAGGGCAGAGGCAGCACAAGTTTGTGCATCATTTTCCAAAAAAGAGGCTAAATTAAAAATACAGAAAACCAAGGGCGAGGCATAAGCACTTCTCCAGAAAGCTAGACTCAGCGCTGAATTGGGCACTTTAATCCTTCAGAGGGAGGTGGCTGCAGCCATAGCACAAGCAGAGGTGTTGGAAGCAACCGAGGAACAGATAAAAATGTTGGATGACAAAAGTGCTAAATTATCACTAAAGGAAGAAAGCGCAAAACTTACAAGTGTTTGTTACGCAGAAAGCTGTGTTACAAAACAATACACATTTTGAAGGCCTTGTACCTGTTAAGCAAGAGGAAAGCTTAATCACAAGGGGCACACCACTTGAATCGACGCCATCTGTCCTTCATCCTGAAGAATGCACCACCACGTCCCAACACCCCTGAGACTTATAATGAACAGTGGTCAAACACACAAACAGATGTTCAAACCATGAATCCCATGGCTCAACCCTTTACACCCCATCAATATATTGCTGGCAACCCTCCTATGACTGAATTTGTAAAATTCTTAGCATGCTGTGAACTGGTGACTACAGCGCTCAATCAATTCAACGACAAGGCAGAACATTTAGAGCGTGGCAGTTTTCATTCCTAAATGCTATCAGAAATCTTAATATCTTAACTAGTGAGGAGTTGGATCTCTTAACCATGTGGCTAGGCAGGGAATCATGCAATTAAGTTAACAGAATACGCCTGATTCATGTTATCAACCCTTGAGTAGCCCTCAAGAAAGCATGGGAATGGCTGATTGAGTGCTTCATGAGAATGCTCCCTTCAAGAAGTTGGACATGTTCACCAAAATTTCCAAAAATGACTCTGTAAGGCTTAGGGAGCTGGGAGATCTCCTTAAGGAAATTCTGTCTGCAATGAAGATGGATACTTGCCCGGGTTGGCCTTTCAGGAGACTGCTTGAGGTATCAGTCCTATCAAGGCAAAGCTTTCACACACTCTTCAAGAGAAATGGGTCACCCAGGCCTCCAGGTTCAAAGCAGAACACAAAGACCTCTTTCTCCCTTTTTCATTCTTTGTAGAGTTAATTTGTTATGAGGCACAAATCAGAAATTACCCTTGTTTCTCGCTTTCACGTAGCAGCAATGCTCCTTCAAAAAAAAGACCAATTCCCAGAATGGTGAGAATTTATATTTGCTACACATTTAGCCAAAGACTGTAAAGTAGCCATCACCTGCAGCAAATGTGAGAGCAAATGGCATGTTACTGCATCCTGGCCAACCTCCCCAAACACCCAAATCTTCCGCTCTTCAAGTGGACCGTGGAGAAGGTGACGATAATGCTTTTCCAACATCCACGGTGATATATCGCTGCACCAAAATCATCACCAAAATCAGCTAACGAAATCATGCACCAAGATATTTTTTTCTGCGCATGTACTACAAAATGTTTGCACCACTTTCCTTTTGCCCTGCACCAGCTTCATAGACCTTTAAGCTCTTCAAAGTGGGGAGCCTCACTTTCTTTTTGCCCTTCACCAGCTTCATAGATCTGTAAGCTCTTCAAAGTGGGGAGCCTCAAGATTGCACCCCTGGAACACACAAAAACAGCATGTATAAGACCTCTGAATGCAATCTTGGTTGCAATGTGTTCCAGAGAACTGAGAGCAACAATGATATCGCTCCATCAATTGAAGACACAGTATTCTTAAAGATCATGGATTCACATGTCTACAAGGATGAGAAAAACAGTTCGGTTGCACCGGTGCCAAGACAGCGACTTCCAAATAACCAATCAATTTCATTCTCTGCAATGCACTCTCAATAAGATGAAAAAATTGTTTCTGTCTTTCAAGGGAAAGATCCTGGAGAATTATAATGCGGAACCTGCGCCTCCACTGATGGATGGAGAGGAACGTTGGTTCCTGCCAATCTTGGGAGTCTCCATCCATCCATCTTCAACCGCTTATCCAAAGTCGGATCGCGGGGGCAGCAGCTCCAGCAGGGGGCTCCAAACTTCACTATCCCGAGCCACATTAACCAGCTCTGACTGGGGGACCCTGAGGCGTTCCCAGGCCAGTGTGGAGAAGTAATCTCTCCACGTAGTCCTGGGTCTTCTCCGAGGCCTCCTCCCAGCTGGATGTGCCTGAAACTCCTCCCTAGGGAGGCGCCCAGGGGGCATCCTTACCAGATGCCCAAATCACCTCAACTGACTCCTTTTGACGCAAAGGAGCAGTGGCTCTACTCCGATCTCCTCACAGATGGCTGAGCTCCTCACCCTATCTCTAAGGGAGAAGCCCGCCACCCTTCTGAGGAAGCCCATTTCAGCCGCTTGTACTCGCGACCTAGTTCTTTCGGTCATGACCCAGCCTTCATGACCATAGGTGAGTGTAGGAACAAAAATTGACCGGTAGATCGAGAGCTTTGCCTTCCGGCTCAGATCTCTTTTCATGACAATGGTGCGATAGAGTGAGGGCAATACCGCCACTGCTGCCCCGATTCTCCAGCCAACCTCCCGCTCCATTGTCCCCTCACTCGTGAACAAGACCCTGAGGTACTTGAACTCCTTCTTTGGGGCAATAACTCCTTCCCTATCCGGAGAACGCACTCCATCGGTTTCCTGCTGAGAACCATGGCCTCAAATTTAGAGGTGCTAATCCTCATCCCAGCCGCTTCACACTCGATTGCCAAGCGATCCAGTGAGAGCTGAAGGTCACGGACATATGATGACATGAAGACTACATGAGATCCACAGCCCACCGAACCGCACACTTTCCCCATCCCGACTACGTCCATGAAATATCACAAACAGGATTGGTGACAGTATCCCATTCAAAATTTCATGCCAAAAATTTTAACTGCATGCATCGATCTATCTATCCATCTATCCATCCATCCATCCATCCATCCATCTATCCATCAATCCATCCATCCATTTATCTATCCTTTTGTTTTTCTCTGATACACTCGAAATTCACAACATAGAGAGAAGATGCTGGAATGAGCACAGGAGTACAGGTTTGAAGTGTCTAAGTTGCCCCAGTCTGGAGTAGTTGAGATCCCATGTACAATCTATGCCATACAAAGGGGTTTAAAAAAAAAAAAAAATGTAATTTTAGGGCGTTCATGGACAATTTAATTTTGAGGTTTTGAAAGGTGTATGTTGTTCATAGAGAGTCATAGAGTCACCTAAATGTGTCATAAGTTGATCATGGACCTTGTCACTTATTGAACATGGGATCATCCCAGATACAATTATTAGTATTTGTATGTGATCAAATTCATGAAACCCCCTGTTCAGGACACAACATACTAAATGTAAAATATATATGAAATTTATCATTCCAAAATGTGTATAATATGCTTAAAAAATGACTGTTCATGAACCATGTATTTGCATCCATTAAATAAGCTGCAGATGGGACCTTCCTTTTGGACTTGAAAAATTGCCACACTTTTTATTTATATGAATTTGTTAGCATTTATATTAAATATTATCCATAAAACATCAAGACACTCAGGACACTCTTTAAAATGTATAATTAGCTAAACAGTTACTGTCCACAAACCATGTATTTGCCACCATTAAAACAAGTTGTATGTGGGCACTTCCTACATGACTAAGCAAAAATACAAGTGCCCACATACAATTTATTTGCATGTCTGAAACAGTCTGGAGTTATGGAGATCCCACATACAATTTATCCCATTCAATATGTTAGGTGGTTTGTGGATAGTAAAATGTTGAGGTTTTGAAGGTTGTATGTTGTTCAGGGGGCATCATAGAGTCAACTAAATGTGATTTTGAGTCATACATTTTATAAATTTCCAATGTATTGTATAGGAGTATTACCCCATGTGTCCACCAACATACTAAATGTCCATTTCCAGTTTATTGTATTGGTGCAATTCGCGATATGTCCTCTATCTATGTATCTATCTATGTATCTATCTATGTATCTATCTATCTATCTATCTATCTATCTATCTATCTATCTATCTATCTATCTATCTATCTATCTATCTATCTATCTATCATCTTAAAATTTCAGGCTATGCTTTTTCAAACACTGTTACTTTGTAATATATTTGAAATTAGACTCTCATTTCCCTTGTTCAATTTAAAATATACTACATTGTTGCTATATAATTATATATTAAATTAGACTCTCATTTCCCTGGTTTAAATTGAAATATACTACACTGTTATTATATAATATATTATAAAATGTTGCCCGGTTCCTGGCAGTGGAAAAGATGTCAGCAGAACTGACCAACACCTCAGGCGGCACTCTGAGCTCACCAAGACAGCTCAGCAAGACACATTGAATAAATGTAAGAGGAAGAAGATTATCAGTGATCTGGCCAAGCTTAGGGTGTCAAACCCTGAGGTAGCCATGGTTTCTGTCCTGGATTTAGAGGAGGAACAATATGTTGTTGAAGACTTGGAAGACCCCATCATGCCCATGGAGGAGGACAAGGAGGAGTACTCCAAGGAGTGGTGCAAGGGGGAGAAGAGGCTAAGCTCTCAGGTAGCAGACTTGAATGATTCCATATCCTCAGGAGGAAGTTTACAATGCAGCAACCATCTGCTGAAGTGAGCTGGGCTGCCAGAAGACTCCTTGCGTCATTCGGACCCGACGAGACAGAAGGGACTTATGTGAAAAACGTGGCTCAGTTTATGGCCTATGTGAAGGTCCTCCTGGGCATCCACCAGAAGCTGAGGGCCATCTTGAAGTCCCTTCAGCGTGGCGTGGTGATGCACTTGATATCCGTCAAGCAGAGCAAGGAGGACCACATTATCTTGAAGTAAACGCTGATGAAGTGCCGGTCACTGGCCATCCCAGATATACTACGTTGATTTTTTTTTACCTCCATATGTAGTCGCATTGAGAACAATTAATTCAAGTGTCTTTTTACAAAATAAACATAAAATTGGGTTGATTAAACCACCAGCAAGGCACTCAGCACACACAAATAAATGCAAACATTAACTTACAACCCATACAAATGGTTATTTTACTTGAAAAATGAATGTTCTTTTACCCTGTATTTTTTGTCAATTAGAAACATTGCACCTGGGCTGATCACTGACCTTGTATTTGAATGGGATGAGAGAGATGATTCCTGGACATTTGATTTACTTGATTAATTTTAACAGGAGCACTTCTTCGGCACTCAGCACCCTCAGTGCTTAGATCACACCATAGATATAGGAAACTGAGATGAGTACAGGAGTACCAGTTTCAACTTCTTAGCTAAATCCAGAGCTGAGATATGCAGATCCCATGTACAATTTGCAGCGAAGCCACATAAGGGGATTGACAAGTATAACCACGGATAAATGTGTCCACTTGTGGTGAAGATAATTATACAGTTTTTTCCCCTATCATTGTCTGTTTGCCCTAATATGGTGTTTGGTTCTTCTTTTACTTCCCAGAAGACTTCATTCATGTACAATCCTGTGACGGTTTATGCCCCGTATGCGGAAGTAAACGAGGTTATAAAAAAAGCCAGTAAAGCGGTGAGAAGCAAGTGGTGTTTACATTCACGAGTGACATCGGTTAACCGTACATTCTAAGGATTACTGTTTTGCGCATTCGAGTTGGAGGATAGAGGGCTCTATTCGTCTCTTTGTGGAGTTTTCTACCATATTGGATTGCTTAACTGAGAGGAATATTCAACATCGCGCTGGTTGGATTTCGTGGTCCTGGGGCATTAACTGTCATTACGGTGAGACCAAAACTAACTCGCCTTGCATATACTGTGCACAGGGACTTTGGACAGCTTCACACACACACACACACACACACACACACACACACACACACACTCACTTTGTGTACAGTATTGGTAATTGTTGTGATCACTGTTTGTTTGATGGTATTTACATGTTTAATACTTGTCTTCATCTTTGCACATTTTAACATTCATTCACAGTAGGAAAGATAAGTCCCTTATTTCTCGTGTAATACTAATTAATGTAATCTAATGGGCAGCTCCTGACACCCCAGGAAGGCTGATAAGGGAGGCAGGGCCAAGCAGTCCAGGAAAGATCTGGAGGGTGATCCTGAGGCCAAGGAGGGGTTAACTGATGATCAGGAGGCCTGGGAGGTGGCCGGTGTCTAGGGACTGGGTCAAGAGGCCTGGGAGG
This sequence comes from Moxostoma hubbsi, assembly GCA_032164185.1. Lineage (NCBI taxonomy): Eukaryota > Metazoa > Chordata > Actinopteri > Cypriniformes > Catostomidae > Moxostoma > Moxostoma hubbsi. Next base: position 5,680,224 of record JAVLUX010000083.1, on the reverse strand, counting down.
CAGCCTTAGACTAGGAAATGGTGCAGTGGAAGACTCTGAGGGCAGAGCTGTGGGTGGATCGAGGGGCGAAGCCATGGAAGGCGGAGCCGTGGGAGGCTCGAGGGGCAAATCAGTGGATGGCTTGAGAGGCAAAGCCGTAGAAGGTAGAGCTGTGGGAGCCTCGAGAGGCGAAGGCCTGGTAGGCTCGAGGGGCGAAGCCGTGGATAGCAGAGCCATGGGAGGATTGAGGGGCAAGGCGTGGAAGGCAGAGCCATGGGCCGTTCAAGGGGCAAAGCCGTGGAAGGCGGAGCCATGTGAGGTTCAAGGGGCGAAGCCGTGGAAGGCTCGAGGTGTGAAGCCATGGCAGGTGGAGCCATGGAAGGATCGAGGTTAGGAGTCCTGGATAACTGGGAAATTACTTCCGTTGTCTTGAGCACTGGCAGAGACTCGGGAACGTCCTCCATGGTCGTAAACATGGGCAGAGACTTGGGAATGACCTCTGTGGTTGTGAACATGGGCAGAGACTTGGGAACGACATCGGTGGTAGTGAACACTGGCAGAGACTCGAGAATGACCTCCATGGTTGTAAACATGGACAGAGACTTGGGAACGACCTCTGTGGTTGTGAACATGGGCAGAGACTTGGGAATGACCTCTGTGGTCGTTAACACTGGCAGAGACTCGGGAACGACCTCTGTGGTCCTGAACTCTGGCAGAGACTCGGGAATGTCCTCTGTGGTTGTAAACATGGGCAGAGACTTAGGAATGACCTCTGTGGTCGTGAACATGGGCAGAGACTTGGGAACGACCTCTGTAGTCGTGAACATGGGCAGAGGTTTGGAAACGACCTCTGTGGTCTTGAACACTGGCAGAGAATTGGGAATGACATCTGTGGTCTTAAACATGGGCAGGGACTTGGGAAGCCCTCTGTGGTTGTGAACACTGGCAGAGCCTTGGGAACGACCTCCGTGGTCCTGAAAACTGGCAGAGACTCTGGAATGACTTCCGTGGTCGTGAACATGAGCAGAGACTTGGGAACCACCTCTGTGGTCGTAAACAAGGGCAGAGACTTGGGAACGACCTCTGTGGTTGTGAACATGAGCAGAGACTTGGGAACCACCTCTGTGGTCGTAAACATGGGCAGAGACTTGGGAATGACCTCTGTGGTCGTGAACACTGGTAGAGTCTTGGGAACGACCTCCATGGTTGTGAACACTGGTAGCGACTCGGGAACATAACAGGTACAGGTGTTTTCCATTCACACGAGAAACTGTGCGAAACGCGCCAGTAGAAGTGTATTGCAACCCACTGCTTCTGCTCAGATACTGCGTCTATGAGGTGATTAATGTAAATATTGTATTAGTTTTCATATTAGTTAGTGCACGTTAAAATTGCACTTATTTTTTCATGATATGAAAAATAACTATCAATATTATAATAAGCTATTTTTTATATATTCAATTATAAACAATTATAATATCAAGGCTAAACAATGTAATATTGATGCCATCTTGAAACCTGTCTCCACATATGACCTTCCACATTTTCTTTAATGACTAAAGAAACAGATTACGTGTTACTTCATATTTTTTATTTGCAAATTGTTATAGTATAATTAACATCACATAAATATTTAAAATTGGAGGGCTACAAATGAACATTAAAAATACACAAAACAACCTGCCTTGGAATTTCAAAAGAATGAGCAAAAGATAGCAACTCTAAAACAACTGAAAATCAGCAATCATTAATTAAAGACATTTAGATATATTTGCATATGAAAAGCAAGGTTGGGCAAAACATATTGTTTCTACAGTAAGTGTTGCAAGAAACACTTAGGGTAGAGGTTGTAGATACAGTACTCCAGGCATTCTAGAATCCAGGAACTGAAATCATGTCCTGATTCTTCTCAGCTTACCAAACCTATTCATATTCAAATAGATTCACATGAGAATACACCTAGCCACATTTTAACTCAAGAACATGAAAAAATGGATTTCAATTCAATTTCAGCTCAGAATCTCCTTAAAACCTAATTCTTGTATGTAACTAATATCTGTGACTGGTACAATAAGTCCTAATAATTCAACTCTAGGAAAAATCTGTAAATCAGATCAAATCTTCAGTTACTCTGTATAATTTATACTGTCAGGCAGTTTTGTAGTCAAGACCACCTAAACCGAGACTGAGTCAAGGCCAAGACCAAACCAGTGCGATTCCCATACTGCATGATACACTTAAGATAAAATGTGGAACATGCAAGCTATAGGCACTCCTCAAATTTATCTGAAAGATCAGGATGCCAGGGATGCTGTTGTCCTACAGGCCTCGGAGTACTGGGCGATCCTGCCAGTTGGTTGTGTTTTGTTGGTGCACCGCAACTGCTTTGTCCACTTGAGGGACCTCCGTGTACCCGTGGACCGCCCTGCCATCAAGGGTATTGAGAGCGGACGAGCATGGAGGTCGGTTTCGGGCAGTAAAAGGTGCCCTCCAAGACTTTGTCAGCTTGTGAGAAAGAGAAGCCAGTAGATAATATTTTGGATGCAGGCAGTACAAAGAGCAACACACACTTTGTAGAGTGTAGAGCCTCTGCAACAGGGTGTTTGGGTGACATCTCGGCGGCATACTCTCTCAGCAAGCAACACCACTCTCACATTTGAGGTTGAGCTCAGCGGAGAGTGGAGGTGCACAGATAGATCTCTTTGCCTCCCAAGACAATTCCCACTGCCCACTCTGGTACTCCCTAACAGAAGCCCTCTCGGCACAGACGTGCTGGCACACAGCTGGCGCTGGGGGATGCTCAGGTACGCATTTCCCCCAGTGAGTCTTCTTGCACTGGTGCTGTGCATGGTCAGGGAGGACGAGGAACAGGTCTCCTTGGTGGCTCCTTATTGGCACACCCGGACCTGGTTCTCAGATCTCCCGCTCCTCGCGACAGCACCTCCCTGGCAGATTCCCCTGAGGAAGGACCTTCTTTCTCAGGGACGGGGCACCTTCTAGCACCCCCGCTCAGACCTCTGGAATCTCCACGTCTGGCCCCTGGACATGGAAGACTTAAGCGGTCTACCACCTGCAGTCGTAGATACGATCTGGATGGCTGGCTCCCATACAAGTCATGTTGCCTGTTCCCGCATGGGTACTGGAACCTAAGAGCGGTATTTGACATCTCTTATTTGGGGCATTGGGGAGGGTTACGTGTAGCCGACCCAGCTGCTTCTAGCACTCAACAGCCTGCATGCACCTGGCTCGGCAGCCACGTAACACGGGTTAGTGCACAGCGTTTTATAAGTGGGGCACCTTGTGTCACTACAATCGACACAACGTCGAGTGAGTGACAGAAGGGTAACGTCATGGTTACTGTTGTAACCTCCGTTGCCCGATGAAAGGAACGAGACATTGTGTTCCCCTTGCCACGTCACTATCCCTACCACTGTAATGTGCCGTAACCATATTCTCAGCTCTTCAGTGAAAACCTGTCTGACATTCGTTCGCCCACTCCCCTTTATCCCTGTATGTCCAGGGGCGGGGCATGCAAATTCTGTCTTCCAACTTGACAATGGCCCTTTCTCAGGTTCAGAGGTAACAGACCCCTTGTGTCACTACAATCGACATAACATCTCATTCCTTCCATCGGAGAACGGAGGTTAAAACAGTAACCATGACATTTACTTCAGTAGGCCTATACTGTAGTTGTAACCATGGTTAATTGTGTGGTAATATTGGTTTAACTAAATGCCATGGTTAAACTGTAGTTACTGTAGTGAAACCATGGACAATTTTTGTAAGTGTAAGCAAAACAGAAATCTCAACTTTTTCAATTTAGGCTCACAAATGTAAAAAACAAATACTTGAATTATGACTAACAATAATATTTTAAATTAACAATTTTATCCCAAAAAATTGCAAAAAAAATAAAAAAACTAAAAAATTATAAAAGTATTGGTATTGGTATCGGTATCGACGATACTAGACTAGAAAATAAGTGGTATCGCCCATCCCTTTGTCTTACCTCGAAAGATCACCTCAGTTTAGGGATGGGCGATACCACTTCATGTTTTGTTTAACATGTTCATATGTAAATATTAACATGTGTTGTCAATATTGTCTTAGTTATGAAGCATTTATTTGTACGAGTAATGCTATTTATTACCTAGCCAAGACCATAAGCTGGGTATGTATGAATGCGTATGTATTGTTTTTTTCTATTTCTCATATGACTGATACTCAGAGTAACAATAATGCTGTTACTCTGTTGTAACAATATTGCTGTTACTTTTTCTTCAGCTAGAAAACATAAATGCTTCCCTGACTCGGTTTCTTATCCCTCATACTCTGACATTGATTCACAGGCACTAAAACCTCTCCCATTTAAGCCTAGCCATCCATTTGGTATTGAAGCGTGCAACAGGCTGTGCAGTCAACCTTCAATATGATGTTGCGAGAAATTGACTTTTTCATGCTGTTTTTACTATTACTACTGAGATATGCAGCATTACAAACCGTCAGGGGTGGGAGCCCATCCTAAACTGTCCATCATATTCCATTTACCAAGGAGCTTGGATGGATGTGACCCCCGATTAATTAAAAAAATCATCATCGTCATTGGGGAACCATGTCACTTCAGGGCTTGTGGGCGAGGTAATTTATGTTGCGTGACCGCTACAAGGTTCTTTTAGCAGCTCTATGTAGCAGGGATATGTTGTCACACCAGACTATATATAATTTTGGTTATTTTATTTTGTTATTCTTTTTAATTATTATTATTTGTCTTGGGGCATTTTATTTTGAAAGAATTTTGTGTGCTCTTTTGAAAGGTAATGATCTCTGTATGCACGTCGGCTGACGTCATACGTAGGTGAGAGATTAAAATAGCAGCGAAATCAGAGTTCGTCCTCTTTCCGCAATGCTATTAGAGAGGAGAGGTACGAATTCATGAGCTCCCTTTATCGCATGTTAAATTGTTTTATAACCGTTCATTTCATATTTAAATGATCAAATGTGAAAAAGTATTCCATGTGATGTTGTATTTAACATCACACTTAACAACGCGTTAGTTCGCGTTATCAATTTGTTAAAGTTTATTTGAGCGCTGTTAACGGGTGAATAGTGTACTGTGTGAGATGATGGCGTGGTGTGTGTGTCACGTGTGAGACGTGTTTGTGGCTAAGTGGCTAACATTTCGGTTAATTAATAGATGTATATATATAATATGTGTATCATTATGTATATTTTGTAGGAAAGCTAAAGATATACTCTAGTTTATTAATTATATATAGCTCAAGATGGCGCCGAGTATGGCTGCTGCGTCGCGGGCTCCGTCAAAACACTGCAGTTTATTGTTTTTTTTCTTTACAGTTTTGTGTTTTTTTGTCTTGGATGTTGTCTGCCTTATTGTGTACGACAGACAAACGCTTTTGGACATTGGTTCGGCAATCACACACCGAAAACCAGACTTCAAATTCCTCAATGCCGACCCGCAGTTTACAAAAACGCCAGCGGAGCCCTTTGTCTGGGCTGCCCGGCTGCGAAAACGCAGAAGGAAAAGGGGAAAAAGGAATTCACAGCGGTCATTATCACTGCTGTGTACATCCCCCCACAAGCCGACACAGACCGGGCACTCAAGGAACTGTATGGGAGTATAAGTCACCTTGAGGCCCCTGAGGCCGCGTTCATTGTTGCCGGGGACTTCAACAAAGCCAATTTTAAAACAATAGCACCAAAATACCACCAACATATCAGCTTCAACACACGAGGGGACCGGGTTTTGGATCATTGCTATTCTCCTTTCCGGGATGGCTGCCAATCCCTCCAACCGCCCACCATTTGGCAAATCCGACCACTCTTCCGTTCTGCTTCTGCCCGCTTACAGGCAGAAACTGAAACGGGAAGCACCCACCCTCAGAACGATCCAGTGCTGGTCGGACCAATCAGACTCTGCGCTACAGGACTGTTTTGATCACGCGGACTGGGAGATGTTCCGGTCCACCTCTGATGACGACATCGAGGTTTACGCTGATAGCGTAACGTGTTTCATCAAGAAGTGCGTAGAGGACGGTGTTCCGACAAAAACAATATGGATCTACCCCAACCAGAAACCATGGGTTAACGGCGATGTTCGCGCGGCACTTACTGCGTGGACCACCGCTTTTAATTCCGGGAACGCGGAGGAGTGTAAACAAGCCAGTTATGCCCTCCGTAACTCTATCAGTGCAGCCAAACGCCAGTACAGGCACAAAATTGAAGGACAGTTCAACACCACTGACTCTAGAAGTATGTGGCAGGGAATTAACACCATCACGGACTACAAACAGAATAAAAACTCCGGCATGAACACCGCTGCCTCTCTCCCGGACGAGCTTAATACATTTTATGCTCGTTTCGAGGACAACAACACCGCCCTCGCGGAGAGAGCACTCATGGCCGACACTACAGAGGATGGTTCACTCTCCGTCTCTGTTGCGAATGTAACCCGATCCTTTCGACGGGTGAATATCCGCAAAGCCGCGGGTCCAGACGGCATTCCGGGCCGTGTCATCAGAGCGTGCGCGAACCAACTGGCGGGTGTTTTTACGGACATTTTCAACCTGTCCCTCTCCCTGTCTGTAGTCCCCACATGCATCAAAACATCAACCATTGTGCCTGTACCTAAGCAATCAAAAATCACTTGTTTAAATGACTGGCGTCCTGTTGCCCTGACCCCCATCATCAGCAAATGCTTTGAGAGGTTGATCAGTGATTACATCTGCTCTGTTCTGCCCACCTCTTTGGACCCATTACATTTTGCCTACCGCAACAACTGCTCCACTGACGATGCCATTGCATCTACAATTCACACTGCTCTCTCCCATCTGGAAAAAGGAACACATATGTGAGAATGCTGTTTTTAGACTACAGCTCAGCATTCAACACCATAGTGCCCTCCAAGCTTGATGAGAAACTCCGGGCTCTGGGCTTAAACAGCTCGCTGTGCAGCTGGATCCTGGATTTCCTGTCAGACAGATGTCAGGTGGTTAGAATGGGCAGCAACATCTCCTCATCACTGACCCTCAACACTAGAGCCCCGCAGGGCTGTGTTCTCAGCCCACTCTTGTATTCCCTTTACACACATGACTGTGTGGCGACACATAGCTCCAATGCCATCATTAAGTTTGCTGACGATACGACGGTGGTAGGTCTGATCACTGACAATGATGAAACAGCCTACAGAGAGGAGGTGCACACTCTTACACGCTGGTGTCAGGAGCACAACCTCTCCCTCAACGTCAGTAAAACCAAGGAGCTTGTAGTGGACTTCAGGAAGACAGAGAGCACAGCCCCATCACCATTAATGGAGCACCGGTGGAGAGAGTCAGCAGCTTCAAGTTCCTCGGTGTCCACATTACTGAGGAACTCACATGGTCTGTCCACACTGAGGCTGTTGTGAAGAAGGCTCACCAGTGCCTCTTCTTCCTGAAACGGCTGAGGAAGTTCGGAATGAACCACCACATCCTCACACGGTTCTACACCAGCACTGTAGAGAGCATCCTGACTGGCTGCATCACCGCCTGGTACAGCAATAGCACCGCCCACAACCGCAAAGAACGGCAAAGGGTGGTACGAACTGCCAGACACATCATCGGAGGTGAGCTTCCCTCCCTCCAGGACATATATAACAGGCGGTGCGTGAAAAAAGCTCGGAGGATCATCAGAGACTCCAGCCACCCGAGTCATGGGCTGCTCTCACTGCTTCCATCAGGCAGGCGGTATCGCAGCATATGGACCCGCACCAGCCGACTACATGACAGCTTCTTCCCACAAGCAATCAGACTTTTGAACATTTGATTGATCACGATCAACAATCAGCACTGCACTTTATTAATCTTCATCTTGTATCACATACTGGACTGTCAATATATTCTCCCCAATTCACTTAGGGAATATAAAAAATATATGTACACTATCTAGTGTATGTGTATTCTATATTGTGTGTATTGTTTACTGTACATCGTACATCAGTACTATGTTGTGTAATTATGTGTACATTTGATATGTAAATTGTTGTGTAATTATGTGTACATTTGTTATGTAAATTGTGTTGTGTAAATATGTTGTTTACTGTAAAGTGGTTTATGTCTCGTCACTGTTATGACTGCTATGTTGCTCGGAACTGCACACAAGAATTTCACCTACTGTTGCACTCGTGTACACAGTAGTGTGACAATAAAGTGATTTGATTTGATTTGATATAATGTTCATTGCCTTCATTGTGTGTTCTGTAATTGACTACCTGGTGTAATAAAAATGTATTTTGTGGATAACAGGCAAGAGAGAAAATGTTGTAGATAACGGTGCTTGTCTGTTTATATGTTTTATCACACAGGTATGTTAATTGGCGTCTAAGAAAAACTGTAATGCTGAATTATTTGTATATGAGATTGAGATGTTTGTGAATTTATTATTGCTATTTTTATTTATACTATTATTACATATATTGTACATGTGTATTGTAAAGTGTGTGTGTGTTGTGCGCTCTTTCCGCAATGCTATTAGAGAGGAGAAGAAATGTTGCATATAACGGTGCTTGTCTGTTTATGTGATTTATCAGACAGGTGCTATAATTAAATCACCTTTGGCACGACCAGCTTTGTGTGGAAAATTGTTTATTAACAATATCATAGAATAAAATAACACAATGCAGAGGAACAACCGCTACATCTACATGCTGTAGACCCTATCACAGAGGCTAATCAGGATCACCTCAGGAAGTTGCATTATCTTATGGACCACCTCAAACTAAAATGCAAGCAGCTCTTTAAGCCTAATCAAAATCTTGCAATAGATGAACGTATGGTCAAGTCTAATGCTCAGTCAGGAGGTTTTAAATGATGTGTAATTGCAATATCAGACGGGGTATTCTCTCGACTTTAATGTTTACACAGGTAGTCATGATGGGCGTGTCACTGACTTGGCCACCAAAGTAATTGAATCGTTGCTGTAGCCATTCAAAGACCAGTACAAAAATGTTTGGTTTGACAACTTTTACACATCCCCAACTGTGGTGTAATGGTTAAGTTCCTAGAAATGGGAACTAATGCCTGTGGGACATGCAGGGTCAATCGTAAATTGTTTCCTGCAGAATTTAAAAACATTAAAAGATGGGAACACAAGATAGCTCGTGGGGATATGAGGTTGTGTAGGATTGAGGGGAATATACAGCTACATGCCTCTCCAATTTCCACAATACGAATGACTCAACAGAAATGACTGGGTTTGTAAAAAATTATGGTGACTGGACAAAATAAGTAGCTCTCTAGCAACTGTCACCAGCAATTATAACAAAAACATGGGTGGTGTTGATAGGTCAGACCAAAGATAAAATCATACAACGTACTACAAAAAACTCTGAAGTGGTGGAAAACTATTTTTTTCTTCATAGCTATTGCCGTCATCAATAGTTTCATATTGTTTAAGCAATGGCAACACATTCATGCAGCACCAGGGGATGAGCGTAGACTGATGATCTTAACCCAGATAGATTTCAGAGAAAACATGGCTCGTCAGCTGGGAGGTATCGATATTCACGCAAGTTTCCCTTTGCATACACTAAAGCCTGTAGTCTCTCCTTTGCATCACTCCACACAGCCCATATCTCTAAATTTGAAGAGTCCTCTAAGAGATGTTGGCTATGCTATTGGAAAATTAGGACTGAAAAAAAACTGAAGTATCTTGTTGCATGCCGGAATGCAATGGTAAAAGACTTTGCTTGGTTCGCGATAGGAACAGCACTCAGCTGAGAGTGACCACTTTGTGAAGAGGCCTAGGTTGCACTGTTTTTACTGGTGTTGTCATCCTCCCTTTATTTTCTCCCTCTCTTCTCTCCACAGGTTTTGCAGTTGTTGAGTATTTATTAATTTATATATATTCTGTTCTTTTTTTTTTTTTTGCATGTTTTGTATGTTTTGCAGTGTAATTTGTGTGTAATTCTACTGTTCAAATTAAATAATATATAATATGAAAGCCCTAGTTCTTCTTAAATATGCTATATAAAGTTAAGGTGTGTGCTATCATATGAATATAATATGTATTTGGATATGAATATCATATTCTGGCACAGAATGGAATTTTCTGAATTTTGAGCTGAGGCAGGAAAAGGTTAAATGCATTTTGGGTCCAAGAGCATCTAACATCAAATCAAATTTATAAGTGCTGGCTAATGCTAAATGTAGATTTTCTAAAAATGTTATTCATGTTGGCACTAATGCTGTCCGGCTTCATCAGTGGAAATCACTAGAAATAATGTTAAAGAGGTGTGTGAATTAGCAAAAATTATATCAGACACTGTAATATGCTCTGGCCCCCTCCCTGATTGTCATGGTGAAAAGGTTTTTAGTAGATTAGTGTTACTGAATGGCTGGATGTCTGAGTGGTGTCTGGAGAATAGCATAGGATTTATAGACAATTGGAAGAGATTTTGGGGTAGATCTGACCTGCTAAAGAGAGAGGGACTCCATCCCTCCAGAGAAGGTGCCGTTATCCTCTCTACTAATTTGCTCATAGTCTTAATAATGATAGTATTTGACTAACTGGGGCCCAGGTCAGGAAGCAGACAAACTGGTTAATCTGAACATCTGCTATCTGCCTTGAGACGTCACACAGGTCACATGAACTACAACACATAGGGACCAATTTCGAATCTCCCATTAATGTTGAAAATACTAGAGAGGTAGTATCCTCCCAACTATGATCATTTCTACAGAGAAATAGTATATATGAACAGTTTCAGAGTGGATTTAGGTCCCATCACATTACAGAGACTGCACTTATCAGAGTTACAAATAACTTGCTCTCACCATGTGATCGCGGCTGCATTTCACTTCTAGTGCTTTTAGATCTTAATGCTGCATTCCACATGATAGATCACGACATTCTCATGTTAGCGTTTGAGGACATGCATTAGCATGGTTTAGGCCCTATTTTGCAGACCACTACCACTTTGTCTATGTAAATGAGGAATTGTCAAATCAAACAAAAGTAAAGTATGGAGTGCCACAGGGATAAATTTTAGGGCCTCTGCTTTTCTACTTGTATATGCTTCCCCAGGGAGATATTATCAGGAATCGTGGAACAAATTTCCACTGTTATGCAAACTTGATAGCAAACTTTCTTTTTCTTCAAAACCTGACGAAATTTCACAATTGTCCAAATTAGCAGACTGTATCAATTAAATTTGTGGCAGCGGGGGCGTGGTCAAGCACCCGTCCGAAGGGAGAAAGCGGTAAGGGCGCTTGCACCTGAGCTAAATTATGTCTAACACCTGTCTCTAATTTCAGTGAGTATGGGGAGAGCGGCATAAAAAGAGCACCAGTGCCTCCAGTGTGTGGAGTTTTGCTCGAAGATCAAGAACGTACTGAATTTCATTTTTACTACTCGAAGGTCCTTCCTCCCAGGCTTCACGGATGACGTCCAGCACTCCGCGCGGGCGCCGCCCATACAGCAGCTCAAACGGGGAAAATCCCGTGGAGGCTTGCGGGACCTCTCGTACTGCAAATAACAGGGGGTCAAGCCATTTATCCCAATTCCTAGCGTCTTCGTGTACGAACTTACGAATCATATTCTTGAGCGTTTTATTAAATCGTTCCACTAGGCCATCTGTCTGCGGATGGTACACATTAGTGCGAATCGATTTAATGCCCAATAGTTCATAAAATTTGCGGAGTGTTCGTGAGGTAAAGGTCGTGCCTTGATCGGTGAGGATTTCTTTCGGAATCCCCACCCGGGAGATTATTTTGAAGAGTGCCCCGGCAACACTACGTGCAGAGATATTGCTTAGAGGCACTGCTTCCGGATATCGTGTTGCGTAATCCACCAGGACTAATACAAAACGATGTCCGCGTGCTGTCCGATCTAATGGCCCGACGAGGTCCATTCCAATTCTTTCAAAGGGAACCTCGATTAATGGAAGGGGGCGCAATGGCGCTTTTGGGGTGGCCGGCGGATTTACCAGCTGACATTCGCGGCATGCCGCACACCACCTGCGGACGTCGCCGCTAATGCCCGGCCAATAAAAACGGGCTATTAGACGGAGCAGTGTTTTCCTTTCACCATAGGTGACCCGCCATGGGATTATAATGAGCCGCCTGGAACAGCATTTCCCGACGGCTCCGTGGAATTAACAATTGAGTTATATTTTCCTTTGTCTGAGTGTCCTGCGTCACTCTATACAACCGCTCATTTATAATCACGAAATAGGGGTATGCGAGAGCGATGTCTGGCTGGAGACGCTGACCATCAATTGTTTTCACCTGATCAAACGCGTGCTTAAGTGTTTCATCCCGCGACTGCTCCAAAGGGAAATCTACGTCAGGGAATTCCCTGCGAAGGGGAGGGGCGGAAGGCCCGCCCCTTCCCTCGTCATCCCCATTCGGAGCAGCCGAGGATGGCCCCGGCTCCGCCTCCCCTGCCAAAGCATCGCACATCGCACATCTCCCCATTTTAATGCAGGACCCATCCTTCCCAGTTCCCCCCAAAACATCCTTAAATGCAGGCCAATCGGTCCCCAAAATCAGAGGATGGGTGAGGCGGGAACTAACCGCTGCCTCCACTTTATGTTTTTCCCCTCGAAATTTAAGCAGCAAGGTCACCATCGGATAGCTGTGAACATCCCCGTGCATGCACCTCACCCTTACCTGCTTAGCTGTGCCCAAAGCCTCGGGATGAACCAAGCGTTGATGGATGGTGGTCTGATTACAACCGGTATCCAGCAAAGCTTGGTGTGTACCCCCCTGGATTCTTACCGGAACCCGGTACGCTCCAGCCCGATCGGGGGCAGCATGTGGGAGATCGGCGACTCGGACCACCGCCCCCACCTTCATCAACGGACACCGCTCGCGGAAGTGGCTCGGGTCCCCGGACCTCCGACAGGCCGGCCCAGACATCACACCCGTACCTGCTTCGACGGACGCCCCCACCTGAGGGGGAGAGCGGCTGTAGGTGGTGGAGGAGGGATGGGCTGATGCTGTCGGTTGAGGTGTTGGTCTCAACCAGGCTCCTCGCCTGCGTGGGGCAGCACCGGGACCTGGAGAGAGGACAGAGCGAGAGGGTTGGGGGGAGTGGGGAAGAGCGGAAGTAAACACAGGAGGGGGAAGAGAGGGAGAAAGAGATGTCTCGTCCGCCCTTGGGATCGCTGCCATGTGGTCCTCCGCTAACTGGACGGCTTCCTCCAGCGACGCCGGGCGGTGGCACTGGGCCCACTCCGCCGTTCTCCTGGGCAACCGATGAATGAACTGCTCCAGCACCACCTGATCGACAAGCCCCTCGACATCGCGGTCCCCCACTAGCAGCCACCTTCAACAGGCATCACGGAGCCGCTGGGCAAAGGCGAACGGGCGGTCAGACTTCTCCAGCTTCATAGCCCGGAAATGTTGACGGCTTTCCTCGGGGCTCCGACCAACCCGTTGCAGGATGGCTTTTCTGAGGTACCCATAGACCAGGAGGCTTGAATTGTTGAATTGAATTGTTGGCAATTGTTGAGCCGCAAGTTGGGCTTCCCCGGACAGAAGGGGAACCAGGCGGGCTGCCCACTGACTCTGCGGCCAGCCCCAAATCTCAGTGGTTCTTTCGAATAAATCGAGGAATGCTTCTGCATCATCACTCGCCCCCATCTTCTGTAACGTGATCGGGGGCGGCATGGCGTGGGTGTCCGGGGTCGCGGCTGTGGCTGGTGCGGCCTCCTGGCTGAATAGGCTCCGGATGACGAGTCGATCCTCTGCTTGAGCCCGCATGATTTCAAAAAAACGCCGATCTTGGTCCTGCCTGAGCTCAAGCAGAGACTGCTGGTGGCTCTGATGTAGAGTAGCGAGGGACTGGAGGACTTCAGCCAGCTGGGAGGACTCTACGGGGTGACCCTTCTCCATGGACGAATATATATATATATATTTTTTTTGTTCCCGGGTTTCGGCACCAGTGTAACAGGATTTAGCTTCTTCAAAGAGGAGGAAGGACACGGAAACGGGGTGGAACACAAAGGTAAGGCTTTTTAATCTCTCCAAAGTAAAATTACAGAACTGAACAAAAAGGTCCTTATAAGGAACACAGACTTTTCGAATATAAGCTCTTCTGGACTTTAGCTTGCCAACACTAGACTGGCGCACTCTCTCTCTCGACTGGAGGCACTGGTGCTCTTTTTATGCCGCTCTCCCCATACTCACTGAAATTAGAGACAGGTGTTAGACATAATTTAGCTCAGGTGCAAGCGCCCTTACCGCTTTCTCCCTTCGGACGGACGCTTGACCACGCCCCCGCTGCCACAAAATGAAATATTTGATGGCCAGAAATGTCCTTATACTCAATTCTGGCAAAACAGAGGTACTAATTACTGGACCAAAAACCTCTAAAAATAAGCCTCTAAAATATAATTTGACTCTTGATGGATGTACAGTTACATCATCTTCAACAGCAAAGAACTTAGGTGTTATATTTGATACCAGTCTGTCCTTTGAAAATCAAATTTCCAATGTTTCTTCCACCTAAGAAATAATGCTAAATTATGACACATACTAATTAATGCGTTCATGACATCAAGACTAGATTATTGTAATGCATTACAGGGAGGATGAATAAATAAACTTCAATTGGTTCAAGAGTGCTGACGAGAACCAAGAAATATGATCATATTAGCCCCATTTTATCATCGCTACCTGTAAAATTTTGTATTAATTTTAAAATCCTGTTAACTAAATACAAAGCTTTGATTGGTCTAGCCTCACCTTCTACCATGCTATATTCCATCACGTTCATTACGATATCAAAATTATGGCCTGTTAATAGTTCCTAGAATATTAAAATCCACAAATGGAGGAAGACCCTTTTCATATTTGGCTCCTAAACTATGGAATAGTCTCCCTAAAGCTATTCGAGATGCAGACACACTCAGTATAAATCTAGACTAAATACTCATATGTTTAGCAAAGCATATACCTAATTTATCCTTCAACTCACAATTAGGCTGTATTAGTTAGGTCTGCCAGAACCAGAAATCGTGATCATGATCTACAGTATAACTCTGCAATAAATTGAATGGCATCTATGCTAATATTATTGTATTTGTTTCGCTGTCTCAGCCTTGGGACTCCTATTCTGAGTTCACCAGAACCACCTGGATCCAGCTTCATTCCTGCTTTGTGTTGGACTCCACTGCTACATGTCTCTGTGTGATGATGACTAATAGCAGCCAGTGCCAGCCAAACATCACTTCAGTCTATTACAAAGGACTTCATAGGATGAACTGATGCAACTCCGACCATAAGACATGGGATACTTCAAATGCCATTGCAACCTTGGATTAGGATAGACCTCTCCGAATTACCAGCCAGTTTGAACTGCGATGCAACTAACTGACCTCTACCCACATCACCTTGGTCTAATGATGGACTACACTCTTGAATTGGAATACATAGAGTATATGTATCTCAGCTTTGAAATGATGTGTGTTGTGAAAGGCGCTATACAAATAAATAAATAAAAATGACTTGAATTTACTATTTCACATCCATTTTTTATTTTATTTTGTAAGTAGCTGTACAATAAGCGTGTCCTGATCACCCTGTCATGGTTAATTTTGCAATTATGACCAGTTGACTCTTACTAGAGTATATTTGTAAGAATAATGTTTTCATTAGGATCTATATAATAAACACTGCTCTTATTCTATGATGCCTTCAAAATTACGCAGTACTGTGTGACCTGCAGAGCATGGTGCTAGCAACACCAAAGATATGGGTTTGATGCAGAGGGAACACACACACATACTGATAAAATGTACACAATGAATTCACACACAAGCAATGTAAATGTAGTTAATCAGACTGCCAAACGAGCACACGCATGCACAAGCTAAATGGTTCATATTTTTAGGATACTGCTGGAGACCTCTGACCTTGCCAGTGATGCTTGTAGTCGCAAGTGCGGGACAGGGCGATCATCAGTGCACTATACAGAGGCAGAATCATGGCACACAGACGCCAACTGCGCCCACGTCCAGTGTCTGTGAAGCACTGCAGCTTGCCTGCCAAGTAGAATGAGGTAAAGCCCAGACCGGAGAAAGCAACTAAGAGAACAGGAGAGAGAAAAGGAAAAATAAGGTAATAGTATTGGCAAAGTACTGTGAGAAATAATCCCTTTTAGGAAACAAGAGATCTCTTTAATGTTTCCACAACACCAATTAGATAAAATGGAGTGCAAATTAAAATTTCTGCATGAGGCTCTTAATTGTCATGTTTATCCTGAGGAAAAATATCCAGTACCAAATGTCTCCTATTGAGTAATGGTTCTCAACTGGTTTTATTTGAGGACTGAGATATTACATTGCACATCAAGTGGTGACTCAAAGCTGAACCCAAAATTGTTTATGTACAAATTGAATTTTGTTGATTTAATAATTTACAGACAAAAAAAAAAAAAAAAACCTTGTGGTCAGCAGAAACCATTTCCAAAATACAGAGACAGATACAGATACAGATAATTTTGTCATATGAACAGAGTCTAATTTGGCTACCTTAAAAAAATTGATGGATGGATTTGTGCCAAAATCCTGTAGAGTTTGATTGGACACACAACCATTGACTAAAAAAGTAAAAGATAAAATTAGCATTTTATTCTCATTGTTAAACTTTTATATTACTATCCTGTAGGTAACACTTTAAATTACTGTTCCATTAGTTAAAGGTTGTTAAAGGGGTTAATTTACAAGTAATAGGTAATTTACAAATGTATTATAAATGATTTAAATGCAGTTATAGCAACATGCAGAAAAGGCAAATTTCATCCAATACTTGCCCAATGCTGTGCATTTTAGCATGCTATAAACATTTAATAAATACACATATTCATACATATTTTAATCATAAATTTAATTCAAGAATTGTCACTATGTAGAAAAAATTGATTATTTAAGTAAGAATAAAAGGAGAGTTCATTTTGCTACAGTCTGCTTTGTGTTTATTAATGTAATGTTTTGATTCACTTTTGATGTCACTTTCCTTTTCATGTCAATGTCAAAAGAATGGTGCTACTTTGAGTGGTGTCCCAACTTACCAAGTCCTAGTTACATAAAGTCCTCTACAAAAACACTCTCCAGAACTTTATGTTCATTCACAGCATATACTTTACTATACAATAAAGAGAAATGATCTTTTAGGAGTTTGCAGTAGTGTATGTGTGTGTTCACTGCTGTGTTTCACTTGTTTTAGACTATTATTCATTGCTAAGATAGAGTTGTTTGTTTACTGTGTACTGCATTTGCATTTGTTTCTGAACTTTTAACCTCTTACCTCACTATGCAACAATACCTAATTTGAATTCTATTTAATCACTACAATGCAACCTATAAAAATACATGTCATTGATATATATATCTTCCTCCAGGTCAGCTGGCTAACTTTCTTGAGAAACTGGATGCCCTGCTATCCCTGAAGATGGTAGCCTACCTGTGGTTAATTGGTGATTTCAACATACACCTAGACAAGCCCAAGGGTACTGAACTTCATGCTCTTATGGCCTTGTTTGACCAGAAACAGCTATGTACGACTGCAATGAAAGATCGGGCAACCAGCTGGATCTCATTTTTACATGTAACTGTACAACTAATAATGCTCTTGTTACCCATTTACATTTTTTCTGATGACCACTTTTCAGTTTCTACACAAAACTTCAATCTACACTATCACATATACTTACTCCTATGGTTTTATTTCACCCAACTGCCTTTCAACTGCTGCTCTACCACTCTTCCATTGCTAAATCATGTTTCTCTCTGGATGCTACATGTCAGCATGTGCAACACCCTCAACCCCTGGCTATCTGGCATTCTTCATGAACATCGGACCAACCTTAGGGTTTCTGTGACGAAATGGCTTAAATCTAAAGATCCTACAGATCTAACTAAGTAACATTGTCCGATTTCTTCCTCCTCAGCTAATGTCTTCTCTGCAAAAGCTTCATATTTTCAGGACAAGATCAGCAACACCAAAGACGCCTGCAGCTTATTTTGGACATTTAACGCACTCCCACCCACACCTCTTCACCATTTGTTTTACTGATAAGGTAAAAGCTATCAGCAGTAAACCCATTTAACCCTTTCACATGTGCATTGAAACTGGTGTGATAACACTAGGATGGGCTCAGAGGTGTAGGATCACCTGTGTGATCTGCCTTTGTTCCGCTGTTTATCAGCAAAAGAGGGACTGAAGAAGTTTTCATAATGAAGCAGCTGCTCACATAGTCTTTTTTAACATCACAATATCTTTGTTTTTATATGTTACAAACATTCAAACAATCACTTAATAAAAGTTTAAAGACGTTACCAGCAGAGCAATCTGTTTTGATGCAGCGATGTTTTCTGACGTCAAACAAACAATGTACAAACTACTCAGTCCACTTGAGCCTTCTCTCATTCCATCCGTCACTCATTCTAAGCACTTCCGGTGATAGGAAAGTGGAAGGACTATGTTTATAGAACCTTCTATGCTTCTATGGCGAATTCAGAATCCCATGCTGCATTGCATGTAAACAATATGGCGGTGTGCATAGCCGACAAGCGCATTCACAATCGCATCTTATTGATTATAGTAAATCATTATAAATATCTAAAAACCACATTATATGTTTGAAAATAAATAATCTGACCTTCAGTGCTCCTGCTGTGATATAATCTGTGTGCATCTGTTGTAAAGTGTAAAGTAAGGTTTGTTTTTAAATTACAGCGCACATTAAAGAACTCACGCTGGGGGGTCCGTCAGTTCAGGAGAATCTAACATGCAAAAAGGTTAAGGGTTAAAAACAGTGAACAACTAGACTTAATGTTGATAGGTTTTTATAAATATTTGTTTATATTTACTGGATGTCAAACTTTTTGGCTACACTTATTATGTTCCTGATCCGGGATAAATACTGCTGGATTTCAATGCAAAAGTGAAGCTTCTCTTGAGTAAAATGTGTCACTAACGCTCTCTCTTGCAAACACACATAAACACACACACATATGTTTGTGCAGCTATAATTATGAGGACTCTCCACAGACAAAATTATTTTTATACTGTACAAACTATAGATTTTATCCCCAAAACCTAACCCTCACATAAAACTTTCTGTATTTTTACATTTTCAAAAAAACAGTGTTCAGTATGTTTTTTAAGCTATTTGAATTATGGGGAAATAATAAAAATGTCCTCATAAACCACATTTATAGTATAATACCCTTGTAATTACCAGTTTGAAAAGTAAAAAATGTCCTCGTAAACCACCCAACTTGGAATTTGCCCTGTAACATCGAAGTGGAGTTGCCTCAGAAAAGTAACAGGTCAGATAAAAAGTCCACTCTATTGTATGTATTGTAGTGTACATTCATCAAAAGAATAAAACTCCATTCGTTTTCTGACATCGCATGAAACTCCCATTTCCGACATTGCACACTTGCAGTGTAGTCAGCTTTATTAATTATAATGGCAAAATTTGTGTTGCTTTCAGTGTAGAAAGAAAATCAATACATCTTTCATAAAGAATGGTCATAAATTTAATGAGCTGTCTTATTTAGCAAAGAAAAAAAAACAGTTTGTTCCATGTTAAAACTAATAAGCCATCTAATTAATCATTTAAAAAAATAAAATAAAAAAAAATTACTGTGGTATTACCATTTTTTGTTTTCAGAACCATGGTATTACTGTCTTGATACCGTCATTGTACCATGGTTCTGCCACATTATTATATAGTCCTAACTATTAATGCCAGAATTTTAGCAAAATAACATTAGATTAATATAAAAGGAAATGAAGAGAAAGTACTATAAAAAAGTACAGTCAGTTGTATAAAGAGGATGATGATGTCAGATTGGAAGCACCAGAAATGACAGGATGAAGTGAAGAGCAGAGATGAGAGAAAGTGAAGAGAAGAGTGATGAGAAGACTTTGAAGAATTGTGGTGTTACCAGGGTAATATCATGGTCCTGAATGATTACTATATTCATATATATCATATGATATTGTAATAGTACTCCAATTTCTAAAAATAAAAAAATTAAATACCAAGGTTGTCTAAAAACATTATCAATATTTGTTTTAAAAATAGTAACAAATATTTGTTAACCTTAGGGGTGTGCAGCAAAACCATTATCTTTATTTGTATTTGTATCTGTTCATATGACAAAATTATCTGTATTTGAATTGAAATGAGTGTAGGCGGGGCTTAAACCGAAGTATGTCAAATCTAAATGAAATGCCCATTTTTAAATGTTACTCTTATATTTATAGTTTCTATTAATAAAATATGCCTTGTATATGCCTTTTTATAATAATAGTCTAATATTACTACTACTACTACTACTACTACTACTACTATAATTATTATTATTACATAACTATTATTTAAAAGAATCTATTATTATTATTTTTTTTCTTAACAGATGAAGCTGAATTTGTAGGCTACATTACCTGCAGAATATGTAGGTTAACTGTGGTTCCCCGTCTGTCGCTCACTTCGACGTCGTGTCGAAGAAGCGACACTAGGGGTCTCTCTTGAGCGCCGAAAGATGCCTCTGATCTATGAAAAAAGGCCAATGAGAGTTGGCGAACAGTATTTGCATACCCCGCCTCCGGATACGGATATAAAGGCGAGGGAAATACGCTCATTCATTCAGTAATTTTCTTCGGAGCTGATGGTCGTGTGTATGCAGTCAGCTGCGAATGACACAAACTGATCCTGCTTCTGATCCTCTGACGCTCTGCTTTGCTGTTGGACTTACGGCGCACTTCAGCGGCTTTTCTCTTCACTGCCGGTGTGCAGTTTGCCCCTGGGCGCTTCGACAGCGCAGAGTTAAAAGAGTTGAAAGAGTGATTTTCTCTGTAAAAGAGTTTATTTCTCTGAAAGAGCATTACACAACGGCGCTGAACGTCCTTTTCAGGGTGCGTCTTTATAAAGATGTCATTTCCACCCCTGTGTAGTTTCTGGATGCGGTGATTTCTCCCCACCTCTCTCGGTCATAAAAAGCTGTCTTGCATGCCTGGGCTGCGATCACACGCAGGCAGCGTTTTATGAATGGTTCATGTTCTCAGTGCGAGAACATAGCCATGGCAACATTGCGGTCGTGTGGCTTTCTTTTGTAATGAGAGAAAGCCGCTTCAGCCGCCCCCGCGCCTCGCCTCCTTCCTACGGGATTGACGCAGGCGCCGCAGGCGATGAACACGATTTGGGGACAATGACGGGCTCTGTTCACCGGGTAAACCCCCTCGAACCACCCGCCTCCCCGGCACGCTTGTTTGCTTCCGTCTGAGCCCGGGATGAGCATTCTCTCCAATGGTTCATCTTCTCAGTGCGAGAACATGGCCGTTATAGCATTGCGGTTGCACGGCTTTCTTTTGTAATGAGAGAAAGCCACTTCAGCCGCCCCCCGTGCTCCGCCTTCTTCCTACGGGATCGGCGCAGGCGCCGCGGGTGATGAAGGCGATTTGGGGAATATGACGGGCTCTGTTCGCCGGGTAAACCCCCTCGAACCGCCCGCCTCCCCAGCACACTTGCTTGCTTCAGAATTGGATGACATCACCGCTGCATCAGAGAGCGTTACAGCGGCATCGGATGCTGATTACTCGCCTGGGCCGCCACCTTCGGGTCTGCCGCCCAGCCTGAGCCTGACGAACGGAAATCCGCTATGCTTTCCCGGGCTACTTGATCGGTCCCGCGGGCAGGTGCGCCGCTCACAGCCACGCCCCCCCCCCCCCCCCCCCCCGGTTCCTTTCTTCTCGGACATGCATGACGAGTTGAGCAAAGCCAAGGTTTCTTCGCTCCTCCGCTCTCACTACCCTCACGGTGGAACGGTCCCAGACCGCTTCCTCTCTGCACGCCACGGCTCTTCCTGCAACCAACGCCAGGCCAAGGCACTTCAAACTTGCACCTTGGGAAGTCCTGTTCTTGATGTGCTGCAGGAACTGCGCTGGATGACCAACCACGCCCCCAGGCCACGGAGGTCAGAAGCGCCGGCACTCGAACAGGCGATGGCCACCCCTTGTGGTCCAGAAACGCATCTGTGGACTGGACCTGGTTGAAATACGGAGGTAGACAAGGCACACCTTCTCCCACACCCCCGTCTCCCAGCTCCATCCATTCGGTGCCACCGTTGACGACTCTGCCCAGCAGTCCTCAGCGGTGAAGCAGACGGAGGCCACTGCACATCCTGCCCCGCCGCAAGCCTGCCGCCATGGGCCATGCCCCGTCTGCTCGCCGAGGGTGTCCTCCTGCGGCTATGAAACACCCTGCTCCGCCTCAACCCGGGCCCAGCTCTCAGCCCCAGCGTCGAGCACTCCGCAGGAAGCAGACACCCCCATCTCACGGACCCCCTCGAGGACCCGGAAGGCTCCCAGGCTGTCCGTAGACACTCAACCCAGGAACCAAGATGTTAGCTCCGGAGGTGGTAAGACTGCTCCGTCCCCGGTGGAGGGCCGGGAGGAGAATTTTTTGTCGAATTAGTTTTCACATTCTCATGTTCTCTGTAACGAGCTATTTTGTCTCTGGGTCACCTGGCCCGCAAATGCCGTTCTCACGGCACTCTGCCACCAGATCTCAGCAGTCCCGGCTTCCTGGACACGGACCACCCGTCTCCAGCCCCACGACTGCCCCCCCCCGGCCGGCCGGTTCCGACGAGTCTAGAGGACCCCTACCCAGGACCTCCTCCTCAGTCGCTAACCCGCCCCCTGCCGGGTGTGCAGAGCAAGGTAAGTGCTTTGAGTCTTTTCTCAGCACCCCAGCTGCGGGTCGCCCTGTCGCCGCCCAACGCTGCCCTACCTGCTCCGCCCCGCTGCGAAGCCCTGCCGGGTACGTCAAATTAATTGTCCCCTTGGTGCCCCTAGCGCAGAGGTTGGACGCGTGGCTTTCACTTCCCAATGCGTCTCGCTGGCTGGCCCGGACCATCCGACTCGGTTACGCAATTCAGTTTGCCAGGCCCCCGCCCCCCTTCATGGGCGTCCACTTTTCTGCAGTATACGGCAAACATGCCCAGTCCCTGCACGCGGAAATCGCGACTCTTCTGGCCAAAGACGCAATAGGGCCTGTCCCTCCAACCGAGATGAAGGAGGGTTTCTACAGCCCTTACCTCATCGTACGCAAGGAAGGTGGCGGCTTACGACCAATCTTGGACTTGCGAGTTTTCAACCAAGCGTTGCACAAACTCCCGTTCAAAATGCTCACGCTTAACATGTGTCCGGCATCTAGATTGGTTCGCAGCGGTAGACCTGAAGGATGCGTACTTACACGTCTCGATCCTGCCCCGACACCGCCCCTACCTGCGGTTTGCGTTCGAGGGCCAGGCATATCAGTACAAAGTCCTCCCCTTCGGCCTGTCTCTGTCCCCTCGCGTCTTCACGAAAGTCGCAGAGGCAGCTCTTGCCCCGCTCCGAGAAGCCGGCATTCGCATACTCAACTACCTCGACGACTGGCTCATTCTGGCCCACTCGCGAGAGTTACTATGCGCCCACAGAGACCAGGTGCTCAGGCACCTCAGCCGTCTGGAGCTTCAGGTCAACTGGGAAAAGAGCAAGCTCACTCCAGTTCAGAGCATCTGTTTTCTCGAGATGGAGTTAGACTCGGTCTCAATGTCGGCACGTCTCACCAACGAGCGTGCCCAGTCAGTGTTGAACTGCCTCGCCGCCTTCAGGCCAGGCACAGCGGTCCCCTTAAAACTTATCCAGAGGCTCCTGGGGCATATGGCGTCCTCCGTGGCGGCCGCACCGCTGGGGTTGATGCATATGAGACTGCTCCAACACTGGCTCCAGACCCGAGTCCCGAGATGAGCATGGCGCCACAGCACGCACCAGGTAACAATCACCCCTGCCTGCCGTCAGACATTCAACCCCTGGACAGACCTCTGTTTCTTACGGGCTGGAGTGCCCCTACAGCAGGTGTCCAGACGCGTCCTGGTCATGACCGACACCTCCAGATTGGGTTGGGGCGACGTTTGCAACGGGCACGCAGCCTCAGGCCGTTGGAAAGGGGCCCAGCTGCGTTGGCACATCAACTGCCTCGAGTTGTTGACCGTCCTTTTGGCCCTGCGGAAGTTTCTCCCGTTAATTCGGGATGAACATATCCTAGTCAGGTCGGACAGCACCACTGCGGTCACGTACATAAATCGCCAAGGCGGCGTACGCTCCCGCCACATGTCACAACTCGCCCGTCGTCTCCTCCTTTGGAGCCAGCACCGACTCAAGTCACTGCGTGCCACTCACATCCCCGGCAACCTCAATGTGATAGCGGACACGCTGTCACGACAACGCTTGCCTGACGGAGAGTGGAGGCTTCACCCCCACTCGGTTCAGCTGATTTGGGAATGGTTCGGCAAGGCCCAGAAGACCCCTCTGCCTCCCGAGAGACCTCCCACTGCCCGCTCTGGTACACCCGCTCAGAGGCTCCCCTTGGGGCAGATGCACTGGCACACAGCTGGCCGGTGGGGCTGCACAAGTACGCATTCCCCCAGTGAGCCTTCTTGCACAGGTGCTGTGCAAGGTCAGGGAGGACGTCAAGTCGGGGGGGATCTCTGAAGACCGTCAAGTCACTCTCGTGGCTCCTTACTGGCCTACCCGGGCCTGGTTCTCGGACCTTGTACTCCTCGCGACAGCCCCTCCCTGGCGAATTCCCCTGAGGAAGGACCTTCTTTCTCAGGGACAGGGCACGCTCTGGCATCCGCACCCAGACCTTTGGAATCTCCACGTCTAGCTGGTCTACCACCACGGTCGTAGCCACGATCAACCAAGCCAGAGCCCCTTCTACCAGGCAACTCTACGCCCTGAAATGGCGTCTGTTCGCAAATTGGTGTTCTTCCTGGGCAGAAGACCCACGGAGGTGTGCAGTTAGGTCGGTGCTCCTGTTCCTGCAGGAGAGGTTGGAGGGAAGGCTGTCCCCATCCACCCTGAAGGTGTTTGTTGCCACTGTCGCAGCTCACCACAAACCAGTAGACGGCAAGTCTCTGGGTAAGCACGACTTAATCGTCAGGTTCCTAAGAGGTGCCCGGAGGTTAAACCCCTCCCGGCCAAACCTGTTCCCCTCCTGGGATCTCTCAGTGGTCCTCGCCGGTCTTCAGAGATCCCCCCCGAGCCGCTAGAATCAGTTGGCTCAGGGCCCTCTCCTTAAAAAGACGGCCCTGCTGATCACGCTCGCTTCCATCAAGAGGGTCGGGGACCTGCAAGCGTTCTCTACTAACGACACTTGCCTGGAGCTCGGTCCGGCAGATACTCATATGATCCTAAGACCTCGACCGGGCTATGGTTAAGGTTCCTACCACGCCCTTCAGGATCAGGTAGTGAACCTACAAGCGCTGCCCCGGGAGGAGGCAGACCCAGCCCCCTCACTGCTGTGTCCGGTACGTGCTTTGCGTGCCTACCTGGAACGCACCCAGAGCTTCAGGCGCTCTGAACAGCTCTTTGTCTGCTTTGGAGGACAGCAGAAAGGGAACGCTGTCTCCAAACAAAGGTTGTCCCACTGGGTGGTGGATGCCACTCTGCTGGCCTATCACACCCAGGCCGTGCCACCCCCTCTGCGGGTTCGAGCCCACTCTACTAGAAGCGTGGCATCCTCATGGGCACTGGCTAGGGGCACCTCCCTAGCAGACATTTGCAGAGCTGCGGGCTGGGCAGCACCTAACACCTTTACGAGATATTACAATCTCAGGGTTGAGTCAGTCTCGTCCCGTGTTTTCTCAGGTCCGAGCCCGTAGAACTCGGTACACGTCGACGGTCTGACCGGGTGAATCGCTTGTTCCAGCACCGTTTCCCTCTGCTGAGGCAAAACAGTGCGCTTCTTCCCCAGAAGACCTAGGTCCCTGGTTGATTCCTCCATAGCCCTTTGGGCCAGCACTGCAGTTCAGCGGAGGAACTTGCTGGCCCAGTCCACTATGGGTACCCCAGGCTACCCCTACTGGAATAGGTGCTCCACAGATCAGGCCTCCTACGGGACTCCTCCTGTGTGTACTTCCGTGGTACGGTCACCTTACGAGCTGACCCGCGTCTCCCTTAGGCAGTCCTTTGCTGCCCTCTGGTCGCTGTGTTGTAGCAACTCCCCCCTCCTCGAGGTTGGATCTGCCGCCGTGCCATTCTTCCAATGTATTTTGCCACCTCTACCCCCCCTTTCGGGTGGGTGTGGCCTCCGCAGGGTCTTTTCCCCCTGAAAGAATAGGAATTCGGGTAAGATCCCCTTCCCTCGATGCGGTAAGGGCCCCGGCTGCTCTTGCTCTATGCCGAGAAAACATAGAGAGAAAAGAGGCCCAGCCAGGCTTGGCCCGTTCCCTAGTTGGGAGCGTCACCTTGTTCCCCCCTACGGTAACCAAAAGGATGCTGACGCTTTTTCGGGGCATTGGGGAAGAGTACGTGCAGCCTGAACACAGTTGGTCGCTTGTGCACGTAGAAATACCTGCCCGCTTCTGTGTCAGCAGTACACGTACACGGCTCAGCGCATGGTGAGTTTTGAAGTGGACCCCTAGTGTCGCTTCTTCGACACGATGTCGAAGTGAGCGACAGATGGGGAACGTCTCGGTTACGTATGTAACCTTCGTTCCCTGATGGAGGGAATGAGACGTCGTGTCTTCCCGGCCACGTCGCTGAGCTGAGCCGCTGAGGTGCCCGGAACACTCCCGACTCCTCAGAAAAATCCTGAATGAACGAGCGTATTTCCCTCATCTTTATATCCGTATCCGGAGGCGGGGTATGCAAATACTGTTCGCCAACTCTCATTGGCCTTTTTTCATAGATCAGAGGCATCTTTCGGTGCTCAAGAGAGACCCCTAGTGTCGCTTCTTCGACACGACGTCTCGTTCCCTCCATCAGGGAACGGAGGTTACATACGTAACCGAGACGTTTCTCCTGGTATTTCTGAATTACAGAATTTTAATTTGTCTGTGTAACGCCTGCCAACCAGGCCAGTTTTCCTGAGCGTCACCAGATGGCCCACTCACCTGAATTCTAACTCTCACACATTTTCCAACAGCTGATTTGCCTTGAACTATTTAAGCACTGCGCACACCACACTCAGCGCAAAGTCTTGTTTTGCCCATGTTGACATTTCCGAGCAATTCCCTGAGATTTTGCTTGATTCCAGGGGTGGTAGTCAGCATCAATACTTGCTGAGCTACCCAGCTAACAGCATTATTCTGAAGGCAGGAGGTGTCAAGCAATATATGAAATATCAAGTACACATTATGCAGCAAATAATAAATACAATAATATTCAAAAATTACAAGAAATGTAAATAAAATCAATATAGCCTACAAACAGGTGAAATTTACGTAAATCTTTTAAGAATATTTTTATGATAAGACACCATTATTTAGTTTAATAATAATAACACTAATAATGTTACATTTATATAGCGCCTTACCAGAAATAGAACAGTTTCAAGAAGAAAAATAGACAAAGCATGTTTCAGATTCTTCGTTTTACATAAGGAGGAATATTCCTAATAGATGAATACTCTATAGACCATTTAAACCTTTATGGAGCATTTTAACTTTTTTTCAGAATAAAGTCTTAACCAGATAATTTTCTTAATTGCTGATGTGGACATAAATGTGGTCAACCTTAAAAGACGGACAGATGAGCTCCGACGTGAAACCAAGAGGTAAAGAATTTAACATTGCAATCAGGTTTAGGCTATAAATGAATACATGGGAACCGTGTGTGAATCGTGTGATATATGTAATGCTTAATGTTATACTTGATAACCTCTGATGCACACACATTACAGAGACCTCAAACGGAGTCAAGACCATGTCCATCCGATTTGAAATCACAATGTGCACATATTCATTTCTAAGGTTAACACATTAGAAATATGCTGCACAGATTAATAAATTATTTGTAATTTTGTAAAGTTGAAGCTGACTTAGAAGATCTCACTGTATTACGTTGATCGATTACAGCGATAGAAACTAAATTCTCTGAGTTGGTTACAAGAGTGGCAGATGTTGAGAAGCAGATCGATTATCTGGGGACATCGGAGAGGGAATTAACTGATAATCCGCTGGTGACCAAAGCTGATTTGGAACATATTCTTGAAAAACTTGAAGATCTTGAAAATAGGAGCCACAGGAATAACATCCGAATTGTTGGAATTCCTGAGCATGCAGAGGGCAGAGATATGGTGAAATTCCTAGACAAGCTCTTCCCGAGTCTGCTCGACATAACAGGCCATAAACTGGAAATCGAGCAGCTCAATTCTGGCAAAATTCCTGAGATCATCCGATAAAGTTACACAAGGCGAGGAGCAAAGGAAAGCTTTCTTGGAAGAATCGCCAAATGTTCTTGTTCCTAGACTTTGCGAATTTGACGAGAGAAACGTGATCGATTCAAAGAATGCAAGAAACTCTTACATCAATGGAAGATCAATGGTTTGTTTCTTTTTGTGGTGGTTTTGCCTAGCGGCTGGAGTTTGTTTTGTAAAGGAACTTACCTTCGGGACAGCTGTGGATGAATCTGCTTGTTCTTTGTGCTTATACCTTCTATTTTTTTTTACAATAGTTTGTTTTACAAACTATTTAAGTATTTTCTGTTATGTAATTTTGCCTCTCAAAATTTGTATAGAAACACTGAACTTGAGCAATCCGATGGCAAAGTTGTCGCAGGGGCTCTCGTAGGAGTACATGGACTCTTTGAGATTAGAGGGATCAACGACGGTTGCTGCTGTGGTGTGCGGTGTTAATGCGTTTTACTTTTTTATAGATCTTGAAGGGATGTTGCAAGCCGCTGGCACCACTCATGATTTACTATTGGGAGGAGACTTTAATCTATTGATGAACTCAGTCCTTGATCATAGTGAAGAAAAATGTGTAAGCCACCTAGACCAACAATGACTCTTCACAGAATGTTTAAAAAGCTTGGTCTTACAGATATTTGGAGACATTTGAACCCATCTGGTAGGGACTATAAATTTATCTATATACATTTTTCTATAAGATTTATTCTAGATTTATCTTTTTTGTAAATATCTAAATCACTCATTTCATCTGTTGTTGATTGTTCAATTGGTAACATTTTAGTCTCAGATCATGCCCTAGTGAGTTTAGAGGTTTTGCCAAATATGTAGAAAAATCAATCATATTTAATTGTATCCCTTTTGCAAAATCCTGATTTCCAACAAATGTTAAAGACTGAAATCAATGTCAAAATGGAGACCAACTGGTCCTCAGTATCCTCTGTGGGTGTGGCTTGGGAGGCACTTAAGGTGGTTCTTAGGGGTTGGATCATACAGTATGCCTCATTCATCAAAAAATCCAAAGCACAAGCACTCGTGGAGTTGGAAGGGAATATTAAAAGGGCAGATCTTAAGCACAAAATGTTGTCTGATGGCCTCAGAGAATTTACCTGAATGAAATACAGATATAATACTAATGTGTCGCAAAAGGTGGAGTTTTGGATATTCAGGGCAAGACAGTCATACTTAGAATCGAGGGACAAATCAAGAAAATGTATTGCTAGATATAGAAAACAGAGGGAGTCTTTTTCTACCATTCCCTCAGTGAAATCTGCTGGTGGTGAAATATTTACCTTAGCCATTGATCTTAATAATACTTTTAAAGAATTCAATCTTTACCTTTATAGTTCCACGTCTTCGTCTACTGATGAAGATATTGGTAACTTTGTGGAACCATTAGAAATCACTAAATTGACGACTGCGCAAAGAAATTCTCTTGATTGTGAGATAAGTTTGGAGAGGTAATTAAGGCCATGCCTAATAGCAATGCTCTGGGGCCAGATGGCTTTGCTGCTGAATTTTTTAGATCTTATGCTACAGAACTGGCATCACTTTTGTTAGAAGTTTATATGGAATAATTAAAGAATGGAAAGCGTGGACAAAGATCCAAGCAAGTGTAAAAGTTACCGTCTAACTTCCCTGATCCAGCTAGATGTAAAAATGTTTTAAAAAATTCTGGCTAACTGATTAAGTTATGACATCTCTTATACATATAGATCAGGTTGGGTTTATTCAGGGTCATAGCTCTTCTGATAACATCAGGCATCTAATTAATATCATGTGGTCAGTAGCGAATGATCAGACTCCGGTCGCTGCCATCTCACTTGATGTACAGGTTCAGGAACTATTTTATTGGATGGATTAAGTTGCTTTTTGACAAATTGATTAATTTCTGATTATTTTACTGTGGATAGGGGCACCAAGCATTGTTGCCCTCTTTCCCATTATTGTTCTGACTTGCCCTGGAACCATTAGCAGCTGCAATAAGAAAGGAGGATGATTTTCCAGGAGGGATGCTGGGAGGTCTGGTACATAAGCTTTTGCTTCGGGCAGATTTGCTTCGTCTCCGACCCAACTGGATAAATGCTTTGCCTCCACAAAATTATTAATTCCTTTTCTAAGTTCTCAGGATACAGTGTCAATTGATCTTAATCCAAAGCTTTGTCTATGATAGTGTTCTGTCCAGTAACGGCCTTCCAGCCGGGAAGCTTCCAATGGCCCAAACAGTAAGTATTTGGGCATTTTATTCCCAGAAAATCTGTTTCATTTAGTTAATTTCGACCCCTTAATAAAAAGGTTTGAGTGATGTGGGCAGTTGGGCTTCATTACATTTATCTATTCCAAAATTCAACTACCTGCTACAATCGCTCCTAATAAATGTCCCCCTCTCTTATTTCAAGCAATCTGAGAGCATAGCGAAGTCCTTCATTTGGAATGGTAAATGTCCCAGATTACATTTCAATAAATTGCGTAGGCTGATTGATAAAGGTGGGTTAGGCCTACCCAAGATTTTGTTTTATTATCATGCATTTAGTCTCAGACATTTGGCTCATTGGTCGCTTCCACCTGAAAGAGCCCCTCCCTGGTTTTTTATCAAAAAGGAAGTTATTGCCCCTATTTTGCCATGGTAAAGCCTATCTATTAAACTAACAGAGAAGTTAAGTCACAACCCGTTATCTCGCATTTGCACACAGTATGGACAAAAGTGTCCAGAGTGTTCAATTTGGACATTTATTAAAATGTTGCCTCGAGCATATGGTGGAACACAAAATTACGTATTAATAAGTCACCTTTCTTCTGGTCAGAGTGGATTGTGAGGGAGGTTAAAATATACTTGGTGACCAATATGAGAGTGCTGAGATCTTTTGAAAACATGGTTCAACATGTTAAGATTCCCAAATCTCAGTTCTTCATGTATTTACAACTGCGCCATTTGCTCTGTACTATTTTTTATAGTAGATTAGCATACACCCCCCTAAAGTGGCAGATACTCTGGAAGTGGTGATTACTACTTTTAGAAAAGGTCATGAGGTATCAGTGTATTCCTGCTAATTCAGAGTCTGGGTAATGGAGCTTTAACTTCTCTCAAGAGAGTATGGGAGAAAGATTTAAACTTGTTATTGGAGAAGGGAGTGTGGGCTAAGATTCTAAAAACCATCAAGTCTGCATCTAGAGATGCAGAGGTGCACCTTATGCAATTTAAGATTTTGCATCATGGACACCCTCTAGATTGTATAGGCTTGGTCTTAAAGACACACCCACCTACTGGTGATGCCAATCAGAAGACGGGGTGCTTAGCACATCCCCATGTTTTTTGGGGATGTGTTAAGATCGAAGAGTTTTTGTTGAGAGTTCAGAGCTTCGTATGTGAAGTGGTTGACACTCAGTTTTAATTTTGCCCAGATTGTGTTTTTTGGGGGATGGGGCGGTCCTGCATGTGGGTGATAAATATATGGAGAGCTTGGTCCTGACCAGCATGATGATTGTCAGGCGATTTATCCTCAGGAGATGGAGGCCGTATTATGCACCCTCATTTCATGAGTGGTGCGTCGAGTTGGGCAGGGTGGCAGCATTTGTGGAGATGGAGTATAGAAGGCTGGATAACTTGGATATTTACATTAGGAAGTGGGGCGGCTATCTGGCCTTTTTGGAGGGCTCTTGAGCTCTCACTTTTTTGTATTTATTGGGAGAGATTTTTGTATTTATTTTTTGTATTATTATTTATTCATTCATTTATTCTTTATTTTATTTTTATGTCTGAATATTTTCTGTTTTATTGTATATTTGAGTTTATTTGTCAGTTGACTTTTGACCATTGGAGTGCTTGTTTGTGTTTGGAAAGTGGAAACAAAATTATGATTTCATGTGGTTTGACATTGTATTTTCTGTTATTTCTATGTGATTTGCTGCATGGAATCAATCAAAATTGTTAATAACAAAAATAAAAAAAGGAAGATCTAATGAAGGAAGATGGGATCATACCTTCACAAAAAAATCGGATCGTTTCTTGCTATGGTCCTGTACTACCAAGCTTTAATTCCTAGTTCCCCGTCTGTCGCTCACTTCGACGTCGTGTCGAAGAAGCGACACTAGGGGTCTCTCTTGAGCGCCGAATATGCCTCTGATCTATGAAAAAAGGCCAAAGAGAGTTGGCGAACAGTATTTGCATACCCCGCCCCCAGACATACGGGTATAAAGGTGAGGGAAATACGCTCGTTCATTCAGTAATTTTCTTCGGAGCCGATGGTCGTGTATGCAGCCAGCTGCGAGTGACAAACCTGATATCCTGCTTCTATCCTCTGATGCTCTGCTTTGCTGTTGGATTTACGGCGCACTTCAGTGGCTTTTCTCTTCACTGCACGGCGTGCAGAGAAGCCCCTGAGCGCTCGACAGCGCAGAGTTAAAAGAGTTTTCCTATATAATTTTCTCTGTAAAGAGTTTAATTCTCTAAAAGAGCATCTTTTTAAAGATGCCATTCCGCCCCCCTGTAGTTCCTGGATGCGGTAGAGTGCTCTCCGCGTTGTCTCGTGTGTCTGGGCCCTGATCACACCGAGGCAGCGTTTGTGCATGGTCCATGGTATGCCCCCTCGGACCACCCGCCCCCCGACACGCACGCTGACCCCCGTCCGTGCTCGAGGCAACGGCGACTTGCCTCCGGGCCGGTCTGCCTATCCTCTGGAGCTCGAGGTGGATGAGCTCGCCGCCCCATCGGAGAGCGCGGCGTCTGACGCTGATGCCTCTCCTGGGCTGCCGCCTTCGGGCCAGCACGCCCAGGCTGAGGCTGATGCGCAGATGTCCAACATGCTTGCCCGGGCTGCCGTCAGTGTGGGGTTGGATTGGAACCCTCCGTCCTCCCCACACCCGTCACAGTTGTATGACTGGTTCCTGGGGTCTGGGCGGCACAGTTGTATGCTACACTCGACGGCGAAGCAGCCCACGAGTATACGGCGATTCCCCAGGTGGATAGGGCCGTTGCGCTCCATCTATGTCCCGGTGAACCTACCACCTGGCGCGGGCGCCCTATACTCCCTTCCAAGGCCTGTAGGACGACATCCTCGTTGAACACCAAAAGCCTACAGTGCCGCGGGACAGGCCTCTACAGCCTTGCACGCCATGGCCATCCTGCAAGTCCACCAGGCCAAGGCGCTCAGGGATCTGCACGAGGGTAGCCCTGACCCTGATGTGCTGCAGGAACTGCGTGCAGCGACCAACCTCGCCCTCAGAGCCACGAAGGTCACCGCGCAGGCACTCGGGCAGGCGATGGCCACCCTTGTGGTCCAGGAACATCATCTATGGCTCAACCTGGTCGAGATGCGTGAGGCCGACAAAGTTCGTTTCCTCGACGCCCCTATCTCCCAGTTTGGCCTCTTTGGCGACACCGTTGAGGACTTCGCCCAGCAGTTCTCTGCCGTGAAAAAGCAGATGGAGGCCATCTCACATATTCTGCCTCACCGCAAACCTGCCGCCACAGGCACTGCCCCGTCTGCTCGCCGAGGGAGTCCCCCTGCGGCTAAGAAATCTGCTCTGCCTCAACCCGGGCCCAGCTCTCAGCACCAGCGTCGAGCACACCGCAGGAAGCAGACGGCCCCTGTCTCTCTGACCCCCTCGAGGACCCGTAAGGCTCCCAGGCACTCCTGAGATGGACGACCCAGTGACAGAGATGTTAGCTCTGGAGGTGGTAAGACCGCTCCGTCCCCCGGTTGAGGGGAACGGTTCGGCAAGGCCCAGGTAGACCTGTTTGCCTCCCGAGAGACCTCATACTGCCCGCTTTGGGCGAACAGAGGCTCCCCTCGGGGCAGACGCATTGGCACACAGCTGGCCTGCGGGGCAGCGCAAGTACGCATTTCCACCAGTGAGCCTTCTTGCACAGATGCTGTGCAAGGTCAGGGAGGACGAGGAGCAAGTCACTCCAGTGGCTCCCTATTGGCCCACCCGAGCCCCTCCCTGGCGAATTCCCGAGGAAAGATCTTCTTTCTCAGTGATGGGGAACGCTCTGGCATCCACACCCAGACCTTTGGAACCTACACGTCTGGCCTCTGGATGGGATGCGGATGATCTAACTGGTCTACCACCTGCCATCGTAGACACAATCCGCCAAGCCAGAGCCCCTTCTACCAGGCATCTTTATGCCCTAAAGTGGTGCCTGTTCACAAATTGGTGTTCTTCCCGGGCTGAAGACCCACAGAAGTGCGCAGTTAGGTCAGTGCTCTTATTTCTGCAGGACAGGCTGGAGGGGAGGCTGTCCCCTTCCACCCTACAGGTGTATGCCGCTGCCATCGCGGACCACCACGACGCAGTAGACGGCAAGTCTTTGGGTAAGCACAACTTAATTATCAGGTTCCTAAGAGGCGCCCGGAGGTTAAATCCCTCCCGGCCAAGCCTGTTCCCCTCATGGGACCTCTCAGTGGTCCTCTCGGGCCTTCAGAGACCTCCCTTCGAGCCTCTAGAATCAGCTGGACTCAGGGCCCTCTCTCTAAAGATGGCCCCGCTGATCGCACTAGCCTCCATCAAGCGGGTCGGGGACCTGCAAGCGTTCTCTGTAAGCGACACTTGTCTGGAGTTCGGTCCGGCACATACGTTTGTGATCCTAAGACCGTGACCGGGCTACGTGCCCAAGGTTCCTACCACGCCCTTTAGAGACCAGGTAGTGAACCTGTAAGCCCTCCCCAGGAGGAGGCAGACCCAGCCCCTTCGTTGCTGTGTCCGGTACGTGCTTTGCGTACCTACTTGGACCGTACGCAGAGCTTTAGATGTTCTGAGCAGCTCTTTGTCTGCTTTGGCGGACAGCAGAGAGGGAACGCTGTCTCCAAACAGATGCTTTCCCACTGGGTAGTGGATGCAATTTAATTGGCCTATCACACCCAGGCTGTGCCCCCCCCCCCCTTACAGGTCCAAGCACACTCGACAAGGAGACATATGTAGAGCAGCGGGTTGGGCAACAACTAATACCTTCGTGAGATTTTACAATCTCTGGGTTGAGTCAGTATCGTCCCGTGTTTTCTCAGGTCAGAGCTGGTAAAACTCAGTAACACACTGACGGTCTGGCCGGGTGGATCGTTTGCGCCTAGCGCCCTTTCCCTTGGCTGAGGTAAAACTGTGCACTTTCTCTCCCAGGAGATCCCACTCATTCGGATCCCTGGACGATTCCTCCCTAGCCCTTTGGGTCCGCAGTTCAGCGGAGGAACTCGCCGACCCAATCCACTGCGGGTACTTAATCTACCCTGTACTAGAATAGGTGCTCCGCAGGACAGGACTCCTATGTGGTCTCCCCCTGTGTGTATTTTCGCGGCACGGTCCCCTTTCGAAGTGGACCCGCGTCTCCCTTAGGCAGTTCCAGCTGCCCTCCGGTCGCCATGTTGTAGCAACTCCTCCCTCCTAGCGAGGTTGGATCTACCACTGCGCCATCTCCACATGCCGCCTAAAAACCCATGTGATGTATTCGCCACCTTTACCTCCCCTTTCGGGCAGGTGTGGCCTCTGCAGGGTCTTTTCCCCCTGAAAGAATAGGAAACTGGGTAAGATCCCCTTCCCTCGATGCATGTAAGGGCCCTGACCATTCTTGCTCTATGCGGAGAAACATAGAGACAAAAGAGGCCCAGCCAGGCTTGGCCCGTTCCCAGGTTGGCAAGCGTCGCCTTGTTTTTTGCCAACTTCTCATTGGCCATTTCATAGATCAGAGGCATATTCGGCACTCAAGAGAGACTCCTAGTGTCGCTTCTTTGGCACAAGGTTACATCCATAACCTAGAAGTTTTTTGACTTGCCCCTCCATTTTATAAAAAAAGCAAAAATATGTTTTTAGTGTGATAAAATTAGTTATATATAATTTTACAATGACGTTTCCAAGACACAGTAAACCCCAATACGACTGCAACATAGATGGTTTAAACAATTTTACAGATCAAATAATACACAAGTTTAAACAGAATAATTAATGTAAGAGCTTTTATAAAATTATAAGATTCAAATTTCTGCCTTTAAACCCTCCAAAAAATTGGCCCCCTTCACTTCCAAGTGCATGGAATCTCTTTTGCTTTTTATTAAAGAAAAGGAGGGACAAGTCAAAATTAATTTTTGTGGTAATCAACAATGTGCCACAAATGCTGCCAATTGAGCTTGACTTGTATTGAACCAGGAATATTCATTAATATATATAATCTGAGTGAAATAAATAATTACATTAATAAATGGTACAGTAGATTTGATTCTGTGTCTTGTCAACGGGCAGCTGTTTTTGCCAACCACCATTGTAAATGTTAAATAAGCTACAGTATCTATGTTTTCCCATAAGATTTGAACATTTCTAACATTGTGCTGATATGCACAGATAAAAATAGGAGTAGATGTAATTACTGTTCTTTAAACACATTAATGCAGCAATATGTAATTTCCTGCAGGAATAAATAGGGAACTAATGTGTTTATTGGGTAATTAAAGACAGGGCAGATTTTACTCTTAAAAATAAGGTTCCTGAAGAACTTTTGAGAGAAAGAAAATTTTATTTCTTGGCTGCAGATCAGCACTGGAAACACATCTCATTGCCTCAGTGTGATCTAATTATTCCAAGCTCTTGGAAAAAAGAAAACAATTACAGAGCTTGGAGTGCATCGATCCTCTAATGCAAAGACTGTTTTTTCTTGTAAAGGTGTGGTAAACCAACACAATATGTGGGTGTACTGGGGAGACTGGGGCTTGCTTTCACATTTTGACTCCCTGTGCCAATGTATTGATGAAGTAAACAGTTGAATGTGCCAAAACTTTCTTCAGTTAAACAAAGACAAAACTGAAGTCATTGCGTTTGGAAACAAAGATGAAGTTCTCAAGGTGAATGCATACCTTGACGCTAGGGGTCAAACAACTAAAAATCAAGTCAGGAATCTTGGTGTGTCTCTAGATTCAGACCTTAGTTTCAGTAGTCATGTCAAAGCAATAACTAAATCAGCATACTATCATCTGAAAAATATTGCAAGAATTAGATGCTTTGTTTCCAGTCAAGACCTAGAGAAACTTGTGCATGCTTTCATCACCAGCAGGGTGGATTATTGTAATGGACTCCTCACGGGCCTTCCCAAGAAGACCATAAGACAGTTGCAGCTCATACAGAACGCTGCTGCCAGAATTCTGAGCAAAACCAGAAAATATGAACATATCACACCAGTCCTCAGGTCTTTACACTGGCTCCCAGTTATATTTAGGATTGATTTTAAAGTATTATTACTGGTATATAAATCACTCAATGGGCTAGGACCTCAATATATTGCAGACATGCTCACTGAATATAAACCCAACAGATCACTCAGATCATTAGAATCACATCAGCTAGAAATACCAAGGGTTCACTCTAAGGAGAGTCTGCTTTTAGCTATTATGCCAGCCACAGCTGGAACCAGGTTCCAGAAGAGATCAGATGTGCTCCTACAGTAGTCACATTCAAATCCAGACTCAAAACACATCTGTTTAGCTGTGCATTTACTGAATGAGCACTGTGCCACTGTGTGTCCTACTGTTTGTACTGTGTTTTATTAGATTTTTTAATTTTTTTTTATTCTAAACTGTTTTAATTATTCTTATTTTATTATTCTTGTTTTTTTTTCTTTTTAATTTCTACTATGTAAAGCACTTTGAATTACCATTGTGTATGAAATGTGCTATATAAATAAACTTGCCTTGCCTTGCCTTGCCTAGTGAATATTTTTCAGGGTATGGTAGGTTTCTTGTTGAAAGTCAGTTTCAGACTTTTAAAAGTTATTCTGTTATTCTGTTTTGCTAATAAGTGCTACACAAACCCTTAGCAGTTGGACAAACTATGAGCTGATTGGATAATTAAACATCATGGGTATTAGGCTGGATTTGTGTATTAAACTGCAATTAAAGTTTCCTCGGAACAGATTTCAGTTATCATTATAACCATTATGAATCATTGCTTTACAATAATTTCAACTAAAACACTCCAACACTGTAATTTTCTAAATGTCTATATGTATATGTAAAATGTAATGTTAAATGCAATTCCTTTCCCATAGAAAGAAAATCACAAATGAGATCTTTAATGTCTCAATTGTCACATGGGATTATAAACGAATGGCACCTCTGAAAAGCCTTGAAAGTTTTGGAAAAGTTGCTCACAGCTTTAAAGGCAGAATATTTATCATATACCAAAACAACATATAATGTGTATATATCTTTATTGCCATACTACCATGGATTTGTGGATGCAGCTTTATATCCAGTTTAGGATTTGGAGGCAATGGCAAATAATGTTGAAAAACTGCAGCAGGGTAAGCTTAAATCCTAAATATTTCATCATCGCTGCCTTTTCTGATTCATTCTATATTGGCACAGTGATCTTATTATTCATTGGTATTCGTACATAAAGTTCACACATACAATTTGGGGTAGAACTCTACACTTTAATGTTCCCTTCGATAAGGGTTTATAAAGGGGTTAAATAATGACTAGTAATTAAAATGCATTATAAATCATTGATATGTGGTTGTAAAAACATGCATAAAAAGGTTTACGTTCATGCAATACCTGCCAAAGTGTGAGCCATTTTATTTGACATGTTATAGTATATGAATATTAAACCTAATTCATCATTCTCCAACATTACAAACCTGTACATCAAATTCAGTATACTTTAATGGTCATCAGGCTTTATCATATAATATATTCTATGAATGAGCATGAAGTCCTCAAAAGTGTTTTGCTTTCTGTAACTAGAACTAGAAAAGTTGGGACACCACTCAGAGTAGCACTATTTTTTTTTTTACATCAACTTGACAAGGAAAGTAGTAATTAATATAAACATAAAATAATCTCACTTTATTTTGACATTAATCATGAATTAGGGCATTTTATGTTTATGATTAATAAGTATGTATACATGACATTTATGACATCCCTTGGTCATAAATATTAACAACTACAGTCTTGGGGGGCCTGGGTATCTCAGCGAGTAAAGATGCTGACTACCACACCTGGAGTCGCAAGTTCGAATCCAGGGCGGGCTGAGTGACTCCAGACAGGTTGTAACAGTCCTAGCTGTTACCCTTGTATTTTTGTATCATACTCATCACTAGGGGGCACTTGAATGCTAAAACCCCTGGTATTTAAACTGGTAGTATCATAGAAGAAGTCAGTTTGTTTGGAAGAGGGAAGCATGGTATTATCCTAGCACCTCCAGCAGGGGCATTGCTAGAAATAAAGGTCTACTGGGGCACAGGCCCCCCATTACTCATATTGCTTTTTTATATTTCTTGAAAGCCTGCTGTGTGCAAGAAGTGTGCAAAACAATGCACTATACAAAACCTCGCTTAACCCACTTTTCCTACACTGCAACAAGTACTGGGAAAGGTAAACATGTAGAGATATTCATCTTCATGAAAATATTTATTTAAGTATCTTCCACATACTGTACATGAACAGTCTCAACATGTTATATGGCATAAAATGCATACACTGTATTTGCAAATAACAAAACCGGAGAAAACTGTCTTGCACATTTGCATTCTTCTATATTACACATTATACATCAGGAAAACCTCTGTCAAGTAAGTCTATGGAACTGCATTATCCAACATCAGGCAAACGGCCTCAGACGAAACGGCTTTAGACAAAAAGGTCTCAGAATGAGCAGAGAGTTGGTCACTAGGCAGAGTTGGTAGCTAAACTGGGTGTAGCAAGACTGAGTTTGGTTGCTAGCTTGTGAAACTAGCTGAGCTATCTCTAACTTTATGAATGCAGAAGTGTTGTTTCTATAAATTAATAACTAGCTAGCTAAAATAATTGGT
This sequence comes from Moxostoma hubbsi, assembly GCA_032164185.1. Classification (NCBI taxonomy): domain Eukaryota; kingdom Metazoa; phylum Chordata; class Actinopteri; order Cypriniformes; family Catostomidae; genus Moxostoma; species Moxostoma hubbsi. The sequence continues at coordinate 5,640,203 of JAVLUX010000083.1, read as the reverse complement.
GTAAGTTTAAACTGACATTTGAAACTCATTAAGTTTACTTGCAACAACAACTCAAAACAAGAAAAACTAGTCCTTTTTAGTCACTAGGTAATTAGCACACAGCAGCCATAGTTATTGCCAACTGTTTATTGTCCTAAACTAGCGCTAATGAATTAAATAAATTTAGTATCTGAAATATTGATTCATTGTTATCATACACAATCAAAGACAGTACTACAGAACACAAAAATTTGTTTATTTTCTCTGCAAATCCATAGACTTGACAGAGGTTTTCCTGAGACTTGATGCTTTTTCATCTGATGTCTGAAACCTGACTCTGAGGATGTAGTTTGTTTATCATGTAGTTTGTTTACCTCCCACAAACTGATCTCTCCTTTCTGTTTCGTATCCCTGCTTCATCCAAATAATTTTCTGATGTCCATCTGTATACAGGAGCCAATAATGTATGTCAAAATAAGACCATCTGAATTATTTAGAAACTTACTTTAGTTTCATCATGTTTTCATAGCCTACCTCAATTCTGACTTACATGCCGACACGTGGGTAGGGTTTCACCAGCTGTGCGGAAGTTCTCGCATAAGTTAGGAGGTAAAGTTCACATTAAGGGCTTACTAGTTAGTTTGTAACTAAGTCAATGCCTAATTTTGTTGCACCACCTGTTCTTAAGGCAAGACTTAAATAGTAGGTCGTAAGCTCTCCGTAAAGTAATGCGTAGTTGCATAATATGACGTTTACCTGTATTGTTCCAATAAAAAGTCTTCAAATTTATACACAGAAGTGTTAAAAAGCCGTGAACTTCAGTTTTATCGCACTACAGTTGATGTAACTCAGCTGTAATAAATATGTAATAAAAGTAGATTTGATAATTAGTATATTTGCCCTGTGTAAATATCTATATATAGGAACTGTATCTAAAATAAATAAGGGGTGATAAATAAATACTAATACAACAGGCTGGAAAAATAGAAATGTATTCATTTTAATATCTTATATATTTCATATATGTTGACACTTGATACCATACGACGCACACTGAAAACTCCCACGTTTGAACGGTTTTATGCTGAAGATCCGCTTAAAAGAAAGTTTTTTTTCCTCTCTCGTAAATGTAAATGAGTGTAAATGCAAACACCATCATATTTGTCGAAAGGATTGATGACTACAATGCAAAACATGAGCACATTGATGTCATTAAATGAGTCTGCTTTTTTAGTCCAACCATTACTCCTGTTCAGAGGCTTCCGTAAATATTTAGTTCATAAGTAAAGTTAAGTTCTACCTAAGTTTAATGGTGCAACAGTCACATATTTAGTAGTGCGTAAATTGGGACTTAGTGTCCATTTATGCCACAACAAGTCTAAGTTGTAATGTATGTATAGCCCCTGGACTTGTGTATGTGGCTGTGCGTGCTGCAGTGGCTTTGGTTATAGCAAGCGCACAGGCACGTGCAGCATGGACATGGATTTCTGCGAGCATGCATCAGATTTGTGTTTTCAGTTAAACTGCGTTGTTTTTACAAGCGTTGATTGGGTGGATTACTGCCTTGCATTTGCTAATCCCAGAAAAAGTAATGGATCTATCTAATTTAAATTAATGCACTGCCAAATAAAGTAAATTATTAAAACTCAAACTTGAGCTTTTACTTTGGCACAGCATATTTATACTGGGGTACGTACCCCAGTAAAAGGGGTCTAGTGACACACCTGACCTCCAGCAAAACTCATTGGAGTCCTGATTGAGAAACTTTGTTTCCAGTTCAATCATGTAAGCTTTTTTTTTTTTCTTATGTTGTGTATTTGTTTTCACTTGATCCAGGTTTTTCCTACATAGAGAATTACATAGAGTTTTCCTTTTGAGCCAGGAAAAACCCTGTTGATGTATATAATTTATCTATGACCTCTCTAGCTAAATGTTGCTTTATATTTTTTCATCTTGAAACTATATATGTAGTTGCAAATGCTCTACTTATATGGATATCAAGTGGTTTCTCCCCAATGGATTGTTCTCATTGCATTGCCTTGTGGATTATGAAATAGTACAAGGATTTGACTTTGTGGACTATCTTGTTTTTGTTGGATTATTTGTAGAGCACTTGAAGGGTTATTTTCTATTTTTGTGTGAGTGGATTTTCTTCATCTTCAAAGGGACTTGGACATCATCCTAAACATTGACTATTTCAACTTTCATTGTAGTGATTCCATACTTACCCAAAACTTGAATGATCAGATAAGCCTTTTTTATTTTTTATTTCATTGCCATTAATTTTCTATTGGTTCACATTACTTTACAGACCATCTTTGGATATATATATCCAATATACTCGTTATATACGCGGTGAGTTGTGCTTGAGCATTTAGAGTGCATTGGGAATTGGGCATTCCAAATTGGGGAGGGGAGGAGAGAAAATCATAATTCTACAGTCAACTACAGTCTTGACCAACACAAAATAGGTATCATTTGGAAGCTTAGTAGCTCTACATGACACAAACTGAAGAAGTGCTTTGAAATTTGAAGACAAATCAGAAGTGATTTTTATTATCAAAGCTCAACAAGTAAGAAAAATAATTGTAAAAACCCTTAGATGTTACAATGTCAACATGTGTTTCACTGTGTTTTACATAATCAGATTTATTTTTACAGTTACGTTTTAAATAAAGTAGCTTTTGTACACATCTACTGTCCCTGTATTGCGAGAAATCAGGAGTGTGCAAACTTTAGGGAGGAGATGTAATGCATGATGGGCATTGTATTTCCATAGAGTGTGAAGCCAGAGACTATTTAGAAAGACGAGTCACTTCTATTGAAATGAATGGGAGAAACTGGAACATCCAGCCAAGAAGCTCTAGCACCCAACAGTCAATGGATGTAGAAAGGAAGTCCCGCCTTACAGGTAAAAGAGCCAATCACCTTTTAGATACAAACATTGCCTGTCAATCAACTCGTTAACATGTATTTTACATATATTATATATATTGTATTTTAACGTAATGAGGTCAACAATCGGTTGAGTGAAACACAGTTGATTCATGTGTTAATACACCCTTCAAAAAAAAAAAAAAAAATCAGCAAATGTGTTTAGGCAGAGGGATTATAAGACTAATCTTCCACTGGCCACGACATGATACACAGGGTGAAATACTTGCTCAATTCACTGACTTATGCAGCTGAACTGCTCCATGTTAGAACTCTCTGTAACTGGAATAATGGGATGAGAAAAGCTGACACTGGATTAGTGATTCAGAGCAACGTTGTACATCAATCGTGTGTACACAGAGAAAATACATTTTTGTTTTATAATAAACAAGTCGTTTGATTCATGAAACAAACAATTTTTATGACATTTTGGTAGCATTAAAAATTATTCCTTCTCAAGTTGACTCTGGTATTGTCAATGGGCACCGCATGTGATGACATATATGATGCAGGTTCAAGTGTTGGACTTTGCTACTTTAGGTAAGACAGTAATTGTTCTCTATTATTCATATTCATGCATATTCATGTTATTAAGGCTTTATTATAAATATGAAGTGAAAACCTACTTTCTAAATATCTGTTTGTTTAGTATGTTGTTTTGACATGAGTATTGTACATGACCTGTAATGTATCTTTCTTGTATGCAATGCATGGCTTCTTTGTATGGAATGCATAGCATAGCAGAAGATAAAGTGGCTGGGAGAAGAAAGTAATGCAAATGTAACGCAAAAGTAAAGTAATACTTTACGTTCCTTAAAAAATAACTCTAAATAATTAAGTGCTTTTTTAAGGAGTAACGAAATATTCTAACGAGTTACTTTTAAAAGTACCGTTATCTAACACTGGTGATGTGTTTGCTGTCACAATGGTTCTGACCACTCTTTAGAAATCACGCAGAACTGAATGCAAACATTATAAATGTCAATACTTCAACTGTGTTAAAATAGATGCTTTTAAACATATTTAATCTCTTTATTATAGACAATATAATCAACCTGTTATTTCTATGATTTCAATATTTTATTAACCTCAAAGGATTTACTTTTTAGATGCTTTCATTATGTTGATTTAGTATGTTTCAGTGTCTATCCAAACATATAAATATAGGTATGCTAAAAGCTCAGATTACATGCAATATTGCTATATGCTATAATACTATATATAATTCTAATGAGATCAAGTTGACATTGAAGGTACCTTGATCATGCATACTCTGTAGAGCTTTCTGAGTTCTGGGCTAGGCTGGCCATATCAATAAGAAAGGACGTTCCCCTCTGCAATTCTGATAAAAGCGACTGCAAACAATTTTGAGGTGACATTAATATCTTTTGATTTAGCCAATGTGCTTGGGGAAAAGCTAAAAAGTTTTTGCATTAAAAAGTCAGACTTCAGTTTCTTTTTCTTTTTTTGCATGTGCAATTTATACGACTTGTCACTGAGAGGGATTTTAAAAAGTAATAAGTGTATTTATTACAAGCATATCTACAGAATAAAATTAAGAATGATCATCCCTGCAGTGCCAAACCTTCATAACAATTGAGACTAAAGCCTATTTCAGTCAAATAAATTCAGCTCTTCTAATGTACAAACCACATGAAGCATAATGAAGCTACCTTTTCACCATTCTTTCAGCACAATGGAGAACTTACACTCTTCCCTAGTCCTTCAATGCAACCTCTATGAACAGTTTACATTCAAACATTCTCATAAGCAATCTTGGAAAATAGTGTTAAAAAAAAAAAAAAAAAAAAAAAAAAAAAAAATCAGGTAATACTGTACATGCCAAGCATCTCAGGAAGGGTTTTTGAAATTAAATCAGATTCTTGTCTTGTTTTTTCTGTCCATAGTATTCATTTTCTGAAACGCTTCATGAGACACTTAATATCATTGACATTTTTGAATTTAGCCAATGTGCTTGGGGAAAAGCTAAAAAGTTTGCATTAAAAACCCAGTGAAAACCCTATCTACGCCATGCATGTCTGTTGGTGTGTCACACCGCTTGACTACACTGGACATGTCAACACAAACTTTCTAAACCTTTTAGATGGCAGTAGTAGTGCCAGCATGTACTGTGCAAAATGGCATGGGACACCGTTTACAATTTACAGAACGGATGCTTACAGCATCATTGATTGCAATGGGTTATATTGCTTTTGAAACGATGCAACGCACCTTCCACGTCTAATGTACGTAGACAGGGTGTGACTGTTAACAGTTATGCTTGAGATGAACAGTTTAATATATTTGTATGTGTTATGTGCAAATCCTGAAATTTTGTTTTACAATTTTGTGGAGCTTGCTGTTTCTCTTCCGAGTTTCAAATATGGCTGTATTTGAGGGGCTGCACAATGTTAGCCAATCATTACAGTGGGCATTTATGTTGAAGTTTAGGCCAAAACTGAACGTTTCAGACAGAGGGCCAGAGACAGGGTGAAAAATGTTAATATATTACTAGATTATGACTTTTGGACAAAAAAAAAAAACTTTACTAACATTATTAGTAGACATCAGGGAAGATAATAATAATAAAAAAGCTCATTTCATGAACCCTTTAATATTAGCACTTACAGGAGGAGTGGCTGCTGGGAAAACTCTTCCGACCCTCAGACACCAGGTCTGGCTCTCCAGTGCACAACATCTTAATGTTCATCTTACCATCAGGGAAACAGCGGTGAAAATAGTCTGGCCTCGGCCTGAGATCAACATCAAGAAAATGTCAGTCAGAGATGAAAACCAATGGCAAGAGCATGATTAAAATACATCACAGCACAAACGTATGAATACTAACAGAGAGCAAAACAGAGAAACAACAATGTGTTTAAGTCACACCAGTGCTAGAGGGAAAATGCCACTATATACACAGTAAGTGACAAAAATGGCTGTTGTAAAATCCACAGTTTATTGTTTGTTTTAATATGATATATTTCATATATTTCATAATATTCTAAAGACACAGTAGTGACCTGTGTGTAGCTGTCAGATATCTTTATTTAATGTCTCATAGGGGAGAGTTGTTCTACTGTTCTACTGTGATGATAGACAGTAGAGAGCAGTATACTCTAACATTAAGACCTGCCAATTATGTAAAATGTATTCTAGCAAAAAATTTGATATGATATCTTGTACATTATACCCCTACTGTACATACCCCAAATTCTTAAAAGAGTGATTTTCTCTGTAAAAGTGTATCCTCTAGAACCTCTCGACTGGCCCATGGACGGGATGTGGAAGATCTAGCTGGTCTACCACCCACGGTCGTAGCCACGATCAACCAGGCCAGAGCCCCTTCTGCCAGGCAACTTTACGCCCTGAAATGGCGCTTGTTCACGAATTGGTGTTCTTCCTGGGCTGAAGACCCACAGAGGTGCCGCTATCGCAGCTCACCACGACCCAGTAGACGGCAAGTCTCTGGGTAGGCATGAATTAATTATCAGGTTCCTAAGAGGCGCCCGGAGGTTAAATCCCTCCCGGCCAGGCCTGTTTCCCTCCTGGGATCTCTCGGTGGTCCTCACCGGTCTTCAGAAATCCCCCTTCCGTCTAAAAAGACGGCCCTGCTGATCACGCTCGCTTCCATCAAGAGGGTCGGGAACCTGCAAGCGTTCTCTGTTAGCGACACTTGCCTGGAGTTCGGTCTGGCAGACACACATGTGATCCTAAGACCACGTCCGGACTACGTGCTCAAGGTCCCTACCACTCTCTTCAGAGACCAGGTAGTGAACCTGCAAGTGCTGCCCCGGGAGGAGGCAGACCCAGCCCCTTCATTGCTGTGTCCAGTATGTGCCTATCTGGCTATCTTGAGCAGCTCTTTGTCTGCTCTGGGACAGTGGAAAGGGATTGCTGTCTCCAAACAGAGGCTTCCCCACTGGGTGGTGGATGCCACCTTACTGGCCTATCGCACCCATGCCGTGCCACCCCCCCTTGCGTGTCCAAGCGCACTCAACAAGGAGTATTGCGTCCTCGTGGGACTTGCTACGGGCACCTCCCTAGCAGACATTTGTAGAGCTGCGGGTTGGGCAACACCTAACACCTTTCCGAAATTTTACAATCTCAGGGTTGAGTCAGTCTCGTCCCGTGTTTCCTCAGGTCTGAGCCAGTAGAACTCGGTACACATCTACGGTCTGACCGGGTGAATCGCTTGCGTCCAGCGCCCTTTCCCTCTACTGAGGTAAAACAGTGCGCCTTCTTTCCCAGGAGACCCCTTTAGGTCCCTGGTTGATTCCTCCCTAGCCCTCTTGGGTCCGCAGTTCAGCGGAGGAACTCGCCGACCCAGTCCACTACGGGTACCTCAGGCTACCCCTACTGGAATAGGTGCTCCACAGGTCAGGCCTCCTACGCAGACTCACCTTACGAGCTGACCCGCGTCTCCCTTAGGCAGTCCTTCGCTGCCCTCCGGTTGCCGTGTTGTAGCAACTCCCGCCTCCTCGAGGTTGGATCTACCACCATGCCATTCTTTCCCACATGTGACCGAAAAGGCCATGTGATGTATTTTCGCCACCTTTACCTCCCCTTTCGGGCGGGTGTGGCCTCCGCAGGGTTTTTTCCCCCTGAAAGAATAGGAATTCGGGTAAGACCCCCTTCCCATGATGCGGTAAGGGCCCCGGCTGCTCTTGCTCTATGCCGAGAAACATAGAGAGAAAAGAGGCCCAGCCAGGCTTGGCCTGTTCCCTAGTTGGCAAGCGTCGCCTTGTTCCCCTCTAGGGTAACCAAAAGGATTCCGACGACTTTTTTGGGGCATTGGGGAAGGGTACGTGCAGTCTGAAACACAGCTGGTTGCTTGTGCACGTGAAATATCTGCCCACTCCTGTGTCAGCAGTACACGTACACGGCTCAGCACATGGCGTGATTTGAAGTGGACCCCTAGTGTCGCTTCTTCGACACGATGTCGAAGTGAGCGACAGACGGGGAACGTCTCGGTTACGTATGTAACCTCTGTTCCATGATGGAGGGAACGAGACGTCGTGTCCTCCGGGCCACGTCGCTGAGCCGAGCTGCTAAGGTGGCTGGAGACTCCCAGCTCCTCAGAAAAATCCTGAATGAACGTGCGTATTTCCCTCGCCTTTGTACCCGTATGTCCGCGGGCGGGGTATGCAAATACTGTTCGCCAACTCTCATTGGCCTTTTTTCATAGATCAGAGGCATATTCAGCACTCAAGAGAGACCCCTAGTGTCGCTTCTTCGACACAAAGTCTCATTCCCTCCATCAGGGAACGGAGGTTACATACGTAACCGAGACGTTATTAGTAATTTATTGTACTGTCCCGTACTTTTTGAACACGTTTGCACACAATTTATATAGGTATTTTATTTAGTCTGTGTAGTCTCATGTGGTTCTGTGTTTCCGAGACGTTTTTGCGACCCCCTAATAATGAACATTAAATTAACATAAAAATTAAATAGACAAGATGTAAGAAAAAAAATAAAGAAACTAATAAATGCAAATGTCCACTAAATTTATGTTCATTTGATCACTTTTGACAACCAAATTATATAACTTCATGGGTGTCACAACGGCACGGTGGTGCAGCGGTTAGCACTGTCGCCTCACAGCAAAAGGTCGTGGGTTCAAACCCTGGTTGCCCCGGCCTTTCTGTGTGGAGTTCTCCCTGTGTCTGCGTGGATTCTCTCTGGGTGCTCCGGCTTCCTCCACCTCGACATGCAGGCTAGGTTAATTGATGTCTACAAAAATTATTCCTAGGTGTGGATGTGGATGTGGATGTGAGTGTGAGTGTGAGTGGTTGTCTGTCTATGTGTGGCCCTGCGATGGACTGGCAACCTGTCCAGGGTGTACCCTGCCTTTCGCCCAATGTTAGCTGGGATACGCTCCAGACCCCCTGCGACCCTATACACAGGATAAGCGGTTGAGGATGGATGGAAAATTAGTTAGTAGGCCTAATTACAATTAATTAAATATCAATTCAACAGAGTTTGTCACAAACAAAAGTTTGACACAGCTGAGATCATCAAGAATTTGGTTGTACACATTTGGTGTAATTTGATTAAAAAAAGTAAATAGTTACTGTAATTTAGTAGTGTAACACATTACATTTTACATTTGTATAATCAGATTATAATTACTGACTTTTTATTAAGCTATTTTCTTTTAAGTACATTCCTTTTTTGAGTAACTTACCCAACACTCAAGACCTCTGGCAGATGGGGGAGTGTTTGAAATTTGTTTAAAACAATAATTATTTAAATATAATTAAATATATTTTTTTGTCACTAGTGGAACAAAATGTCACTTCACCTTTAATCTAATTAAAATCAGATGAGAATTTCACAATCGATGTGGAAGGGCACCATGCCTAGTAAAGGGGTTTCAATTAATAACTTCTGGAGGAAATGAAAGCCATGAGGAAAACATATTTGTACATTACCTGCCAACTATCAACTTGATGGTATTTGTGAAGACACCGTTCAAAGCTAGTGCGAGAGATACTGCTGCAGAACAAAGAAAACATGAGACAGACAGATTAATAGTGTCAGTGCTTTTGTTTACCAAGAATCATGCAATCATGCAATCATCCAAATCACTGAGATCAAATTTTTTCCACATACTGATGGTTGATGTGAACATTAACTGAAGCTCCTGACCCGTATCTGTACGATTTTATGCACTGCTGCCACACGATTGGCTGATTAGATAATCACATGGATGATTGTTGATGCCAGACGAGCTGGTTTGAGTATTTATGGAACTGCTGATGTCCTGGGATTTTCACACACAACAGTCTCTATAATTTAATACAAATGGTGCTAAAAACACAAAACATCCAGTGAGTGGCAGTTCTGCTTATGAAAATGCCTTGTTTATGAGAGGGGTCAACAGAGAATGGTGGTTAGAAGGATATCATCAGGATAGCGCTGTTTTGGTGGGATGAGGGGGACCTACACAATATTAGGCAGGTGGATTTAATGTTGTGGCTGATCAATATATATATATATAATATATATATATATATATATATATATATATATATATATATATATATATATATATATATATATATATATAAACATACAGTATACCACTATGTAACACGTTCAAGCTCGGAGATGGAAGGGAGGAGACGGAGAGTAGTGATGCAGTCAAGGCTCTTTATTTCTCTGCCTTCAACACTCTTTGTGCACTCTTTTCGGTGCTTTTCTCCGTTTAATCAGATCAGTGTAACACAAATTTGTCAACATAAACTTCTCTGAGTTGTCAGCTTCACAACAGGTACTTTGTTAAAATAAACTTCTGAGTCTTCAGCTTCACAATAACATAAATCACTCAATAAGACACGCCAGTCACTGGTCACTCGTGTCGTTCTCTCTCTCTTGTCTGGCGGTGGCGTGGCCGTTTATATGCCGCTCTCCCCATGCTCACTGGAATTAGAGACAGGTGTTAGACATAATTTAGCTAAGGTGGAAGTGCCCTTACCACTTTCTCTCTCTCCAGATGGGTGCTCGACCACGCCCCCGCTGCCACAAACTACTAATTACAATAATAATAATATGTTATATATTTATTTGCACTTATACATGAGCCAAAGACACTTATAGTCTTCAGATAAAAGAGGATATTAAATGTTTTTGAATTTAACAACTAAAGGTTTATATTCTGATAAATGACAAATAGTGTGAGATAAACAAATGTTTACAAAGTATAGCCTCCATTGTCAAAAAACCCTAAAAAAAAACAGTATTTAGTACTATATGCCTAGCAAACGCGAATGAACCAATAATTTTCTGCACTTTAATACAAGTTATTACACAAAATATAACATGAACGAACATCGGAGGGCATGTTGAACGGTACAGTACAACCTAAAAAATGTCTCTCATGTAATCACCCAATCTGTGGGAGGACATCAATAAAACAGCTAGTAAACAACAAGTTAGCTTGTTAGTTTGCTTGATTGAGGAACACAATGCAAAAATTTTAAATACATTATTAATATATGCAGAATAATGTACATATACAGCAACAACATTAAACCACCTGCCTAATATTGTGTAGATCCCCCTTCATGCCACCAAAACAGCAACAACCCGCATCTCAGAATAGCATTCTGAAATCCTATTCTTCTCAACACAATGCTACAATGAGATACTATAGACTTTGTCAATTCAAACCAGTTGGGCTCTGTTGACCTCTCTCATCAACAAAGCATTTTCGTCCACAGAACTGCCGCTCACTGGATGTTTTTTGTTTTTGGCACCATTCTGACTAAACTCCGGAGACTCCTGGTGTTCTTCTGCTGGGACGTCCCTTTGGTCATGATACTGGATGATTAGGATGGGCATGGTGGACCTCTTGGATCAGGAACGGGTCCAGTATGTCCTTGGAAGCTACCCACAATCATACCCTACCTACCCGGTCCGTAGCCTTCCCAGTCCACCAAGTATTGCACCTGGCTCCCTCGTCGCCTTGAGTCCATGATCTCTCTGACCATAAATGCTGGTGCTCCATCAATCTGCAATAGAGGCGGAGGCTCGGGATTCGTGATTCCAGGGCTAGACGCTGGGTGGACTGGTTTCAGCAATTTCCCGCAGAGTACCTTCTAGAATAGCAAAGTGCTCTTCCCTCTCCACAAGGGAGAGCACTATGGAGACCACATCCTACCGGAGGGAGATTAACATGTGGAGAATACCTCACATGGACTTACCATCAGGGATGTTCACATATGAAATGAAGCCATTGGGGGAACTCTATCTACGGAGAGGGTACACAGCAACAGCTGCCAAGGCAGAGGGAAGCTCTGTCGAGGGGAAACATAGGGTTCTCCAGAGGGGAACCTGAACAGTGGAAACGCATCATACGGGATTACCGAGGAGGAATCAACATGTATGGAGCACTGAGCTCACCTGAAAAGGGGCATACCACAAGTACTGGGACTGGCAGCGTTACTCTATTTTGCTGAGTTCATCATTTCTTAAGTGCTTAAGAAATTAGAGACCTCCAGTGCTGACAAGTTCTGGGGAACTGTTGTGGACAAGATAGCACACATTATCACCTTGAAAGGGGAAAGGCGCAAATGCAAGCAATACACCCTACCAGTTGCCAGTAACACTCGGGTCGAAACTGATTCTATGTGGTGGTTGTAGAACCTTGCAAAATTATTGGGAGTAGCCCAACCCGCTGCTCTGCATAAGTCTGTTAGAGAAGTGACCCTCGCCAGTGCCCAGGAGGATGCAACACCTCTAGTGGAGTGCACCCAGACTCCCAAGGGGCACGGAAGGTCTTGTGATTGGTAAGCCATGGAAACGGCATCCACAATCCAATGGGCCATCCTCTGTTTGGAGACAGCTTTCCCCTTCTGCTGTCCTCCAAAACAGAGAAAGAGCTGCTCCAAGCATCTAAAGCTCTGCGTGCGGTCCAGATAGATACACAGGGCGTGAACTGGACACAAATGACAAGGGAGCGGTAGGGAGTGCTTGCAGGTTCACCACCTGATCCTGAAAGAGAGTGGTGGGAAATTTGGGCATGTAACCAGGCTCATCTCAAGATCACGTGAGAGTGTGCCAGACCGAACTCCAGGCATTCGCTGGTGACAGAGAGTGCCTGCAGGTCCCCAACCCTCTTGATAGAAGTGAGTTTCATTCAAAATGTGCTGAGATCGGCCTGCTCAAAGGGGGTTCTCTATAAGGCAGGTAGGACCACAGAGAGATCCCAAGAGGGAATCAGGCATGGCCTAGGAGGATTAAATCTCCTCGCACCCTTGAGGAACCTGGTGATCAGATTGGAAGGACAACACAGACCCGACCGCGCATCTCTATGGATCTTCCCCGTGGAAGAACACCAATTTGCAAAGAGACGCTACTTCAGAGCTTACAGCCGCCTCGTAGTGATCGTGTCTATCACAGCTGGTGGAAGGTCTGCTAGGTCTTACGCGTACCATCCAGGAGCCAAATGTGGAGGTTCCAGAGTTCCGGCCATGGGTGCTGGGCCCTGAGTGAGAAGGTCCTGCAGAAGGACGGCCCTGGGTTAGAGGCAGATGGGGTGCGGGACGTTGAAGGCCTGTAGCTGGCCGAGAATGTGTTCCTCTTTTAGGGGAAATATACTCTTTTAGAATATACTCTTTTACACCTGTGGACTCAGTCGCCGAAGCGCAACTCTCGATTGAGCAAGGGTGACCGCTGATATGTGCCGTAATTCCAGCAGACAGCAAGATGATGGGATGAACACCCACACATGTGCTTGGCACCATAGAACAAGACTGAATGAGTGATGCACGCCATCTCCTTTTATACCCGTATGTGCGGGGTGGAAAGCGGCATGCAAATTCCACTCGCAAATTTTAATTGGCCTTTTCTGAATAAGGCAAAGGTGATTGGGGCTTTCAAGAGCGAACCTAGTGACAATACATCAACACAACATCAAGTGAGTGACAGACAGGGAAATATAGATATTTCTTTACTGCATAAAATGTCTCGGGTAACTTAAGTGTAACCCCTGTTCCCTGAAAAAAGCGGAACGAGATGCATGGGTGCAACATGTCAATGAACATTGACTGAAATTTATAGCCTCTGCCGGTGTAATCATTGGACGCACCTGGGGCAGGGCTATAAATAGATGCGTCACCGGAGCATCGTCAGGTATTTTGCCTGAAGAGCAGTCCTGGGGCATCCCAGTGTGGCAGTGAAGCGCAGCATCTCGTTCCGCTTTTTTCAGGGTACAAGGGTTACACTTAAGTAACCCGAGATGTTTCCATTACAAAAAGCTTCACTTATGATGCTGTGCTGAGAAATGCGCATTGGGAACGAGAATACCCACGCCGCCGCACTGTGGCTGTCCGGACCCACTACGGATGTGTAGTGTGCTCACAAGAGCGTGAGAGGTCTCAGACATGAGCTTGAGATGTTGATTCAAGGACATAAGAGCCTGGAGTGGCATGAACATCCAAACTGTAGAAACTAATGAAAGTGTGCGGAGAGGACCAGCCTGCCGCATCACAAACATGCTGCAGAGGGACACCTCTAGCCAAGGCTTCGGAGGAGGCGAGTCCTCTGGTAGAATGAGCCCTGATACCTACTGGTGAAGCTTGACCGCGTGCCTCGTAGGCCAGGGCAATAGCGTCCCTCGCCCAATGTGACATAGTCTGCATGGTGGCGGCCGCCCCCCTGTTGCAGCCCCATGGCAAACGAATTGTTGCCTTGACTTATGCCACTGGCTAGTGCGGTGGACACAAGTGTACAGGGCACAGACTGGACAAAGTCTGTGAAGTCATTCCTGCTCCGGCGTTGTAAACGGCGGGAGCAGAAGGCTTCGAGAGTGACAAGTAGTCAGGATGAGGGTGCAAAATTGTTTTGGTCATTCCTGGGGCAAACTCTAAACAGGATGGCAAGACAGACAGAGCCTGTAGGTCCCCAATTCTCTATAGAGAGGTAATCGCCATAAGAAAAACCATCTTGAGAGTCAGAAGTCTATCAGATGCTGACTCTAGAGTTTCAAAGGGGGTCTCAACCAGACCCTCAAGGACTATTGCTAAGTCCCATGAAGAGTACTGGTCCTAGCAGGAGGCCTAAGTCGCCTGGCTCCACGAATGAAGCGAGTGAGTAGAGGATGTCTCCCTAACGGCACCCCGTCCATCAAGGTGTGGCGAGCCAAAATGGCAGCCACATAGACCCTGAGAGTGGCAGGGCATGTGTCTGCTGACAGTTCTTCCTGCAGAAAATCCAGAACTGAAGCAATCTGGCAGTTAACTGGATCTGCATTATGTGTACTGCACCATCTTTCAAAGACACCCCATTTATTGGCATAACTTCTAGTAGAGGGAAACGCATACAGGCGCATTCTGGGCCACTGTCTGAGAAGAGGCGAAGAGGTCCACTTCTGCCCTGTAAAATATCACCCAGATTTGTTCCACTACCTCGAGTTTCCACTCCCCCATCTGTATTTTCTGTCCGGACAGTAAGTCTGCTCCCACATATGGCATCGAGGGATATAAACTGCCCTGAGTGACAGGAGCTTGCCCTGGGCCCCAAGGAGAATCTGACGTGCCAGAAATTCAGCTGACGTGAACGTGGACCTCCTTGATGGTTTATGTAAGAGACTACCGCTGTATTGTCCACCCGCACCAAGACATGGCAGCCTCTGGAGGAAGTATTTCAGGGCCAGAAATACAGCCATCAACTCGAGACAGTTAATGTGACAATCGAGCTGACGACCCTCCCAATCCCCTTGAGCTGGACGACCACTTAAGACCGCTACCCAGCCCGTCAGGGAGGCGTCTGTCGTTAGCAGCCTGCGACGACAAAACGCACCTAGAGTGGGACCCAAAGTAAGAAACCGGGGTCTGAACCAAATAGAAAGGGAACGAAACCTGCAACGCGTAACCCTTATTTGCCTTAGGGGACCGGCCCTTAGATGAAACCCCCTGGCTTTTAGCCACAGCTGGAATGGTCTCATGTGCAGAAGGCCCAAAGGGATAACTATGGATGCAGACGCCATGAGACCTAGTATTCGTTGATACTGACGAGCAGTGCAACCTTGACCTAGCCTGACTTTGCTCAGGGTGTTCTGAATGGAAATGATTTGAGCAGGAGACAATTGTGCCCGCATCGTGATCGAATTCCATATAACCCTCAGATAAGTAATTCCCTGGGTGGGGAAGATAATGCTCTTTTGACGTTGAGTCTCAAACCCGGAGAAACCAGATGAGCTAAGACAATATCCCTGTGCTGAACTGCCAGTTCTTGGAACTGCGCTAGTATCAGCCAGTCGTCTATGTAATTCAGAATGCGGATGCCCCGGAGTTGCCAAAGAGCCAGTGCTACATCCATGCATTTTGTGAATGTGTGGGTTAATAGGGCTAGGCCGAATGGAAGAACCCGATACTGGAAGACTTCGCCCCCGAAATCGAACCTCAGGAACTTCCTGTGCTGCGGCGGAATTTCTATATGAAGATTTGCGTCCATGAGATCGATCATGACCAGCCAAACGTGATCGTCTTGAAAGTTAGCATCTTGAACTTGAACTTGAACTGAGATGAGTATTAATTTTGACACTTCCTGTTGAGGGGATGTCGAGTGTTCCGTGTCCTGGACTAAGACAGGAAACATCGGTACACCCAACTTTTCGTTGGAAGCCTCTAACTACCGAAACACCAGAGGTGGCGGGAATGGAGAGGTTCCGTGAGGGTACCGGGAGGGGCGAAGTGGATGATACACAGTGGATGTGGGCTACCCCCCCAAGGCTGGGTGCAAAACCATCAGGGTTTTCTTTTGAAATAACTGCCCTGAGGCTTTGCTTTGGGGGCTGCTGAGGGCGACGAACCGGCCCCGTCTTTACGAGGGGGAGTACAATTTGCCTCGCCTAGTTTTTGAGCCTCCCTTCTAGGAGGACCGGGATGGGGCTGGGTGGCCGACAGCCCCTCCCCCTGAGTGTGGCGAGGAAGAAATTGCCCGAAGGCTTCCTCGTGAATTTTTGCCTCCTGGAACCTGGTGATAGCTACATTCATAGCGTCATCAAATAAGCCAGAAGGAAAAAACAGGGCATCGAGAAGGAAAGTTTTGTCCCTGTCTCTAATGCCCAATAGGTTAAGCCACAAGTATCTCTCCGCCTTACCCACAAGTGTGGAGGAGGTCCTGCACAGCTTTGTGGGGAGAGTGGGTCTCTTTAGCGATGACTCCTAGCCAGGCGAGAGACAACCAACAAGTGTCTCTTCTACCAGCTACATCACCAAATACTTCAACAGATTAGCCTAGTACGCCTGTAACACTGCCATAGTATGCAGGGCAGCACCAGCCTGACCTGCTGTCTGATAAGCCTTCCCCACAAGCGTGGAGGTGGTCCTGCACAGATTTGTGGGAAGAGTGGGTCTCTTTAGCGGTGATCACTGAATACCCACCCCCGAGCCTCAGCACCCACTATTAGTTGAATATTTCAACGTTGAGGGCATGAAGACACGGGAAGTATAAGGATTCCTCCATGGATGAGAATACTCGTTATGGAGGTCATAGAAGAAAGGAAGGGACTGATATAGCGTTCCCTTCCCCCTTTTTTAATTTTTATTTATTTCAATTTTCTTTATTTATTTATTTTGGCCACCAGACAGAAATCTGTCTTATAGTTTGAAGTGTTTGGGGTGTGGGGTGGGGGGTGGGGGTGTCTCTTAATTCCACAGCCGCTTTATTATTATGGTTATTATGGTTCAGTGTCCTCATGAACCGAAGAGGCGCCGAGGCACGCTTCAGGCTTACGAGAAGGATCAGCTGGATCTGGGAAGAGAGCAAGCGATAGGGACGAACCCGTCTCTCACTCCTCAGCCAGATCCATACGAGAGCCCCATGAATGAAGTGTGGGCGCCGACTCTCGGAAGTAAGCGAAACGAGCGCAAAGCATTTTGACCGAGAGCAGATCGCAATGCTCACACCCGCCCTGCCCCAACGCGAGAGCAGCATGCTCTTCCCCTAAACAAACAAAGCAAAACTGATGCGTGTCCCTGTCAGCCAGAGCAGAGACAAGGGAACACACATCGTTTGCCCTGGCTTTCACTCATTTTTTTTTTCTTTTCCCCCTTTTTTTTGAAAGAAGAGAAAAATAGAAAGGGAAACACATTTTACCACAGAAATAATACCAATTTATATTGATCTGACTTAATAACAGCTGTTTCTGATTGTAAAAGTTACAACATTAAAAACAAATACAAAGATTTATTTGTGTGCCAGTATTTCTTGATTTTTATTTGCATATCCCAACCCACCAGTTTAGAACAACTACACCAAAATATAGATGACCAAGAAAACAACAGACATGAACTAAAGGCCTTCATTATCACCTCTTGTAAAACTGCACACTGAAAAAAAAGAAAATGAAAAAAAATAATAATTTGGTCCTTAGTAAATAGTTTTTTTTTTTTAATGTATTTTTATTGTTCATTTTCCTAATGATAATAAAGTGTTTTTAAATGTATTATCTGAGTTTTTAAACTAATGTATTTAAATTATTTTAATTTGTTTATGTAAAGTCATGTCCTTTAAAGTTTCAGCTGAGTTTTGTTTAGGGGAGTTAGGGGATATTTCATTATGTAGACCCAGGCAAGGTATGACAGCGCATGTGGAGTGTAAAAAGTTGTTGTTGGTATTGATAAGGTTTGCAGTTGTGTTTACAATTCTGTTTAGTGTTGCCCATGCTGTTTTGTGTAAACTTATAGTGTCTTTTTTGACATTACATCATGTAGATTTGCGTTCCTTATAACTAAGCTTATAACTAAACTGTTCTCATTGTCTGTTATAATACGCATGTGGTATATAACAGCATATGCTGCATGTACAGTACATTGCTGGACAAAGCTCTAAAGATGGATAAAATTGAGTTAACCAAAAAAATAATGGAGCCCAATTTATATCTTTTGATTAAGTACAATTAACATATTTTAATAAATACATATTTTGGGCAGCCACTTACCTTTCCTTTTTTCAAGGTTTGTAAATTCAAAAAAAAAATTTCATTGCAGTAGTCTTCTGAGGTACAGTATATGATAACAAAATCCTGTTCATCATCATTAGCCCTCTTTAAAGAAGTTTAATTAGTTAAATATCTGCTTGAGAACTCCCATGACCATGAGTCAACAATCATTAATGTATGAATAAACCCGACCAGGTCACGTGACGCGATGCTTAGAGCAGACGTGTAAACGACGAGCTCTGTGCACTTTGCTAGTTTTTAATTGTCTTTGATACTGACGGAAAATCTCACATGAGCTTGCGCATCTCCTTTCCTCCTTGTCTGCCTGTCAGACTCGTCAACTTGCGACACACACACACACAAATGCAGCAAAGAAAATTTCTGAGAGAAGCGAGGCGAGGGGGTCTGAAATGAGTGTGTGTGTGTGAGTTAAAGCAGTGTTTCTCAACTGGTTTATTCGGACTGGGTCACGGACAGCAGGAAAAGAGTAATGCCATGGTTCTCCCATTGAAGATATTTCGGCGGCCGCCCAAGTGATAAGACTATTAAAGGACTGCCGAGGCAGATTTAATGATAATCTCGCAAACAGCTAAAGCAGACATGGGCATTTTACAGCAATTTAATGTGGCCCGCGGCTCATTTATCGTAAAAGCGTTTTTATTTTTCATTGGATATTTCAGTTAACTTGCATTGGGACATCAAGTGTCTCCACAAACGTTTACCATGCTCATTGTTGCAAGATAAGAGACTCAGCACCCCCAGTTTGAGATTTATACTTGCGCATATTGGAAATATTCCGCCTAATGTAATACTTATTTTGTGCAATCTGGCAACCATGCACGCAAGTGCGCTATTTCTATCTGGCTTCCCCTTTGAACAAACGTAACGATCTGTAGTGCAATATTCTGCTCAAGGAAAAGTGTTATACGGCTACTCTGTGTCCATTCTTGAGGCTGCTTGTGATGTTTGGTGCTACTAATTTTGCAGGTAAACCTTCTCAGTGATTAAATTCAATATAAAAGTAGATCTCAGCATCATTGACACACGGAGGAGGAATCATTGACATGCGAGCAAAGCAAGACAGAGACAAATATGTATATGTATTTATTATTTGTGAAATTTAGAAAAGTCCCTTCACGCCTGTATGTTAATCTAACTCTTGCAGTATTAATTTATCATAGTCACGCAATCTGTGTTATTCAGTTGTGTGCTGAAAATCAAACGTTGACATCAACAACAAAAATAATGTTACTTGATGCATGTCCTTGTACTGGAAAACCATGAACAAAACTATGCAACATAAAAGGAAATGCAACCCAAGCTACATTAAATACAGGTTTTGTTTAATCTATGGCAGGTCGACACTTGATGTCCAATTAAAATCTGCGTCCTGAAGCAAAACCAGTTGAGAAGCACTGAGTTAAAGGTACTGACAGGAGCAGTCTGGCCTCACTGTCGTGCACATACAGTATATGTTAACTGTTAATAATCATAGGACATTACTTCAAAAGCTCACACAGCTGATGTTATTTTTCATTTAGTAGTTCATTTAACATATAAACTAACATGCTTTAGTTTTATAAAATATTATAGTTACATGCTATTTTTATCATGCAATGCAATTTATATCATGTTTATAATTCGATTTATTATTATAATTCTGTTAGCTTTCTTATTTTTCTATTTATTTTATTTTCAAAAGGGAGAATTTTTTTTACACATAAAATAAATGGTTTCAAGTTTCAATTATAATAAAGTGTTTGCTCAAAAATAAATAAATAAAATAACCCTTCTGTTTTCACTGATAATAGTAAGTGTGTAATACCGTTATACCGTGAAACCGTGATATTTTCTGAGATGGTTATCATACCGTGAAAATCTCATACCGTTGCAACACTAGTCCCAAGCAAGCACTGTCCTTCATAGGTGCTTGGCCAAATATTAGAGTGAGAAAGCCTTTTGGTGTTTCTCGTGTGGCCCCAGAATATATTAACTTGCTGTACTCATTCTTGGTTGTCTGAGGAAGCTGGGCGCTATTTTTGTTTCTTTATGTGATGGTTCCGCCTAGCGGCTGGAGTTTATTTTTCTAGTAACACTCCTTCAAGAAACTTTTGCATTGATGGAAGATCACTTTTGCACTGAAGTTCTTAGCTAAATTGAGAATGGATACTTAGGATGGCTGCAAAATATCTATATATATACACAACAAGCGGTGTCTTTTATAAAGTTGACGGACAGAGGAAGTCATGGTATGTTTTTTTATGTGGCCTCTGAGTGAATTTGACTCGCTCAATAGACTTTTGACCTTCTGAGGAACCAGGATGACAATTTTGTTTCTTTTTGTGCTATTTTTTTGTGCTGGTTCTGGTAGCGGCTGGAATTTGTTTTGTGGAACAACACACCTTTGAGACTCAAGATATCTGAATGTATCTACACTTTCTTTGTGTTTATTCTGCCTATTGGCTGGTATTTTCTGTTATGTAATTTTGCCTCACAAAATTTGTGCAGAAGCACCAGACATGAGCAATCCGATGACAAAGTTGTCGCGGGGACTCTCATAGGTGTACATGGACTTTTTGAGTTTAGAGGGATTGACGATGGTTGGTGCTGTCATGTGTGGGGTTAACCCACTAGGGTCTGAGGGTATTTTGGGTCCTGGTGAAGTTTTGACATGCCTTGACATTTGTGCTTTTTTCAGTTACTTAAAAACATATTAATGGCTAAAGTGTGATAACACTGTATTCAGCACAAACAGGGCTACAATAATATGTGAGCAACATGTGTGTACATGTTTGTATTTTTGAGAACATAACGTTTATGCGTGGTTTTTGAAAAAAATTACATTTTAAGTCATTGAAATAAGGTCATATAACACATACTAAACATTTGTCCGCAAGACTTTTGGGAAGTGGATCTTGTAACCTAGAGTTTTTGCTACAAAATGATGTGAAAAACATCCTGATCACTCATTCATACAAAACAATATAGTAATTTAACTTTTGTAAGACAATTTTAGTGTTGAAAGGTAATAGGTAAAAGGAGGCGGGAATGATCATGAATATTTAGGTGATTCACACCTGAGAGACAATGACCCCACCCCTGGGCCTATCAATGAGGAATGAGACAGAAAGAGAATGAATGTGAGGAGACTTAATGATCAAATCAAGTTTTAAGTTAAAAGAAGATATCTGACTATATATTTTCTTTACATAAAGACTTTACTTAATTTTAGACCTACATTACCGTTAAAAGAAGTCTCTTCTGCACACCAAGATAATCCAAAATGCAGAAACAATATTGATATTCTGAACTCTTTTTACAATTTAAAAGAACAGTTTTCTATTTAAATATATTGTAAAATGCAATTTGTGATCAAAGCATAATTTTCAGCATCATTACTGCAGACTTCAGTGTCACATGATCCTTCAGAAATCATTATAATATGGTGATTTTCTAATATGGGCATATTTAAAGTGCATTTTACTCATTTAACCTGAACACATATTTGCAAGCACAAGCATTGTTGATGATAATGAGGCAGCATAACAACTAGTTAAAATATAATCTAAACATTCATATTATTTTTAGATCATATTTATATCATATTTATATTATACAGCATACAATTGAAATACCTGCTTTAGCCGAAACAGCATTTAAATGTAACTTGCTTATTAGGACATATTTAAAATGTCAATACTCTGAATCCTGGCTGGCAACTCTGGAAACAGTCCCACTAGTAAAATATGTTCAAGTTTATATAAAATAGCATGTTAACTAATGAAAACTAATTGACTTACTCATCTGAAATTGTATCCCTCGGCTGGATCAAGTCTCTCTTCAAAATACAAATGTTCATCGGAGTCCCGCTCTTCTTCTGAAGAAAATGTTAACTCTTCCTTACAATCCTGGAGCTTTCTCACCAGTGTATCGTTACAAACTTGCAGTAAAATGAATGAAATGTGTTTACAACCTCACAGTGGGGGGCGTGTACATTTGCATTGATCGTCTCAGCACATTAGCGTATGAATGGCACGCTGGTGGGTGGGATCACATTACAGATAATTAGATGAACCGGTAAAAACTGAACATCGCTTTGTTTCAAACAGATTGCATTGCAGGAAAATATTTGTTTTAAATTTGAATTGGTTTATTAAAAAGTAGACATTTAAAGCTTTCTTTAGACATATGTTTCATGTTTGTGTGATAAGTATTTGTGGAGATTCTGTTCATTTTAGTGACGTGTATCTGAAATATGCTCGTGAACACAGAGACTGCTGAAAGCTCACCATTTTTATTTTCTTTATTTTACAAAAGCACAATGTTTCATTGTTATGAGTGTACACAAATAAAAGTAGACCCTTTATAGTCTCTAATGATGTCTTACACTTATCTGTATACCCAAAAATGACTGATTATTTTAAGTTGTTTCTGCTGTAATGACGAAAATATCCAGCTGGACGCGCCGGCGCGTCCGTCGACCCCAGAGGGTTAATGCCAAGTTTTTCTTTTTCTGTTGTTTTGTTTGTTTGGTTCAGGGTTTGACTGTTGCACTCATGTAATGTGGTCTTTACAATTTTGTTTTTTACACACAATTTATTTTTTCTATTATATCAAAATGTCAAACGTTAATATGAGTGGATTGTTTCTCTCCATGTGGAATGTGAATGGCTGGGCACCCCATAAAAAGAAGGAAGGTTATTTTTTTCTTAAGCGTAAGAAACATGAAATAGTGTTTCTTCTAGAAACTCATCTTTCCTTGCAGGAAGCTGAAAAATTTGGGAAGATATGGGGTGAACATGTTTTCTTTAGTTTAGTTTCTCGCTCAAGTAAGAGTCATTATTGTTTTATCAGAAATTCAGGGGCAAAGGTTGATTTTGGCTAATATTTACGTACCTAACACTGATGATCAGGGCTTTTTTATAGATCTTGAAGGGGTGTTGCAAGCTGCTGGCACCCCTCATGATATAATATTGGGAGGACATTGATGGACTCTGTCCTTGATCATAGTGAAGCAAAAGTGTGTAAGCCCTCTAGAGCAACATTGATGCTTCACAGGATATTTAGCAAATTTTGAACCCATCTGGTAGCGACTATACATTATTTTCATCAGTCCATAGTATCTTCTGTAGGCATGGCTTGGTAGGCACTTAAGGTGGTTCTTAGGGGTCGGATCATACAGTATGATCCGACGCCTCATTCATCAAAAAATCCAAAGCACGAGAACTCTGGAGTTGGAAGGGAATATTAAAAGTGCCAAGGCAGAGCTGAAGCACAGAATATCGTCTGATGGCATCAGAGAATTGACCCAATTGAATTACAAACATAATACTATTTTGTCGCAGAAAGTGGAGTTTTGGCTGTTCAGGGCAAAACAGTCATACTTTGAGTCTGGGGACAAAGAAGGGAAGATTTTGGCTAGATGCATAAAGTAGTGAGAGTCTTTTTCTACCATTCCCTCAGTGAAATCCGCTGATGGTGGAATTTTTAACTTGGCAACTGATATTAATAATGCCTTTAAGAGTTATATATTGAACATTATAGTTCCACGTCTTTGTGTATTGATGAAGATATAAGAAACTTTGTGGAACCATTACAACTTCTTAAACTGATGACTGAGCAAAAAAATTATCTTGATTCTGAGATAATTTTGGAGGAAAATGACAAGGTAATTAAGGCCCTGCCTACAGGCAAGGCTCCAGGGCCAGACGGTTTTGTTGCTGAATATTATAGATCTTATGTTACGGAACTGACTCCACTTTTGTTAAAAGTTTATATGGAATCATTAAAGAATGGAAAGCTTCCACCAACCATGACACAAGCCTGGATAAGTCTGATTTTTAAAAAAGGACAAAGATCCAAGCAAGTGTAAGAGTTACCATCCAATTTCCCTGATCCAAATAGATTCTGAAAATTCTGGCTAACCGATTAATAAAGTAATGACATCTCTTATACATGTAGATCAGGTGGAGTTTATTTTGGGTCGCAGCTCTTCTGATAACATTAGGCTTTCATCAATATCATGTGGTCAGTGGTGAATGATCAGACTCCGGTCTCTGCCATCTCACTTGATGCTGAAAAGGCGTTTGATATGGTAGAATGGGATTATCTTTTTAAGATTTTGGACCGGGAGTACGTTTATTGGATGGATTAAGTTACTTTATAGACACCCTGTGGCAGCAGTAAAAACAAATGGATTAATTTCAGATTATTTTACTCTCTGCAGGGTTGCCCTCTTTCTCCATTATTGTTCTGTCTTGTCCTGGAACCATTAGCATTAGTGGCAGTGATAAGAAAGGAGTATAATTTTCCAGGGGTGATGACGGGAGGTGTGGCGCATAAATTTCTGCTTTACACAGATTATATTTTATTATTTGTCTCTGACCCTACTAGATCTATGCCTTGCCTCCACAGAATTAGCAATTCCTTTTCCAAGTTCTGAGGATACAAAGTCAGTGGGTCTAAATACAAAGGCTTGGCTCTTACAGGGTACTGTCCAGTAACAGCCTTCCAGCCGGGTGCCTTCCAGTGGCCCAAACAGGGCATTAAGTATTTGGGTATTTTATTACCAGCAAATTAGTGTAATTTAGTTTTGACCATTTACTAAAAAGTTTTTTGAGCAATGTGGACAGGTGGGCTTCATTACATTTATCGATGACTGGGAAGTGTTATTAAAATGAACAGTATTCCAAAATACTCCCTGCTACAGTCACTCCCCATAGATGTCCCCATCTTATTTCAAGCAATTTGATAGCATAGCGAAGTCTTTCATTTGGAATGGTAAGCACCCCAGATTACATTTTAATAAACTGCATAGGCCAACTGACAAAGGTGGACTTGGCCTACCCAAGGTTTTGTTTTATTATTCTGCGTTCAGTCTCGGACATTTGGCTGATTGGTTGCTTCCACCGGAAAGAGCCTCTCCTTGGTTCTGTATTGAACATGAAGTTCCTGCCCCTATTTTCCCATTGCAAAGCCTTTCTATTAATCTAACCAGAGTAGTTATATCACACCCTGTTATTTCACATTTGCACTCGGTATGGACAAAAGAGTCCAGAGTGTTTAATTCGGATATTTAGCTAAATGTTTTCTCGAGCTTATGGCTAACCCCCAAACTATGCATTAGTGGTTGAGCCTCAACCACTCTCAAGATATTATGGGAGAAACATTTAAACTTGTAATTGAAGGAGGGAGAGTGGGCTAGGATTCTAAAAAAACTCAAACCTGCATCTAGAGATGCAAGAGTGTGCCTTATACAATTCAAGATTTTACATCGGTTCTATTGGACACCCTATAAATTGTATAGGCTTGGTCTTAAAAACACACCCACCAGAGGACAGAGACATAACCCATGTCTTTTGGGGGTGTGTTAAGATACAGAAGTTTTGGTTAAAGTTTCAGAGTCTGGTGTGTGATGTATTAGGCACTCGGATATCATTTTGCCCCATACTCTGTATTTTGGGTGATGGGGTGGTCATCGACATTGAAAGTAGACACATAAAGAGTTGGGTCTTAACCAGTGTCATGATTGCCAGGCAGATCATTTTAAGGGGCTGGAGGTCAGCTTGAGGACCCTCTTTTCAGGAGTAGTGCATGGAGTTTGGAAGAGTGGTGGCCTTTGAGGAAGTGTCATTTAGAAGAATGGGGAGGTACAACATGTTTGTGGAAAAATGGGGTGGTATATGTCATTTAAGGATATGTGATTATTATTTTATTTGAATTATTCATTTATTAAAATGTTTTGTGCATGTGTGTGTCTGTATAATTTGAGACCACTGTGATGTTGTTTGGGTCAGGGTGGGATTGGGGATTGGGATGGGGAGGGATAATAGTGGGGATTAAGATTGATTCTGTGTATATATGTTTTGTTTTACGATGTTCATTTATGTGAATCAATAAAAAATTGTTAATCTGAAATGTATGAACAAACACAAAATATGTGCCTGGAATTATACAGTTTGATCTGAAATTTGTGTTATGTTTCATTCGCACTTAATTGACACTTTTACTTGTTGTTTGTATCCTAATATTGTTCTACATTATGATGAACTATGTTTTTTGAATGCTTCATACAAATTAAGATATAAAAAAGGAATGACTTTAAAATCAGCAAATTGTGAAAGCTCTTCTACAAATTACACATTATCATATGTTTCTATTATGAGTGCCTGTCACCTGTTTAAACAGTCTTCTCGGAATGCTCATTACAGCCTATTAGGACACTTAATTTGTTTTCCTAACATGTTTAAATTGTAGAGAAGATATAGCTTGTGGTGATGTATGGTCCACACAAAGCTGAAGTCGATTCATGTCACAAACTGATTGTAAATGTTCTGCTCTAATCATCTGCTCTATTGTGCTCCACTGTGACAATGCATCGAATAATGGTAAGCTTTTTCACAATATATCACAATATTCAGTTTCTCTAATACTAACACACTCAGTTTAAGTATTCTCATGGCACTGTAATTGTGCAATTTAAAACAGTGAAGGCCATATTCCTATAGAAGAACATGACATCAGTTTTTCCTCAGGATTTTCAATAAAATTTGTATTCATCTTTCTGTTAATAGCTTCAACTACTCTGCCCCTCTGATCTCCACCACTCTCATGTACTGAAATAATTTCATATATTAGTATCATGTTGATATGATTGTTGTGTACTCATCACAGCAAAATATAGCACACAAACACACAAAATGCAACTCGCACATGAGCTACAGTTCAAACAAATAAACAAAAATAAATGTAAAACTTTATAATAGTGCCAATTAGTCATTTATAAAACTACAAATACTTCATGAACAATGAACACTCTTCTATTGTAGTTGTTTTCATTAGTAAATACATTAGGTTTCTTGAAGTGGACAATATTTTAATATAGCATTTATTAATCTAGATTGATATTAATTTATGGAAAGTGTTCTTTTTCAGTTCATGTTAGATAATAATGCATTAACAAATGTTGACATTTACAACTTTAAATTTTTATAAATATATTATTATATGTTGAAAACATATCCCTTGGGCCCACAACCCATTGGAGAAACCGCAGGAGTCAGGTGCGCTGCCATATGGGTGGCAGTGAAGGCCGTGGGTCTCGACGGACCAGACCCGGGCAGCAAAGGCTAGTTCTAGGGACGTGGAATATCACCTCACTGGGGGGGAAGGAGCCGGAACTGGTGAGAGAGGTGGAGCGTTACCAGTTGGATCTGGTGGGGCTTACTTCGACACACAGTTGTGGCTCTGGATCTGTACTCCTGGATAGGGGATGGACTCTATTCTTCTCTGGAGTTTCCCATGGTGTGAGGCGACGGGCGGGTGTGGGGATACTCACAAGTCCCCGGCTGAATGCCGCTACGTTGGAGTTTACCCCGGTGGACGAGAGGGTCGCCTCCCTTCGCCTACGGGTTGTGGGGGGGAAAACTCTGACTGTTGTCTGTGCATATGCACCGAACAGCAGTACAGAGTATTCTGCCTTCTTGGAGACCCTGAATGGAGTCCTGAATAGGGCCCCAGTAGGGTACTCCATAGTGATGCTGGGTGACTTCAACGCGCACGTGGGAGATGACAGGGACACCTGGAAAGGTGTGATTGGGAGGAACGGCCTCCCCGATCTGAACACGAGTGGATGTTTGTTATTGGACTTCTGTGCTAGTCATGGATTATCTATAACAAACACCATGTTCGAACATAAGGATGCTCATAAGTGTACGTGGTACCAGAGCACCCTAGGCCGAAGATCGATGATCGATTTTGTAATCGTGTCATCAGATCTGAGGCCATATGTTTTGGACACTCGGGTGAAGAGAGGGGCAGAGTTGTCAACTGATCACCATCTGGTGGTGAGTTGGATCAGGGGGTGGGGAAAGACTCTGGACAGACCTGGGAAGCCCAAGCGAGTAGTGAGGGTGAACTGGGAACGTTTGGAGGAGGTCCCTGTCCGCGAGATCTTCAACTCACACCTCCGGCGGAGTTTTTCAGGCATCCCTGCGGAGGTTGGGGACATTGAACCGGAGTGGGAAATGTTCAAAGCTTCCGTTGCCGAAGCCGCGGTGGAGAGCTGCGGCCTCAAGGTTTTAGGTGCCTCAAGGGGTGGTAACCCTCGAACACCGTGGTGGACACTGGTGGTCAGGGAAGCTGTCCGACTGAAGAAAGAGGCCTTCCGGGATTTGTTGTCCCGGAGGTCTCCGGAGGCAGTTGCAAGGTACCGACAGGCCCGAAGGGCTGCGGCCTCAGCCGTGAGGGAGGCAAAGCAGTGGGTGTGGGAAAAGTTCGGAGAAGCCATGGAGAAGGACTTTCAGTCCGCACCAAAGTGCTTCTGGAAAACCGTTCGCCACCTTAGGAGGGGAAAACGGGGAACCATCCAAGCTGTATACAGCAAAGATGGGACGCTGTTGACCTCAACCGAGGAGGTTATTGGGCGGTGGAAGGAACACTTTGAAGAACTCCTAAATCCCTACTCTATCCCTATGCTAGAGGCAGAGCCGGAGGCTGATGGGGGATCAGATTCTATTTCCCTGGGGGAGGTCACTGAGGTAGTCAAACAACGCCGCAGTGGCAAAGCCCCGGGGATTGATGAGATCCGACCAGAAATGCTGAAAGCTTTGGATGTGGAGGGGGTGTCATGGATGACACGCCTCTTCAACATCGCGTGGAAATCTGGGACAGTGCCTAAGGAGTGGCGGAACGGGGTGGTGGTTCCTCTCTTCAAAAAGGGGGACCAGAGAGTGTGTGCCAACTACAGGGGTATCACACTTCTCAGCCTCCCTGGTAAAGTTTACTCCAAGGTGCTGGAGAGGAGGGTGCGGCCGACTGTCGAACCTCAGATTGAAGAGGAACAATGCGGGTTCCGTCCTGGCCGTGGAACGACGGACCAGATCTTTACTCTCGCAAGGATTCTGGAGGGGGCCTGGGAGTATGCCCATCCGGTCTACATGTGTTTTGTGGATCTGGAGAAGGCGTATGACCGGGTCCCCCGGGAGAGACTGTGGGAGGTGCTTCGGGAGTATGGGGTGGGGGGGTCCCTTCTTAGGGCGATCCAATCCTTGTACGTCCGAAGCGAGAGCTGTGTCCGGGTCCTCGGCACGAAGTCGAGCTCGTTCTATGTGGGGGTTGGTCTCCGCCAAGGCTGCGCTTTGTCACCAATCCTGTTTGTGGTATTCATGGACAGGATATCGAGACGTAGTCGGGGTGGGGAAGGTATGCGGTTCGGTGAGCTGGGGATCTCATCTCTACTTTTTGCAGATGATGTGGTCTTCATGTCATCATCGGTCCGTGACCTTCAGCTCTCACTGGACCGCTTGGCAGTCGAGTGTGAAGCGGCTGGGATGAGGATTAGCACCTCTAAATCTGAGGCCATGGTTCTCAGCAGGAAAACGATGGAGTGCGTACTCCGGGTGGGGAAGGAGGTATTGCCCCAAGTGAAGGAGTTCAAGTACCTCGGGGTCTTGTTCACGAGTGAGGGGACAATGGAGCGGGAGGTTGGCCGGAGAATCGGGGCAGCGGGGGCGGTATTGCATTCGCTCTATCGCACCGTTGTCATGAGAAGAGAGCTGAGCCGGAAGGCAAAGCTCTCGATCTACCGGTCAATTTTTGTTCCTACCCTCACCTATGGTCATGAAGGTTGGGTCATGACCGAAAGAACTAGGTCGCCAGTACAAGCGGCCGAAATGGGCTTCCTCAGAAGGGTGGCGGGCTTCTCCCTTAGAGATAGGGTGAGGAGCTCAGTCATCCGCGAGGAGCTCGGAGTAGAGCCGCTGTTCCTTTGCGTGGAAAGGAGTCAGTTGAGGTGGTTTGGGCATCTGGTAAGGATGCCCCCTGGGCGCCTCCCTAGGGAGGTGTTTCAGGCACGTCCAGCTGGGAGGAGGCCTCGGGGAAGACCCAGGACTAGGTGGAGAGATTACATCTCCACACTGGCCTGGGAACGCCTCGGGGTCCCCCAGTCAGAGCTGGTTAATGTGGCTCGGGATAGGGAAGTTTGGGGCCCCCTGCTGGAGCTGCTGCCCCCGCGACCCGACTTCGGATAAGCGGTTGAAGATGGATGGATGGATGGATGTTGAAAACATTAACCAAGTTTAATCTGTACTGTAAAAGTATTGTTTATTGTTAGTTCATGTCAATTAATGTAGTTAACTAATGTTAGCACATACAACCTTCTTGTAAAGTGTTTATCAAACATTTATCAAGATATTTTAAAGTTGGATGCTAATGATCATTAAAGCAGTATATATTGTTTGTTTATGTTATTAGTGAAGTTTATTATAACGTTTTGGCAATATATCTTCAATGAGGTGTACATAACGTCTCGGTTACGTATGTAACCTCCGTTCCCTGATGGAGGGAACGAGACGTCGTGTCGAAGAAGCGACACTAGGGGTCTCTCTTGAGCGCCGAAAGATGCCTCTGATCTATGATAAAAGGCCAATGAGAGTTGGCGAACAGTATTTGCATACCCCGCCTCCAGATACGGATATAAAGGCGAGGGAAATACGCTCATTCATTCAGGATTTTTCTGAGGAGCCGGGAGTGTTCCGGGCACCTCAGCGGCACGGCTCAGCGATGTGGCCGGGAAGACACGACGTCTCGTTCCCTCCATCAGGGAACGGAGGTTACATATGTAACCGAGACTTTCCCCGTCTGTCGCTCACTTCGACGTCGTGTCGAAGAAGCGACACTAGGGGTCCACTTCAAAACTCGCCATGCGCTGAGCCGTGTACGTGTGCTGCTTACACAGAAGCGGGCAGGTATTTCTACGTGCACAAGCGACCAACTGTGTTCCGGCTGCACGTACTCTTCCCCAATGCCCCAAAAAAGTCGTCAGAATCCTTTTGGTTACCCTAGGGGGGGAACAAGGTGACGCTCCCAACTAGGGAACGGGCCAAGCCTGGCTCAGCCTCTTTTCTCTCTATGTTTTCTCGGCATAGAGCAAGAGCAGTCGGGGCCCTTACCGCATCGAGGGAAGGGGGTCTTATCCCGAATTCCTATTCTTTTAGGGGGAAAAGACCCTGCGGAGGCCACACCCACCCGGAAGGGGAGGTAGAGGTGGCAAAATACATCACATGGCCTCTTGGGTCACATGTGGGAAGAATGGCGCGGTGGTAGATCCAACCTCGAGGAGGGGGGAGTTGCTACAACACGGCGACCGGAGGGCAGCAAAGGACTGCCTAAGGGAGACGCGGGTCAGCTCGTAAGGTGACCGTACCGCGGAAGTACACACAGGAGGAGTCCCGTAGGAGGCCTGATCTGTGGAGCACCTATTCCAGTAGGGGTAGCCTGGGGTACCCGTAGTGGACTAGGCCGGCAAGTTCTTCCGCTGAACTGCTGCGGGCCCAAAAGGGCTAGGGAGGAATCAACCAGGGACCTAGGTCTTCTGGGAAAGAAGCGCACTGTTTTGCCTTGGCAGAGGAAAACGGCGCTGGAGACAAGCGATTCACCAGGTCAGATCGTTGACGTGTACCGAGTTCTATGGGCTCGGACCTGAGAAAACACGGGACAAGACTGACTCGACCCTGAGATTGTAAGGTGTTAGGTGCTGCCCAGCCCGCAGCTCTGCAAATGTCTGCTAGGGAGGTGCTCCTAGACAGTGCCCATGAGGATGCCGCGCTCCTAGTAGAGTGGGCTCGTACCCGTAAAGGGGGTGGCACGGCCTGGGTGTGATAGGCCAACTGAATGGCATCCACCACCCAGTGAGACAACCTCGGTTTGGAGACAGCATTCCCTTTCTGCTGTCCTCCAAAGCAGACAAAGAGCTGCTCAGAGCGCCTGAAACTCTGGGTGCGTTCCAGGTAGGCAAGCAAGGCATGTACCGGACACAACAGTGAAAGGGCTGGGTCTGCCTCCTCCCGGGGCAGCGCTTGTAGGTTCACTACCTGATCTCTGAAGGGCGTGGTAGGAACCTTGGGCACATAGCCCGGTCGAGGTTTTAGGATCACATGAGTGTCTGCCGGACCGAACTCCAGGCAAGTGTCGTTAGTAGAGAACGCTTGCAGGTCCCCGACCCTCTTAATGGAGGCGAGCGTGATCAGCAGGGCCGTCTTTAGAGAGAGAGCCCTGAGTCCAGCTGATTCTAGCGGCTCGAAAGGGGATCTCTGAAGACCGGCGAGGACCACCGAGAGATCCCAGGAGGGGAACAGGTTTGGCCGGGAGGGGTTTAACCTCCGGGCACCTCTTAGGAACCTGACGATTAAGTCGTGCTTACCCAGAGACTTGCCATCTACTGGGTCGTGTTGAGCTGCGATAGCGGCAACATACACCTTCAAGGTGGACGGGGACAGCCTCCCCTCCAACCTCTCCTGTAGGAACAGGAGCACCGACCTAACTGCGCACCTCTGTGGGTCTTCTGCCCGGGAAGAACACTAATTGACGAACAGACGCCATTTCAGGGTGTAGAGTTGCCTGGTAGAAGGGGCTCTGGCTTGGTTGATCGTGGCTACGACCGTGGGTGGTAGACCAGCTAGATCTTCCGCGTCCCGTCCAGGGGCCAGACGTGGAGGTTCCAGAGGTCTGGGTGCGGATGCCAGAGCGTGCCCCATCCCTGAGAAAGAAGGTCCTTCCTCAGGGGAATTCGCCAGGGAGGGGCTGTCGCGAGGAGTACGAGGTCCAAGAACCAGGCCCGGGTGGGCCAGTAAGGAGCCACGAGAGTGACTTGCTCCTCGTCCTCCCTGACCGAAGGCTCACTGGTGGGAATGCGCACATGCGCAGCCCCACCGGCCAGCTGTGTGCTAGTGCATCTGCCCCAAGGGGAGCCTCTGAACGGGCATACCAGAGCGGGCAGTGGGAGGTCTCTCGGGAGGCAAACAGGTCTACCTGGGCCTTGCCGAACCGTTCCCAAATCAGCTGAACCGAGTGGGGGTGAAGCCTCCACTCTCCGCCAGGCAAGCGTTGTCGTGACAGCGTGTCCGCTATCACATTGAGGTTGCCGGAGATGTGAGTGGCACACAGCGACTTGAGTCAATGCTGGCTCCAAAGGAGGAGACGACGGGCGAGTTGTGACATGTGGTGGGAGCGTATGCCGCCTTGGCGATTTATGTACACGACCACAGTGGTGCTGTCTGACCTGACTAGGATATGTTTGTTCCGAATTAATGGGAGAAACTTCCGCAGGGCCAAAAGGACAGTCAACAACTCGAGGCAGTTGATGTGCCAACGCAGCTGGGCCCCTTTCCAACGGCCTGAGGCTGCGTGCCCATTGCAAACGGCGCCCCAACCCAATCTGGAGGCATCGGTCATGACCAGGACGCATCTGGACACCTGCTGTAGGGGTACTCCAGCCCGTAAGAAACAGAGGTCTGTCCAGAGGTTGAATGTTTGGCGGCAGGCGGGGGTGATTGTTACACAGTGCGTGCCGTGGCGCCATGCTCGTCTCGGGACTTGGGTCTGAAGCCAGTGTTGGAGCGGTCTCATATGCATCAACCCCAGCGGCACGACCGCCGCGGAGGACGCCATATGCCCCAGGAGCCTCTGGAAAAGTTTTAAGGGGACCAAGGTGCCCGGCCTGAAGGCGGCAAGGCAGTTCAACACTGACTGGGCACGCTCATTGGAGAGACGTGCCGACATTGAGACCGAGTCTAACTCCATCCCGAGAAAGAGATGCTCTGAACTGGAGTAAGCTTGCTTAGGTGACGTGCCTGAGCACCTGGTCACTGTGGGCGCATAGTAACTCTCGCGAGTGGGCCAGAATGAGCCAGTCGTCGAGGTAGTTGAGTATGCGGATGCCGGATTCTCGGAGCGGGGCAAGAGCTGCCTCTGCGACTTTCGTGAAGACGCGAGGGAACAGAGACAGGCCAAAGGGGAGGACTTTGTACTGGTACGCCTGGCCATCGAACGCAAACCGCAGGAAGGGGCGGTGGCGAGGCAGGATGGAGACGTGGAAGTATGCGTCCTTCAGGTCTACTGCTGCGAACCAATCTAGATGCCGGACACAGGTTAAGATGTGCTTCTGCGTGAGCATTTTGAACGGGAGTTTGTGCAACGCTTGGTTGAGAACTCGCAGGTCCAAGATTGGTCGTAAGACACGATGAAGTACGGGCTAGAAACCCTTCTTCATCTCGGTTGGAGGGACAGGCTCTATCGGGTCTTTGGCCAGAAGAGTCGCGATTTCCGCGCGCAGGGACTGGGCGTGTTCGCCGCGTACTGCGGAAAAGCGGACGCCCATGAAGGGGGGCAGGGGCCAAGCAAACTGAATTGCGTAACCGAGTCGGATGGTCCGGGCCAGCCAGCGAGACGGGTTGGGAAGTGAAAGCCACGCGTCCAACCTCTGCGCTAGGGGCACCAAAGGGATGATCAATTTGGACGTACCCGGCAGGGCTTCGCAGCAGAGCGGAGCAGGTAGGGCAGCGTTGGGCAGCGACGGGGCAACCCGCGGCTGAGGTGCTGAGAAAAGACTCAAAGCACTTACCTTGCTCCGCACACCCGGCAGGGGGCGGGTTAGCGACTGAGGAGGAGGTCCTGGGTAGGCGTCCTCTAGACTCGTCGGAAGCGGCCGGCCGGGGGACAGTCGTGGGGCTGAAGATGGGTGGTCCGTGTCCAGGAAGCCAGGACTGTTGAGATCTGGGGGTAAAGTGCCGTGAGAACGGCATTTGCGGGCCAGGTGACCCAGAGACATAGGAAATAGCTCTTTTATTGAGAATGGGAGCCCTAGCACTAATAATGGTTTCAATAACCCCAAGCGACAGCCCTGTGTCCCTCAGTTGGTACCCTTCAGGGGCCAAACGTGAAGTTTCCACAATTCGGGCCGGGGATGAAATATTGTCCCCTGTGCTTGAAACAGAAGGTCCCTCCTGTCCGGAATCGCCCAGGGCGAGCCGTCTAGGAGAGACATCATCTCTGAGAACCAAACCCTGTTCGGCCAGCGAGGCGCTATCAATAAGAGGCAAGACCCTTGCTGGCGAACTCTGGCCAGGACTCCCGGGAGCAGAGAAACCGGAAGGAACGCATACAGGCGCATTCTGGGCCATGTATGCGCCATCGCGTCCAGACCCAGGGGGGCTGGGTTACACAGAGAGAAGTAGAGGGGACATTGCGCAGTCTCTTGAGAGGCGAAGAGGTCCACTTCGGCTCTGTAAAATCTCTCCCAAATCTGTTGTACTACCTCGGGATGGAGTTTCCACTTGCCCGATGGTAAGTTTTGTCTGGACAGAAAATCTGCTCCCACATTCAGGCGTCCAGGGATATAGACTGCCCTGAGTGACAGTAACTTGTCCTGGGCCCAAAGGAGAATCCGACGTGCCAGCAAATTGAGGTGGCGAGAACATAGGCCTCCTTGATGATTTATGTAGGAGACTGCTGCTGTGTTGTCCACCCGCACAAGGACATGGCAGCCTCTCAAATGTTGGAGAAAGTATTTCAGGGCCAGAAATACTGCCATCAGCTCGAGGCGGTTTATGTGCCAATCGAGTTGATGACTCTCCCATTCCCCTTGGGCTGGACGACCACTTAAGACCGCACCCCAACCCGTCAGGGAGGCGTCTGTCGTAAGCATCCTGCAACGACACAACGCACCAAGAGTGGGACCCAAGGTGAGAAACCGGGGTCTGAACCACATAGAAAGGGAACGAAGCACTGGGCGCGTAACCCTTATTTGCCTGAGGGGACTGGCCCTTGGATGAAACCCCCTGGCTTTTAGCCACAGCTGAAACGGTCTCATATGGAGAAGGCCCAAAGGAATCACCGTGGACGCAGACGCCATGAGACCTAATATTCGTTGGAACTGAAGAACAGTGCAACCTTGACCTAGCCTGAGAATGCTCAGGGAGTTCTGAATGGAGATGACACGAGCGGGAGACAACTGTGCCTGCATCGTGATCGAATTCCATATAACCCCTAGATAGGAAATTTTCTGGGTCGGAGAAAGAACGCTCTTTTTGGTGTTGAGTCTCAGACCCAGAGAACCTAGATGAGCCAAGACGATATCCCTGTGCTGAACTGCCAGTTCTTGAGGCTGGGCTAGGATCAGCCAGTCGTCTAGATAATTCAGAATGCGGATGCCCTGGAGTCGCAACGGAGCCAGTGCTGCATCCATGCATTTCGTGAATGTGCGGGGTGATAGAGCTAGGCCGAATGGAAGGACCCGATGCTGGAAGGCTTCGTCCCCGAAAGCGAACCTCAGGAACTTCCTGTGCTGTGGCAGAATTCCAATATGAAAGTATGCGTCCATGAGGTCGATCGTGACCAGCCAATCGAAACGTTGGAACTGAGACACGACGGACCTGACTGTTAGCATCTTGAACTTGAGCGTCTTGACCGAGCGGTTCAAGGCACGAAGATCTAAGATGGGACGCAACCCCCCCCCCCCCCCTTTCTTGGGGACCAGGAAGTATCTGCTGTAATAGCCAGACTTTTTCTCTGGAAGGGGAACATGTTCTATGGCCCCTTTTTCCAAGAGATTTTGCAGTTCTACCTGAAGTAGACATGCCTGTTCCGGGCTTACGGTAGTGGAAACTGAATTCTGTAGCCTTTTTCTACTGTTTTTAGAACCCACATAGAAATACCTGGCAGAAGTTTCCACGCTGCCAGGTTCTCTGAGATGGGAACTAATTTCAAGACTTACTGTCGAGGGGGTGTCAAATGTTCCGTGTCCTGGATTATGGCAGGGAGCAACGGTACATTCAACATTTTGTTGGAAACCCCTGTCACCCGAAACACCAAGGGTGGCGGGAGTGAAGAGGTTTCGTGAGGGTATCGGGAGGGCCGAAGTGAATGATACACGCGCCCCGTCCCGAAGGGAACTACCCTCACAGGGTTGGATACAAGACCGTCAGGGCTTCTTTCTCTTGGAGATACAAGCCCTGAGGTCTTGTTTGGGAGGTTGCTGAGGGCGACGAGCCTGTCCCCAATCTCTGCGAGGGGGAGCACGACTTGCCACGCTCTGTTTCTGAACCTCCCTCCTAACAGAAACAGGGCGAGACTGGGTGACCGACTGCCTCGCCCCCTGAGTGCGACAAGGAAGGAATTGCCCAAAGGCTTCCTCATGGCTTTTCGCCTCCTGGAATCTGGAGATAACCGTGTTCATGGCGTCTCCAAAGAGACCAGAAGGCGAAACTGGGGCATCAAGGAGGAAAACTCTGTCCTTATCCTTGATGCCAGATAGATTAAGCCATAAGAAACACGCATTGTTTGCCCTGTTTTTCCTCCATTTTCCCCTTTTTCTTTTCTTTTTTTATATATATATATATATATATATATATATATATATATATATAAAGAAAGAAGGAAGGAAAAGACTTAGATTTTTAAACAATTTTCTAACAAGAGTTTTGTGAAAACACAGAGAGAAAGCTCTGAAGAAAAATGTCTGACGACACTCTGGTGACGCCTCCTATTTATAGCCTGGCCACAGGTGCGTCTAATGATCTCACCAACCGAGGCTATAAATTCCAGTCAATTTCATTGACGTGTTATACACATGTTCAGAGCAGCTCACAATAAGATTGTTTCCCCATAGCGCTTAGCAGCGCAGCATCAAAGTGAAGCTTTTTGTAAAGGGAACAGGCATTTGTGTAATGTAGCTTGTATTGCTGGACTCCCCAATGTCCAATGTGTAAATCATTTTGTTGCGGGTGGCCTCCAAGTAGGATTTTTCTTAGGATCTCCACATGCTTAGAAACGGCCCTGATGAAAGTATATATATATAAGTAGTTATATTAATGTTGCGTGTGGTAGTCAAATAAAGAAAAGCCTCCATCTCCATATAGAAGTGCTCACACTTCGGTGGAATAAGATCTACTTTTTCATGTTATTGCAGCAAGATCTATCAAGCACAATATACTGTGTGTGTGTGTGTGTGTGTGTGTATATATATATATATATATATATATACACTCACCTAAAAGATTATTAGGAACACCTGTTCAATTTCTCATTAATGCAATTATCTAATCAACCAATCACATGGCAGTTGCTTCAATGCATTTAGGGGTGTGGTCCTGGTCAAGACAATCTCCTGAACTCCAAACTGAATGTCAGAATGGGAAAGAAAGGTGATTTAAGCAATTTTGAGCGTGGCATGGTTGTTGGTGCCAGACGGGCCGGTCTGAGTATTTCACAATCTGCTCAGTTACTGGGATTTTCACGCACAACCATTTCTAGGGTTTACAAAGTATGGTGTGAAAAGGGAAAAACATCCAGTATGCGGCAGTCCTGTGGGCGAAAATGCCTTGTTGATGCTAGAGGTCAGAGGAGAATGGGCCGACTGATTCAAGCTGATAGAAGAGCAACTTTGACTGAAATAACCACTCGTTACAACCGAGGTATGCAGCAAAGCATTTGTGAAGCCACAACACGCACAACCTTGAGGCGGATGGGCTACAACAGCAGAAGACCCCACCGGGTACCACTCATCTCCACTACAAATAGGAAAAAGAGGCTACAATTTGCAAGAGCTCACCAAAATTGGACAGTTGAAGACTGGAAAAATGTTGCCTGGTCTGATGAGTCTCGATTTCTGTTGAGACATTCAGATGGTAGAGTCAGAATTTGGCGTAAACAGAATGAGAACATGGATCCATCATGCCTTGTTACCACTGTGCAGGCTGGTGGTGGTGGTGTAATGGTGTGGGGGATGTTTTCTTGGCACACTTTAGGCCCCTTAGTGCCAATTGGGCATCGTTTAAATGCCACGGCCTACCTGAGCATTGTTTCTGACCATGTCCATCCCTTTATGGCCACCATGTACCCATCCTCTGATGGCTACTTCCAGCAGGATACTGCACCATGTCATAAAGCTCGAATCATTTCAAATTGGTTTCTTGAACATGACAATGAGTTCACTGTACTAAAATGGCCCCCACAGT
Source organism: Moxostoma hubbsi (assembly GCA_032164185.1). NCBI lineage: Eukaryota > Metazoa > Chordata > Actinopteri > Cypriniformes > Catostomidae > Moxostoma > Moxostoma hubbsi. Next base: position 5,601,044 of record JAVLUX010000083.1, on the reverse strand, counting down.
CACCAGATCTCAACCCAATAGAGCATCTTTGGGATGTGGTGGAACGGGAGCTTCGTGCCCTGGATGTGCATCCCACAAATCTCCATCAACTGCAAGATGCTATCCTATCAATATGGGCCAACATTTCTAAAGAATGCTTTCAGCACCTTGTTGAATCAATGCCACATAGAATTAAGGCAGTTCTGAAGGCGAAAGGGGGTCAAACACAGTATTAGTATGGTGTTCCTAATAATCCTTTAGGTGAGTGTATATATATATATATATATATATATATATATATATATATATAAATAATATTGTCACAGTTCCAACATTTCTGTAGTTGTTAGAGAAATTTTACAATTCTTGGCACCAGCTTATCACAACAAATAATAAAAATGATTTTTTTTATGTTAGAATTGTACTGAAATAATTATTCAAGACTACTAAAAAGTTAGAAATATATTAACAATAAAAACAGCAATGAATATAAATAAATTAAAAGAAATACAACAAAACATACAAAATTAATAAAACAGTGCTTTTGTTAACAGCTTTAAAATGTTTAACAGCAGTAACCCGTCACACTGGTTGGCCAGGACCATCCGACTCGGCTACGCGACTCAGTTCGCCTGGCTCCCGCCTCATTTCGGCGGTATTCGCTCCACCTCCGTAAGCGCCAAAAAAGCCAGCACTTTACGGGCAGAGATCTGCTTCTCAAGGACGTGATAGAGCCCATCCCTCCAGTCGAGATAAAGAAGGGTCTCTACCGCCCTTACTTCATCTCAACCGGGCTTTGCACAGACTCCCGTTCAAAATGCTCACGCAGAAACAAATTATTACCTGCGTTGGACAGCTAGATTGGTTCGCGGCGGTAGACCTGAAGGACATGTATTTCCACGCCTCCATCTTGCCACGACACAGACCCTCCATACAGTTCACATTCTACGGCCAGGCGTATCAGTACAATGTCCTCCCCTTCGGCCTGTCCCTGCCCCCTCGCATCTTCACGAAGGTCGCAGAGGCAGCTCTTGCCCCGCTAAGGGAAGTGGGCATCCGCATACTCAACTACCTCGATGACTGGCTCATCCTGGCTCACTCTCGAGAGTTACTATGCGCCCACAGAGACCAGGTGCTCAGGCACCTCAGCCATCTAGGGCTTCAGGTCAAATGAGAAAAGAGCAAGCTCGCCCCGGTCTCAATGACAGCGCGCCTCACCAACGAGCGCACTCAGTCAGTGCTCAGTTTGCCTTGCTCTCTTTGAGCCCGGCACAGCGGTTCCTCTATAACAATTCCAGAGGCTCCTGGGGCATATGGCACACAGCTGGCCCCGGGGGCTGCGCAAGTATGCATTTCCCCCAGTGAGCCTTCTTGCACTGGTGCTGTGCAAGATCAGGGAGGACGAGGAACAGGTCAACCTGGTGGCTCCTTACAGGCCCACCCAGTCACCCTTGTGACCTCTTGTGTCACTTCATTCGACACAACGTCGAGTGAGTGACAGAAGGGGATCATCATGGTTACTGTTGTAACCTCCATTCCCCGAGGGAAGGAACAAGACTTTGTGTCCCTCCTGCCACAGCACTAGACCTAACACTGTAAACGGCCATACCTTATTTTAAGATTCTTAGTGCAAAATTCTGACTGACACTCGCTGCTCCGCTTCCCTTTATACCCATATGTCCGGGGCAGGGTATGCAAATTCTGCCAACTTGACATTGGCCTTTTCTCAAGTTCAGAGTTACATTTGGCATCCCAGGAAGACCCCTTGTGTCACTTCATTTCGACACAACGTCTCGTTCCTTCCCTCGGGGAACGAAGGTTACAACAGTAACCATGATGTTTTTATACCATAATTGGTCACTTTTGTGATTGTGAAGAGCAATGATTAATGTGCAAATTGAGTGATATTTATACAGGTTAGCGGTCATTACATGACTCACGTTAGCGCTTCAGAATACAATGAATCTTTGAAGTGACGGCACACCAAAGTGTTTTTCACACACACGTTTTTGCTTCACCAGTAATGTCAGTGAGAGTACTAATTAAACTACAAGAAATATTTCAAAACTTTGAATGTCTCATAATTTCTTTGGATTAAAGCATACCTTATCCTTTACGAATATCAGAAACCCCATTTATTGAACTAATTTAAATTCACTAAGAAAATGCTTAGACCTAAACATAAACAAGTCCTTTTATTACTTTCTGCTATCAAAGCAACTGCAAGCCTTTTTTCTCTCTTCCAAATACATGTTTTCAATGTTTATTGTGCACATCTCCCGCTTTTTTGCATGGCAAACTCATAAAATTGCCCTTCTGTGACGCTTTCTGCAACTTTTGTCATGTGGAGGGCAATGCGGTGCTTGATGCTGGCGTTGAACGGAGAGTTGACGCTTCGACTCATCTCAAGTGAAAAGTGCTTTACAATGACAAAAACATTATTGAAACACTAAATGATTATTATTTGTCTATTATTGTGGTCTTTTCTGATAAAGTCATGCTCAGCAGTTTAAATAGACTACTGTAGGAAAATAATCCTGTAGATCTGCTTTGTGATTATAATTATTTTAATGAAGTCAGTAGATTTGTAGTCATGCAAGTTTTAATAGAGGACAAGGATATTATTGAAACACTATTATTGTATGAAAAATAATGTTAAGACTGAAGGAAGACTACAGATCTGTTTTGTTTTTTAATGCTTAAACACTATAAAGTCTCTTGGTAGATTTCAGTCATGAACGACTCAAAATGATTCACTGACTCATCGCACATAAGACGCCATTTATCGCCATCTAGTGACATTTCCGTAAGGGGTCATTCATCTAATCAGTTCATAAAATTGAAGAAATTTGTGAAACAGAAGCAATCCTCAGCAAAATACTCTTTATTGAGCAGTTAATTCTGCTCAATTGTAAACTTGAATAAAATTGAATCACTATAATAGCTGGAATTGATGCTTTTAGCTTATTCTTTAAAAAAATATAGTGATTTATACCTTTTGTGCCCCTCATGAATTTGCATCCCTGTAATTTGTTGTGGCATTGCAAGAACAAATCTACAAATTAGAAAAGAATCAAATTAGTTTTTTCATTTTTAATTAAAATTTTTCATTACCCATTTAACGCTCTAGCCACCTGTGACTATGTGACTTGTTTTTTTTTTTGTTTTTTTTTGCATATCTGAATTTCAAACATTAAAATGAATGTTAAAAAATTAAGTTCTTGAAAAGGAAAAATATTGACAATGGTTATCCTATGAGGTACAGTGGTGTGCCGTAGAATTTTTTTAGTTGTAAAAAGTGTGCCGTGACAGAATAACGGTTGGGAAACACTGCTTTAGACATCAATCTTTGTGTTTACATGAATATCTCACCAAGATGAATATTTTGGCTGAATAATTAAATGTATTTCATGTGCGTATCCACATTACGAGCGTTCTCGGGGTGCATGCTCATGTAAGCGCACAAAAAGACCCATAATGGTGCAATACCGTATTAAACATATTAAACATACAGTACATACAAAACAAGTTCATCACAGGAGAAATGCGTAATGTGTAACCTATTTACAAAATGGAGAGATAAACACACAAATGACAGACAACAGTAAGTGGGTTGATTTTAGCCTTGTATTTGTTCAAGGTTTTGCATTAACTATCGAAAAGTATGCCTGTTATTCTAAAAACCTATAAATTCCTTAGGGAACCCATGCTGAATCAGCTTTCTGTGTAATGGCACATGGTAAATTATTTTAGAATGACAAATTCACAATAATTGTAGAAACATCCATTGTGTACAATTATTTAATTTTTTATATATATATATATATATATATATATATATATATATAATACATTTGTTGCCTAGATCTTCGGGCTGTGATTTGGGTACTCACCTAAACAAGCCTCTTTAATTTCTGTCTTGTCTGTCCTCTGTATAATCTTCACCACAAATATCACAGCCAATGGTGTGAGGAATGAAATTGTCTGCAAAGTCAAAAGGGCACAATATCACTCTGCAGCTTTCATGACCATATAACATACAAAGCTGTCATGATTATGAAAAAAAAAAACACACTATGGTTTTCAGCCTCCAATTAAAATGAGCCTTACAGAAGTATTTTACATTTGTCTTTAAGTTTTCGTTGTTGTGAATAGTGTTGGGTATGAACAAAAAGTGGCCATTCAGGTATGAGTATTTGAGAGATATAATCCTTCATCTCCAAAAGCTGTTAAAGCCAACTGTGGCATTCATGGCACCATTTACCAAAAACAGTGTGAAACTATCCCTGCTGGAAAAAAACAGACGACAACAATTGTAAGCCCTTTCATCATTTAATCATGTGCAGAATATGAAATATTGGGAGGGTTCCTTTAATAGTGTTTTATTAATAAATAAAAGGTTCATTTAATCTGACCAATCACACAGCCAGAGTAAGAGTATATAAACTGCTGCTTACCTCTATGTAGCATTGAGAGTTTCTGGCATTCGGCCCTGCCCATGCAAGTGACTCGGAATGCATCGGATTGCAACTCCACTGCAAAGTATCTGCCGTCATCAGAACACCTCTTCCATCTCAATCATCTCATCTCAACAGAAGCTGCCACAGCAGCTCATTCGTTTCACAGCATCGACTGCTACCACTTTAAGTGCTACTTTTACTGTGTCTTTCCTCCGAATCTCTGTTCGCAGATCATTGCGTGAAGCTGTGAAACAACTCTCCACGACCACTCATATGTTCTCTTTTCTAAATTTCCCACAGGGAGCAGTCGACTGCGTGAAGCTGCTTCCGCAAACTGGCTGCTGTGGCTCTATATACATGTCAAACAGCTCTCTACCATCACTCATATGTTCTCTTTCTAGTAAATTTCACACAAAGTGGTTTATCGCGTAAGCCTACCTCCGTGAACGGGCGCTGCTCTGGCTCATGCCTATCAAGTTGTATTACAGCTTCATTTGAACATGAGGCAACAAAAGATTAACTATTTAATTAAATCATCATTCCAATCGTCCCCAGCATTTCAATCTGGTTTTCTCACACAGGAGATTCCTGCCAGCTTCATTACCTCGCTGCGCAGCTTGTTTAGGGTGTGATCCATTCAGCCCTGTTTGTCAAATTCTAACAAGAATATCATAATTGTTCTCCCTTCATTCCATCCAAAAAACAGGGGCAATCATGCAACAGCAAACTCATTCCAATCGACTGATCCTCTAATTACTATCCTCTAAAACTTCTTTTCAAACAAACGCAGTCATTTTAATGAGAGCTCGCTTCTGCGCAGCACTCGCTCTGACCATTACACAGATTACTGCAGTTATACACAGCCTCTGTTTGAACAGACATGAGCCGCGCCGTGTCCCAACTCATTCATAATCATTCCGCAAACTCGCCTCCTCTCAGCATTCGAGCATACCTTGCCGCGCAGCCCCGATAACATGAACCAAGCGCTGCTACAACTTCCACTCATCTCTACACTATACGATAATTGTCCCTCCCATTGAACACTGCGTGGTCCTGCGCCCGAGGATACAGCCCGTTCATATCACAAATGCCCACGCAATCACGTATCCTGAAATTGCCTCGCATTTGTTCCAGACAGATTAGTTTTTCCAAGCAACCTATTATCTCTGCCAGCATCCATCCCTCTACCCCTTCCTATTCATGGGCCTCTGGAGCGGATTCCCATGTGAGGCTGCCTCTGCTGGAGAACCTGTTCCAGACTTTATCCCCCTCCCTTCTACCATTTTAATCTCTCCTATTCCAGAACCGTTCCCTGCACGAGGCTGCCTCCGCAGGCAAACTTTGTCCCAAATCCCTCCTCAAGAAACAGACTTCCACTACACCGCAAACAGCACACACGCTGTCCAGGCACTGCAACTGCGGCATCTTTCGGGCTGTGCAACCAAACCTCCTACTGCACTGCAAACAGTGCAAATACGCTGTTCAATCTCCACAACCGTGGCATCTTTAGGGCTATATGACAAACTCCAAAACACGGCAAGCAGCGCAAATGCACTGTCCAAGCACCGCAACTGTTCAAGTGCCACAATCTCGGCACATCTTTCAGACCATATGTCTCAGCCCCCATGGCTCCATAACCCATACTATGCCACTCATATTAAACAATCCTTAACCACCTAGTGATTGACAATCAGGCCGCAAAACAGCCTGAATCAAACCACATTCATAGGTGATTTGTAATCAGATTAAAATCAGATTTTTCGTTATGTGTCTCAGGCCCTAAACAGTCCACCACAAGCCAGAATCTCTAAATCAATCAATTTCAGTAAAATTTCACCTAAGATATGCCCTGACATTGAACGCCGCACTTGAGGACTCAACTCATTCGTATCCCAAAGTGAGTTCTTGGTTATATGCAGCGTGAACTGTTCACGCGAAAACACAGGCTATTCCTGTTAATGCTGTGTGATCCCGTACTTGAGGATTCAGCCCCTTTTCGCATGGGGAGTTTCCTTAAATGCATCATATATCACTTTCACAAGAATCTAGTGTCCTACCGTCGAATGCCTTGCGGGCCCACGCCTATGGATTCAGCCGCTCGTAGCTCAGTAAAATACAGCTAAAATATTCTCACAAAAATCGCACGCGCTCCCATTGAATGCTGTGTAGTCCCGCGCCTGAGGATTCAGCCTGTTCATATCACAAATGCACATGAAAGCATGTACCATGGCATTACTAACTATTTTCACACACCAATTATTTTCATTATCAATCTGCCAACTCCCATCCAGCCCTTCCAATCAGTAGCACACTATCTCATTACAGAGTATCCCACTTAAATCCGGCATCTCAAAATACTCAAGCCAATCCTTCCGTATCAGCGCCGCAACCACAGCATCCCAAAGGCCTGCACAAGCACCAGATCTGCTCACTAGGTCGTTGGACATTGGAAACTGAAAAAAGGGGGAAGTGGGCGCTTGCTCTACCTTGTCCATATTTAGGAGGCCTTCCCATTCGGATGCTGTGAGGGTCCACCTAGGCCGGCCTGGAAGCCCTCCCATCCGTACTGCTGCGAAGGCCCTCCCAAACACATACATCAAGGGCTCTCCCATTCGAATCGCAGTGGGGGTCCTACCGTGCGAGTGCTGTGTGAGCTTACTCAACTTTATTTGTATCATGGGCTCTCCCTTTTGTACTGCTGTGAGGTCCTTCCTGTTTCAAATGCAGTGAGGTACCTCGTTCGACTGCAAGATCCGCTCGAGCAGCAGCCGAGCCACACACATGTGTGGTTAGCCACTTTTAGCCACTGTGTGGGCACCTCCCGTCAAACAACTTGCATCTGGAGGGATAAATCAATTGTTTCTTCTTATTCCTTCCAACACATCACTTCCATGCCTCACGAGGCTGCGATGCCAGCAACTTGCTGTTCCGTTTCTTGGCTTCTTTTGGAGGACATTCCAGCTCAGTCAAGTCCACTGCCAGGGAGAGCAAGACACATATGTTCACGCTATCCTCACTGCAGGACTACATTACCATGCAAACTACAGAAATCCAATTACACAATAAGAAATCAGATTACATTTAATTAATTTTGGATTACCTCAAGGTCACATATGTGAATAAATGATCTGAAAGACTTTTAATTATGCCTTCTGATGCAAACAAAACATGTTTGGATATTGTATTTTTATAATCAATTTGTTACATAAAAATGTTTTGCTATATTTCTGCAAGTAATGATGTTATCGTTTATATAAAGACTTGACATTTGCAAACTTAATTGCTGAAATTAGCATTTACACTAATGAAAATGTAATTAAAATCTGTAACTCGTATCCTGCACATGAATAATGTCAAAAGGGCTTGCAATTTGACACCACTTTAAGGCGATTAAGCTGATTGTTGGAACATGGTAAGTCAAAATCAGATTAACCAGCTGGTATTCCATTTGAAAAACCATCTAGACCAGCTTGCCCCAGGTAGGAGCCATGTTAACCAGTTGGTAACAGATCAATATTTAAGTCAGTTTTTACCATTAATTCTCCTCCCTGCCCAATAGGTGGCGATATGCACAAAGAATCCATGTCACCAAAAACAAACGTAGAAGAATGTGAAAGTGAAGTGTGATAGTAAAAAAGGACATACATTTGTATCTGTTTCTCTCCCACACATATCATATCGCTTATGAAGATATGGATTTTACCACAGGGACGTATTAATTACTTTTATGCTGCTTTATGCTGAATTATGACTCTAAGACATTACAGATATTACAGCTTCTTTTTCTGTTAAAGCATAATTTTCTGTAAAGCTGCTGTTATGAAAAGTACTATACAAATTTACTTGACTTTGTCCATTTATGGCGCTTTAAAATTTTGGAACCCATTCACTCATTACCTACAGGGCAGAAATATTCATCTAAAAATATTTGTTTATGTTTAACAGAAGAAACGGTCATACACATCTGGGACTGCATTAGGGTGAGTAAATGATGAGAGAATTTTCATTATTGGGCGAACTATCCATTTAATGACCAAGTTGGACCAAGTGGTAACCAAGTAAAACCAGCTACTACCTTAAGCTAGTTTTTAGCTGGATTGTTCATCAGGGCCATGTGGAAAAGACCAGCATACACTGGCATGAATTTTAGACACACCAGCAACCTATGTTGGGGACTAATATCCAAAATATGCCAAAACATTGGTATTGTTATCACTATGTCAATCATTGCAAATTCAGGAGTAACTCCTGTATCATACAGTGATTAATGATTCACTCCTGTATTTGAATGCATTTTTTCCCTCCCATAACTTGCATGTATGTGGCCAGTAAGTCAAGCTAAATGAGGTACACTTACGAACATGACTCTTTTGGGGATGTGGTCTGATTCCACCAGAGGATTCTTATAGAGCCACAGTTCTTCAGGCTGGATGACTCTCTCAAAGGGCTCCAGGAACTCTGTGAACCTAAACAAGACCATAAACGTTTCTCTCAATGCATTTAAATGGAAGGGTATAATGAGGTGAGTTTCTATGGTCGAGATTGTTTCAATGATCATTGTTCAATGAGGGATCATTGATCAAGATCAACTGATGAGATTAAGTTCCTAACCTCATTTAGAAACTTTATTCAGATAATATATTCAGATAAGAAAAACAGTATAAATCTTATAAAGCTAGAACACTGAATATTTTGAAAGCAAAGAGGCAGGAAAGGTAGCATGTACTTTGCATCTAATTACATTTAAATGCAAAGTAAAGGAGTACATTCAACATTCAGGCAATTAATAAACCATCATGCATCTGTTAGTACTAACCTGAGCATGATTTCTGGTTTAGTCTCTAACTGTTGACAAAATATTGGTAATACAAAATAATACTTCTTGATTTATTACAATAATCAAAGATGAACAAGTCTGGGGACCACTAACTGACCTCTGAGGACATTATCATCTGCAATATGTTTGTGAAGATTTGCAGACTGTGACAGCACAGACAGATCTCTCAGTGAAATCAGAAACATTAGGGGTGCTTCTCATTTCTTAAATTGTGCATCATTGTTTCCTCACTCATCCGTCCTCAAGCCTGTGACCCGGAAACTGGTCAAGGTCCACCATCATGAAGGATGTATCAATTCTCTAAATGCACCATGAGGAGGCGAGGATCGAGGACAGGGGAAGCTTCCAGAGGACGCTTGAATGAAATGTTCTCAGGAGCATCCTATGAGGAAGACATTTTGGCTGAAGCACCTGACACAAGTATACATTCTCCTCCCCTTTCATATCTGACACAACAGTTTTAATTAATGTTTCACCTCTGCATTTTAAATAAACATTTATTGTTACATACGTCAACAGTTTATCTTGAATTATCTGAAAATATCAATGAATCAAGTTTCAACAGCATAACAGAAAGTGCAAGAGGTAATGCAGCTGCACAGTGATGACGTTTTGAAGTCATGCATGAGTGAGCAGAACATTCCAATATATAAATACACTGATGAACCAAAACATTATGACCGCCTGTCTAATACGCTATTGGTCCACCACATGCCGCCAAAACAGCACCAACCTGCTGAGGCATGGACACTACAAGACCACTGTGGTATCTGAATGAAGGAAAAAAAACACATGAAACTAAGACGCATTAGGAAAAATATTATTTTAATCTGATTCCAAACAACTTACGAATGTGATTTGGATCAGGCTTGTAAATATCTGATTTTTTGCGTTTTTGTCCTGTTCAGTCTACTTAAGTAGAGTCTGATTGGCAAAAAAAATCTTATTGTTTCTGCCTTTGTGAACATAGCCATTATTTTGGCACAGAATTGTACACACATAAAAACAGCCTGACATTCTAAATAGCACTGCCAAGATAAACAAGAGAAAACACTGTGACATGCACAGACATAATGTAAATAAGAAGACTTTTCATACATCACCACCCTTTAAACAAATGACCATGAATTTACTACAGTAAAGTAAACTGTATTAACTATAATACTTTAGGCTAGGGTTGTTTCGATACCAAAATTTTGGCTTTGGAACGATACCAGACCTGGTACATCGGCATCAATACTAAATCGATACTTAGGCAACAAAAAAGACCCTCAGATTTTTTTATGAAATTTGTGATCAAATTCTAGATTTCCTTCTGTGTAAAATCTTTTCTTGTCATGGAGAAACTCAAGGAGGCAGGGATATGGACTCATGGGGGAATAAATTAAGTCCTTGATTAGTCACTGGTGATGTGCAGGTGCGTGTGATCAACTCAGGGGTGAGTGAGCGGAGTGAGAGAGGGAGTCCAGTGGATACATGACAGATCTCTTCTAATACACTGATTGTAGGAAAATATAACTGGTTTTGTTTGCCTTTTGAAATTCAAAGAGATGACAACTTGAAAGCAGTCCCAATTTAGTCTCACTGTCAGAATAATTTACAAATTCATTTACATAATTAATTACCCTAAATAAATAAGGTGTTAACTTTTTACCTTTATAGATCTTATGGATAACCTTACTGCTGTTAATAACAGTAAATTTACATCTGCATCGCTCTGCTCTCAAATGTTAGTCTAGGGTGGGTGGGGAAGGCAGGGTAACTATACATTTGTTAAGGGGTATGCAAAATCAATGTTGGTGCCTCCCAACCCAACAAATACACACACACACACACACACACACACACACACCTCAGATAAAAAGCCAATAACCCATTGGCAAATTACATGGCCTTTGGAGCCCTTTTAACTTTTAATTAAATAATCACGTGGATGTGATACAAAATTTGACACCTAGAACGGAACAATTAATAACACAAAACTGCTTCAAAATGTAACAAATATTACAAAACACAATAAAAAAAAAACTATTATAATTACATTATTATATTATATTATATTTATATTTAGAATTTAATTTAGAATTTACAAATTATACAAACAGTCACATACATAGCAATGACACTTTTTATATACATTTTTCTATAAAAAATACATACATACATATATATATATATATATATATATATATATACATATATATATATATATATATATATATATATATATATATATATATATATATATATATATTCTGCATCGTTATTTTTATACAAACAGTCACATACATAGCAATGAAACTTTTTCTATACATTTTTATATAAAAAATACATATATATATATTTATTTTTTTTTTTTTTCTGCATCGTTATTTTCCATCCAAAGAGAAAAATAAAGCAATTTATTAATGAAGCATTTTTGGTTATTCTGGTTGAAAGTCTCTATGCATCCAGACAGCAATCAATAAAAAAATGCTCTGATACAAAAAAATCCATTATCTGTGGCAGTCACAGGCCTGTAAAAGGCCCGTCCAATCATTTCATTCAGCCCGAATGCAATGATTGGATGGCCAACCTACCTGTCTAACTATGTACCTGCCTACCTCCGTGCACTCTGCCCATGCACTCAATGGCATGAGTTAGGAGCAGGACTATCTGACTGTTTGAACAACTGCAGGCAATATTCAGAAAACTGTTTTAAAAACAACGTTTATTTTTGCAATTCCATTCGGTGGCGCTAGTGGCGAAAAAAACAACATACTCCAGCTTTCATTTTTCAACATGATTTATTCTGAAGCAAGCCTCTTCATCACACATTTCTTTACCCAATTTTTTGTAATCAGTCAATAATTGATCCAGGTGTTATTTAATAATTCCTGAGGTAATTTACTCACACCACATCCAGTGGTTTCTCACATCGCGTTTGACAGCGAGACAACAACAGGCGAAGAAGGTAAGAAAGCTTAGCAACATTAGTAATGGTTAGTAAAATGAGCCCAAGTATAGGTTGGATATGGCAGAGGGTCCATTATCAACTTTTTTAACAAGCTTTTTCCTCTAAATATAAACTGATTGAACAGCCATTCCCAAACATAAGTGAGGTTAACTTCAAGCCTTTCTTCAATATTTGCAGTTGTGGATATTTGAAGTATTAAGGCCCAGATAAACTTCATAAGAAATTGAAAATTTAATGGGTATGATGTCATATTTATAAAAATCTGGTTGCACTTTATTTTACAGTATGTGTACTTTCAGTATAGTATATTACAGTGTACTTACCCAAGAAAGTACTGAGTAACATTAGGTAACTACATGTACTTAATATGGGTTAAGGTTAGGGTTTGGTTTATTACATAGTAATTACTACAGAAGTTGTAACTATATAGTACGTAAATGTAGAACAGTACTGTAAAATAAAGTGCTACCCAGATTATGGTAAAAAAAAAAAAAAAAAGGTGTTTTTGCAAAAGAATTGAAAAATTCTTACTGGCTGCTAAACACTTTCTTGATGCCATTTGTCCACGTCATTGGTAGATGTGAACTAAAGCTCCACCTACTACTTTGTTTACATTTTTCAGTCAGTATTCATTATAAACACACCGACTTGCAAGTCCATGTCATGCAATTTATTGTTTTTATTTTGTTTGTTTAATTGGTCTACAAACAGAATCAATTCCACTCAAATACTCTCAAGTGCCCCTTCAATGTGCCATCTGCAGCATTGCCTTTACGGTTTCCCTAGTCTCAGCCTCAGACGCACACACACAGACACCCCATACTCCGTGCACTAAATGTCTAATGCACATAGCACACAAAATTTGGAAACGGTTTCTCGATTAACTCAGCTGACTGGCTGACTTCTACATGATTTCCGGGAGCCTAGTGTGTGCTGGTCTTTATTGGCCAACCAAAAAACAAAGCGTGTTAACAAGGTATAACACTTCAACAATGAGCACTTAAGAGTGCTGCATTTTCCAAAGTTTGCGAAGTTCATGGCATCGAGACTTTAGAAGACATTCAAAAGTTTGTTTGAGGCACTTAGTGGAATATTTTTCCATGTTTACCGACGGGATTTGGGAAAATTATTATTTTCCAAGCTAGCCCGACCATGCTTTTTTGGTATATAGTCCTCTTATATCAATTATAACAATTTGACTACATTTGTCGCAGTCAAATGTCTGGCAATCCGAGACAATGGTTTCCCAACCTTAAAAATCCCAATTTGACCCCTGCCTTAAGTACAACCACCCTGATTATAATATTATAAGCTTCACATTTAAACCAAAAATTGTCCCCATTAATTTCCATTGTAAGTGTCTCAATGTAACCTTGATTTTTGCTTTTTTTTTTTAAAGAAAAGGACAGACGAGTTGTAATACTTTTTTGTGGTAATCAACATAACACCACAAATGCTGTCAATTGAGCTTAACTTGTATTAAAGCCAGAATATTCCTTTAAACCGTGTTCTGTATTATGCAGCAGCTGCAAGTTACCGGCCAAATAGCGTTTTGTTTTAGTGTGTAGTGTTTTTTATTTATTTTTTAATAGTTTACAGCTTATTATTTCAAAGGACTAGGGAGTTTCAGATAATTTCAGATGAATATTTTTTAAAATAACTCTTGAAGCATTATGAAGAGAGCAGCAGTTATTTATTGTATCATATTTTGCAGAGAGACAGAGAGAGAGAGAGAGAGAGAGAGAGAGAGAGTAATGACAGACTACAATAAATATTAATTTATTTTTTCCTTTTTTAGTTTTAGTTTAGTGAAAGTGAAATGAGAAGCCATAATCCTCGAGAGAGAGGCAACGGAGAGAGAAAGGTTTTTCATGCGATATTAACTGAGAATTTTTTGTTACTGAGCTTGTGTTTAATTAATCTGTCATGCAGTGAGCAACTTCACACAATCCAGCAGCAATGACCCTTGGGATGAGATTTCCAACCATACTCTAATGCACCCAAAGTGCCTCGTTAAACAGCTATCCTGGCAAACTATTTTAAAGGAGGTTGTTATAGCAGATCTGTCCTCTCTCTCCAAGGGAGTGTTTAGTGCCAGGCAAGTCACTTGGCTGAGAGATGTTACTGATTTAATTATCTGTTATCTTATTATTAGTCAATAAGAAAATCACAGGAATATGGCATAAGCATATTTTTTCGTAGAGATGAAGTGCACAATTTTTCTGCTAAGTTGAAATAGGTTAAGTTAAAATACTGTCTCCTACCTATCTAAAATAAGGTTGACTTCCACAAGAGTATAAATGCTGCCTTTAGAGGCTGTATATGGAGGTAGGAAGGCATGAAGGTTCGTTCGAATGCAATATTTGTGTCACATTCTGACAACAGAGATGCCTTCATGTGGTCTGTTTTTTATTGAAGGCAGCAAAAATGTCTTCTGTGCATTTAATATGGGGCATTGGGGAAGGTTACGTGCAATCTGACACAGCTGGTCGCCTTTGCACGTAGAAAAAACATGGGACGATACTGACTCAACCCGGAGATTGTAAAATCTCACGAAGGTATTAGGTGTTGCCCAACCTGCTGCTCTACATATGTCTGCCAGGCCAGTGCCCATGAGGACGCAGCACTCCTTGTCAAGTGTGCTCGGACCCATAAGGACCCACGGCCTGGGTGTGATAGGCCAATGAAATGGCATCAACTACCCAGTGGGAAAGCCTCTGTTTGGAGACAGCGTTCCCTTTCTGCTGTCCGTCAAAGCAGACAAAGAGCTGCTCAGAACATCTAAAGCTCTGCGTGCGGTCCAAGTAGGTATTTAAAGCACTTACCGGACACAGCAACGAAGGGGTTGGGTCTGCCTCCTCCCAGGGCAGCGCTTGCAGGTTCACTACCTGGTCTCAAAAGGGTGTGGTAGGAACCTTGGGCATGTAGCCCGGTCGCGGTCTTAGGATCACATACGTGTCTACCGGACCGAACTCCAGGCAAGTGTCGCTAACAGAGAACACTCGCAGGTCCCCGACACTCTTGATGGAGGTGAGCGCAATCAGCAGGGCCGTCTTTAGAGAGAGGGCCTTGAGTCCAGCTGATTCTAGCTGCTCGCAGGGAGATCTCTGAAGGCCCGAGAGGACCACTGAGAGGTCCCATGAGGGGAACAGGCTTGGCCGGGAGGGATTTAACTCTCCACTCTCCACTGGGCAAGCGTTGTCGTGACAGCGCATCCGCTACCACATTGAGGTTGCCGGGGATGTGAGTGGCCCGCGGCTGCGTGCCCGTTGCACACGGCGCCCCCAACCCAATCTGGAAGCATTGGTCGTAACCAGGACATGTCGAGACACCTGCTGCAAGGGTACTCCTGACCGTAAATAGCAGAGGTCTGTCCAGGGTTTGAATGTTTGGCGGCAGGCGGGGGTGATCGTCACACAGTGCGTGCCGCGGCGCCATGCTCATCTAGGGACTCGGGTCTGAAACCAGTGCTGAAGCGGTCTCATATGCATCAACCCCAGAGGCGCGACCACTGCGGAGGATGCCATATGCCCCAGGAGCCTCTGGAAAAGTTTTAAAGGGACCAATGTGCCTGTCCTGAGAGTGGCGAGACATCTCAG
Source organism: Moxostoma hubbsi (assembly GCA_032164185.1). Lineage (NCBI taxonomy): Eukaryota > Metazoa > Chordata > Actinopteri > Cypriniformes > Catostomidae > Moxostoma > Moxostoma hubbsi. The sequence continues at coordinate 5,585,213 of JAVLUX010000083.1, read as the reverse complement.
CACTGACTGCGCACGCTCGTTGCTGAGACGTGCTGACATTAAGAATGAGTCTAACTCCATGCCGAGAAAAGAGATGCTCTGAACTGTGGAGAGCTTGCTCTTTTCTCAGTTGACCTGAAGCTCCAAGCGGCTGAGGTGCCTGAGCACCAGGTCTCTGTGAGTGGGCTAGAATAAGCCAGTCGTCGAGGTAATTGAGTATGCAGATGCCGGAGCGGGGCAAGAGCTGCTTCTGTCCACAACAGTTGCCCGTATCCTGTGAAACCTGGATGCCTCTTTAATTCTTAAGCACTGTTCGGTGATGAACTCGGGGGAGGCACCAGGCCCAGTACTCGTGGTATGCCCCTTTACAGGTGAGCCCATTTAGAAAAAATGTGTTTGATGTCAAACTAGAAAATGACACACAAAAAAAATTAAAATAGACATTTAATAGAGTTTGGGCTATTAAACATTTAATCTCTTTCATCCAAAACACTAATTGTATATTAAAATATTACAGATCATAGTTTGGATGCACTTGAATGCATAACCCCCAGGTTATTGTCATAAACATGAGCCTCGCCGGAAAGGTAGAGGAGGTGTTGCTACAATTCACAATATTATTCTTGGTGTTACTTGGAGGTCAGGATTCAAGTTTGATTCTATTGAAGTGATAGTTCTTAATGTAACATTGTCCAATACAAATACAGAATTCTTGCTGCATTTTGCTCCATACAGACTCCCTTAAGAGAATTTGCAGATTTTCTGTCAGATCTAGTAGTTTTTATGGATAGAGATTTAATTATTGAATATTCACATATAGATAATCACATAGATAATAAAAATGATACATTGGGACTAACTTTTATAGATATTCTTAACTCATAGTCATAATTATTACATTCACTACATTTAATCTTGTCTCATGGAGTTAATGTTGATCAGCAAGTAATTCTGCCACAGAGCAATGACATCTCAGATCATTACCTCATTCCTCAGCTAAGGTCACTCAATCTACAACATGTTATCGATTGGGCAGAACTATCATTTTAACCACTAAAGATAGCTTCAATTATAATCTTCCATATCTCTCTCAAATACAACCCCAATTCCGACAGTATGAAAAATGCTAATAAAAACAAAAAGGAGTGATTTGTCAATTATATTGACCCATTATACACCTTATATTATGTTTTACCTTGTGAATGTCATTTTTATGTACAGTAATTTCAAATCAGATTATTGCAACACACTCCAAAAAAGTTGGGACAGTCAAACGTTTACCACTGTGAAACATCACCATTTCTTCTAATAACACTTATTAAGCATTTAGGCACTGAAGACACAAGTTTGTTAATTTCAAATGTGGAATTTTCCCCCATTCATCCATTATGCAGGTCTTCAGCTGCACAATTGTATGGGGTCTTTGTTGCCGTATTGTGCACTTCATAATGCACCACACATTCTCAATTGGAGATATTCAGGACTGCAGGCAGGCCATTCTAGCACCTGCACTCTCTGATTATTTGGCCAGTATGTAGTTTGAAGTTGTCCTGCTGAAAATGCCATGATGTCCCTGGAAAAGATGGTGCTGGATGGCAGTAAGCTACTCCAAAGTTTGAACATATCTGTCTGCATTAATGGTGCCCTCACATATGTGCAAGTTACCCAACATCCTTCTAATTTGTCTTTGGGGAACATTGTTCTCAAAGAGCTGGATTATTTACTGAAGCATCTGTTGGCAAATTGACAAATCTCGAATGATCCTAGCTCTTGAATGACTAGGCTGTTTTTGGAGGCTCTTTATATACTATGACACAGTTGCCTCGCCTGTTTAACATCTCCTGTTTCACATTACATTTTTATTTTAACTCGGCAAATAATTATTAGTCTTAAATGGCCCCTGTCTCAACTTTTTTGGAGCGTGTAGCAATCCTCTGATTTGAAATTACTGTACATTAAACAAAAAATAATATTCACAAGGTAAAACATCATATAAAGTGTCCTTGTAGTGTTTTCAATATAGCAAAGGGTGATTATAATATACAAATGTTATAATATTTTTTTATAAAACGTATATAAAAAAAACTTTTTGTTTTTATTTGAATTTTTCATACTGTCCCAACTTTTTGGGAATTGTGGTTGTACACAATATCCCAAAAAAAAGGACATGATGTAGTCACAGAAAATATGGATCCAGTCTTCTTTATCGCTCTAGACATTGTCGCCCCCCTTTGATTAAAGAAAGTTAAAGAGAAAAGCACTGCACCATTGTACAATGTTCAAACTCATTCTCTTAAGAGAGCAGCTCGGAAAATAGGACACAAGGGTAAAAAGGTGGAGGTGTTTTGCGGTGCATGGATGGATAGTGTCTCTAGCTAAAGACTGACATATCTGCATATTTTAGCAAACTCAGAAAATAACCACAACAATCCTAGGTATTTATTCAGAACTGTTGACAAGGAACAAAGCTTTGAATGAACCAGATATTCCCTCACAGAACAGTAGAAACGACTTTATACATTTCTTTACTGATAAAATGTAGACATTCAGAAAGAAAATTATGCAAATGTCTGCTGCAGTGATTCAGAAGACATGACTTATAGTATTCCTTACAAGAAACTTCAGTCCTTCATTTTCTAGGTCAGAAAGAGCTAACAAAATTTAATAAAGCATCAAATACAACAACATTTCTGCTAGACTCTATTCCCACTAAAATATTGAAAGAGGTGTTTCCTGTAATCTCAGACCTCTTCTCACTATTAATAACTCCTCGCCATATTTAGGACATTTCCCCAGAATATTTAAGCTGGCAGATATCAAACCACATATTTAGAGGAACCACAGTTTGATCCAGGAAAGCTGGCTGATTTTAGACTGATCTCAAATCTCCAATTTATGTCTTAAATACTAGAAAAGGTAGTGTCCTCCTAACTCTATTCATTTGTACAGAGAATTGGTATATGCAAAGAATTTAAGTTAGGATTTAGGTCCCATTATAGTACAGAGACTGCTATTATCAGAGTTACAAATGTGTTATAAATTAGTTAACCTATCATCTGACCATGGCTGCATCATTCTTGATATTTTCTTGGAAAGGCTAGGGAATTATGTTGGCATTTGTGGACAAGCATTAGCATGGTTTAGGTCCCATTTATCCGACCACAAATCAAGAAGGTATGGAGTGCCACAGGGCTCTGTATTATGTCTTCTGCTTTTCTCCATGTATATGCTTCCCCTATAAGACATTATCGGGAACCATGGAATTATTTCCCTGTTATACCAAGAGTACTCAGCTTTACATTTCTTCAAGACCTGATGAAAATTCCCAATTCTCCAAGTTAGCAGAGTATCTCAATGGTATCAAAGACTGGATGGCTAGAAATTACCTTCTACTCAATTCAAAACAGAGGTATTAATTATTGGACTAAAACCTCTAAAAATAAGATGCTAGAATATAATTTGTCTGTCGATGAATGTACTGTTACATTGTCTTCTACTGTTAAGAACATGTGTTTTGGTCCTTTAAAAATCTAATTTCCAATGTTTGTAGAAAAGCGTTCTTCCACCTCTGAAATTTTGCTAAATTATGACACACGTTCTCTGTTTCTAATGCTGAGATATTTTGCTATTTAATTACAAAGCTTTGAATGGTCTAGCTTCTCAGTACTTAAGCAATCTTTTATCATGCTATAATCCATCACAATCACTAAAATAGCAAAACTCTAGCCCACCAATTGTACCTAAAACATCAAAATCCACAAAAGGATGTACTGTAGATCCTTTTCTTATTTGGCTCCTTAACTATGGAATTGCCTTCATTACACTTTTCGGGATTCAGGCACACACTCTCAGTTTAAGTCTAGACTAAAGATGAGTCTCTTAAGCCCAGCATACACCTAATTTATCATCGTAGATATGCTGAATTAGTCAGGTATTCCTGGAACTCATAATCTATAATTAATAATATAATAAAATTTGTGCTAATATAATTAAAACATTTTCCTGCGATTTATATCCCGAGGTTACCAGAGCCTACTAGATCCAGCTCAAATCCAGCCAGATGTTCGACTACCACCACTGCCTCATTGAGTGATAACTACTAACTGCTGCCAGTGCCAACCACACAACAATGGGTTCGTCGCTGAGAGATGACTACTAGCTGCAGCCTGTGCCAACCAGACAGTGAGGAGTGCTTCAATTATCACTGTCTGCATAATTTAAATCTATTATGAAGGGCTTCACAGAGGATTAACTGCTGCCAACTCCTTTCGTACAACAAGGGATACTTCACTGACCACTGCCAGCAACTCGGAAATGAGATGCCAGACAATACAGCATAATTTTCTGTAATTCTGCTTTGAAACAAGGTGTGTATTGAAAAAACGCTATAAAAATGAATTGACTTAAATTGACTAAACCTTGTACTTAAACTTCATGTGAGATGAAAAACGCAATTTTCTTAAGCAACCACAGCATTTTGTGGTACTTCTTTGACACTTTTGAATCACGCGTTGACTTGCGTGCTCACCATGACTCGTACCCTTGTCCTTTACAACGCTCTATCAGTTGAGCTACCACACAGTTTGATTGCATCAAATTAAATCGTTTTTATTGTCACTTCACCATGTACACAAGTGCATCAGGTTCCATCAACATGTAGTAGTATACATCATTATACAGGTATGCATATGTGTCAAAAATATACATAATATACACAGCACAATATAGACATGATATACATATTATACAAAGTACACAATAGTACACAATACACTATAACAATTATATTTATACAACACAATATATACATAAAATAATACAGACATGCACGGTAAACAGATGAAGAGTACTAGAATGGTTAGAGTGTGTAGTATTCAGAGTATTGTGAGCAGCATAGGTTGTAAAAGTGTACAGTGCATGGATTATGAGTCCAGTGTTAGGCTGTTCATTGAGTTTAGATGTCTAATGCCATGGGGTAAAAAAGCTGTCTTTCAGCCGGCTGATGCAGGACCTGATGCTGCGGTGCCATCTGCCTGATGGTAGCAATGCGAGTAGACCATGTCTCTGATGATCCTCTGGGTTTTCCCTCACACATTGCCTGGTGTAGATGTCCTGGAGTGAGGGAATGTAAAAGGATCTTCAGATGCAGGAATTCAGTGCAAACTTACTCAGCTGTCTGAGGAAGAGGTGTTAAAGTGCTTTCTTCACAGTGGCCATGGTGTGTGTTGACCATGTGAGAACCTCAGTGATGTGAACATAGAGGAACGTGAAGCTGTTGATCCTGTCTACTTGCATCCTTTTGATGAACCAGCTGCATAAACAGATGTTCAGTCCCAGAGCCCAAAGTGTCATGTCAAGCTTATAGGGCACAATAGTATTGAATGTTGAGTTGTTGTCCACAAACATCATTCTCACATATGTGTTTTTTTTGTCCACTTGAGAGAGAGCAGTATGTAGGGTGTATGCTATGGCATCATCGGTGGTGCGGTTGCCCCGGTAAGCAAACTGCAGCCAGTCCAGTTAAGCTGGAAGCATAAAGCAGATGTAGTCTATGATTAGCTTCTCAAAGCACTTGCTGATGATGCAGGTCAGAGCAACAGGGCACCAGTCATTTAAGCAAGCTGCCTTTGTTTGCTTTGAAATGGGCTAAATAGTGGACTTTTGAAACATGTGGGGATGGTAGACACTAGGTGGAGAGATTAAAAATATCCCCCAAAAAATTCACCCACAATTTGGTCCATGCATGCTTAAATGATGTGGCCCAGAATGCCATCTGGACCAGCTGCCTAACAGCTATTCACCTGTTTGAAGGATCAGGTCATCCACTACAGAAACACTGAGTTTACTAACCTCTGCAGCATTGGCCGAAGGGGCTTGCTTGCTTGCCTCAAAACAAGCATAAAATGCATAAAGCTCTTCCGGTAGAAAAGCAGCTGTGTTAACAGCAGAGTTTTTATTTCCTTTAAAGTTTGGGATTCATTTCATTACCTGCCACATGCTTCTTGCATCAGTTGTGTTGAGCTGTGCTTCTACTTTTGTTTTATACTGCTGTTTGGCTGCTCTGATGGTTTTACAGAGGGTATAACTGCCATGATTATACTCCACCACATTACCGGAATTAAAGCAGAGGTCCGCACATCCAGGGCCTCACAAACTTCGCTGTCAAGCCACAAATTTTGGTTTTGGTAGGTCTGTCTTCTTTTGGTCAGCCCCATGTCTCGTATGCACTTCCTGATGAAACACATCACAGTATCTACGTGGACCTCGACATCATCGTCGGAGGTGGATCGTAACATTTCCCAGTTAACGTGATCAAAACAGTCCTGAAACGTAGAGTCCGATTGGCCAGACTAGCACTGGATCGTTCTCTGGGTGGATGCTTCCTGTTTCAGTTTCTGCCTCTAAGTGGGAAGAAGCAGAATGGATGAGTGGTCCAATTTGCAGAATTTTGTATCCTGGAAGGGAGAGTAGCAGTGGTCTAAGATCCTATTTTTCTGTGTTGCATGTGATATGCTGGAAATATCTCACTGCTATCATTCTGAGGTTGGCTTTGTTAAAGTCCCCAGTCACAATGAATGCGGCCTCAGCGTGTGTGGTTTCCTGCTTGCATAAAGTTCCATACAGTTCCTTGAGTGCCTGTTGTGTGTCGGCCTGACTGGGAATGTACACAACTGTAATAGTTACTACCGTGAATTCCCTTGGTAGCCACACTTTAAAAAACTCTAACACTAATAAATGTTAGAAGTGCAAAAATATCTAAGTTGACTCAATATTTGTGCTCGAGTTTAGTTAAGACACTATATTAAGTCTGCAAATATTTTATAAAAACACTGATTCAAGTGTCATTTTTCAAATCCAGTCAACATGCAGAGTGTTGGATATTGACCGGATTAATGCTCACAAATCCAATCAATAGATCTGCTAAAAGTAACATTACGGTCAGTACAGATACCACATGGATACAATATTTTATGTCTTGTGTAAAATCCAAAATCTTTGCGGTATGTGCTTTGAAAATTTGGTAATTATCGCCATATGATATTAGATTTGAAAACAACTTTTATTTAATAAACATTCTGATCAAATTTAAACATTTTCTGCATCATTTATTTGAGAGGTATAACTCACTCTGTAATTACTACTAATAGTAAATCTTTGTTCAAATTAGCAAAGTTTTTGATGTCTGCTCACCTGTTTCTCCAATTCTGCATGTTAATAGTGGGTGGGAGAAATAGTTCCCACACAGCTATTAAATATAACCTTTATATTGATGCTGACTACCACCCGTGGAGTTGCAAGTTCGAATTCAAAGAGTGACTCCAGCCAGGTCTCTTAAGCCAACAAAAAATTGGCACGGTTGCTAGGCAGGGTAGAGTCACAAGGGGTAACCTCCTCGTGGTCGCGATTAGGGCTTCTCACTCTCAATGGGGCGCATGGTAAATTGTGCATGGATTGCTGAGATTAGCATGAGCCTCCTATGCTGTGACTCTGCGTAGTGCCATGCACACTGAGCCACATGATAAGATGCACAGACTGACTGTCTCAGAAGCGGAGGCAACTGAGACTTGTCCTCTGCCACCTGGATTGTGATGAATAACCGAGCCACTACAAGGACCTACTAAGTAGTGGGAATTGGGCATTCCAAATTGGGAGAAAAAGGGGATAAAAAACTGTTTGTGTCCATGGAAAAAGATACACAAACATTGTCTCTGTTGGTTCATGTGCTGGCTTTCCTGAGTTATCCAGAATACTTTTATTACTGATGGCATGATTTCATTGATTCTTAAAAGCCTGGTATGTGCAATAAACTTATTTGTGCCTATTAAGCTGTTGGAAGTGCCTATGAAGAACTAGATTTCATGAGTTTGCGTGCACATATAATCTTTGAGTGATAACGGGCAAAGTATGTGGCTTGCTGTCCGCAAAGCAGGGGCTCAAGGAAGAGGCTCGATTCGAGCTCTTAATTTAATTAAAAGCTTAATTTAATGTGAGCAAAGAAATAAAATGAAATGAGAATAAAAAGAACTGCAGCTCTGCACTGAATATGGACATGCCGGTGAAATGGATTTGTGATCATTTTTGAATATATTGACTTAAGTGTGAAGTTTTCCCTGGAGCTGTAATAGAGTGAGAGACAGCTGAAGCACAGTAATTAAGCTGATTGGAACCACCTGTGTAAGTATTGGAGTGTGTGGGAATAAAATGCATCATAAAATTGATGCTGCAATTGGAAAGACAGGTTATAACACAGCTAAAATGGCAGCCAGCTATGCAGCAAAGTATAAAAATAGAGAGCTGCTGCGGTAGTTTCTGTTAAATAACGTGATTAATTGTGTGTGAGTTTATCTAAAGTGTTGCATCCAGGTCACTGCATAGATATGTTGCGGTGAAGTGGGTGGAGCCAGATGCCGGAAAGACTGTTGCTAGAGTGAGTAAACGGTGGCTTTTATTTTCTGCAGCCTGCAGGTTGATTGGCAGATTAGATGAGCAAACACCTCCCAAAATTATGTTTAAGAACTCCATTTGAATCTTCTCAAAAGAACTGAATGATTACTACCCTCTTACAGCGTATAAAGTTGGGGGAAAGCTTCTGGTGTGTCTCAAGAGATTTGTTATTTGCTAGTAAGTAATGTGCACACATGAAAAAATACACTAATTTGTGTGATTCTGGGCCCAGACAACATTCAGAAGCTTGACCTTCCTGGAAAGCCCTCATCACTGGTGGAACTCAAGGATATCATCTGCCCCAAACTTTAGATAACATGTGGTATCTTGCTTCAATTTGAAAACCCTGCATTTCACAATCAACTCTGGAAATGTAAGAGTAATCGTAGTTCTAGCAGAAGACTCGCAGCTGTACATCATCACGCCATTATCAAGGTAGCTCCAAGCAAATCATATATCAGCCATTGCTTTAAAAGTCTGTCAACACAGCAATTCATTTGACAGCTCACTGTCTGAGGCCGAGTCAGCTTTGCTCCCCGACAAGCTAATACTCAGGACATAGATTTAGTCCCTTGCTCCTTACCTTCTATCCAGAATCAGACAGCTCCTTGCTGCACAAGTCTGCAGCTCCTGGAATCTCAATGGGATCGCTGGCCTCTCAGAATGATAATAGAAATGTTATCCAAAGGCATCTCTGTCAACCCCGGTCTTTCCAGGCCACAGGTGAACCAGCTCGCCATCACTCCCTGAAGATGCTGCCACTCCATCTCAACTTTCTGCCCTGCCTCAAATTTACGGGGCATAAATGATCAGCAAAATCTGGATCCCCGTCCAGATCTCAGTCATGTACAGAAGGAGACCTCCCTCAGTCAAAGTCACTCCATCTACCACAACTGGAATGCATGACCGGGTGCTGGAAGCTGTGCGCTCCATCACTGAGTCTGTCAAAATCATTGACTCAAGGTTTTTCTCCACGAGTCTTCTCGACTTTCTCTTTCTTCAGATCCCACTCAGCCAGCTTCCCTCTCCACAGCCAGTTCAGCTAGCCCTCCTCACAAGCACACCATTTCTGATGTTTTTCCGGCAATCTCCTCAGTTGGCATACTTCCATTGTTTTCAGTCACGTGAGCGAAACACACAATCATGTCACATACCATGCCTCACTTTTCCAAGCATCAGTCATTTTATGTTGGATAATACATCATCATCTACTAAAGTGATGTTGACAAACAACAGTCTGGTAATATTGGATTATACATCATGGTCTAATCAACGTGATGTTCAGCAGATAGTTTCAATTAGGAAAATATGCTAAGGTCTCATCCATCCTTCTGAGGAACAATAGTCAATGCATGTATCAGGTGGTTTATAGGATTTTAGGCAATCTGCTGCCAGTGTTGTCATTCTCTGTTCATCATAACCCTCATCTGAAGCAATATAACTTTTCAAGCGGCAATATTTCATTTCACTAGAGAATTCAGTTCTTGCAAATCATGGTAGGTGATCACGCGTTCAGCAGCGTGGCGACCATGCGGGTATGTGAGTTTAGGTTCACAAATGAGTATACCCCTCATCAGGGAATGAAGATCCATTATTCATGCACATCATCATGCATAAGTACTCAGCATTCGAGGTCTGATTACATCCATTGAGTTAAGATGATGCTCTTGCTTTGGTCACTCCTATCTCACGTTAAATCACAAAGTGTTTCTTGAATTCATATGTCTACTTCTGCATTCTCAAAAAAAAGGTAAGCATAATTTCTTGCTGTGAGCCTCCGACATCTGGTGGTAGGCACCGCTCATTACATTTCTGTATATTATTAACAGCACAATGCATTTTGCTGCCTTATATGATCAAATCAAACCAGGGAGCACTAATTCCTATTTCACAGTTATGTTTCATGTTTTATTAAAGTCATTCTGGCATCAATACAGTGCAGAGGTTTGTATTATATGGATCACCGTAAACCATTTTATTCTTGTATTAGTGATAGGACTATGTTTCAAACAATGGGGCCTTTCTAAGCATTGGGGCTTTGTCACAACTTTCTAAATTCCAGTTCAGCTTACAGTTCATTTTCTGCATCTGCTGGTCAAAACATAGATTCTTTATAATGCTCTCTACATTAGTTTAACAACTACTTAAGTCTAACCTCCTTTGCCAGAGGATGGTAGGCCACTTGTGGTTCTTGGCGATTTCAACATACACCAAGACAAGCCCCAGGCCACTGAACTGAATAGTCTTCTGGCCTCATTTGACTTGGAAAGACTACACACCACAGCAAATCACAGATCGGGCAACCAGCTGGACCTCGTTTTTATACGTAACTGTACTACCTCAAATATTCTTGTTACACCTTTACGTGTCTCTGATCATTACCTTGTTCAATTCAACATGATTCTCCCATCCATAGTAAAACCGACTCCACCTTTGGTTTCCTTTCGCCGTAACCTCCGTTCCCTCTCACCCTCTCGCCTATCCACTGATGTCTCTGCCTCTCTTCCCACAATAAATGTATTTTCCACGCTCAATGTAAACACTGCCACAGACATACTTAGCTCTACTTTAACAACCTGTCTAGACAACATCTGTCCTCTCTCCTCTAGACCAGCACGTACTACTCCACCCAGCCCCTGGCTGTCTGACGCAATTCGTGAACATCTAACTGATCTCAGGGCAGCTGAGAGGAGATGGTGGAAATCAAAAGATCCAGCCGATCTAGGTAAATATCAGCTTCTGCTTGCAACTTTTTCAGATAACGTTAAAGCTGCAAAAACTTCATATTACCAGACCACGATCAACAGCACCACAGACACTCTTAGCTTGTTTAGAACATTTAACACACTTCTCTGCCCTCACCCTCCACCACCTGACACATCACTGACAGCAGATATCTTTGCCACATTTTTTACTAATAAGGTTACAGCCATCAGCAATACATTCACTACACCACACAATGTCAAAACACCCACCTCCTGTATACAACTCTTCTCTCTCTATGTTCTCTCCTTTAACTGACACTGAGGTCTCAAAACTCCTCCTCCTCTCCAACCACCCCACCACCTGTTCCCTTAGCCCCATTCCATCTCACCTTCTCCAGGCCATCTCTCCATCCATTCTACCTGCACGTACACACATAATTAACACATCTTTTCTTGAAGGCACTTTTCCCACTACATTTAAGCAGGCTCGAGTAACCCCGCTGCTGAAAAAACCTACACTTAACCCCACACAGATATAACACTACAGACCAGTCTCTCTCATCCCATTCATGGCAAAAACACTTGAAAGGGCAGTTTTCAATCAGATCTCTGCCTATCTCTCACAGAACAAGCTGCTGGATGACAATCTAAAAAAAAAAACTGTATGATTCATTTTAATGTACAGACCTTATTTCATCCAAAGTCCAATAGCATCAAATCATTATGCTATTAATGTTTCATCTCTAATAATCATTCACTGCATATTTTTCCTGTCAATGCATGTTGTCATTATTGCCATAAGTAACTCACAAAAATTTATATCTAACTTTAAATTTCCCCACAAACAATCCTGTCAGCCAGATTTGACTCAATCTACACGAGTGTGTGATGTAAACCTGATAAAAATAGAGAAATACCTGACTGTCTACACCCGTTTAACAAACATAGTTTATGAAATTTTAAATAGAATAAAATAACACAAATGAATCGCTTTTAAAGCGTTTGATAAATTAATAAAAGTACAAAAATTATGTTTTTTAAAAGATTAATTAAAAGTGACCCTCAGCCCTTGTGGGCAAATTGGCTGTGGTGCAAAAAGTCTGGTGCTGTCACCAGCACGCTAGCATCCAAAACACAACATATTCTATGATGGTGACCAATGTTGGGTAACGTTTCTTTTAAAAGTAACTTGTTTACTATTTAATATTGAGTTACTCCTTAAAAATGTAACTAAATGATTTGAAGTTACTTTTTATGGAAAGTAAAGCATTACGTTACTTCTGCGTTACCTTTTTCTCACCGCCACTCTCTCTTCTGCTGTGCATTCAATACAAATACAAGAGATATTTGGAGACATTACAGGTCATGCTAGTTACTGTACATTACTCATGACAAAACAACATACTAAACAAACAGTTATGTAGAATAACTGCACAATCATTAATTCATCACGTCATATTTTATTTTCCATCGACATGGCAGCCAACATGAATAATGAAGAATAACCACTGCCTTACCTACCGTAGCAAAGTCCAACACTTGAACCTGCATCATATATGTCATCAAATTCAGTGGGGAATGCCAACCTAACATGTTCAAGGAATAAGTTTGATGAATAAATTACTATTTTTCACTTAAGTCATCTCAGTGCACACTTGTTTTGAGCTGATCCACGGTGCGTACAGACACCACAACTTCAAAGGTGCATGTTGATACAACATGAATGGAATAATTTTTATTGCTACCAAAATGTCTTCAAAACTTTGTTTCATTAATCAAATTGCTTGTTTATTATAGAACAAAATTAAGAATATTTTTAGGAACTAAGACATTGGGGGCCAGTTGCTAGGGGGGTAGAGAAACATGGGGTAACTTCCCCATGGTCGCAATAATGTGGTTCTCACTCTCGGTGGGGTGCATGGTGAGTTGTGTGTGGATGCCACAGAGAATAGCGTGAAGCCTCCACATGTGCTACATCTCCACAGTAACGCGCTCAACAAGCTACGTGATAAGATGCGGCAGAAACTGAGATTCATCTTCCGCCACCCAGATAGAGTTACTATGCCACCACAAAGACTTAGAGCGCATTGGGAATTGGGCATTCCAAATTGGGGAGAAAAGGGGAGAAAATAAAAAAATAAAATAAAGACATTTTGTCTGTGTACACAAATCATGTAGTATGTTGATCGCAGCCACTGATCCAGGGTCACTCAAATGGGTTACTTATCCCATTCTCCCAGTTAAGGGGAGCTGTATCATGTAGCAGTTCGGCTGCATAAGTCAGTGAATTGAGCAAGTATTTCACCCTGTGTATCATGTCTTGGCCAGTGGAAGATTAGTCTTATAATCCCTCTGCCTAAAGCGTATACTGATTTTTTTAATGCAGCGTGTATTTACACATGAATTAATCGCGTTTCACTCAACTGAATGTTGAATGTTAAATGCTTTAACTCAGAGCAGCTTTATGGGCAGCTTTAAAACAAAGAAATTTAGATGCACAAACAGTAGGCGATATTCCACATTATATGTATCTGTATAATCATGCCGTGGCCACGGGAAGACTTCTCTGGCTTATACCTGTGCTACATTATACCAAGAAAATGTGTTTACTCACTTTTAAATACAGCCTACATTAATCAATTGTAAGAATCAAAGTATCACTTACCTGAATGATACATTTTGAGAAAATGTTACCTTATTAGAACACATTCCTCAACTCTTGCTGTGATTGTCTTGACAACGGCAAAGTTTATGACGGCTGCTCATTTAAGCACCAAGTACACAAAATAATCCACCGCTGCAAATGATGAGTACAACTGTATTCCACTGAAGTATTCAGATTTACATTACTTTACCAGCAATATTTTGCAACTTTTAAAACATAGGTGGGCTAAAAGAAGACTTGTTGCGTTCTGCCCATCGCTGATAAGCATGGCTCATACTCTCTAGAACTACAATGCCCATCATGCCCCTCCTTGAAGTTTGTACACTTTTACTTCTGATTTTTCACAATACAGGAAAAGGTAAGGTGTACAAAAGCAAAGCGTTACTTACTTTAAAAAATAACTATAAGATAATATGGTCTAAGTAGTAAAAAGTAATCTGATTATGTAACACACATGACTTTTATCACGTTACCCCCAACACTGCTGGTGCCCAAATGTGCTTGTGTTTTCATTAGGGGCCAAATCGAATCTCATCATATTGCTATAATTGCTTGGAGCATCCAAGCCATGGGTTTAGTAGCTAAAAGGTGATTTTTGTCCCCTGCAATTTTCCAAGCAAAACCCATACCGAGTCCAATGGTGGAATTGTATAGAGCAGGGGTTCTAAATGGGGGCAGTACCATCCACCCAGGGGGCGTTCAAAGGATGCCAGGAGATGCTAAAAAGCTAATTAGTAGAGAGGGGTGTGTTAGGTTACAAATGGAGGGTGTTTATCAGTCATAATAATCAAATCTATTGTCAAGATCCTCTTTGCATTAAACATCTGTGTGGTGTGGGGATGAGGTCATGTCTGAGGGAGAGAGAGAGAGAGAGCGGTAAGGCTTGTCACCTGGTTTATAATTAACCCTAACACATGTGTCTTGTTATAGTGAGGCGGAGCGAGACATAAAAGGGACGCCGAGTGTCCAAAGAGGGAGAGAGAGACCTGGAAGCTGACAGCGCTTATGTTTTGTTTTTGTTTGATTCCGACGGTGACCGTCGAGTGTGATTGTGTGAAAAAGATTGAGAAAATAAAAGATGACCTCAAATCTGCTTTGCTGTCTCCTGACTCCTCCATTGCTCGAACAAAGAGCATTACAGTGGTGCCAAGAACCCGGGTTTGGAGGAGAACGCTGCTATGGAGTCTTCATTGCTGGCCGAAGTCTTCAACACCCTCACCAGCATCCAGCAAGCACAACACCATGCCCTCTTGGAGGTTCGCTGGGAGCAAGCACAATGCTTCCAAGCCCTGCTCCAGGCACAAGCCGAGGACCGGCAGGCGCTATGGAGCCTGATCGCCAGGGAGGGGGCTGGCGCTGCGACCTCCTCAGAGCCTGTCCCACCGCTGGCCCTCGCGAAAATCATGCCCAAGCGACGATCCGGAGGCCTTCCTCGACCTGTTCGAGAAAACTGCGGAGGTATGGAGATGGCCTCCCGATCAGAGGATGGCCCGTCTATTACCCCTGCTTTCCGGGGAGGTGCAGCTGGCGCCTGCCTGCCTCCTGGATTATAACCACATGAAAAAGGCCATCCCTTTAAATTCAAGGTGGTCCACAGACCGGGGCGCAGATGGTTGTGCCTGACTTTCTCTCCAGAAATGGGGTGGGTAGGCAGACCAGATGTTGCCCCAGCCTGAGTCAGCGGTGGGGGCATGTGGCGTGGGGATGTGGTCATGTGTCGGTCTGCGGGAGAGAGAGAGAGTGATAAGGCTTGTCACCTGGTTTATAATTAACCCTAACACCTGTGTCTTGTTATAGTGAGGCGGAGCGAGACATAAAAGGGATGCAGAGTGTCCAAAGAGGGAGAGAGAGTCCTGGAAGCCGACAGTGCTTACGTTTTGTTTTTATTTGATTCCGTCGAGTGTGATTGTGTGAAAAAGATTGAGAACATAAAAGAACACAAATCTGATTTGCAGTCTCCTGACTCCTCCATTGCCCGAACGAAGAGCGTTACAATCTGATTTTGAAGTCTAGCGACGCATCTGAAGTATCTGGTTTAGCAGTGTCAAATACATAGGCAGAGGCACAACCTCAGCTAACGCACCTGTATGGCTCTGTAGATGAATATGGCTCAATGGATAGAGCAGTGCAAGCGCAAAGCTTTAAAGCTCTAACAAGATGCGTGAAGTGGAAACCAATTTAATTCGGCTCAGAATTCTACACTATCTGCACTTCAGGCTGAAAAAGATCACTACTTCAGCACTATTAAATTTGTCATAGGCTACATTTGGGGAGTGAGGGAATATAATACATTTTTGTTAGAACTAATTAATGTTTATATTTCTCATTTATTGTTTTAACATGTATTTAGAGTAGGTCTACTGTTTATATTTACAGAAATGCCATAGTTTGTTTCATAGAAATCATGTTACATCTAACCACGGTAGATGATCCATGCTTCCATGTGCTTGCTGTTAAAAATATAAAAAATAAATAATTAATTAATAAATTAAGGGACTGTAGTATGGGGGCGTTTATCAAAAATAAAAGGTTGAGAACCACTGGTTTACAGTATTCTTTGCGTTTTGTTACTTTGGGCTGATGGAGTGACCATTCAGCCAATCACAGGTGAGTTTCATGAGGCGAAACAACCCTTACATAATAGGCTGTAAGTCAGAGAGTCTAATCAACAGGGCTCCGTTCATTTCCACAAAGTTGCTTTCAACAATGTTTATTTATCCATGTTTTTTTTATCGCATTGATCTAAAATTTATAAAGTTGATCTAAATTAATAATCTGCCACATTCTACACTTACTGTAGGTCTCTTCGATCATCAAATCAGTTACTCATCTCTGTTCCTTGTTCCCGGTTGAAAACCAAAAGTGATCGGGCATTTGTAGTTGCGGCCCCCATGTTGTGGAATGCTCTTCCATTTGTTGTTAGTTCTTCTTCCTCATTGGCCATATTTAAATCTATATTGAAGACACATTTTTCTCTATAGCCTATGATGTTGTTTGAGAAGAATAGGGGTTTGTATTTGTATGCTTTACAATGTTTTATTAGTTTGTTCTTTTAACATTTTGGTTACGAAATTTGTTGTTTTTAAATGTGCTTTATAAATAAACTTGAACTTGAATCTGGAGATGAGGAACACATGAATGAGAGTTATTTATCGGCATATCATTCTTGATTGGCAGTATTACATGAAATGCACTCACTGTAAAAAAGAAATCCTGTTCAATTTACAGTAAAAACTGGCAGCTGTGGTTGCCAGAATTTCACCGTAAAAAATACAGTAACCACATTTCAGGCTTTATGGGATGTAATTTTGATGCCTGTATATTTTATGGTGCATTACCATCATTTATATTATTAAATAATAAACTTGATATATTAAACTTCTTAAAAATGTAAAAGTCTTCTTTTCACTTTATAATGTATAGTTAATCAACGTAGCAATTACAAAAGGGCACATGATGACATGAAGTTCACCAATAGAGGCCCTTCCTGCAGCAATGACCAATAAACATGTTGAGAGAGTGCTCAGTGTCACTCACACAAACACTGAACACCATCAAGGTAACACATGTGAAATTAAAATAATGCAGTAAACATTAACTAAACTACATTAAATGTAACACAGAACACTTCAAAGTACATACATCAAAATCTAAGGTGACATTCACTCCCATTATAAAGCTCAGAAGGATATTTTTTAATATAACTCTGATTGTGTTTTGCTGAAAGAAGAAAGTCATGTACAACTACGATGGCTTGAGGGTGAGTAAATTATGTGATCTTTTTCATTTTGGGGTGAACTAACCCTTTAAGTTATGCTTTTTACATTATGTTTGTGAGGTGATAGTTTGATAGGTTGTTTTGACAATTTGAGCAAATTCTAGATCTGTGTTAAATATGTAAAGCTATTTTTAATATCAGCTCCTGTTTTTTACCTCTATTTTGGTATGCAGTCAACATACTGTAGGAAACATGCTTTCTGTAGACACGCTTTTTATACATGAAAACTTATGGACGTTATTGTAACATATTTATTATATGATTATTATTCTTGAGTCATGCTCAGGAAATTATAGATTTGCTTTGTTCTTATAAAGCTTAAAACCCTAACAAAAGTCTCTTTGTAGGTCTGTAGACAATCACATTTAAGTGATTCAAATTTTCTTTCGATCGTTGATTCAGTGACAAACTAATTTCACACAAGACTCATTTGTCACCAACTTCTGGCATCACCAGAAATGGTCACTGAATCATTAAATGGATCTGAACAAATTTTGGTGAACGTAGTCAAAACACTCGAGCCTCTTGGATACATTTGAATCACACAATGCACAAGCATAGAGTAAAAAATATAATTGTACACATACACAATTGTCATTATTATAATTGATTAAATAATTTATTCAGGACCAGCTTGTGCTCAGTCTTTAATTGTCATGTGTAAAACTGAAGCAAGTGCTCCACAAGATGCCCTTTATTTTTGCAGCTAATTAAGCAATTATTTTACAATACTTGAATCTTTAAAATGCTACAAATATTAAAATAAATAATACAATACTTATATAATACATATATATTAATATATACTGTAATATATAAATACTGCACTGTAAGAGTTGGGTCTGTGCAAGCCACCTACTGATAGCTGTGTCCCCCCACCTTTAAAATCCTTATCAAAGCTATGAACTTCAACCTAAAGGTAGATTGGAAAAATGGAAGATCGAAATAAAGGGATAGTGTTAGCAGATTAAACAACAAAAGCAAGATTCGGATGCTTATTTTCCCTGACAGGACAAGGTTTTTAATTTTCCTGAAAACCTGCATTAAAAGCCTGCTTTCAGTATATCTTTTTTGCCCAATATACACTCACTGCGAACTTTATTAAGAACACTTGTACACATACTTATTCATGCGGTTATGAATTGTTGTTGTATTTTTTCTGGAAAACTTGAAAAGTACACTAATTAAGCTAAAAGTAAGCATATACTGTATGTTGTTTAAAAACACAACCAAGCTGTGGTTACATAGTGTAATGCCAAACCAGCAGAGGGAGCCCTCACCTGAGTACTGACTGTGTTCCACCCCCTCTGCTTCTTCTGCACTCATTTCCTGTTTGACTGCTATTTAACCAGAGACCATTTTTGTACTCATTGCGAAGTATTGCCAGTTTACCTGCCTTACCGAGCGTTATTTCCTGTTGATCCTGCCTGTCTACTGTGTATGATTCTGCCTGGTTATCTGTTTCTCGATTTTCTGGATTACCCCTTTGTTTTGGTTGCCTTATTGGACTGATGTTTTTGCTTGGACCTTCTGCCTGTCTACTCACTCTTGCCTTTTGGAATTCCCCTTTGTATGTTGAAAGATCTGACTGCTACCTTGGTTTTGACCCTCTGCATGCCTTATCGTATTTGTTTGTGGAAACTGTCTTCAATAAACTTCCGCACATGGATTCTCACTCAGCCTCAGCGTCCGCGTTACAGAATACTTCGCCACCCATGAATCCAGCGGAAGTTTCGAACCTGCAGGCAGCATACGCTTATCAAAGCGATATGTTAAAAGGATACCAGGAACAACTGACCAAGCTCCAATCAGTCAACGAACATCTAACGCACTACATCCGATCACTCCCACAGCCCACGCCTAAGACGGTAAGCTTTGCTCTCCCTCAAAAGTTTGATGGTACTGCTGAACAATGTAAAGGCTTCATTCGTCAAATCAGACTGTACTTTGATCATCAAGGGGATAAATTCGAATCAGAGGAGAAAAAATGTGCATTCTTAATGACGTTGTTAACGGGGAAAGCTATCGACTGGGCTGCAGCAGTTTGGGACTCTGATTCACGGTTCAGATATTCAGTGGATTATTTCATCCAGCAACTCCGTGAAGTGTTTGAGTACCCCGCCGGAGGCAAAGATGTGTCAACACAACTCATTAACATCACCCAAGGTAACCGCACCGCTGCTGAATATGCTATAGAATTCAGAACCCTTGCTGCACAGAGTGGTTGGAATGATATCGCTTTGAAAGCCATGTTTCACCGTAGTCTCAGCACGGAACTACAAACCGAACTAGCTTGTAAAGGAGAGAATTCCTCTTTTCCTGAATTTGTCACTCTTGCCATTAAAATTGATAACCTCATGAGACAAGCTCCGAAACGCAAGGGCAGCAGGGGAAATCAGGGCAGTTCACAGATTCCAGTCACTGTCGAGACACGCATTCACGATGAACCTATGCAACTCAACGTCTCCCGACTTCCTGAAGGGGAAAGGGAGAGGCGTCAGCAACATCAGTTATGCTTTTACTGTGGTGAAGCAGGCCATCGCAGTCTAGGATGTCCACACAAATCCCAAGTTGTTCCCAGGGTAAATATCGAACATTTCTCCTTACTCAGTAACAAATCATTTACCTTACCCATTACTCTCAGGACTGACACATTGTTTCTTGAATTAACAGCGATGATTGACTCTGGAGCTGCTCTGAATCTGATTAATAAAGACATTGTCACGAAGTATAACATCCCCATACAACCATGTACCCCACCTATCAAAATCAAGGGCATCGATGACACACTCATTGGAGAGGGGATCACTCATCAAACAAAAACTCTCACACTTAATGTTGGTTTGTTGCATCAAGAGTCTATCACATTGTATATCGTTGATTCCCCCAAATTTGAGATCATCCTGGGACATCCCTGGCTATCTATTCACGACCCTGACATTTCCTGGTATCATGGCGAGCTGACTCGTTGGTCCACATTTTGTCTAAATCACTGCTTCCCCACTGAACCCCAACAATGTCTCACAACCAGCATTGAAAGTCCAGATACCCTCAACACTGTGAACATCCCCGCCTATTACTACAATCTTTCTGAAGTCTTTAGCAAAACCAAGGCCGCACAGCTACCACCACACCGACCCTGGGACTGTGCTATTGATCTGCTTCCCAATGCCATGCCTCCCAAAAGCAAAGTTTACCCTCTCTCCCGGACTGAAAGTCAAGCAATGGAAGACTATATTGAAGAGGCTCTGAACTCAGGTTTTATTCGTCCATCTACATCTCCAGCAGCTGCAGGGTTCTTCTTTGTGGAAAAGAAGGATGGAGGACTAAGACCCTGCATCGATTACAGAGGACTAAATAATGTGACTGTCAAATTTCGTTATCCCCTTCCTTTAGTACTCTGTGCTCTAGAACAGCTGCGGGAAGCCACCATTTTCACTAAACTGGACTTAAGAAGTGCCTACAACTTAATTAGAATAAGAGAAGGTGATGAGTGGAAAACTGCTTTTCTCACCACCAGGGGGCACTATGAGTACCAAGTTATGCCGTATGGGATGGCCAACTCACCCGCCATTTTCCAGTCATTCATCAATGAAATCTTCAAGGACCTTCTCAACCAGTTTGTGATAGCCTATATTGACGACATTCTTATCTACTCCAAGTCTGAGGCAGAGCATATCAACCATGTTAAAATCGTCCTCTCTCGATTACTCGAAAATCAGCTCTATGTAAAAGCAGAAAAATGTGAATTCCATGTTAATCAAACCTCGTTTCTAGGTTACCACATAAGTCACAATGGAGTAAAAATGGATGAATTAAAGGTTCAAGCAGTTACCGAATGGCCTCAACCCGTAACAGTCAAGGAATTACAAAGATTCTTAGGCTTTGCAAACTTCTACAGACGTTTCATCCGCAACTACAGCACCATAGCGTCCCCCCTAACATCACTTCTAAAAGGTAAACCCACAAAGCTAAGCTGGAATAAAGAAGCCACCAATGCCTTTATCACACTGAAAGAAAGATTCACCTCTGCCCCCATTCTGAAACACCCAGACCCCAGTTTACCTTTTATAGTAGAAGTGGATGCCTCCGACTGTGGAATCGGAGCAGTACTCTCACAGAGACACGGTCAACCAGGCAAACTGCATCCGTGCGCATTCTTTTCAAGGAAGCTAACCGCCGCTGAACGGAATTATGATGTGGGGAACAAGGAACTTCTATCCATGAAGGCAGCCATCGAGGAGTGGCGACATTGGTTGGAGGGGGCGGTCCACCCATTTCTAATCATCACAGATCACAAAAATTTGGAATATATCAAAAGTGCAAAACGTCTTAACCCACGTCAAGCTCGTTGGGCTTTATTCTTTACTCGCTTCCAGTTTACAGTAACCTATCGGCCTGGCAGTAAGAACTGTAAAGCAGATGCCCTCTCCCGACGTTACGACTTTCCCACAGAACGTCTCACCACAGAACCCATCCTTCCTCACTCTGTCATCCTCGCTCCAGTTTCCTGGGACATCATGGAGGAATTACAACAAGAACAACAATGTGAACCACGACCTCCTCACTGCCCTCATGACAAACAGTACGTACCACTATGTCTACGTCAACGTATCATGCAATGGATCCACACTTCCATTAGTGCAGGCCACCCCGGTATTTCTCGTACTATTCGTCTGCTACAAAATTCATTTTGGTGGCCTGCAATGGCCAAAGAGGTCACCGCTTATGTAAAGTCTTGTCAAGTCTGTGCCCAGTCCAAAACCCCTAAAGAATTACCCTCCGGTCTCCTACAACCATTACCCATCCCACAACGCCCATGGTCCCACCTATCCATAGACTTTGTCACTGATCTACCTCCCTCCGACAATTGTACCACGATTCTAGTCATTATAGACCGTTTCTCAAAATCCTGTCGTCTAATCCCATTAAAAGGACTACCTACCGCCATGGAAACAGCCCAAGCCCTGTTCCACCATGTCTTCAGAGTATATGGTCTCCCAGAAGATATTGTCAGCGATCGAGGCACACAATTCACTTCTCAAGTCTGGAGAGCTTTCTGCAAACAATTGGATATCAACGTTAGTCTCACGTCTGGATATCATCCTCAAGCCAACGGCCAAGTTGAACGCCTCAACCAAGAAATCGGCAGATACCTACGAACCTACTGCAGTCGAGAACAACATCGATGGTCTGAGTTTCTACCTTGGGCAGAATATGCTCAGAACTCTCTCACGCACACGTCCACAGGCCTGACCCCCTTCCAGTGCGTCCTGGGGTTCCAACCTCCCTTATTCCCGTGGTCTGGCGAACCTTCCTCAGTCCCAGCGGTGGACGACTGGATTCAACGTAGCGAGAGAGTGTGGGACAGTGCACACGTCCGTCTCCAGCGGGCCGTGAGAACACAGGAGTTCCAGGCCAACAGACGACGTCGCCCACCTCCTCTCTACCAACAAGGACAACAGGTCTGGCTCTCGACAAAAAACATCAAGTTACGGCTGCCAAGCAAGAAACTCAGTCCAAGGTATGTTGGCCCTTTTAAGATTCTCAAGAGAATTAATGAGGTAACTTACCAATTGGAGCTTCCTGAGAATTACCGTATCTCTCCCTCTTTCCATGTCTCCCTCCTCAAACCGGCCCACCCGAATGCTGACCCTGGTCATGAGACCCCAGAACCACCACCTCCTTTGGACATTGATGGTACTCCTGCTTATCAAGTGAATGAGTTACTAGACTCAAGACGAAGAGAGGGTCGGCTCCAATATCTGGTGGACTGGGAGGGTTATGGGCCTGAGGAGAGATCGTGGGTAGCCGCCCGGGACATTTTGGATCCATCTCTCATCCACGAATTTCATCGAGCCAGACCTGACCGACCAGCGCCACGACCACGGGGACGCCCACGTCGAGCTCCAGGAGTCGCTCCTAGAGGAGGGGGTTCTGTAATGCCAAAACAGCAGAGGGAGCCCTCACCTGAGTACTGACTGTGTTCCACCCCCTCTGCTTCTTCTGCACTCATTTCCTGTTTGACTGCTATTTAACCAGAGACCATTTTTGTACTCATTGCGAAGTATTGCCAGTTTACCTGCCTTACCGAGCGTTATTTCCTGTTGATCCTGCCTGTCTACTCTGTATGATTCTGCCTGGTTATCTGTTTCTCGATTTTCTGGATTACCCCTTTGTTTTGGTTGCCTTATTGGACTGATGTTTTTGCTTGGACCTTCTGCCTGTCTACTCACTCTTGCCTTTTGGAATTCCCCTTTGTATGTTGAAAGATCTGACTGCTACCTTGGTTTTGACCCTCTGCATGCCTTATCGTATTTGTTTGTGGAAACTGTCTTCAATAAACTTCCGCACATGGATTCTCACTCAGCCTCAGCGTCCGCGTTACACATAGACTTTGACAAAGAAATTGGTAACTTTTCTGAAGCTAAGCAGACCTTTTTTTCCAGAACAGATACCTTTTGAATCTCCAGGAAAAACTTATGCCTTGTTTTTTCCCGAGCTTTAGTGTCATGATCTATTTTTGTGTCTTATGTGTGACAGAACATTCAATAACTATGTAATGTATCTGTTATTGGCACAGTACAAACATGGCAGTGGGTTTGATACATGAAATCAGGCTGATTTTAACTGGGCCACAGGTTGACCTAGCAGCTGGGTACATTCAAACTGAGCAGTTTATAAGTCTATAGTTAGAATGAAACTAGATGTGATCTTATCAAATTTACATTCATCTGTATATAATATCTAACAGAATTACATTAAACAGTTATAGTTTTACAGAATAAAAGTGAAGTCATCAAAGCTATGGAATAATGGAAATATGGAATTATGGGAATTATGTTCCAAAATAAATCAAAACTGTGTTATAGTTTAGCATCTTCAAAGTAGTCACTGCCTAGAATTTGCAGACATGTACTCTTGACATTTTCTCAACCAACTTCTTGAGGTATCACCCTGGGATGCTTTTTAAACAGTGTTGAAGGAGTTCACATCTATGTTGGGCACTTATTGGCTGCTTTTCTTTATTATTTGATCTAAGTCATCATTTATAATGAAATAAATTAATATGGTGGCACAATTATATTTTTGTCTACAAAACTAATTTCAAACATTTAAAAATAAACCTTCATATCAATTGATTTTTAAGATCATGAGAAACATTTCAGTCAAGTGTTTCATGAAGCAGTGTTTTGAAAGCGCTCAACTAGACGTCAGTCTTTTTATGGATGTTTAACAGTTTACTGTTTACTTCTGTACTTCATCAGTACAGATAATAACAGATTAACAGTGTCTGGTAATCTTTATTGAGAAGGCAAACATTAATGTACATTATGCTAAGCAAACATTTATGAAAGTTGCATAAAAAGACTATAAGCAAATTAAAAGGCTTATCTAAAAGGCTGCATCCATGGACAGTGGCAAAATGTCATGAATGTGTAACTGTATTACAGGCCCAGACATCCACTAAATCACCAGAACCTATACAAGTTGTTTAAGCCCATGTTTCTATGGCGGAACGCCAACATCGATGCAATGAAAAATTGCTATTACTGTGGTGAACCAGGTCATCTCAATGCTACATGCCCACACAAGAAATCAAGTTCCCTTGAATCCAGGCTGAAGGTAAGTACCACAAACTATCCTTCACAGTTTTTTGTTGCCTGTAGAGATCTCCATTGGTGATCATGTAAAATATTTTACAGCATTAGTGGATTCATTAGTGAACCCATTGGTACTGGTATAACTCAACAGACTGTTCCCATAACCATCAAGATTAGACCATTTCATGTGGAGAAAATTTAATTGTATGTCAAACTCACCCAATCATGCTCTTATCCTGCGTCATCCTTGGCTGGCCATCCACAACACTTCTATATCCTGGAACAAGGGTGAGCTCATGCAATAGTCAAGTTTCTGTTGTGTGCATTGTCTCCATGTTGCTGTCTCCATGCCTTGTCTTACCACCAGTATTGCAAGCCTTGAATTCCTAACCATGATTCCCGAGGAGAATGCAAAATTCAATTAAGTTTAGTAAAGTCAAAGCTAATTAACTTCCTCCTCATCGTCCATGGGACTGCGCCATTGAACTTCTGCCTAATACAGCTCCACCGAGAAGCAAGACTTAACCATTGTCACACCCTGAGACCCTCGCTATGGAAACTCACACCGAGGAAGCCCTTGCATCCTGTTACATCCTTCCCTCCACCTCTCCAGCAGCTGCAGGTTTTTTCTTTGTGGAGAAAAAGAATGGAGAACTACGTCCATGTATCGACTATCGAGGCCTGAACTCTGTCACCTTTAAATACCGTTACCCACTGCCAATTATCCACTCAGCCCTTGGACAACTCTGTGAGGCTAAGATTTATACCAAGCTTGATCTAATAGAACTAATATAAGTGCATATAACCTCATCAGAATCAGAGAAGGAGATGAGTGGAAAACTGCATTCATCACCACCAGGGGGCACTATGAATATCTGATCATAACGTATGGACTGGCTAATGCCCCCTCTGATTTCCAGTCTTTTGTCAATGAGATTTTCAGAGACCTACTGAATCAGTGCGTAGTGGCCTACATTAAAGACATACTCATCTACTCTCATAACAAAGAACAACATATACAGTCAGGACAGTACTATCACATCTCCAGAAACACCAGCTATTTAGTTTTATATCTCCCACACCACGTTCCAAGGTTACAATATCAGCCACCAAGGTGCAGAAATGGATGTCTCTAAAGTAACAGCAGTTTCTGAATGGCCTTGACCTTCCACAGTAAAAGAACTACAGTGATTTCTGGGCTTTGCCAATTTCTACCCCTGCTTCATAAGAAACTACAGTATCATTGCAGCACCACTCACACCATTGCTCAAGGGAAAACACAAAAAGATGCCATGGAACGACGTTGCATACCAAGCCTTCATCTCCCTCAAGTAAGTTTCATGTCTGGTCCTATACTGAAACACCCCAACCCCAATCTTCCTTTCGTCATTGAAGTAGATGCTTCTGATTGTGGGATTGGAGTAGTTCTGTCAGTGTCATGGTACTCCAGGCAAGCTTTACCAATGTGCATTTTTCTCCAGAAAGATAAATTCAGCAGAATGAAACTTGTTTGAGGGGCAGCCCACCAATTCGAAGTTATCACTGATCACAAGAACCTTGAGAATATCATGGCAGCCAAGAGACTAAATCCACGTCAAGCCCGATGGTCACTGTTCTTCACCAGGTTAAATTTTATCATCACTTACCGTCCTGGCAGGAAGAATTGCAAAGCAGGTGCACTTTTACACAGGCATGATCCACCCCACATCCAACCTCATCTTGGATCAATTCTACCACCATCAGTCATCATTTCACCTATTAGTTGGAAATCATGGAAGAAATACAATGAGCACAACAGCACAAACTGTCACCACCTGACTGCCCCCCAACCAAGCACTTTGAACCACAACTACATCAGAGAACTATCCAATGGGTCCACACTTCATTGAGCACAGGTCACCCTGGCATCTAAAGAACAATCACTCTGGTAAGTAATTCCTTCTGGTGGCCATCTGTGATTCATGATTTTACTAATTATGTGCAGTCTTGTCAAGTGTGTGCATGATCTAAGACCCCCAGGGAACTGCCAATGGGATTACTCCAACCACAACCCATACCCCAAAGACCATGGTCCCACCTATCCATCGATTTCATTATCAAAATGCCAAACTCCAACGGATACACCACCATTCTGGTAATTATTCATTGATTTTCAAAATCATGTAAATTTGTGGTGGTGGCGTAGTGGGCTAATGCACACAACTGTTAATCAGAAGGTCATTGGTTCGATCCCCATAGCCATCACCATTGTGTCCTTGAGCAAGGCACTTCACTCCAGGTTGCTCCGGGGGGATTGTCCCTGTAATAAGTGCACTGTAAGTCGCTTTGGATAAAGTTTGGCAAGCATTCTGTAAGCAACTGGACATCAATGTGAATCTCACCTCAGGCTATCACTCCTAAGCCAATGGACAGGTGGAATGTTTAAACCAGGAGATTGGCAGATATCTTTGGAACTACTGTAGCCGTGAACAGGGGAAGTGGAGGGACTTCTTCGTCCGGCTACAGCAGGCGGTCAGAGTGTAACACTTTCAGGCTGACTGGTGGAGACGCCCCCACCCCAACTATCAGCCTGGACAGAGGGTCTGGTGGTCCACAAGGGATCTCTAGCTGCAGCAACCCTGCAGGAAGCTCAGTCACAGGTATGTAGGTCCATTCATAATTATCCGTAAAATAAACCCAGTTACTTACCAATTAGAGCTTCCTGCTAACTACCGCATCTCTCTTTCCTTCCATGTGTCATTGTTGAAACTGGTCCACCTGGAGTCTGGCCCTGGAATAACGGAACACGAGCCTCCACCTCCACTGGAGGTTGATGGAGCACCAGCGTATTTGGTCAAAGAGATCATGGACTCAAGACGACAAGGGAGCAAGCTGCAATACTTGGTGGACTGAGAAGATTACGGACAAGAGGACAATTCATTTATACTTTGCAATCTACACCTTAAGCTGCAGGAAACATTATTAGTGCAGCTGGGCTGTGAGCTGAGTTTCTTTCTCTCCTCATTCAGGTGTGAACTGCAGTACTGCTCTTGCGAGCCATCATTAGCTTCATATGAATTAATTTTACGTTAAATGACATCAAACTACTATTCGACAACTCCGATTTTTGTCAACAATTTTTTGTTGTTTATGTTGTCGATAACATTGACTAATCGTTTCAGCCCTAGTTAGTATGTTAAGTGGTTAAGTCTCAGGGTTAGCAACTGTTCAAAAGTGATAACTCCAAGGTTCGATGATATCACATGGGACAAATCCCATCTGTCCTGGCCATATGGCGATAAATATGTATTGATATTGATAATATATATGATACTACACAGAGACCAACAGTTTGAACTGGCACTCCAAGAGTGAATTACATTTTAAAAGTGAGTACCACTATGACCTATGCATTCTGGAGGGCAGAACCATAATGTTGCGATTTAAGTGGATGTTGTCATTTTTGCCATGATGTCGTGATATACAAATGTATACTTATTCATGTGAGACTTGCATTCTACTTAGTGCTTGGGAGACCCAGCCTTTAACACTATTTCCAAGCTGTTAACTTCTTTACTGTTGACTCACGTGCCATTGTGTAAATAATTAAGATGTAATAAATAACGCATCCTATCTTGACCAGAGCATTTAGCTAAAAGTGTCATACAGAAATAATGTATTTCCATTAATTTCATTGTTAAGAGCTCAAAAGAAAACAGGAATGACCCAACTGGCAAAGTTACTGTTATTAAATACATAAGGGCTGCCACGTAGATGTTGTTTTAAGTAACAGATACATTTTATGTAGAGAACACTGAAGTTACTCAACTAACCTGTAGTATTAGTTCCCTTACAAGTCAGTCACGTCGACACTGCATCAGTAGCTGGCACTATAGGAAATCCTCCTAGGAGTGCCAATCTATGAAGCTCTTTAAAATAACACCAATCTATTGAATCTGCACACCTTAACAGCAAGTGGATTATTTTCTCCTGCCTGTGCTCTGACAAACAGTGTAACTTTTATCATTTCCATGTTACAAATGCTATTGCATAGTGATAGTTGTTGTGTAATATTATGATGAGGGGGATGCTATATATCACTGATGTTTATCCATGTCATGCACAAGCTCTGTTTATCGCCTGGGTTGAACCCACAGTGATACAGCACTCGCTGAGATTGATTGTGTTCATTGGGATCATGACAATTGAAATCCTTTGCTCTTGGCTTGCTTTCTTGGAAAGCTGAGGCCTGTCTCCTCTACTTACAATATCTTTTGAGGATGGTATATGAAGCATAGAGAATTTGCTGATGATTTGTCACCAGCCTGAGCCTAGCGTCTCTTCTCTTATCTGTCTCAAGCAGTTTCACCTGTTCAGTGTGCCTGTGGCAATTTTCAGCTCACTCCAGCGTGCTGCTATCATTCGTGTTTGATGGAAATTTTTCGCTTGGGATTCATTAGTGAATACATGTACGCGATCAGCTGAGATGCTTATTGTAATTTCCCCTGCTGGCAGGAAAACTAGAAAATTTCTTTGCAGAGCTACATGAGCACCTTATTATGATTTGATACTCAGGATACTCATTTGAGTTCAGGTCACCGGCATTCCGCCTTTGCTGTGGTTTTTGAACACGGCCCAGCATGGATTGCTGCTCTGGACACCACGCGACATCTCTGTAGCACAGGACAGTTTCGTCCTGTTTTTACTACTGTTGATGGAGAATTAAGGCAACTCTGTCACCTAACAGCCCTCTCACTTCCCCTGCTGTTGTGAGGCTTGAATGAGTCTGCATTTGCAAGTCTGTTAGCAAACCTCCACACTGCCATGTTGCAACTCAACTCAAAATGTATGCAGTATTTCTTTCCCCAACATTCGAGAGGGGAAAAAAATCTGTGTCCACCCAATATAGCCCTCTCGCTTTTGGCGGCATAACGCAGGTCACTTTCAGTGCCTGTTCAACTATTGTTGGTAACTGCTAGTTTCAAAACATGGGTATTTAACCCTCTGGGGTCTGAGGGTATTTTGGGCCCTGGAGAAGTTTTGACATGCCTTGACATTTGTGCTTTTTTCAGTTGCTTAAAAGCATATTAATGGCTAAAGTCTGAGAACAATTTATTCTGCACAAACTGGGCTACAATAATATGTGAGCAACATGTGTGTACATGTTTGTATTTTTGAGAAAATAACGTTTTTGAATAAACTAAAATTTTAAGTCACTGAAATAAGGTCATATAACACATACTAAACATTTGTCCACATGTCTTTTGAGAACTGGATCTTGTAGCCTAGAGTTTTTGCTAAAAAATTATGTGAAAACCATCCTGATCACTCATTCATGCAAAACAATATAGTAATTTAACTTTTGTAAGATAATTTTAGTGTTGAAATATGCGAGTAGATGTGAATGATCATGAATATTAAGGTGATTCACACCTGAGAGACAATGACCCCACCCCTGGGCCTATCAATGAGGAATGTGACAGAAAGAGAATGAATATGAGGAGACTTAATGATCAAAATCAAGTTAAGTTAAAAGAAGTAATCTGACTATATATTTTCTTTACATAAAGACTTTACTTAATTTTAGACCTACACTACCATTAAAAGAAGTCTCTTCTGAACTCTTTTTACAATTTAAAAGAACAGTTTTCAATTTGAATATATTGTAAAATGCAATTTGTGATCAAAGCATAATTTTCAGCATCATTACTGCAGTGTTCAGTGTCAAATCATAAGATGGTGATTTTCTAATATGGGCATAATTAAAGTGCATTTTACTCATTTAACCTGAACACATATTTGCAAGCACAAGCTTTGTTGATGATAATGAGGCATTATAAACACTAGATAAAATATAATCTAAACATTCATATTATTTTTATATCATATTACATATCATATTTATATCATACAGCATACAATTTAAATACCTGCTTTAGCCAAAACAGCATTTAAATGTAACTAAAACTTGCTTATTAGGACATATTTCAAATGTCAATACTCTGAATCCTGGCTGGCAAGTCTAGAAACAGTCCCACTAGTAAAATAAAAGATAAAAAGTTTATATAAAATAGCATGTCAACTAATGAAAATGAATTGACTTAGGGCCTACTCGTCTGAAATTGTATCCTCGGCTGGATCAAGTCTCTCTTCAAAACACAAATGTTCATCGAGTCCCGCTCTTCTTCTGAGGAAAATGTTAACTCTTCCTTACAATCCTGGAGCTTTCTTGCCAGTGTATCATTACAAACGTGCAGTAAAATGAACAACATTTGTTTACAGCCTCACAGTGGGGGCGTGTACATTTGTATTGATCGTCTCAGCACATTAGCGTATGAATGGCACACTCTGCTGGTGGGTGGGATCACATTACAGATAATTAGATGGACCGGTAAAAACGGAACATCGCTTTGTTTCAAACAGATTGCATTGCAGGAGAATATTTGTTTTAAATTTGAATTGTTTTATTAAAAAGTAGACATTTAAAGCATTCTTTAGACATATGTTTCATGTTTGTGTGATAAGGATTCACAGAGTTTCAGTTCATTTTTGTGACGTGTTTCAGATAAATGCTCTCAAACCCAGAGACTGCTGAAAACTCACCCTTTTTATTTTCTTTATTTTACAAAAGCACAATGTTTCATTGTTATTTTGAGTGTACACAAATAAAAGTAGACCCTTTATAGTCTCTAATGATGTCTTACACTTATCTGTATACCCAAAAATGACGGAGTATTTTAAGTTGTTTCTGCTGTAATGACGAAAATATCCAGCAGGACGCGCTGGCGCGTCCGTCGACACCAGAGGGTTAAGGCATTCACAACGCTCTCTTTTGGCCTGAAGAAGACCCGGTAATGTGGCTCTATCACTTGATTGTCATGTTCTAACATAGCAGGATGGGCTTTCCCTAATCCCTTTTGCCAGGTTTTAGAAATGTGATTTTTTTTGTCTCTCTCTTTCCAGGTTCTTCAAAGTTGATTTCTTTATATTCACTGGTGTCATTATGTATTGGCTATAGTTCTCATTACCTGTCGTTCCTTGACTCCTCTTTACATGAAGAGTAATGTTTTTAATGTTTGCTACTCTGTTGGATAGTGGCAATACATTATTCTGTCAGTCATTGACCATTCTGAACTCTAGTATTTCTGTGCAATGTTTCACTACCCTGTATGGAGTGTCATTGATCTATTTCCTAACCATATGTGGTTACTGAAGTTCTCTCTTTTCCCTCTTATTTTTCAAAATGGATGTTAGACTATGTCAGGGGTTTTCAAACTTTTTAATCACAAGGAACCCCAAATATGATGATTCCATGCAGTGGACATCTAAAATGTAATGGTAACTATGTATTTTTGAATAAATAATTGTTTATAAATGTAATGACATGTAAAGAAACGTAAATATGAATGAATGTTTCAATAACAATTTTCTTTTATTATTTGGCAACTCACTATAGCCAAAAATAATTCTCACAATTAACAATTATATGTAGCTTCTGTAGTTTTTTGTATTTCTGAACAATTAAAAACTATATACATTAACTGAAAAGGGTACATTTTTTCACAGTATTAATGCACTGCTAGAAGAAAAGTTAAACCTGAAGGGCAGCATTTGTATATTCAAACATGTGAATCAAACTAAACAACACCACATTCACTGATTCAAGATGTCCTAATGGGATGGATGAGCCTGGTGGCTTCTACACAGTTTGTCAATGCATGGTTTCATTTTAGTGAGAGCCAGGCGCATGTCACTTTCGACCTCCAGACTTGCTTGGAGTGAAAATCCAGCTTCACACAAGTAGGTTGTGGCAAATGGTAAAAGACACTTTATTGCCTTCTCAGACAAAACAGGGTAGTCCTTTCTCACAGACATCCAAAACTCTGACAGAGGAAGGCAGGGGAACTTTGTTTTCATCTCTCCCTCATTTGTCAAATCAATCAGTTGCTCTTGGGCTGCTAGATCCAGATGAGTGCCAATCCCTGGTGCAAATGGGTTTCTAACACAGTCCAGGTGGGTGTTGTTCAAATCAGGGAAATATTGTTTAAAATATCCCTGAAGATGTGACAGGTGAGACTGGATTATGGGCATGATGTTGTCAGCAGTGGAGGAGATGCACTCCTGGTTATAGAGAGGAAACATTTCTGTAACTCCCTCTTTCAGTTTGCTTTCCCACAGAGACAATTTATCTCTGTTAAACCTTATCTTGTGCATTCAGTATGTGAACATTGTGCCCTTGCATGCTCTGATTGAGGACACTGAGATGCTGGAAAAAATCTGCCATGTATGACAACTTCAGTATCCATGAGCCATCTTCAAAACAGCTGGCAAGCTCTGACTTTTCACCAGAGAGAAACTCTCTCAGCTCTTTGTGCAGTGCATACACGCGATTTAACAGAGCCCAGCGGGAAAGCCAGCGTACCTCTGAGTGAAGCAGCAAGCTCTCATAATCAGCACCGAATTCTTTGAAGAGTAAACCGAATAGTCTGTGTTTCAAGGGGTGTGATTTTATATAGTTCACAGTTTTAACTACATCCCTCAGCACGTGATGCAAATCATCATCAATGCGTTTGGCCACAAGAGCCTCACGGTGAAGCATACAGTGTGTGGCAACAGCACTGGGGGCTTTCACTTTGATCAGGGTCACCACACCACTGCGCTTACTGGTCATAGCGGCAGCACCATCAGTACACACTCCAACACACCGAGACAAGTCTATTGAATTGACCGTCATTAACTGATCCATCATATTAAATATGTCCTGCCCTGTGGTTCTGCCTTCAAGGGGTCTACAAAAAAAGAAGTTCCTCGAAAAATGTGTCCTGCCCGAGGAAACGAATGTAGACCATAAGCTGTGGTTGATTTGCAACATCAGTGCTTTCATCCAACTGCAGTGCAAAATATTCACTGGCTTGCACTTGTTCTAAAAGCTGCGAAGCAATATCATTGGACATGTCACCTATACGTCTGCTCACTGTATTGTCCGACAAAGGCACACAATCTACTTTTCGTGCCGCTTCCTCTCCAAATAACTCCCTGACAACGCCTTTAGTAGCTAATAGGTAATAATAATGCTTCACCAATCAAGTGCGGCTTCTTAGCACGTGTGATGTGGAGTGATGCCAAATATGATGCCTTTAAACTCCTCTCAGGGACCGATGCTTATATATATATATATAGTTTTTCGTGGACCCCCTAGCTCCCTCTTGCAGCCCCCCTGGGGTCCGCTGACCCCAGTTTGAAAACCCCTGCATTAGGCTATTATTATTGCTATTCATAAAGTTTCCCCCTTTTACCCGGTATAAACTTTCACACAAAATTACATTTTAAAATACTCGTAATTGGATTACAGTTACTTTTACATGATTACATATTAATCAGGAAAAAACAGTAAAATACTTTATTGATCCCCACCTAATTGTTCTTTTTTACTCATTTATATCAGCATACCCTCTTCTTAAAAGTGTTTTAAGAAAAGGGGAGAAGGGAAGGTTACTAGCCTTTGGTCAGGTTGCTATAATTACATTAAAAATGGAGTTGTCTCACTCAGCATTTGACCTCTGTTCAAATCATTTCACTTTTAAGGAGACACATTTTCAAGTTTCAAAAATACAGTACACTCATACTCTCAGTGGTGCCTAATATTGTGTAGGTCCCCATCGAGCCACCAAAACAGCGGCAACCCACATATCTGAACAGCATTCTGAGGTGCTATTCTTCTCACCACAATTGTGCAGAGCAGTTATCTGAGTTACCGTAGACTTTGTCTGTTCAAAGCAGTCTGACCATTTTGACCTCTCTCATCAACAGGGCATTTCTGTCTATTGAACTGCCACTCACTGGATGTTTATTATTTAAGGCACCATTTGGAGTAAATTCTAGAGACTGTTGTGCGTGAAAATCCCAGGAGATCAGCAGTTACAGAAATACTCAAACCAGCCTTTCTGGCACCAACAATCATGCCACTGTCAAAATCACTAAGATCATATTTTTCCCCATTCTGATGATTGATGCTCCTGACCCATATCTGCATAATTTTATGCACTGCACTGCTTCCACACGATTGGTTGATTAGATAATCGCATGGATGATTGTGGTGCCAGATGGGCAAGTTTGAGTGTTTCTGTAACTGCTGATTTTCACGCAGGAACGCAGCTACAATTGGTGTTTTACATGAAAAGCCTTTGGTCTGGTTTACATGCACTTAAGGAATAACATAATTCAGGGTTGCAGAAAGCTATTTAACACACCTTTCTGCAGTTAATCCAGGATGGACTTCAAAGACACTAGTCATTCATCATTTTGCAAAGACGACATATCACTGAATTGTTTCCTTTTAAATTAAAGAATTCCCATACTTTAGAGGAACGAGTGCGTGCCGCCTTGCACTTCTGATAGTCTGAGGAGCCAGTCGTGTTTCTAATACTCTCAGGCACCGCCATCTTTGTTTTGAGTCTGCCGAATCGACGCGCATATTTTGCGGCGACGTATTTTTTGCGTAGACGTCATCGAAGACTTCGACGCGCTGTCCCAGCCCTAGTCTCATGGCCATCCACCTGATCTGCTCTGGTTTTCAGGGTATTCTGGCCGTCCGCCTGATCTGCTCTGGTCTCCTGTGTCTACTGGCCATCCACCTGATCTGCTCTGGTCTCCTGGGTCTCCTGGACATCTGCCTGATCTGCCTTGGTCTCCTGGCCATCCACCTGATCTACTCTGTCTCCTGGGTCTCCTGGACATCTGCCTGATCTGCCTTAGTCTCCTGGCCATCCACCTGATCTACTCTGGTCTCTTTGGTCACTCGGCCGCCCAAGACTTTTTGACAAATTATGGACAAAGTTTTCCTCCTGTCCAATGCATGTTCTGTTCGAATGATGTTTGATATTAGGAATAAACTGGCCATGTTTGTCATCAGGTATTCCCAAAGATTTCTTCAATTATTAGGAGCCTTATGAAAGATAAATATTATCTGGTATGTAGTAGGAAAAACAAACATTTTCACTAGCACAGTCCCAACTCAGTAAAGTGTTCTATTCATGGGAACAGTCAGAATATTATAACTAGTCTTGATAAAATTATTTTTTTTTTTTTTGCTGCACATTATTAAAGGTGCAATATGTAAAAAGTTTCATGTAATAGTCGCCTTTTTTTTGCCAATATGTGAACGGCTTGTAACGCAACTTAAAAAATGAGCCATTCCCAGACTTCCTAGGTTTCCCATTAAAGCCTGTAGACTGATTTTCATGCGAAGGGAGCAGCTCAATTTTGCCGGGAAAATCCAAAGGATGTGATGTTTATGCGTGCTCCTGAAAGCCTTGCGTCAGACAGTAGTATCTCTTCCGCTATTCAACAGTGACAACAAACTGCAACACTATGTACTGTTATCTTAGAGATGGAATCCAGCAAATGTCTGGCTCCCAGCACAACACAGACTCCTACACAAAGTCAGAGTAAGTAAAAAAAATATATATATAAATAAATATATATATATATATATATATATATATATATATATATATATATATATATATATATATATATATATATATATATTTATTTATTTATATATATTTTTTTTTTTTTTTACTTATATATTTATAAAAACGGAGTAGCCCATAGGCTACCGACAGCAAAGAAACTTATTCTATAGGCTAGATTATTTTTAAGACCCATGTCTATTTTTACAGGCTGTATGCAGTATGTGCAAAGCCAAAGCACAATGAAATAAGGCAACTTATGATTTTGGGGGATTACATAGGCTATTGTCCGTTTTCATATTTGTCAGTCAACTTTTCAAAATACATTCGGGGTTACACTCAAAACATTCGGGGCTGAAGCCCTGGCAAAATCGGCTGACGTTGCGTCTGGCAGCCACAGGTGTCATTAATAACAAGGCTTTCTGAATCTTACATACTGCACCTTTAATGAAAAATAGTAGCCTAAACACATTTAGAAACTTTAACTATAACTGCCACATTTGTGAAAAAAAGAACAAAAATCTAATAGGTTCCACCTAACAGATTAGCATATTTAATATGAAACTGCAATATTTTTGTCAAAAGACTACTACTGTTAGTGCTGTAAAATCATGAGCAGTTTTAATAAGGGTGATAATGTGTATTTGAAAAACCTTTATTTTGGTGCATGTCAAAATAATACAGCAGAGCAGATCCCTTGTGCAAATCTCGCCACACTCGCACAAAACCAGGCTTCAGTTATGTTGCACAAACGCGCATCTCAGATGAGAAGCATATTTAGCATGTATAAAGTGCCAAATACGAGATGAATATCATTCATTTTGTTTTGGCGGCCTGAAAATTTGCTTGGGTTGTCATGAAAAAGTTTTCCTAAATCCTAAACATTACAATGATTTTAATAGGAAAATCTATTTTGTGTACCACAGAAGAAAGAAAATACAGTGCTTTGGAATGAGACAATAGAACCGTAAATGATTGGTTGGTCTAAAACAGTGGTTTGCAACCTTTTTTTTGATGAATAACCTCCACTCTAAAGTCATGTGGCATATTTGTACCAAAAACAGTTGTACCAAAAAC
This sequence comes from Moxostoma hubbsi, assembly GCA_032164185.1. Taxonomy (NCBI): domain Eukaryota; kingdom Metazoa; phylum Chordata; class Actinopteri; order Cypriniformes; family Catostomidae; genus Moxostoma; species Moxostoma hubbsi. The sequence continues at coordinate 5,547,507 of JAVLUX010000083.1, read as the reverse complement.
ATAAAACACAAAACTCAATATTTGTGTTATTTGCTGAATTAGCTTGATGCAACTTCTATGCGTTGCATAATTTTAAAGTTTTGATAATAAATTCAGCAGTCCATGAATGTGAGACCAAACCTTGCGTTTCTCAAACAGATGGAGGGCTATATCTGGGGCATTTAAAATGAACATGTGAAGACAGAAATTAATAATAAAAGTGATATTGTTCATTATTTCAAAAATAAGTGAAAAGACCAATAATACTGCATATTTTGTCCCACTGAAATGCTCATTCTACATTTCAGCATTGATTTTGAGTTGGATGCAGATGTAAATTTACTCGTATCAACAACAGTATGGCAATCTATAACATCAATAAAAAGTAAATCAATTATTTTTTTTCTTACACTCAAAAACTTTTAAGCTATTTTGGAATTGCCCTTTTGAAAATTTTAATTTATTCATTAATTATTTATGTTTGTAGTTTTAACAATGGTATTTGTAACAAGACCATCATTAACAAGCACATGGAAGCATGGATCTTCACTACCAAGTAGGGCTGGGCGATATGGCTTAAAAAAAAAATCTCCGATTTTTTCACACCAAACCCGATTTTCGATTTTAATCGATTTTTTTATTTCTATTTAAAAACAAACTACAATCGACAAAGAAATTGCTCAAAACAAATATACTCTTTATTTTGTTCTGATTTTCCCTTATGCAGTTTAATCTTAATGTCCCCTTGGGGCATAAGTGTAACAGGAAACAAGCCTCAAAACATGCTTGTAAACGAGATGGCAGGCCCTGCCATTGTAAACAGTGAAAATGTAGCTAGCTTATCAGTTTTCTAATAACTTCAAACTTACAGTGACACAATGCACCTTCAAAATAACTTAAAATATAAATAAAAAATAAAATTTGTGTGTCCCTCTTTGATAAAACACTTTTGGTCAAATAAATGTAACAAAAATGACAAAATTAGATGTATTACAAAAATACATACTTTTAACAGTGGTATTCATAAAGTGCAAACACAACTTTCAACAGTTGTTCTGAATCCCTGAAATTGTAAACAAAATGAAACATCTGCATCCATTACTTTAGTTTCAACATTCTTCTTTTATGCATTTTTAGCCAGGAAGACAAGCCTGTCTACTACCACTGGCTTGAGGCATGCCCGGTTACATGTAACAATTCCCCCTCCCACACTGAAAAGCCTCTCTGATGGGGCACTTGTAGCAGGGACAGACAAGTATTTTTTGGCCAGATTACTGAGCCTTGGGAAGTTTGGTTCGTGACGTTTCCACCACTGAAGTGGATCAGTGTCTGGGTCAACCTCAGGGGTCAGTAGGTAGGTTGCCAGCTCTGTCTCTACTTTCACTTCCTCTGGTTGGTGAGAAGATGGCTCTGGCACATTCTTCTTGAAGAAAGCAGCTAAAGTCATTTTCTTATTGGGCGGAGGATGTGCTTCTCCTTGGCACACCTGCACAGCTGGACCAGGCTGCTGAGGCGTACTTTTTTCAGCAGGCAGAGACATCAGCTCAGTGACAGCTCTTTTTTTGATTTGTTCCACCTTGTCGGGGTCAATGTAGGTTGTACGGAACCTGGGGTCCATCAGTGAGGACATGTCCAAGAGTTCATTCTTCAAAGGGTCGCTGTATTTGTCATCAAGATACTGCATTATGTTTCTTTTTATTGTTTTAGTGAGTTCGGTGTCTTCCTCCTCTGGCTGTAGGAGATTGGTTTTGAACAAATGCAGTACCGGTTTAATGTAGGAGACACTGACATAAGCCTCCCCAGACAGGGCGTCTGTAAATTCTTGGAGTGGCTTGATAGCTTTATTTACGGACTCTAAAACTTCAATATCTTGCCAAGTGGGGACAAGATGACGGCATTTCTTGTCGGACCCCAGGACACGGACTATGGCCTTCTCCTGTTCAAGAAATCTCTCCATCATCTTTTGACGTGAACCCCATCTGGTTGGGGACTCCGTTACCAGCTGATGACTGGGTAGACCAAGCTCAGCCTGTACTTCACCCATCTCTCTTCTTTTTTTCCAACTATAGGAAAAGGCAGCAACCGCCTTTTTACAAACCCCAATGGCACGATCGATTCGTGGGTCTTTCACACCATTCTCTTTACAATAAATAAATAAAGAAAAAACAAAGAAAACTATTTTTAGTGTCACTATTGGTCAGTGTCAAAACAAGTCTTTTTCACATTTCCACATGTTATTAATGCACACTAAGGGCGCACACACACACACACACACACACACCATACACACACTATACACACACACACACCATACACACACACCATACACACACACACACCACACACACAATAATACACACACAATTATGATTAATCATGCGTGTTCATTTTGTGCAATATGTTTTGATTTCATTAAATTGCATTAATTACAACATGTAATAATTGGGCTGGCCTGTTCATGTGTAAAACAAAATCAACATCACTTGAATGCATAGCCATTAGACTCTTACCTATAGCGTTGTGCAGTTTATGTCCAAAGCACTGGAGGTTGGGCCACTCATTGTCTCTCAGAGCTTTTAATATGTTGGTGCCGCTGTCTGTTGTCATACAGATGAGTCGTTCTTCATCAAGGTTCCATGAAGTCAAAGCATCTTTTAGCCCCTGCGCAATTATTTCACCTGTATGGTCATCGGGAAAGTACGCTGTTTGAAGGCAGACGCTTCGCAGAGTCCAGTCGTCAATATAATGCACAGTCAAACTCATATAGGGCTGCATCGTTCGACTGGACCACAGGTCCGTTGTGGCGGAGTAAAACGACACACCCTCCAGCTCTCTAGCGATCTTTTCACGAGTACTGTTGTACAGGCGAGGCAAGGCAACTTCGGCAAAATATTTGTGGCTTGGTAGCACATACCTGGGGTCGACAACTTTAAGCATGTTAATAAACCCCGGCTTTTCCACAGTGTATATGGGCACCATATCTATTGCTATATATTTCGCCACTGAATCCGTGATTGTTTTCCACCGGGGCCCTTTCTTGTCATAGGGGATACAGTTCGAAAATCTTTCTAAGACCGTAGTTTGTTTTTTTGCGGGTGTGTCTGTGTTTGAACTGCGGTCTTGTTCATTTCGTTGAGAAGCACACACCTCCCACTCGGCTGCATGCCTCTGTTTAAGATGCTGGAATAAATTTGTTGTGCTGCTACCTTTGGTAGCAACAGCTTTTAAACACACTTTGCAATGTGGCGTTATTTGTTGTGCGTCTGACACCAAAAAAGCGAACCAATTCCAAACAACCGATGAAACCGAGCCTTTCTTTGGAACGAGCTCATCCTTGTTAACTGCCATGTTGTCTGTGTGGCTGTAACGAGAGCGGGGGGCGCGCTGAGCGAGCCCATTCTGAACTACGGAAACCTAAGGGGAGCGTCGGTGGTGGAAGTTAAAGAGAAAACCGATTTTCATTAAAAACAAATCGCCCGATTTTCTTTAAACGTCAAATTCGAGTTAATCGATAAAATCGATTTATCGCCCAGCCCTACTACCAAGCTAAGATGTAACATGATTTCTATAAAACAAACTATGGCATATTTGTAATTATAAACAATAGACCTAATACATATAAAAACAAAATATAAACATTTATTAGTTGTAACAAAAATGTTTTATAGGCCATCACTCCCCTAATGTTGTCTATGACTAGAGCTGAAGTAGTGATATGATAATATTTATTATCAATCTTTTTCTGCCTGAAGTGCAGTTAGTGTTACTATAGTAAAATCAAGAGTGGTTATGTAGAATTCTGTGCTGAATTCAAATGGTTTCCACTTCTCATGCCTTGCTTCTAACTGATTCTCGCAAAGCTGTACATTTAAGGGCTCTTTGCGTTCACGCTGCTCTGTCCATTGAGCCGTATCCATCTAGAGCCATACAGGTACGTTAGCCAAGGTTGTGCCTCGCCTGTGTATTTGACGCTGCTAAACCAGATACTTGAGATGCATCGCTAGACTTCAAAATCAGATGAACCATGGTACAAATGCGTACCAACACGTACAATTGAGAACCAACTGATATATCCAAGTCTAGATAAACATTTTGATGCAAAGAGAAACTTGACGATAGATTTGATTATTATGACTGATAAACTTCCCCCATTTGTAACCTATAGCCCTCCTCTCTCCTAATTTGCTCTCAGTGCCCCCTGATGAGAACTTATTGGCTCTGTGCTAAAGCTGGTTACCATAATAAACAGCCCAGACAATCTAAAAGCGCATTTTGGCATGCTTCCAGCATCAAGATTGGTTTGCGTCGTTAGACATTAAGGATGCATACTTTCACGTCTCGGTTTTACGAGTTTTTGCGAGTTGGTGTTCTTCCCGAGGCGAAGACCCCCAGAGATACGCAATTGGTTCAGTGCTTTCCTTCCTGCAGGAGAGGATGGAGGAGCAGCTGTTCCCCTCCACCTTGAAGGTATATGTGGCCAGCATAGCGGCATACCATGACGTGGTGGATGGTAAGTCCCTAGGGAAGCACAGCCTGATCATCAGGTTCTTCAGAGGTGCCCAGAGGCTGAATCCTCTTAGGCCACATCTCTTCCCCTCAAACTATGTGCCCAAGGTTCCCCCGATCCCCTTCAGAGATCAGATGATGAGCCTGCAAGCGCTGCCCAGGGAGGAGGCAGACCCAGCCCTGTTGTTGCTGTGTCGGGGTCGTGCTTTGCGCATCTACTTGGACAGCGGAAAGGGAATGCTGTCTCCAAACAGAGGCTTGCCCACTGGATCATGCATGCCATCGCTTTGGCATACCAGGCCCAGGCCGTGCCCGCCCCTTTGGGAGTTTGGCATCATTGTGGGTACTGGCCAATAGCACTTTTCTAGCAGACATCTGCAGAGCAGCAGGCTGGGCTACACCCAATACCAAGTTGAGTTGGTTTCGTACCGTGTTTTTTCAGGTACGAACAGGTAAGTTTGGTAATATGGAACAGCTGGCCGGGTGTATCGCTTGCGTACAGCACCTTTCCCCTCAATGAGGCGAAGTCTTGTGCTTCTTCCATGCGAGTGGCCTTGTGGCTCACGAATTCGGCGGAGGAATTTGCCTGCAGACCCACTACGGGTACTAATATGCCCTGTTCTGGGTTAGGTGCTCCACAGGTGCCGATTACTCCGGTAACCCCCTGTCTTTTCCACAGTACGGTCTCCCTGTCGGCAGACCCGCGTCTCCCTTGTAGAACTCCTCCCTTTCGAGGCAGGACCAATCACCATGCCTCTTCCATGTGCGGCTGGTGAGCCCACGTGTTGTATTGCCACATGTTACCTCCCCTCTGGGAAGGATGTAGTGTCCGTTGGGACTTTCCCCCCTGAAAGAATAGGAAAGGAAAAGAACACCTTCCCCAATGCGTATAATAGCGTTAGATGGCCCCAGCTGAATCTAATACTCTATGTAGAGAAAACATAGAGAGAAAAGGCTACAGCTGGTACAACTTGCTTCCATGCTAGTTATGTTCCTATCTACAGGAACTACATGACGTCTTGTGGGGCGTTGGGGGAGGTTACGTGCGGACTGATGCACCTGCTATTATGCACGCAGCAGCTTGCTTGCACCTGCATCGGCAGTTCACGTAACACGGTTCTCGCCAAATCTCACTGGCCTTTTCTCAAATATTAGAGATGTTTGGAGCTCCCAAGAGTGACTCCTAGTGTCACTACATCGACACAATATCTCGTTCCGTCCATCAGGGAACGGAGGTTATAATAGTAAACGAGAAAACAAGATTTTTCTCCTCTTTAAATATGTTCAGTTCTGATGAACTTTAAACAAAGGAAAAAGTAAATTCAATAATTAAGTCTTATGAAAGTCCAATATCTGTAAAGAATAAAGTCCTACTGTCAGAATTTTTTGAACATAGCCCTACAGACTTTTTACAGATGTTATTGATGTTAATATCAGTAAATTTACATCTGCATCCCAACTGAAAATCAGTGCTTTGCTGTCAAATGTGCATTCTATGTGACAATGTGCAATATTGCAATATTGTTATTACATTATAAACTTCATCTGCAATTCAATAAAATTGAAATAAGTATTTCTTTTTTAATCTTTACATTCCTGATAAAACTGGCAAAAGGAGTTTGAACATCATCTGTAGTAGTATTGTTCTCAATTGTTTTGATATATGATATGGAACTGCGGGATCATTAATCAAAGGTGGTTAAAGTCATTAATCAAAGTGTCTCTTGCAGGCATTTTTAAAGACCTGATGATATGGTTTGACAAACACAATTTTCTTTTCTGTGTTGGCATGCTTTCAATTGATATCAGGAAGATATATTGGCTGGACAAATCGAAGAACCTGTCTTATTATCTAACAGACTTCAGTTTACATCACAGCAATGCAAACACATGGGGTGTTTCTCAATGCTAAGAATGGGTTTGTGCTTTGTCTACTTTGAAAGGGAGAACTCAGAAAACTTGAGGACATAAAACGCATCTGTGCGGGTTTTGAGATGTGCTGCGATATGTAGCTTTAAGAACCTCTTAACTATTTTTTTTTTAATTGGGTGATGTCAAACAAGTCTACAAGCACATAAGAACGCAAAAAGAACGGACATTGAGTAACAGACAATAATTGCTTCTTGCTATTGCTAGTCGGTGACCTGTGGTATCAGGAGAAGGGACATCCTAGAAAGCATCTGATTATTTCAGGTTAATTTTCCCTAAATAGGGTAACTGTAAATTTGAAATGCATTTGCTAAAAGTTTATTTTGTCAACTTTTAGGAGCTACCACACTAGCATACAGATTACTTCAGCGCTAACAGACATGCACTTAAATATTTCATTGGGTCTTCAACATCAATGTTTATTTCTTAAAGATGTTTTCTGTTGTGTGAGTAATCAATGTCCGAGTTATCAAAAATACGAAGAAAAAATTTCTGTGGCCATGCTAAAGCCTTGACGTGTGAGTTAGTTTTTTTTTCAGTGTCATTTCAGAAGAAAACTCAGCTGGAAAGACCAGCTTACAGCAGCATGAATTTTCAAGATGTTCATGCCTGGTTACTGCTGATTAGTGCTGGTCTAAACAGTCAAGTTGGTTAAATGATTAGTTCACCTAAAAATGATAATTCTCTCATAATTTATCTTGATTATTAATGATGCTAGCATTTGTGCACCAACCAGTGTTTACATATACTCATAGATGCAGAGGTTTTGTCCGCACATAAACAGATGAGTCCGTGTAGCTGGATAGCCGAGTCGGGAATGTTGTTCTGAATCCACGTTTCAGTAAAAATGAAATTACAGCATTCCCTTATCTCTTGCTGAGTGTTCATTCAGTCTAAACAAGTCCAGTTTATTGTCCAGTGAACAGCCAGAAGAAGCAATGGTACAGCTGGTTTAGTGGGATTTCCTTGTCTGGGTGGCTGCTTGTGTGAGCCCAGAGTCCCAGGACTTGTAAGCCAAAGAATGCCATTATTGGCAAGCTCCACTGTTAGCACTTGTGCCAGTTGCCCACTTCCCTTAGCGGGGCAAGGGCTGCCTCTATGACCTTCACGAAGACGCGAGGGGACAGGGACATGTCAAGGGGAGGTCACAAGGGGAGGTCCTTGTACTGATACACCTGGCCGTCGAACGTGAAGCGTAGGAAGATTTGGTGTCGAGGCAAGATAGAGGTATCTATGGTCCTTCAGGTCTACCACTGCTAACCAATCTTAATGCTGGACACAAGATAGAATGTGAGCATTTTGAACGGGAGTTTGTGCAAGGCCTGGTTCAGTCAAGTCCAAGATCGGTTGTAAGCCGCCACCTTTCTTGGGTACGATGAAGTAAGGGTTGTAGAAACCCTTCTTCATCTCGGCTGGAGGGACAGACTTTATTGCGTCATTAAGTTAGAGGGTCGCGATCTCTGCAATAGGGTATTGCCGTCTTTGCCATGCATTGAGGTAAAGCGGACTCTGCCAAAAGGGGGCGGGGGCCTGGCGAACTGAATTGCATAGCCGAGTCAGATGGTCCTGGCCAGCCAGCATGACAGGTTGGGAAGTGAGAGCCACACACCCAAGCTCCGTGCAAGGGGCACTAATGGGATAAGCTTTGTCTACCTCCTGCATCTCGACCAGGTTTAGCCAAAGATGCCATTCCTGGACCACGAGGGTGGCCATCGCCTGCCCGATTGTCCTTACTGTGACCTTTGTGCCCCAGAGGGTGAGGTCGGTCACCTAGCGCAGTTCCTGCAAATCTTCAGGGTCAGGACTATCCAAGTGCAGATCTTTGAGTGCCTTTTCCTGGTGAACTTGCAGGAGGGCCATGGCATGCAGGGCGGAGGCAGCCTGTCCAGTGGCGCTGTAGGCTTTGGCAGTCAGTGAGGACATCATCCTACAGGTCTTGGAGGGGAGCACCGGGCAATCCCGCCAGGTGGCAGCGTTCTCGGTACACAGGTGGAGTGCAACCGCCCTGTCCACCTCGGGGACCTCTGAGTACCTGTGGGCCGCCCCACCATCGAGGGTAGTGAGAGCATCAGTTGCGGGCAGTGAAAGGTGCCCTCCACAACCTCATCAGCTCATCATGCACCTCCGGGAAGAAAGGAGCCAGGGGTGGGGGGGGCTCTGAGTGGTGCCCAGGCCCGAGGAACCAATCGCCTAGCCGTGAAGGCTGTGGGGAGGATTGAGGGTTCCTGTCCAACCCCAAGCTGATGGCGGCCCAGGCAAGCATGTCGGCCATCTGGGCCATCCCTCTTTAAGAAGGAAAACATCACGGCCCAGACACAAGAGGCAGCGTTTGTGACCATCAGGAGTGGAGAAAAATCTAAATCTTTACAAAGACACGCCAGCTGTGTATTGCTCTTTTAGAGAAAATAAACTATATTAAAATATTGTTTTTAGCAGCGCTGTCGAGGCACCAAGGGGCAAAGCTGCACTGCCGTGCAGAGAAGGAGAAAGCCGCTGATATGCACCATAGATCCAACAGCATAAGCTCTGCAGAGGTGAGTGGAACAGTAAGTGATCTCAGATTGCTGATCGCAGAACCGCTCTGCTCCGAAGAAGGAATCTGAATGAACAGAGGCAGGAATACCTCCCTTTATACCCATATGTCCGGGGTAGGGACATGTAAATTCTGTCTGCCAAATTTTTATTTTCTCAAGTTCAGAGTTAACCGAGACCTTCAAGAAAGTCCCCTAGTGCCGCTTCACTCGACACAACGTCGAAATGAGCGACAGAGAAAGGAGGAAAGAAGATGCTGCATCAGTAGCTGACACTATTGGAACCGGATACCACAGCACCATGCTACTGATTCACATGCACAAAGCTAGTATCGTTGAAATAGTCTCCCCAGTGACATAGTCCAGGGGTTTTCAAACTGGGGTCCGCAAGAGGGAGCTAGGGGGTCCGCAAAAAACTTGACAGAAAAAAAACATTATATATATATATATATATATATATATATATATATATATATTATAGTGAGATTATAATTTTTTTACATAATTAATTTTTTAACCTAAAGATGTTAATAACCAAATACACATACACTTTCGTGATGTATTAGAGTGGTTCCTTGTAACGTGTTTATCCCAAAATATTTTGCACTATTTACATTTTGCACTTATAGTAAGGTGAACGGAGCAATATTATTCAAAAATCTGATGGAGAGATTTTTGAATAATCGCGCTCCTGGAAGAAGTTCGTGTCAATCTGGCTTGGCGAACGCTAAACAAAAAACTAGAAAACATTACAAATCTTACATTACATTTGGTTTTACCTGTATGTTAAAGCAGGGAGTCAAGAGACCCAAGTGTGTTCTCTGTCAAGAGATTCTCTCCAATGAGTGCATGAAACCATCCAATCTCAAATGCCAGTACAGCAGAAACATCCCAGTGAGAAAAGTCCACTGACTATTTCAAACATCAGGAGTTGTGTTTGGCCCGGCAGACTAGTACTTTTCGGCAGCAAGCATTGGTCCCTGAGAGGAGTTTAAAGGCATCATATTTGGCAACACTCCACATCGCGCGTGCTAAGAAGCCGCACACGATTGGCAAGCATTGTTATTACCAGCTACTAAAGAGGAGTTATTTGGAGAGGAAGCGGCACGAAAAGTAGATTGTGTGCCTTTACAATACAGTGAGCAGACGCATAGGTGACATGTCCAATGATATTGCTTCGCAGCTTTTAGAACAAGTGCAAGCCAGTGAATATTTTGCAGTGCAGTTGGATGAAAGCACTGATGTTGCAAATCAAGCACAGCTTATGGTCTACATTCGTTTCCTCGGGCAGGACACATTTTTCGAGGAACTCTCGAACTTTTTTGTAGACCCCTTGAAGGCAGAACCACAGGGCAGGACATATTTAATATGATGGATCAGTTAATGACGGTCAATTCAATAGACTTGTCTCGGTGTGTTGGAGTGTGTACTGATGGTGCTGCCGCTATGACCAGTAAGCGCAGTGGTGTGGTGACCCTGATCAAAGCGAAAGTCCCCAGTGCTGTTGCCACACACTGTATGCTTCACTGTGCATCTCAGTGTCCTCAATCAGAACATGCAAGGGCACAATGTTCACATACTGAATGCACAAGATAAGGTTTAACAGAGATAAATTGTCTCTGTGGGAAAGCAAACTGAAAGAGGAAGTAACAGAAATGTTTCCACACTATAACCAGGAGTGCATCTAGCAGCTCAAGAGCAACTGATTGATTTGACAAATGAGGGAGATATGAAAACAAAGTTCCCCTGCCTTCCTCTGTCAGAGTTTTGGATGTCTGTGAGAAAGGTCTACCCTGTTTTGTCAGAGAAGGCAATAAAGTGTCTTTTACCATTTGCCACAACCTACTTGTGTGAAGCTGGATTTTCAGCATTGAAAGTACTTCACTCCAAGCAAGTCTGGAGGTCGAAAGTGACATGCGCCTGGTTCTCACTAAAATGAAACCATGCATTGACAAACTGTGTAGAAGCCACCAGGCTCATCCATCCCATTAGGACATCTTGAATCAGTGAATGTGGTGTTGTTTAGTTTGATTCACATGTTTGAATATACAAATGCTGCCGTTCAGGTTTTTAACCTTTCTTCTACCAGTGCATTAATACTGTGAAAAAATGTACCCTTTTCAGTTAATATATATATATTTTAATTGTTCAGAAATACAAAAAACTACAGAAGCTACATATATTTGTTAATTGTGAGAATTATTTTGGGCTATAGTGAGTTGCCAAATAATAAAAGAAATTGTTATTGAAACAGCATTTCATATTTACGTTTATTGTAAAATTAATTGCAATATGTCTTTACATTTATATAAAATTATTTATTAAAAAATACATAGCTACCATTATATTTTAGGTAAGGGGGTCCCCTGCATGGAATCATCATATTTGGGGATCCTTGTGATTAAAAAGTTTGAAAACCCCTGGCCTAATGAAAAGAATAGCCTTAAATAAAGAATAATTGCCTAATGAAGAGTTTGAGTTTCATGATAAATGAAGCTAAATAACACATTGAAAGCCTGATGTTCTTTACCAGCGTGTCAAATTACACACACAGCAAAGTATTCAGAGGCAGCTAAGTACGTGCACTGACAGAAGAAGTTTAATTGCAGGTAGCGAATATAATGTGCATGGTGGGTAACTGTAAGAAATGCTGTTAGACAAACTTGCACTTGAAGAAACACACTTTCTTATATATTTAAGAACAAATGACAGAAAAGTCTATGTGCATTTCTGACGTGCTGTTTGTTTGGAGGCATGCAGTCTCGTGGAACACGCGTATGTAAAGGGTTCAGATACTTGCGTGACAGTAAATGGTAAGGTGGTTATATATGTGTGTTTTTTTAAACTTTGTTATTTTAATTGTTTTTTATTTCGTTTGAAGTGCAATTTGAATTTTTTTGTTTTTTGTTTTTTAAATATTAAAAAAACATATTGCATAAAAAGCATATAATTTTTTCAAAATCACTAAAGCAAGAATATTCACTGATCCCTCAGCAGGGTGGGTTGACTATGTAATTGGATATTGTAAAATAAATAAATAAAAAATAAAAAAATTATATAAAAATATTGTGAACATATTTCTTGCATATCGCCCAACCCTAGAAGGGAACAAAACAAATGTATTCACACACACTCAAAGTCATTACCCTTCCGAAGCAGATAAACTTAGTCCTGGGATGAAAGGTAATAAAACACCAACGTTAAACCCACAACAACCCACAATAAGTGATGTATTTTCCTGGACAGCGAAATACCCAACCGGTGGCCCATGATGGAGAGAATGCACGGATGAAGTAGTTTCATTGCCAAAGAGTTGTTGCCCTTCACAACTGTTGAAAAGCCATCTTTCAAAAAGTTGAAAAACAAACATTTTAATTGGACTACAGTTTCAGATTAATTTAAATTTTTAGTTAAAATAAAAAAAAGTTGAAATCTAGCTGCCTAACTTTATTGTGTAGGCTGCTTTGTGATAATTATGATATCGTGGCAACTGGCAAGTCTAGTATTCAGGTTGATTCAATTGTATAAAATATTTTTTGACTTGGGTTAACATTTTTTTAGGTTTTGTCCTTTTCAGAGTTTGGCAGCTCGTTACTCCAGTCTACTTTCAATATATGGAAAGGAGCAGCCTGGACATTCTGCTAAATGTAAGAAAATTATATGTGAGTAGGACGAGATGATGACACAACAACTTCAGTGAACTAATCCTTCAAATTAGGGCTGTCAATCGATTAAAATTTTCATAGAATTAATTACATGGTGTCCTCATTAATTAATCGCGATTAATCGCATTTAATTGCATATACAAATATTTGCTGAGAAAGCTCCTCATATAACAATAATTCAATATATAATGTTGAAATAATTATACATAGTTATCTTTAAATATATACACACATATATACATTATATATATATATATACAGTATATATATATATATATATATATATATATACACTCACCTAAAGGATTATTAGGAACACCTGTTCAATTTCTCATTAATGCAATTATCTAATCAACCAATCACATGGCAGTTGCTTCAATGCATTTAGGGGTGTGGTCCTGGTCAAGACAATCTCCTGAACTCCAAACTGAATGTCAGAATGGGAAAGAAAGGTGATTTAAGCAATTTTGACCGTGGCATGGTTGTTGGTGCCAGACGGGCCGGTCTGAGTATTTCACAATCTGCTCAGGTACTGGGATTTTCACGCACAACCATTTCTAGGGTTTACAAAGAATGGTGTGAAAAGGGAAAAACATCCAGTATGCGGCAGTCCTGTGGGCGAAAATGCCTTGTTGATGCTAGAGGTCAGAGGAGAATGGGCCGACTGATTCAAGCTGATAGAAGAGCAAGTTTGACTGAAATAACCACTCGTTACAACCGAGATATGCAGCAAAGCATTTGTGAAGCCACAACACGCACAACCTTGAGGCGGATGGGCTACAACAGCAGAAGACCCCACCGGGTACCACTCATCTCCACTACAAATAGGAAAAAGAGGCTACAATTTGCAAGAGCTCACCAAAATTGGACAGTTGAAGACTGGAAAAATGTTGCCTGGTCTGATGAGTCTGATGTTTTCTTGGCACACTTTAGGCCCCTTAGTGCCAATCGGGCATCGTTTAAATGCCACGGCCTACCTGAGCATTGTTTCTGACCATGTCCATCCCTTTATGGCCACGATGTACCCATCCTTTGATGGCTACTTCCAGCAGGATAATGCACCATCTCACAAAGCTCGAATCATTTCAAATTGGTTTCTTGAACATGACAATGAGTTCACCAGTGTTAATTTCGTCAGACGAGACGAGACTAAATATGTTCGTCAACGACCTTTTTTCCATGACTAAGACGAGACGATGACGAGACTGCACCAATGTCCAAAAACGCTGACTAAGACTAAATTAACATGCATTATTGTTGACGAAAAAAGACGAGACTAAAATGTTTTGCATAAAATAAAAACTAAGATAAAATCTCTCTTCATTTTCGGATACAATCGTCTCTACTTTTTCATCATGAGATAGAATATTCAGCTGTTACGCCTTCAAAATATTCCGAATGAGTTCGCGCTGTTGCCCAAGTAACGGTTACAGGTCTCATACTCCTGTGGCTGCAACACGAATCTACATGGAGCAAGAACACAACAATCATAGACAGTGGCGAACACGCGACGAGCGCCGACGACATGCAAGGTAGAAGGAAGAGGCTCGATATTTGGTCGCATTTTAGGTACAATGATATTGACAAAAAGTCAGAATGTGTCATTATAACTGACAGGAAGCACTGCGGATAAACAATACCGGGAAAAACACCACCAACCTTAAGCGACATCTAAAGGCTAACCACCCACACATTCAGGGAAGTTAACTTAAATTAACGTCTCATAAGCTAATGCTGATTTTAGGCATCTACGCTGTAAATTAACCAGTTAGCTATGGTGTTGTGGCACATACATTATGCAGGTTATATATATTTTATGTTACTTATTTGCTTAATAAAATACTCTTCAGAACAAGTTCATCATTTGTGAATGTGTCTCTTAAATCAGAAAACCAGACACGTTTAACAAAGTGAATTCAACAAATCATTCAACAAGTGTATTTTGTCAGGTAATTATGACATTTAACCAATATTTGAGATGTGTGAAACATTATTTGACTGAAATGGTTATCTCAGAATTAATCTCAGAAATTATTTATTTAAAAAAAGACTAAAATGTTTTGAAACTTGACTAAGATATATTGAGTTTTCTTTTGACTAAAACTAGACTAAAATGACGAGACTTTTAGTTGACTAAAACTTGACTAAGATCCTTAAATTCTCTTTTGACTAAAACTAGACTAAAATGACGAGACTTTTAGTCGACTAAAACTTGACTAACAAAAAAAGATATGTGAATGACTAAATATGACTAAAACTAACAAGGACATTTGGCACAAGACTAAGACTAAGACTAAATTAAAAATAGGTGACAAAATTAACACTAGAGTTCACTGTACTAAAATGGCCCCCACAGTCACCAGATCTCAACCCAATAGAGCATCTTTGGGATGTGGTGGAACGGGAGCTTCGTGCCCTGGATGTGCATCCCACAAATGTCCATCAACTGCAAGATGCTATCCTATCAATATGGGCCAACATTTCTAAAGAATGCTTTCAGCACCTTGTTGAATCAATGCCACATAGAATTAAGGCAGTTCTGAAGGCGAAAGGGGGTCAAACACAGTATTAGTATGGTGTTCCTAATAATCCTTTAGGTGAGTGTGTATATATATATATATAGTGCATTCGGAAAGTATTCGCAGTTTCTCCACATTTTGTTATGATACAGCCTTATTCCAAATTGATTAAATTCGTTATTTTCCTAAAAATTCTACAAACAATACCCCATAATGACAGCATGAAAGAATTTAGTTTGAAATCTTTCCAAATGTATTAAAATTTAAAAACGAATAAAATCACATGTACATAAGTATTCACAGCCTTTGCTCAATACTTTGTTGAAGCACCTTTGGCACCAATTACAGCCTCAAGTCTATTTTTGTATGATGCTACAAGCTTGGCACACGTATTTTTGGGCAGTTTCTCCCATTCTTCTTTGCAGGACCTCTCAAACTCCATCAGGTTTGATGGGGAGCGTCGGTGCACAGCCATTTTCAGATCTCTTCAGAGATGGTGTGTGCCTTTACAAATCATGTCCAATCAACTAAATTTACCACAGGTGGACTCCAATCAAGTGAATTTGTCAATAAGTTCGAGATTTATTATGAGGGCTTGTTTAAGGACCCGTCGATGTACACCTGCGTCAGACATGCTTGTGTAGCGTCTCGGGTGCGTTGTGTCATAAATATAACATTTTTAGGTCACTGTGTCAAGTTAAATATAGTTTAATACTTAGAACACATCTTGAGTGTTTTGAACGCAAGAACGTAATGCATGTTTGTGTTGTGTGTGTCTGCTGAAGTGTTGTTTTGTTCACTGTATAAACTGCGCGTTGCCCATACAGCTGAAGTTTCACTTACTGCCCTCTGGAGTAAACAGGTGGTACTACAAGCTTGTATTTCTCAGGAATCTTCCTTATTACGGTCCAGGGGCATTGCGATTAATTGAGTAAATTTTTTTTAACACGTTATTTTTATAAAATTAATCGCACGGAATTAACGCGTTAAATCGACAGCCCTACTTCAAATGTATGTTTTTTTTGCTTGTCTGCTCTTAAAATAGTTCTTAAAATCTAAAGGTTTTAAAACGGATTGTTTTCATAGAAGTGGGCTGCTTTATGAATGTGAACTCATGCGATCAGCATTCAGAAGGCACACGGCTGATATCTGAGGGCACATCATGAACTCATATTTTGAAAATAATAATGAAGAGATTCATGGGATGCATGCTGCAGCAGACAATACCTGGCAGTTACAAAATAAATCAAACATGTGCTGCCTATTTTATCATAAAAGTGTGCCAACAATGTGGCAATATGAAATATGCAATAAACTACTGTAAAAACATGTTTTCATTTTCTAAAGGTAATGTGAGTTGTGCTTTCCAGTGCAAAACTCACCACCATGACACTTAAAGTGTGTTTGGCTAGGGTGTTCATTTTGGTAACTAGGATGTTGATAGCGTGATCTGGGTGTTTTAGATCTTCAACAGATGTTGGGTGGCTTGTGTCGAAGACCTTTTATTGGGCATCAAAAACAATATTTGCGTTGTTGCAGTAGAATTAATTTCAGTTGACGAACAAGTCTTCATCCTGTGTTTGTGCAGTGATACGAGCATGCATCTTGGCAACAACATCAACTTCACAGGGAAGGCCAAGGAAGGTCAGCGAAGGCCATGAATGCCACCAAAACAGACAAATATACGCTATAAATTGACAGACAATGTGCAGTCTGGATAGGGAATTTATAGTTTGATAAATTATTCTGCTGATGGATGACAGAAATTCCAATTCATCACAGAAGCATTTTGTCTGTGACCAGGGAGCGCAGAGTTGTCAAAATCTTTATCTCCAATGTAATTGGGTTGTTTCGATTTGTGGAAGAGGTAAATGCATCCCTAATTAAGTTTACAAATATGAAAAACCATTGCGATTGTTTTAGGAGTCCTCTGGACAACTCATCATTGTTGTTGGTTTAGGAGCCACTTTTAGTGATAAAACGCTCTATGAATTATTCTAAGATAAAAAATTAGGATTCCTAAAATTAGTTGTTTCACTCCCCTAATTTTTTACATTTACTCCTAATTTTCCAAATTAGAAATAATTTTAACCTTGACATGTTATTAAAAAGATGTTACTAAAAATTATTTTTATATTACTACACTTTATATACTACTACGCTTTAAACTTTTCAGTCTTTTTCAATAAGCATGTGACAGCATATCGTGCAGTCAGACATAATGTCACACAGTGTGTCATAGCGATATCAATGCATTCATATCGTACAGTCTGTCAATCAACAATCGTAAAGGACTATTTTAAATCATACAGTGTGCACCTGCCTTTAGAGACAGATAATGCAGAGTTTACACTACACGATTTTAAGCCCAATTTTCGATTACCGACAGTTTTGTGGAGATCGCCGACATCACTTCTCACGTGTACTCTGTTGTGAAACGTAATTTGGAGTCCAGGCAGAGTCATCGGGGATTCATCAATAGTGAAATGTTTTGAAATGTGTTCACACCTGTCGCTGATTACTCGTGTAATTTGAAAACACTACGACTTCCATGACAAGACAGACAGTTGTGTTAAATGAACACTACCACGATGCAACATCTTTGAAAGTTGTGTAGTGTGTAGGAGGCATAAGAAGACAAAGAAAGTGAACAGTTGTTGACATTTGCAGATAATGTGTAGCTTGCTTTCAAGTGGCAGAAGAGTAGTTTGCTAAAACTCCGCTAGCTACACAGTAACGTTTGCGTCTTGTAGTAACAACTAAAATACAGTTGTAATCAGCTAATACAATATCTGTATGTATGTTATTTATGTATGTTATGTATGTATGTATGTCTGTGTGACACACCATAACACCTAAAGACAAAAGTGACAATATTGTTAGGACCTCCACATGGAAGGCCCCCAATATACAAGGTTATCCCCAATATGCGAAACACTCAGGATATTACAATACACAAGACATACTGTTGCTATTTGGTGATCTGAGTGATTTTTAGAATGTTGCTAGAATGTTTGTAATGGTTGATAGGCTGCTGCAAGAGTGTTTTGGTTGGTTGCCAGGGGATGCTGTGCAGTTGCTAAGGTTTTCTGGGTTGTTGTTAGGGTGATCTTATTGATATGTAAGTGCTTGCTTTCTGACACAAGTCAAAAGAGCCCAAGCGCAAGTCTTTATTCAGGCATTTCCATCATCATGTGAATGGTTACTGTTGTCTTTTCTTTTTACCTTTATGGTGCTGCAAAATCAAGGTTAGAATGAAACTAACTGTCAAGTGACCAATCATGAATTGGCACATCACTACAGCTATTCAACCAGTATGGTTTTTCTGTCCTGATGAGAAATTTGTGTTGAGAACAATTTGATTGTTCGGTACTAACAGAAATGCTACTGGCACCGTTACTCAAAGTGCTCAGAACCGTTTAGCCTGATTATGGTACATATGGCTTGGAGTACTCCTTCAAAGTATTTGTGATTTTTTATCACATGTATTATCAAAATGGAAAAATGCCTGATCACCTAATAGCAATAATAGTAATAGCACACCTCTCCTCAACAAGCTGCATGATTTGAGGTATCATTCAGAATCATGTAGCACAAATGGTGCGGGCCGAGTTAAAATCTGAGGTTTAATACCAAGTGTTGAGATGTTTTCGAATCAATAATCCTAATAATGAATAATAATAATAGTGACACTTGCCTCACTGGCTGCTCTCAAGGTTGCACTTCATGCAACGGGCTGGTTTGAGTATTTCTGTAACTGCTGATCTTCTGGGATTTTAACACACAACAGTCTTTAGAATTTACTCATAATGGTGCCAAAAACAAAAAAACATCCAGTGAGCCGCAGTTCTGTGGATGGAAATGTCTTGTTGATGAGAGAGGTCA
This sequence comes from Moxostoma hubbsi, assembly GCA_032164185.1. NCBI lineage: Eukaryota > Metazoa > Chordata > Actinopteri > Cypriniformes > Catostomidae > Moxostoma > Moxostoma hubbsi. Next base: position 5,528,493 of record JAVLUX010000083.1, on the reverse strand, counting down.
GAGAATGTCCAGACTGGTTTGAACTGACAAAGTCTACAGTAACTCAGATAACCGCTCTGTACGATTGTGATGAGAAGAACATCATCTCAGAATGCTGTTGTGAGATGCGGGTTGGCGCTGTTTTGTTGGCACAAGGGGGACCTACACAATATTAGGCAGGTGGTTTTAATGTTGTGGCTGATTGTGTATATTCTGAACTGGTAGTATAATATTTATGGAATTACATTTGTAAAAATTGTTAAAAAACAAACAAAACAAAAAACATGCCGATACTTCACAGAGTCAAGCTGACCGTTTTTTTATTTTTTTTATTTGATAGGCAGTGCCTCACCTCAGTTTGTAGATGATATGAGGTCCAAGGTTATGTACGTTGATACCATTCATTAAGAGTTGTTATAACAGCCAACAACTGCACAAGTTGAGCCTGAAATTCATTTTTACTCTAAGTGACGCTTAAATGATTGTTGTTCTCCTCTGGATCGCTCGTTTTGGCAGTTTTTACAAAAAATACAAAACAGGCCATTAGAATCATATTGGCGTCGCCCAGTGGTTGCTCAGGAAAAATGTGGATACACAGAGTTTCTCATCTTGTTCTTTCTTTATTTTCAGCCCTACGTCTTTAAAGAAGCCACAATACTTAACGTGCATACACAATACAATCATGCTGCCTAATATATTTTCATTTCTACATTTTACAATACATTATAATACTAAACCCATTCGTGGTAAACCCTTTTAAAGGGTATACTATAAGTAGCACATGGGATTTGGTGTTAAATGTGTGTTTTAAGGCATTATAGTCTTTAAAGGTTTAACTATAAAAAGTATTGTTATTATAACTGTGTGCAAAACTATATACAAGAACATACAACTGATTATTATGCAAGTGTATAGAGGCTTCAAGCAATTGCTACACTCCTTTCAAAACGTCTTGGTACTGGTCTGATAACAGCTCGAAAGTTTCAACCAGAAAAAAGTGTGTTGAATCATCACTTAAGTCTAAAAACAAAGAAATTATACTGCTAAAACATTTATGACCACCAGCATTATCGGTCAAATTATCCTGGTTATAATAGCCTTTGTTTCTTTTTATTCAATGCTCAACATTTACAATTGCAAACTAGCATGTTGCTCAGTAGCTATAGTGGCCCATGCAAATATTTGGCATTATAATATAATGCACATTTGGCATATGCAAGTAGCCTTCCAAAAAGGAGCAGCACACATATGTCCTGAATTGGTATCTAAATTAATTATCAAAGCTCAAAATGTACACTAAGGCGTAATGTGGCTCACAACATAATGAATATATTGCATATTATAACGCATATCTGCCAAATGCAGGCTTACTTACACAAAAACTCCAAACAGCAGCACTCTTATGCCGATCTCGACAGCAAGATCACGCATGTATTTCCTCCGGTCTGGCGGAGACATCTGCATTGTCTTCACACAATCCAAATTGTATTGAAAGGAACCAGAAACCTGGGAAGTCAGCGGTAGTACACCGTTGTCCTAAAGACACGACACGCTTTTGAGTCTGGCACCAGCAGCAGTCTAACCCTTTGTGTTCATTTGAAAAATACCCGGCGCTGCCAAAATGTCTCTTGTTGCACTTCAAAAGCAGTATGTACAGTACGGGAGTTTTTTCCCCCCTCTTAAGGTGACAAGGAATCCTGTAGCGCGCTTGAGTGAAAGCAGACGTGTTGTGAGCCGAGCATTGGACGAACCAGACGTCAGCCTCCGAGCCAGGTGATGCTTTCCACTGAGAAGTGCTTGTGTTGTAACGCGCGCTCTCCGTCTCCTAGACATTAATTTGGCTATGGGCTCTAGATAAATAATTCGTTTAGTGCATGTTGATAATGACATTCGAAACACTCGAATATGGATTTTAAGTATTTTGTGGAGTGTCTAGACTATTCTTCAAAAGCTTTACAAAATCTATAATGTATACAGTCCCATGATTCAGTGATAATTTTAGATGGTATACTGTACATTGATACAAACGGATTAACATTTTCCTATATGATCAGACATACCTTTTCATTCATTTTTAAAGCTCAACATTTAGCCTTGCACACGTGTTGTTCACTATAGTGCGTATTCTGTATTGAATCTAATGCATTATATTGCACATGCAAATTAATGCACATCTGTCAAAAGCAAGCTCCCAAGAGCAGCACTCGAATGCTTAATCGGAAAAATGTCCTGGTTAGATCAGACATATATTAAATACATTTTCAAAGCTCAACATTTACACTTACATGAATTTAAATTTGCAATGCAGTGTGTGCATATATATATATATATATATATATATATATATATATACACGTACACATATATATATATATATATATATATATATATATACACATATACACACACACACACACACACACACACACACACACACACATACACATGCACACACCGATCAGCCACAACCACCTGCCTAATATTGTGTAGGTCCAGAGTGGTTATCTGAGTTGACGTAGACTTAGTCAGTTTAAACCAGTCTGGGCATTCTCTGTTGACCTCTCTCATCAATAAAGCAGATTGTCCACAGAACTGCTGCTCACTGGATGTTTTTAGTTTTTTTGGCACCATTCTGAGTAAATCCTAGAGACAGTTGTGCATGAAAATTCCAGCAGATCAGCTGTTACAGAAATACTCAAACCAGCCCGACTTGCACCAACAATCGATTATCTAATCAGACAATCATGTGGCTGAAATGGGTCAGGAGCTTCAGTCAAACCATCAGAATGGGGAAAAATGTGATCTCAGTTATTTGGAACGTGGCATAATTGTTGGTGCCAAATGGGCTGGTTTGAGTATTTCTCTAACTGCTGATCTCCTGGGATCTCCTGTCCTGCATGCGGAAATTGCAGTCCTTCTACTGAAGGACGCAATAGAGCCTGTCCCTCCAGCCAAGATCAAGGAGTTCTATAGCCCCTACTTTGTACCAAAGGTGGCCAATCTTGGACCTGCGAGCGCTAAATCAGGTCCTGCGCAAACTCCCATTCAGGATGCCGATGCAGAAGCGCATTCTGTCATGCAACTGGCATCAAGATTGGTTTGCGGTGGTAGACCTGAATGATGTGTAATTCCATGTCTCGATTTTGCCTCGACACAGACCGTTTCTTCGGTTTGCTTTCGAGGGCCGGGCATATCAGTACAAGGTCCTCCCTTTCGGTCTGTCCCTGTCACCTCGCGTATTTACAAAAGTCGCAGAGGCAGCCCTTGCCTCACTAAGGGCATCCGCATCTCAATTATCTTGATGACTGGCTGATTCTAGATAACTCTCAAGATCTATTGTGTGTGCACAGGGACATGCTGCTCACACACCTCATCCGATTGGGGCTAAAGGCAAGCTCTCTCCAGGGCAGAGCATCTCTTTTCTCAGGATGGAGTTGGACTCGGTCGCTATGATAGCGTGCCTCATGAACGAGTAAGCCTAGTCGGTGCTGAACTGTATGAAGTCATTCAGGGAAAGAACAGCAGTTCCACTGAAACAATTTCAGAGGCTCCTGCGCCATTCAGGTTGATGCATGTGAAAACCATTTCAGCACTGGCTTCAGACTCGAGATGATACCCGATATGGGCATGGCAACACGGTACTTATCGCATGGTTATCATTCCTGTCTGTCGCCACACGTTCAGCCCTTGGAAGGACCTTGCATCTCTGCGGGCAGAGTTCTCATTAGAACAAGTGTCCAGGCACATTGTCATCACGACAGATGCCTCAAAGTTAGGCTTGGGCACCATCTGCAGTGGGCGTGCAGCCCAAGGTTCCTAGACATGATCTAGAGAGTGTTTGCATATTATCTCCTTCAAGTTGATGGTGGTATTGCTGGCCCTGCAGAGGCTTCTGACGTTGATCCATGCATTGGTCCGGATGGTTTAGGTGGTTTACGCTCACGTCACATGTCGCAACTCTCCTGCCATGTCCTCCTTTGGAGTCAAGTCGTTGCAGTCCACTCATATTCCAGGCAATCTCAACCATGCAGCAGATGTGCTATCATGGCAAGTGACATTCAGGGGAGAGTGGAGCCCATGTAGTTCAGCTGATTTGGAGTCGATTCGGTGAAGCACAGGTAGACCTGATTGCTTCCCGGGAGTCCTCCCACAGCCTGCTGTTGTACTCTCTACACCTTGGCCCTGGGGCCTTGAGTGAGCCTGCTTGCACAGATTTTGCGCAAGGTCAGGGAGGATGAAGAACAGGTCATGTTGGTGGCACTGTACTAGCCCAACCAGACTTGGTTCTCGGAGACCCACTCCCCACCCTCGATTTGAAGGTGGTGGGTCCGTCATGGTCTGGGGCGGTGGGTCACAGCATCATCGGATTGAGCTTGTTGTCATTGCAGGCAATCTCAACACTGTGCATTACAGGGAGGACATCCTCCTCCCTCATATGGTACCATTCCTGCAGGCTCACCCTGACATGACCCTCCAGCATGACAATGCCACCAGCCATACTGCTCGTTCTGTGCGTGATTTCCTGCAAGACAGGAATGTAACAGGAATGAAAGTACCTGGATCCCAATCCCATTGAGCATTTCTGGGACCCGTTGGATCGGAGGGTGAGGGCTAGGGCCATTTCCCCCAAAAATGTCAGGGAACTTGCAAGTTGCTTGGTGGAAGAGTGGGGTAACATCTCACAGCAAGAACTGTCAAATATTGGTGTAGTCCATGAGGAGGAGATGCACTGCAGTACTTAATGCAGCTAGTGGTCACACCAGATGCTGACTGTTAATTTTGACCCCCCCTTTGTTCAGGAACACATTATTCCATTTCTGTTAGTCACATGTCTGTGAAACTTAGTTGTTGAATGTTTTTATGTTCATACAAATATTTACACATGTTAATTTTGCTGAAAATAAAAGCAGTTGAAAGTCAGCGAACACTTTTTTTGCTGAGTTTATATATATATATATATATATATATATATATATATATATATATATTAGTGCTGTCAAAGTTAATGCTAAATTTCTTTAACTTTAATTTTTAATGCTGTAAACACGTAATATGACACTTTGAATTTAACATAGTTCATGAGATGTTTGTTTTATGATCAACAAATCATGGTGTGATCAGAGGAATGTACATTTTATCAGGTCTTTCTGCTCTCCTGATTTGGAATTTCTCATGCTTCTGTGTCGACCATTCTGGCTACCGAGGGAATTCACAGCGGTCATTATCACTGCTGTGTACATCCCCACAAGCCGACACAGACCGGGCACTTAGGGAACTGTATGGCAGTATAAGTGAGCAGGAAACCGCGCACCCTGAGGCTGCGTTCATTGTTGCCGGGGACTTCAACAAAGCCAACTTCAAAACAATAGCACCAAAATACCACCAACATATCAGCTTCAACACACGAGGGGACCGGGTTTTGGATCATTGCTATTCTCCTTTCCGGGATGGCTACAAATCCCTCCCCCGCCCACCATTTGGCAAATCCGACCACTCTTCCATTCTGCTTCTGCCCGCTTACAGGCAGAAACTGAAACGGGAAGCACCCGCCCTCAGAATGATCCAGTGCTGGTCGGACCAATCAGACTCTGCGCTACAGGACTGTTTTGATCACGCGGACTGGGAGATGTTCCGGTCTGCCTCCGATGACGACATCGAGGTTTACGCTGATAGCGTAACGTGTTTCATCAGGAAGTGCGTAGAGGACGTTGTTCCGACGAAAACTATACGGATCTACCCCAACCAGAAACCCTGGGTTAACGGCGATGTTCGCGCGGCACTTACTGCGCGGACCACCGCTTTTAATTCCGGGAACGCGGAGGAGCGTAAACAAGCCAGTTATGCCCTCCGTAACTCCATCAGCACAGCCAAACGCCAGTACAGGCACAAAATTGAAGGACAGTTCAACACCACTGACTCCAGAAGTATGTGGCAGGGAATTAACACCATCACGGACTATAAACAGAATAAAAACTCCGCCACGAACACTGCTGCCTCTCTCCCGGACGAGCTTAATACTTTTTATGCTCGTTTCGAGGATAACAACAACACCGCCCTCGCGGAGAGAGCACTCGCGGCCGATACTACAGATGATGGTTCACTCTCCGTCTCTGTTGCGGATGTAACCCGATCCTTTCGACGGGTGAACATTTGCAAAGCCGCGGGTCCAGACGGCATTCCGGGCCGCGTCATCAGAGCATGCGCGAACCAACTGGCTGGTGTTTTTACGGACATTTTCAACCTGTCCCTCTCCCTGTCTGTAGTCCCCACATGCTTCAAAACATCAACCATTGTGCCTGTACCGAAGCAAGCCAAAATCACTTGCTTAAATGACTGGCGTCCTGTTGCCCTCACCCCCATCATCAGCAAATGCTTTGAGAGGTTGATCAGAGATCACATCTGCTCTGTTCTGCCCACCTCTTTGGACCCATTGCAGTTTGCCTACTGTAACAACCGCTCCACTGATGATGCTATTGCATCTACAATACACACTGCTCTATCCCACCTGGAAAAAAGGAACACGTATGTGAGAATGCTGTTTGTAGACTACAGCTCAGCATTTAACACCATAGTGCCCTCCAAGCTTGATGTGAAACTCTGGGCTTAAACAGCTCGCTGTGCAGCTGGATCCTGGATTTCCTGTCAGGCAGACGTCAGGTGGTTAGAATGGGCAGCAACATCTCCTCATCACTGACCCTCAACACTGGAGCCCCGCAGGGCTGTGTTCTCTAGCACTCTCCTGTATTCCCTGTACACACATGACTGTGTGGCGACACATAGCTCCAATGCCATCATTAAGTTTGCTGACGATACGACGGTTGTAGGTCTGATCACTGACAATGATGAAACAGCCTACAGAGAGGAGGTGCACACTCTGACGCGCTGGTGTCAGGAGCACAACCTCTCCCTCAACGTCAGTAAAACCAAGGAGCTTGTCGTGGACTTCAGGAAGAAAGACAGAGAGCACAGCCTCATCACCATTAATGGAGCACCGGTGGAGAGAGTCAGCAGCTTCAAGTTCCTCGGTGTCCACATTACTGAGGAACTCACATGGTCCGTCCACACTGAGGCCATTGTGAAGAAGGCTCACCAGCGCCTCTTCTTCCTGAGACGGCTGAGGAAGTTTGGAATGAACCAACACATCCTCACACGGTTCTACACTAGTACTGTTGAGAGCATCCTGACTGGCTGCATCACCGCCTGGTACGGCAATAGCACCGCCCACAACCGCAAAGACCTGCAAAGGGTGGTGCGAACGGCCAGAAACATCATCGGAGATGAGCTTCCCTCCCTCCAGGATATATATAACAGACGGTGTGTGAATAAAGCTCGGAGGAATATCAAAGACTCCAGCCACCCGAGTCATGGGCTGCTCTCACTGCTTCCATCAGGCAGGCGGTATCGCAGCATCAGGACCCGCACCACCCGACTACATGACAGCTTCTTCCCACAAGCAATAAGACTTTTGAACACATGATCTCTCACGATCAACAATCAGCACTGCACTTTATTAATCTTCATTCTGTCAAATATGTTCTCGCTCCCAATTCAGTTAGTGTATATATATATTTATACCCTTATCTAGTGTATGTGTATTCTACATTGTGTGTATTGTGTACATTTGATATGTAAATTGTTGTGTAGGTATGTGTACATTTGTTATGTAAATTGTGTTGTGTAAATGTTGTTATTGTAAAGTGGTTTATGTCTCGTCACTGTCATTACTGCAATGTTGCTCGGAACTGCACACAAGAATTTCACCTGCTGTTGCACTCGTGTACACAGTAGTGTGACAATAAAGTGATTTGATTTGATTTGATTTGATTTGAGAAGTGAGTCATTTCACGTAAATGCCCATATTGTAACATGCATTGCATCCGGGAAAACGGTGGGAGGCATTATGCTGAGACCTGCGCCAAGCATTTTATTAATGTAGCACAGCAGTAGAACATGCCCACAAAGCACAGATAGAGCTTATAACTTTGTAACATGATTGCAAGAGCAAGGCAGCTGCCATTTGAACACCTGCCTTGCACTGTGAGGCATGGTATGACATGCAAGGAGTGGGGAGAGCGAAGTGAAAGTACAAGCGTGAGTCAATCGTCTGTTTTCTGCGACTGCTACCGGGTTGTTGAATAACTTATAACGTGCCTGTAAAGGCAGCCGGTGGAGTTTCTGGTACCCCCTAGAGGAGTTGGTGCTCTACACAAGCTGTGTAAATTGCGTATAGGGAGCGGCAATATATACAATATTTTTTTAAACCCCTAATATAACGGCTGTCAAAAGATTAAAATATTTCATTGCGATTAATCGCATAATTGTTTGTAGTTAAACGCGATTAATCACAATATCTTTATTAACATGAGTGGACAAAATATGCTTCATCCAGATGTATTTTTCAGCCATCCACACAAAACCTACACCACCAACAAAGTTGAACAACAGAAAATGAACACAACTCAATTAGAATTATGTACAAAATATGGAACTTCTAAGTGTATTGTGACAGGATTTATTCACTTCTTTTTATTGAGTTTGGACAGACATAATCTTTCCAGGAGCAAAGTGGAATTAAATAGCTCTGGTCATGTGAGTATTTGCACCACTCATGCAAAAATCATTTACAAATGAAAACTAGGGGGGCATCAGAAACTCCACCGGCTGCCTTTCCTGGCATGTTATACACTATTCAAGGACACTGTAGCAGTCGCAGAACACAGACGATCGCCTCAAGCTCAAGCTTTCAATTCGCTCTCGCACCACTCATTGCAACTTTCGTACCGCACCTCGCAGTGCAAGGCAGGTGTTCAAATGGCAGTTGTCTTGTTGCTGCAATCATGTTACAAAGTTCCAAGCTCTATCTGTGCTTTGTGGGCATGTTGTACTGCTGTGCTACATTGATAAAATGCTTGGTACAGGTATCAGAATGATGTCTCCCACCATCTGTTTTTTCTATATTTTATAAAAAATATAATTGTATTACAATGGTATATGTAACAAAACATGGTTACAAGAAAACATTTCATGTTTCTTATATTACATTAAATACTGCATAAATTCAAAAAGTTGTGGGTCAGGTGGTAGAGCAGGTTGCCACTAATTGTAGGGTTGGCGGTTCGACTCCTGGCCCACATGCCAAAGTGTCCTTGGGGAAGACACTGAACCCCAAGTTGCTCCCAATGGCAGGCTAGTGCCTTGCATGGCAGCTCTGCCATCATTGGTGTGTGTGTGTGTGAATGAGACGCTGTGTAAATCGCTTTGAAAACTGCTAAAGTTAAAAAAAAGTGCTATATAAGTGCATACTATTTACCATTTGTGTAGTCTCAAGACTTTTCATAGAAACCCATACAAAAATGTACTGTGGTGTTACCATGATACAGAGATGGTATTAATTGGTAACACGATAGTACTAAATGATCACAACATTCCTGTATTATGGTAAAAAAGCACTGCATAAATACAATTTGGTCATACATTTCTAGAGCACTCATATTACAATGAAATGTAATAAGTTTAAAGTAAAAGTTCTTAATGTGTACTGTAATTACTTTTTTTGTAGAACCTAATTATCCCAAATGTGAAGATTTTCATCCAAAAAAAAAAAAAAAGCTGCATCAATACAGGTTGAAATTGATCTTGCTTGCCATTTGTCCTCTTAATGGTTATATGCAGTTGTAGCAGATGAAGGTAAAGGCAGCGCACCTGTCCTTCATGAAGCCTATTAGTGAGAGGACAAAGAGCTGGAAGTGCTGTATGGAGACAATGATGGAGAAGCCCAGTAGATCTGAAAAATTACCTGCAGGCAACAGCACAGCTCTTTGATCCTACTTCAAACAACCTTATGAATATTTTACACCATGTTAAAACAGACTGCCTGTCTCCTTCCTTTTTGGAGAACAAAAGAAAAATAACTTCTCAGGGATATTTTATTGCAAAGATTTCATCAAAATATTTTAAAGAGTAGCAAAATACGATATATATTAAAAAGTTATTTATCAGGTTCATGCATTATTTCTTTTTTTATAATTTTGGGGGGAAATCTCACTGAAGAATCAAAAACATGTTCACCACAAAATAAAAAAAATATTGTTGTAGTGTTCGTATTGTGGCATTATTTTTATGAGAATTAAACATACATTTTATCACATTGCCTCCAAAAATGGTTGTTTTTTTTATGCATTTAATTATTGTCATCGGATTCTCATTTCTGTAATGCAGAATTGTTTTAACTGTATTACAGAAAGGAAGGAAAAATATAGAAATTAAAAATAAAATTAAAACTGGAAATGTGCTTAAAATAGCTCTACTTTCTTTATACAACATTATTATTTTTGGTTGAGATTCACCCAATTTTGATTCCTTGTGTTCAATTGGTATTGGTGGGGAACACCAGAGAGTGTTGTAGCTACAGGGTTGAAATCACTATCATATATGACCGCCACATTCCTGAGGTGACCAAAGAAGTTGTAAGTCTTTGTGTAAAAATATTAAGTATAAAAGATTTACCAGACAAAAACAATTTTTTGCACTCTGTTTGCAAAGAGTTTTGCACTTACACTTAAAAATACAAATCATGCTTTCCAATATACGCAAAAAGGTCCGTTTCTATACTCTCCAAATCCCCTCATCTAAGATGATTCTCACCAAACTTTTCAGTATTACTGCTAGACAACAAGCTTTCAAGTTTTCAGGTGAAATGTCCACAGAGTGGCACCAAAAGAGAGTTGTAAAGCACTTTTAGTTATAATGTAAGAAAGTCAATGGCAATGCAAATTGTATCAAACATGTAACCTTTCAATTTAACAATTTGATGCATATGGTAAGTTTTTACAAATGGAAAATAGCATGTAATTGGGCAAAAGCAACACATCAAGTTCCTGTGTGATCATGTTGAATTCATTCTGGGACAGACAGTGATTGAAAGTACACTAAACTAGTTTGTGAATGCAAATGCTTCACAAGTACGCATTGCATTTTCAGCATTACTGCAAGCGGTGCTATACAGTCTGCATTATAGTAAACAATTTTCTTTTACGGTCACTTTATACTTTCAGTCCAACTGCCAAAGCAACAATTTGAAGACAATTGTGCATACTTATATTACTATTTACAATCTCTTGTGCGAGCTACCAGAATAATAATATATCTATAGACCCCTTGAGTCATGAGGTTTGTTACTGCCACACCAATCCAAGAACACAATTATGTTCAAAGAGACTGCATACTTGCAAATTCACTGGCCAATCATTCTGCATCTGCAAAGTGGCATAAAATGTTTATGGCACTTTTAATAATAATAAATATATAAAAAAAAGTTGCATTTGTAAACAATTAAATTAATCCCTGTTCAAATGCAAATGAAAAATACAGTCTACAGACATTTTTATTTACCCTCAGGTCCATAACCACAAAGTACAGTAATCAGATATGGCCAAATTTTTCCCCCTAATAATTTATATTCTTTTTGCCATTCTGCTGCAAGCCATTATGCACCACTGACTAATTGTCATCAAGTTGAAGGAATAATGGTTCAAAAAGGACAAGTTACATTTTTTGTGTGCTCAGTAGTCTTTCACCACTCAAAATCAATGATGGCAGGACTCAAGTTTAACAAGCTAAGCAGAAACCTCATGGATTATTTATATTCCAGTGCCACGTATCAGTAATTCAGGTTGTTTGTGACATAAGATGCAAGTAAGAATCTATCTGAATTTAAAATATATGTTATGTACAGTACATGAGTAATGATGAATCAATGGAGTTGTGATCCATGTGCAGCTTTAAGAACAATAAACATAGTAATACAGACATGCAGGGGTCAATCACCATCAACAGTAATATCCAAGGCAATCCAGAGAAGTAGTCAATAAACAAGAGAGATCAGGGCAGGCAGAAGATAATCACAGGTAAACAAAGCAGTAACACTGCCTACTGCAGCAACGGGTCAAAACAGGATAAATAGTCCAAGATCATACACAGGCAAGAAGCAAAGAGACAGCGAATGAGAGAGAGTCTTAAATAGCTGAATTAATGAGAAACAGGTGAGCAGGTAATCAGTGCCAGGTACAGGGATTGTGGGAAATGGATTCCAGAGAGTTGAAGTCAATACCTGGGTGATGAAGCCCTCTGGTGGTGAGCAGGAGGAACTACAGAGCTGTGATTTGTAACAACGTGATTCTATGTCATTCATATTTGTGAATGTAAAAACATTAACAGAGCAATTTTCAGTGAATCAGGCTTAAGACAAAGAGTGAATGTGTACATATTATAAAATAATTTAATGAATGTTGTCATCTGGTAAGCTTTTGATGTAGCTTTTTATAAAATACACTTGACGTTGAAAAAGAAAATCAGAATCAGAATGAGAATGAGCTTTATTGCCAAGTATGCTTACACATACATAGAATTTGTCTCGGTGACAGGAGCTTCCAGTGCACGACATTACAAAAAACAATCAAAAAACAGCAGCAAGACAGATAATACAAAATTATATATATATATATATATATATATATATATATATATATATATATATATATATATATATATATATATATATATATATATATATATAAATAATTATACATACAGTATACATACACACAGACACACACCTTCATACATATACGCATACGTAGTGCAAATCTAAAACAAATCTTTTATATAAAGTACAAAAATACAGAATGTTATGTACAGTGTACATACATTGTTTTTCCTTTGTATGTAATGGCAGAAGAGGATATGTTAGTTAATATAAATAGACTTAAACTCTGTATTGCACATAATTATTGCTCAATGTGGCGGCTTAACATGTTTATGAGATGGATAGCCTGAGGGAAAAACTGTTCCTGTGCCTGACGGTTCTGGTGCTCAGTGCTCTGTAGTGCCGGCCAGAAGTGGGTAGTGGGCTGGGTGAGTGGGGTCCAGAGTGATTTTACCAGCCTTTTTCCTCACTCTGGAAGTGTATAGTTCTTGAAGGGGGGGGGGGGGGGGGGGGGGGGGGGGGGGGCAGGGGGAAACCGATAATCAACTCAGCAGTCTGAACTGTTCTTTGTAGTCCTCTGATGTCTGACTTCGTAGCTGCACCAAACCAGATAGTTACTGAAGTGCAGAGGACAGACTCAATGACTGCTGAGTAGAACTGTATCAGCAGCGCCTGTGGCAGGTTAACTTCCTCAGGTGGGCCTTTTTCACAATGGAGTCAAAGTGTGTCTCCCACTTCATGTCCTGTGAGATTGTAGTACCACAGTGCTGTTTAGAATGGTGAGGGGGGTCAGTGTTGTGGTGTTTCTTCTAAGGTCCACAATCATCTCCACCGCTTTGAGTGTGTTCAGTTCCAGGTTGTTTTGATTGCACCAGTGAGCCAGCCATTCAACCTCCCTTGTGTATACAGACTCATCGTCATCTCGGATGAGGCCGATGATAGTAATGTCATCTGCAAACTTCAGGAGCTTGACAGATGAGTTGTTTAAATGTGAAATTAAAAAAAAATATCTATAAAACACAAAGTAGAGCGTTATCACCCACAGATTAGAATTAGAACATAGTAAGACATGTGACTTCTGGCTTCCATTGAGTTTTTAGGTTGTGACAAGGACAGTCATATATGGTCATATATTTTTAAATGCAAATATCAGGTGATAGTTTACCATGTTTTATGGACTTTTATGGATTTTGTTTTCTCTGTAATCTTAACAGCTGTGGTCAATATGAACTGTTTTTCTATAGAAAAATAGCAGCGTTAGGATTCTTGAACAAAATATTGTGTATAAAGATTCTACTGGGAGGAGGAAAACAATCAGGGACAACTTGAGGGCAGTAAAGAATTTTTTGTATTTTCTTTCTCTTTTTTTTGCTAGCCAGCTGACACAATCATGTTATTTTACAGATACATCAATGATGAAAATAAATTCAAATTATATTCATCTTTTCTTTGAGACAGCACAAAAAAAAGAAAGAAAAGTTGACTCAAACAGGCAAATTGCAAGAAATTCAGACACAGTGTTTGTCTTGTACTGTGTGAACTTTAAAAATACATGTATATTTTAAAAGCAAAAATTATACAATTTTAGGCCTTTATTGCATTTCAAGCCCTTATTTAGAAAATGATCACATGCAGTGCCTTCACTATATTAATAAAGGACCAAAGAGGACCATTATATTTGTGACCTCAACACTCAAATGAATGTGAAATATGCCAGTATTCACACATGCTTAAAGTGTTATTTCCTGAACATCCTTCCAACCCAGACACCTACTCTCCTCAGATTAGCTCACTTTCACCCACACTCTATCTAAAGATGAATCATCACTGTCTTTACCTACAGTGCAGAATGCCCTCCAATTTAAATCTCAGGTCAGTGCAAAGATAGTCCCGCATACTAGGGAATCCGTAAAAATAGAAATTAACCCAACTGAATGAAAACTGATTTTCTGCTCAATAGTGGAATACATTCAAAAATATTGTTTTTGTCATCACAAAGCTATGGAATTGTCCATTTTGTCCATACTGTATCTTGTTTTCTCATGCTCACTAATTCATTTTCTCATGATCATAACATAAGTTGTTTTCTCATGATCACTAATTCATTTTCTCATGATCATAACAAAAGTTGTTTTCTCATGATCACTAATTCATTTTCTCATGATCATAACAAAAGTTGTTTTCTCATGATCACTAATTCATTTTCTCATGATCATAACAAAAGTTGGTTTCTCATGATCACTAATTCATTTTCTCATGATCATAACAAAAGTTGGTTTCTCTTGATCACAACTTAATTTTCTCTATTGTTCTTGGAATTTCGACTTAATGTTCTTGAAAATGTAAAAATGCAGAATGTTTTTTATGAGGGTTAGGTTTAGGGGTTGTGTAAGGTTTAGGGGATAGAATCTATAGTTTGTACAGTATAAAAATCATTATGTCTATGGAAAGTTCTGTATGTGTGTGTGTGTGTGTGTGTGTGTGTGTGTTCTGCAAATTGCATATTTGTATGTGAGCATGATGATGATAATAATAATAATTTTAAAAAAGATTATCTCAACAGTAGGCTTCTCTAGATCAAGGTGATTGACTTTATCTAGTGAATCACAAGCCTGCTGATTCATGGAGTAATGATGAGAAAATGAAGCTTTCTAAAGCAATTTCCTTCCTTGTTTCCTTACAAAACGTATTCAAATTGGGTTTGTTACACAAAGCTTCTGTGCGCGGTTTAATTTACTGTTATCTGGTGGTCAATAAAATTAAGAGCAACTAGCTCTCTAAGGCACTGCTCCCTCCAACAAAATAGGAACATGATAATGTGAGTGATGTCTGCACAGAGTTAAGAAGAGTGTGTGGATGGGTCACTACAGTATCATTCAAAAAATAAATTAAAAACAGTAAAATGTTAGAGGCATATGAGAGGTAATAGAGTTAAAATTATTTGAAATTCATTCCACTTTAATTCTACTACCTTAAATTCAAATTCGAATTGCAATTCTACATCATTTCTACTATCTCAATTCAAATTCAGTCCAAATTCAGGAAATTAATTAAAATTGAAATGGCATTCTTTATTCAATTCAGAATGGTGCACAACCCTGATATCTGGTTCAAAAGAAGCACATCCACATCAAGTTTCAACCCACATAAACACATTCCTCATTCATTGTAATGAAATATTACATCACACAAGCATATTTTCCAATCTGCACATTAATTATTAGTTATTAATTTACTTCCAGATATTGTTTTTATTTTTTTTTAACAGAATACAGTAACTTCTTAAATAATTTATGAAGACTTTGAGCCTTCACTGGTTATTACATGTTTATATTAATAAACGCTTATATTACAGTTAACAAAATATGAAAACGACATAGTGTTGATAATAAATGTTCCATCACTCCTTCTAACCTAGGTGTTTGTTTGATGCTTGAGTTTAGAATAAACATTCAAAAAAGCAAGTTAATCCCTTTGTTTGCCTCATGATTGCATGCACGTGTAACCCACCTGTATTTTTATTAGTGGGTATTTTTGTATTAGTATATTTATTATTATTGTTTGTTTTTATTTTATTTTTTTTATTATTTTTTTTGTGTGCGTAAATTTTGTAAAGGTTTCAGACACATTTGTATACATTTTTTTTAGTTATATATACAGGTCCTTCTCAAAAAATTAGCATATTGTGATAAAGTTCATTATTTTCCATAATGTAATGATAAAAATTAAACTTTCATATATTTTAGATTCATTGCACACCAACTGAAATATTTCAGGTCTTTTATTGTTTTAATACTGATGATTTTGGCATACAGCTCATGAAAACCCAAAATTCCTATCTCAAAAAATTAGCATATTTCATCCGACCAATAAAAGAAGTGTTTTTAATACAAAAAAAAGTCAACCTTCAAATAATTATGTTCAGTTATGCACTCAATACTTGGTCGGGAATCCGTTTGCAGAAATGACTGCTTCAATGCGGCGTGGCATGGAGGCAATCAGCCTGTGGCACTGCTGAGGTGTTATGGAGGCCCAGGATGCTTCGATAGCGGCCTTAAGCTCATCCAGAGTGTTGGGTCTTGCGTCTCTCAACTTTCTCTTCACAATATCCCACAGATTCTCTATGGGGTTCAGGTCAGGAGAGTTGGCAGGCCAATTGAGCACAGTAATACCATGGTCAGTAAACCATTTACCAGTGGTTTTGGCACTGTGAGCAGGTGCCAGGTCGTGCTGAAAAATGAAATCTTCATCTCCATAAAGCTTTTCAGCAGATGGAAGCATATCTCCTGATAGCTAGCTGCATTGACCCTGCCCTTGATAAAACACAGTGGACCAACACCAGCAGCTGACATGGCACCCCAGACCATCACTGACTGTGGGTACTTGACACTGGACTTCAGGCATTTTGGCATTTCCTTCTCCCCAGTCTTCCTCCAGACTTTGGCACCTTGATTTCCGAATGACATGCAAAATTTGCTTTCATCCGAAAAAAGTACTTTGGACCACTGAGCAACAGTCCAGTGCTGCTTCTCTGTAGCCCAGGTCAGGCGCTTCTGCCGCTGTTTCTGGTTCAAAAGTGGCTTGACCTGGGGAATGCGGCACCTGTAGCCCATTTCCTGCACACGCCTGTGCACGGTGGCTCTGGATGTTTCTACTCCAGACTCAGTCCACTGCTTCCGCAGGTCATCCAAGGTCTGGAATCGGTCCTTCTCCACAATCTTCCTCAGGGTCCGGTCACTTCTTGTCGTTGTGCAGCGTTTTTTGCCACACTTTTTCCTTCCCACAGACTTCCCACTGAGGTGCCTTGATACAGCACTCTGGGAACAGCCTATTTGTTCAGAAATTTCTTTCTGTGTCTTACCCTCTTGCTTGAGGGTGTCAATGATGGCCTTCTGGACAGCAGTCAGGTCGGCAGTCTTACCCATGATTGCGGTTTTGAGTAATGAAACAGGCTGGGAGTTTTTAAAAGCCTCAGGAATCTTTTGCAGGTGTTTAGAGTTAATTAGTTGATTCAGATGATTAGGTTAATAGCTCGTTTAGAGACCCTTTTCATGATATGCTAATTTTTTGAGATAGGAATTTTGGGTTTTCATGAGCTGTATGCCAAAATCATCAGTATTAAAACAATAAAAGACCTGAAATATTTCAGTTGGTGTGCAATGAATCTAAAATATATGAAAGTTTAATTTTTATCATTACATTATGGAAAATAATGAACTTTATCACAATATGCTAATTTTTTGAGAAGGACCTGTATTACTAAAAGGCGGGCTGCAAGAACGTACAGTGTTGTATGGCTTTGCGTATTACATCACTCGCCAACGCACACGCTACCTGTTCGAAATTTGAGGAGCGCTACGCTGCACCTGCAAAATTTATTTCCATCTGTTGGAAAATATTATATCTTTGTGTCTGAAACCATTCCTGTTTTGTTAGTGGTTGCCGGAGGAAAACACATATGAGTTCACGGACGTCATTTACGCTCAAACCACGAGGTTTAAATGGAGGAGTTTTCATCTGCGCTGGATTTTCCTTTGAAAGGAAACTTTGTGAAGGACACCAGATCTAAAAGGGAAGATCTCCGCACATACACACATGAGCTGAAGTGAGTCCCACAAACGGACATTTATTAAGGGACAATTTTCATATCCTTGACACATATTGTAACTTTGAATTCGTCTGCAGATCTCCATCTAAATAATCAAACATATATAGTTCGTTTATTTTATTTAAAATTGTCTTATGTGTTTTTTTTGTTTTTTTGTTTTTTGTTTCAATATTCATGTGCTAATGTGATAAACAAAAGTAACAAGTTATATCTGCTTGTACCTTGTTCACATTAATACAGTTTGTCTGAACTGATTTAAGTTTTGGAAAATATATATATTTCTTTTTATATATATATTCTTTGAGTTCAAATGGTGAAATTCAATTAATTGATTGGGTATTCAAATTCAGAATATCATAGTCAGAAATACTGTGAGAACCCAGAACTCCAGAATAGTGTACACACACACACACACACACACACACCAGAGTTTCCGCTAGAAAAAAATGGTGCCGGTCACTTTAGGTTTCGTTTTACGGACATTTTGATGATATGCCGGTCAAATATCGCCTCTTAATTAGTCAAGTTGAGGAAAACTGGAGGCAGGCTATGTAACTTAAAAAATGACATTATCAGGCCGTATAGAATGCAACATGTTTATTAGCCTAACTTTCAAATAGATGGAAAAAAAACATGAATGTCCGATTGGCGTTTCACATTCATTGTTTAACAAACCAATCCCCCTTCCCCACATAAAATATCTGAATAGTAGCCTAATGTTTTTACTCAAGCAAACTTAATTATACACTCTCAGTATGTCTCATTTAGCTGGTAACATTTAAATTGGCCACCGTGAAATGACTCCTTGTCAAATGAACTGGAACAAACAAATGACTAGGCCTATAACATTGTCTCGCGTCATTTTAGGCTACTTTTTACGCTGTTTTGCAGTGCTGAATTGTGCAGCTGCCGACTTAAAATCAAAACTTCCCAGTGTCTCTCCACAACTTGCAATGCGCATAAGCCGCGTAACCTTGTTCTCCACAAGGCGACTTCGCTGCTTCGTCTTGATCCGATTCTGCAGCGAGAACCCCCTCTCTGCAGGAACACTCGAGACCGTGATTACACAGGCTATCTTGGGAAGCTTGGTCCACTCTGGATACATTTTAGGCTTATTCTCAAATTCAGATTGTGTTAGGGGGGCGGGATTATTAGGCAATTTTAATCAGACAATTTGACCGGAGAGATTTAATTTAGTCGGACATTTCATTTTTTTTCCGGCCAATGTCCGGTAATTACCGGACAACGGAAACCCTGACACACACATATATATATATATGTATGTGTGTGTGTGTGTGTGTGTGTGTGTGTGTGTATGTATGTATGTATGTATGCGTGTATAACTTTGTGGGGATTCTAGACCCTGATAGATTCTCCTTCAGAGTAACAATTCATTAGTGGGTTACATCTGAAGTAAGAGAAAAAATGGCGCCCAACGTGGGGCTTTACCAAAGTATAAAGAAAAAAAAAGAAATATTAAAATAATAAGAATTCTGGTAAATTTATAAGTGGACATTTTCTAAGCATGGATCTTTGTAAGGAGTATAATTTGTATCCTGAAAGATCAGTGCTCCTTAAAAATGTAGACCCAGCAACAACCCTCAGCAAAGTGCGGCAAGCTTTTAGCTGTCTTGATAAAGTGCTGAAAATGCAATGGGTGGGTGACCGATCCAGAGAACTCCTTTGTGAGTTCCAGGAGTGTGTTAATCCATTGTTATTAGAGGAAGAGCACCCAAATGCAGATTGCGATGACGTCTTGGGTGTTGTTCAAGTAGATAAGATTCAGCATAAAGATGGTCGATGCCAGTCAACAACTATGCAATTTACAATGAATAGTTTTGTTGATAATACATTAGATGATATGGCTGACCAGCTCTTAGCACAGATAAACAGTCTAGCTCAATTGCATTGTGTTAATGCTGATGAACTTAGCCAACAGTTTGAGACTAAAGTTATCTGTAAGTCTGAAAGCTCTGACAGTGATCCTTCAACCTCCACACCTGCTCTGAGAACGCGACCGACCTACTTGCCAGAGTCTGTTTCTAAGGTTGCATTTTCAGTTAGGGCAGATTCACCTGTGGGGAGAGGGTTGGAGAATGGAGCATCTGCTACTTTCACTATACCACAGGAAGTACAGCGAGTGATTGTAGAACATGTAGTGAAGCATGATACAGAATTCATTGCACAGTCATCTTCACCAACTAAAATACGTACCTTTTCTGTCACTTGTCCCAGACCTAATAGTGAGGTTGATTTTGCCAAGTGGAAAGTGTATGTCAAACAAGTACTGACAAATATGTCTCTGTCTGACAGTGGTAAAAGAAGGCATATCCTAGACAGTCTTCTTCCCCCAGCTCTTAATGTAGCTCTTAGTGCTGGGGCAAATGCACCACCAAGGTTGTACATGCATGAGCTGGAAAAAGCTTATGGAAGTGTCACTGGTGGAGAAGAGCTGTATATTCAATTCATTGAAACGCATCAAAATAATGGTGAGAAAGCTTCAGATTATTTGCGGAGACTTCATTCTCTAATGCAAGAAGTAATTGAGAAGAAAGGCATGGCTGGAAAACATTCCAACACCCAGCTGCTGAAACAATTCATTAGGGGGTGTTGGGATGACATATTGATTACCCAGTTACACCTCAAAGAGCTATTGACAGACCCAGTGCAAACAGTTTTAGGGTATTCTGATTTGCTTTTCAAGTTGAGGTCCCATGAGCATGAGCGGCAGCTCAAAGAGAACCTCCATTTCAGAGTTCCTACAACTAGAGCACGTACCCAAGCACATGTGTCTGAGTCATGTTCGCCAATAAAAACTAGCCTTCCTCCTGATAACGAAACTCTGAAGGAAAGAATAAGAGAACTTGAGGTGGAAGTAGCTAAGTCAAGAACTAAAAGTAACCAGACATTAAGAAAGAAACAAGCAGAAAGTCCACTGCAACCAAACACACAGGGAAAGAAGGGTGGAGAAGGCCACCAAACTCTTTCAATATCCAAACCTCAGGATGAATTAGTGCAAACTGGTAGGTTTTGCTACTGTTGTGGGGAAGATTCACATTACTTGCGGCATTGCACCAATCCAGTTAATGCAGCCTTAGTACAGCAAAAACTGGTGCAGAGACATGAACAAAAGCATTCCTTGCAGAAATGTGCCAAGGTGCAGTTAAACTGGAAGTAGCCTCTGTTAAGGAACGGACAGAGGCTGGGATAAGACAAAGTTCCAATAAATCAGCAAATCGTGTTCCTAAGGGCTTGATTGGTGAGTCCTGGGAGAGTGAAGTTTGGGTGGACAAGTGTCATTGTGTAATTGATACCGGATCACAAGTCACCTGCTTAGCAGAATCCTTTTATAGGCAGTATTTGTCTGATCGAGAACTTGCCTCTTTAGATGACCTTCTTCGTGTTGAGGGGGCTGCAGGTCAGACAGTCCCGTTCCTTGGATATATTGAGATGGATGTACAGTTCCCCAAATTTGCCTGTGGAACAGTCACCATTAACAGTACTTGCATTAATCTGCCCTGATCAGAATTACAATGTTCAAATGCCATTACTTGTAGGTACTAATGTTCTTAGACGACTCCTTAAAGATTTTAAAGACAGATCTCCTCTCATATATCTACAAGCACTGCCTATCAGTGCCAACTGGATTTCTGCATATATGCAGTGTGAGGATATGTCAGAACTCGGTGGTAGGAAGCAGGACCCCATCCCAGTCCGACTGTCCAGTAACAAGCCGGTAACGATTGCAAATGGGAAAGCGTGTGCAGTAACTGGAGTGTACAGGAGTCTGGAGTCAAAGAACATGACAAAACCGGAACTGTAATAATCGATGTTCCAGGAGGTTTGGTGGTAGACTGCAGATTATTAACAGTGCAATCCCGGTCTCGCAACAAAGTCAAAGTGACCATTCGCAATGTCTCAGATCACAATATTACTCTCCAGCCAAAAGGAGTGTTTGCTGAATGTTCTGGAGTCGACTGGGTTAGGTCAGTGCCTGTTTTGGACCATGTTGACAACTCATACAGCAAGAAATCTGCTGGCAATCCTCGCTGCAAAGGAATTGGATAGGGAGGACCTTTTAGCCCTTGATTTTGAAGGCTCTACTATCTCAGAAGAGCTCAAAGCACACATTATTGCAAGAGTCAAGAATGAAGCATCCAGTGCATTTGCTAAGCATGATCTGGATGTTGGTCATGTGTCAGGGGTAGTGCACAGGATAGAATTAGTCGAGCATGTACCTTTTAAAGAACATACTCGTCGAGATTCTCCAGCAGACTTTGAGGACTTAAGAAAACATTTGCTAGACCTTCTAGCCAGTGAAGTTATAGAAGAGTCAAACAGCCCCTATGCTTCACCAGTAGTCTTGGTGAGAAAGAAAAATGGTGATTTAAGAATGGTGGTTGAATGCAGGAGACTAAATAGTCTAACAAAGAGAGATGCATATCCTCTTGTCAGGATCGAGGAAACATTTGCTCTTTTGTCAGGTTCAAAGTGGTTCTCGGTTTTGGACTTAAAGAGAGGATATTACCAGCTAGAAGTGGAGGAAAAGGACCATCCTAAACATCATTTACCACCCCCTTTGGGAACTGGCAATTTAAACGCCTGCAGCAGGGGCTTACAAACTCTCCTGCAACATTTCAGAGAACAATGGAGAAAGTGATGTCTGGTCTTAACCTGCAGGATGCTTATTGTCAAGCTGCCTTTGAGACGGTAATCCAAAAACTCACATCTGTACCGATTCTTGGATTTGCAGATTGGAAACAACCCTATATCTTACTCACTGATGCTAGTGTCACAGGCATAGACCCAGCACTGTATCAAATACAGGATGGTAGTACCAGAGTTGTTGCTTATGCTAGTCGTGGTCTTTCTAAAAGTGAGAAGAATTATCCCGTGCACAAGCTGGAATTTTTGGCTCTAAAGTGGGCCGTATATGAAAAATTCCACGATTTTTTTATATGGTGCAAAATTTACAGTGTTGACAGACAACAACCCACTGACTTATGTGCTTACCACTGCAAAATTGGATGCAGCTGGTCACCGATGGCTTGCTGCTCTGTCGATGAATGATTTTGACATAAAATACAGAGCAGGAAAGACTCATTTGGATGCAGATTAGAATCTGCAGGGTTATCTAGAAGGCCTCAAGAGCCTGCCATGGATGATGATGAGTCTGTGCAGATTGATGAGAGGGTGGAAAATCTAATCGACAGTAACGTGTGCCCCACATGAGTTTGGGCAGCTCGAAAAAAAGGTGATAGATAGTGTGTGCTTGAAACATCTTGTTCATTGTAGACTGAACAGAGTACAGCTGAATGGAGAAGGCGACATGCCGGATGATGTGGATGACATTGCTCTGTCTGTTGAGATGCTCATGTGTGATGAAAGTGCAGTCCCAGATGATCTGAGTGAGCCTGAGCCATGGCCTGGGCAATCAACATTACCCAGTATGACCCCTAATGAATGGAGAATTCTCCAAAGTGATGACACAGCCATTAGGAAGGTAATTGAGTTGATAGAATCTGATGAAACTCATGAAAACATGAAGGATTTAGAGAAGTTATTCTGTTGTTGAGGGAGAAATCACGATTGAGGTTGGTTGATGGTGTGCTGTATCGTCAGGTGGCTGATCAGTATGGTCAGAAATACTGTCAGTTGGTAGTCCCTTGTAGTTTTCGGGAAAGAGCCCTAAATCAAATCAAATTACTTTATTTTCACACTACTGTGTACACGAGTGCAACAGTAGGTGAAAGTCTTGTGTGCAGTTCCGATCAACATTGCAGTAATGACAGTGACGAGACATAAACCACTTTACAATAAACAACATATTTACACAACACAATTTACATAACAAATGTACATACTTACACAACAATTTACATATCAAATGTACACAATACACACAATGTAGAATACACATACACTAGATAAGGGTATATAAATATATATATATACACTAATTGAATTGGGAGCGAGAACATATTTGACAGAATGAAGATTAATAAAGTGCAGTGCTGATTGTTGATCGTGAGAGATCATGTGTTCAGAAGTCTTATTGCTTGTGGGAAGAAGCTGTCTTGTAGTCTGCTGGTGCGGGTCCTGATGCTGCGATACCGCCTGCCTGATGGAAGCAGTGAGAGCAGACCATGACTCGGGTGGCTGGAGTCTCTGATAATCCTCCGAGCTTTTTTCACACACCGTCTGTTATATATATCCTGGAGGGAGGGAAGCTCACCTCCGATGATGTTTCTGGCAGTTCGCACCACCCTTTGCAGTTCTTTGCGGTTGTGGGCGGTGCTATTGCGTACCAGGTGGTGATGCAGCCAATCAGGATGCTCTCTACAGTGCTGGTGTAGAACCGTGTGAGGATGTGGTGGTTCATTCCAAACTTCCTCAGCCGTCTCAGGAAGAAGAGGCGCTGGTGAGCCTTCTTTACAACGGCCTCAGTGTGGACGGACCATGTGAGTTCCTCAGTGATGTGGACACCGAGGAATTTGAAGCTGCTGACTCTCTCCACCGGTGCTCCATTAATGGTGATGGGGCTGTGTTCTCTGTCTTTCCTCCTGAAGTCCACCACAAGCTCCTTGGTTTTACTGACATTGAGGGAGAGGTTGTGCTCCTGACACCAGCGCGTCAGAGTGTGCACCTCCTCTCTGTAGGCTGTTTCATCATTGTCAGTGATCAGACCTACTACCGTCGTATCGTAAGCAAACTTAATGATGGCATTGGAGCTATGTGTTGCCACACAGTCATGTGTGTACAGAGAATACAGAAGTGGGCTGAGAACACAGCCCTGCGGGGCTCCAGTGTTGAGGGTCAGTTGTCAGGTTTTCGGTGTGTGATTGCTGAACCAATGTCCAAAAGCGTTTGTCTGTCGTACACAATAAGGCAGACAGCATCCAAGACAAAAAAACACAAAACTGTAAACAAAACAAACAATAAACTGCAGTGTTTTGACGGAGCCCGCGACACAGCAGCCATACTCGGCGCCATCTTGAGCTCATTTCCCATCTTGAGCTCATTAGAAGGGGTTCATGATGAGGTGGGGCATATGGGATATGAACAGACTCTAGAACTAGCAAGAGCAAGGTTCTATTGGCCAAAGATGGCAGAATACATTGAACAGAAATGCAAGACTTGTGAAAGATGTCTAAAGAGAAAAGCCCGTGCACAAAGAGCAGCAAAGCTTGTCAACATCAAAGCCTATGCTCCACTAGAATTAGTATGTTATTGACTACCTTTCCTTAGAACCAGATTCTAGTGACACTAGAAACATTTTGGTCATTACAGACCATTTTACCAAGTACTCAATGGCATTCCCCACAAAAGATCAAACAGCCAAAACGGTGGCTAATATATTGTGGGAAAATCTGATCTGTAATTTTGGGTTTCCAAAAAGAATACATAGTGATCAGGGGGCAGATTTTGAGTCGGAGTTGGTGAAAGAGTTATGTACATTGGCAGGCGTAAAATCCAGAACCACACCATATCACCCCAGGGGAAACCCAGTGGAAAGGTTTAACAGAACCCTTCTAGACTTACTGGGAACCCTGAGTGATCAGAAGAAGGAACATTGGCGAAAGTATGTGCGGCCCCTAGTGCATGCTTATAATTGCACAAGGAATGATGCCACAGGAGAATCCCCTTTCTTCTTGATGTTTGGTCGGAAGCCTCGCCTGCCCATAGACCTTTGTTTTGGGATTAGCCCTTCAGGACATAACCCTAAAACTCATTCACATTATGTTAGCGAGTTGAAGAAGAGGTTGAAATATGCTTATCAACTGGCTACACAAAATGCAGAGAAAAGACAACTATTGAACAAAACCAGGTGGGATAAGAGAGTAACAGCGGCTGCTGTAGAAGTTTGTGATCGCGTACTGGTGAAAAATGTGAACATTAGAAAGAAACACAAGATTTCAGATCGCTGGGAGTCTACTGTAAATGTGGTGACTAAACAACCGAACAGAGAAATACCTGTGTATGTCATTCAGCCTGAGAATGCAGAAGGTGCTGAGCGAGTACTGCATAGGGACCTTTTACTTCCATGTGGTTTTCTCCCAGTCATCCAAGAGGGGGTTCAAGAGGAGCCTATTGGGTGTAAACTGCCTAATACGCGCCAGAGGTGTAAGAATGCACTTGAGGAGGGCCCAGATAAGGAGGGTTTAGACGAGATGCTGGAGGTTAGCTTCCCCTCTACAGTTCTTAATCCTGAGGCCCCAGAGTTTCAGATGGAGGCAGTTTTGGAGGAATGTTTAATTCCTCCTGTAGAAGATTGTATCTTTGAAATGCATACAGACTCAGAGACCCAACATGGTGATCAAGAGAAAGATTCTCTTGACAGATCCGTTGAAGTAGATGAGGAGGACTGTTGTCCTGTAGTAGTGCCAGATTCTCTCTGTTTTAATGCAGAAGGTGGTCACTTACCTGAAAATTCTGATGTGCAGGAAAGTAGTCAAGGTATAGAGGCAAAACATGAGTACCCTGTTTTGTTGAGAAGATCTCAGAGAGAAAACCAGCCCCCATCTAAACTAAAAGATTATGTGGGATGGAGCGCAAATTGTAAAAAGCTCAGTGCTGTAGTAGAATCCCAGCCCAACTGTCTCAGCCAGATGATTGAAATGATACAGCAACAAATTAAAGTGCAACAAACGCAAAGTGAGCTATTGCTCAGCCTTGTAAATCAAATGCCAGCTTAAGCATCTGATGAGGACATCAGAGTTCAGCAGGGGAGGATGTAACCCACCTGTATTTTTATTAGTGGGTATTTTTGTATTAGTATATTTATTATTATTGTTTGTTTTTATTTTATTTATTTTTTTTATTTTTTTTTTATTTCTTTTTGTGTGCGTGAATTTTGTAAAGGTTTCAGACATTTGTATCAATTTTTTTTAGTTTTATATATATATATATATATATATATATATATATATATATATATATATATATATATATATATATATATATAAAACTAAAAAAAATTGAATATAAAAAAAAAGTAATATATATATATATTACTTTTAGTAATATATATATATATATATATATATATATATATTACTAAAAGTCGGGCTGCAAGAACGTACAGTGTTGTATGGCTTTGCGTATTACATCACTCGCCAACGCACACGCTACCTGTTCGCAATGTGAGGAGCGCTACGCTGCACCTGCAAAATTTATTTCCATCTGTTGGAAAATATTATATCTTTGTGTCTGAAACCATTCCTGTTTTGTTAGTGGTTGCCGGAGGAAAATATATCTGAGTTCACGGACGTCATTTACGTTCGAACCACGAGGTTTAAAGGAGGAGTTTTCATCTGCGCTGGATTTTCCTTTGAAAGGAAACTTTGTGAAGGACACCAGATCTAAAAGGGAAGATTTCCGCACATACTCACATGAGCTGAAGTGAGTCCCACAAACGGACATTTATTAAGGGACAATTTTCATATCCTTGACACACGTTGGAACTTTGAATTCTTCTGCAGATCTCCATCTAAATAACCAAACATATATAGTTTGTTTATTTTATTTAAAATTGTCTTTTTTTTGTTTTTTTTTGTTTCAATATTCATGTGCTAATGTGATAAACAAAAGTAACAAGTTATATCTGCTTGTACCTTGTTCACATTAATACAGTTTGACTGAACTGATTTAAGTTTTGGAAAAAAAAAAAAAAAATATATATATATATATATATATATATATATATATATATATATTTTTTTTTTTTTTTCTTTGAGTTCAAATGGTGAAATTCTGACACTTTGTCAAGGACAATTAATTGATTGGGTATTCAAATTCAGAATATCATAGTCTCCAGAATAGTGTACACACATACTCCAGGTATTCAAATTCAGAATATCATAGTCTCCAGAATAGTGTACACACACATAACGTATATATACGTGTATAACTTCTAGACCCTGATAGATTCTCCCTCAGAGTAACAATTCATTAGTGGGTTACACACGCACCAGTAAACTGTAGTAAATGATTCAATATATTTACATGAAGCTTGTAATCATATTATCATATGCATAACAAATGGGATATTTCCAGAAACATTACAACATAAAAAAAAATATAAAAAATAAATAAATAAAATAAAGTAAACAATGCTGAAAAAAAAACTATTGAAAGATTTACTTGATTGTTGTGTTTGTTTGTTTTTTATTTATTTATTTGGCTTGGCAACTTTCAGGAACAGGAGTTATATTAATGCATTTATTTGAGTTTAAATGGGCCTACACAAAATATTTATGTGGTTCAGCCCCATTTATCCTCTTCCCAGCATAAACTGGGGCATGAATAATATGGTTGCATTGTTTGGCCATTTGCTTGGTTTTATTTACTTTGTTGATGATTTTTTTGTCAGCTTAAAACAACGTATTGTTTTGCAATATCAGGAAGAGTTTGTTTCTCTAATAAAATTATCAATTTGTAAATTTTTTCCATTGTCATGTTTCATGTAAGAAGTGTCATGATCAGTACGTGCCATTTTACAATATTTTTTATGGGTTTTTATTCACAAGTTTTCATGTGATAAGTAAAAATGTGATTATTATTGTTATCTGACAACAAGAGCATTGTACAGCCATTCATTGGGGCACAGCCAGCCAGACCAATTTTTATAGTTTAGTTATTATCTTTTAAATGTGTTTTACTTTGTTGACAGCCTAAATATTCAACTCAGGTGTAAAATAAATCAAGCAAATTACCTACATTTTAGTTGTTCTAAGTGCAAATGAGGTTAGAAAAAAAATTATATCTGTTCCTCTCACATCTATGATTTGACTTTACATTTGGAACACAGCAAATAACTAATTTTGACTACTTTTATGATACTGTTATGGTGATTTATTTTATTTTTTTTTGTCCTTTTTGGAGCTAGCTTGGCTGTAGGTTGTAAATCACCACCAACTTTCTTTTTATGGAAAACATCATGGTTACTGATGTATCCTTTGTTCCCTGATGGAGGGAACAAGATGTTGTGTCGATGAGTTGACACTAGGGGTCACCCTTGGGAGCCCAGACATCTCTGATCTTTGAGAAAAGGCCAATGAGTATAGGCATGTGGGATTTGCATGCCACTACCCTGGACATATGGGTATAAAAGGAGTGTCGCTTGCAAACACACACTCAGGTTTCGCACTGAGGAGCCGAGCCAAAGACCCATGTTGTGGCAAAAGAGACACAACATATCATTCCCTCCATCAGGGAATGGAGGTTACATCAGTAACCATGAAGTTCCCTATCTGTCATTCACCTGACATTGTTTCGATGAGATGACACTAAGGGTCCCAATGGAAAACGCCACAAGAGCTTCTAAAGCTCTGCGTACAGTCCAAGTAGACATGAATAGCATGCACCGGACACAGCAACGCCAAGGCTGGGTCTGCCTCCTCCTGGGGCAGTGCTTGCAGGTTCACCACCTGATCCCTGAAAGGTGTCATGGGAACCTTGGGCACGTAAACCCCCTCGCGCCTCTCAGGAACCCGAGGATCAAGTCAAGTCCTGAGGATCTGAACGAACGGCAACAAGCCTGCGTGTCGCGAACATGGTGCGTCTCTCTCGACTCGGGTCTGAGACCAGTGCTAAGGTGGTCTCATATGCATCAACCAGAGCAGCATAACCGTCGCTGAGGATGCCATATACCCCAGGAGCCTCTGAAAGGATTTCAGTGGGACCGATGCATTCTGTCTGAGTGTACGCAGACAGGTCAGCACTGGCTACACGTGCTCATTGGTGAGGTGCGATGTGATTCAGACCGAGTCTAACTCCATACTGAGAAAGAGATGCTTTGAACTGGGGAGAGCTTGCTCTTTTCCCAGTTGACCCGAAGCCCCAGCCGGCTGAGGTGCCTGAGCACCAGGTCCCTGTGCGTACACAACGTGTCCCGCAAGTGAGCTAGAAGTAGCCAGTCGTCGAGATAGTTGAGAATGCGGATGCCCACTTCCCTTAACAGGGTAAGGGCTGCCTCTGCGAACTTCGTGAAGGCATGAGGTGACAGGGACAGACCGAGGGGGAGGACCTTATTCTGGTATGTAAGTATGTTTCCTTCAGATCTACCACCACAAACCAACCTTGTTGCCAGACGCTCACTAAGATGCATTTCTGCATCAGCATCTTGGACAGGAGTCTGTGCAAAGCCCGATTCAGACTCACAGGTCCAAGATTGGCCGCAAACCTGCTGTTTCTATGATTGTATTTTTTTTGTGGGGGGTACGATGAAGTAGGGGCTGTAAGACCCTGCCGCAGGGGGCCGCCCTTGGCGACAAACAGACAGGGTTGTGAGACATTGCGTCGTGCCAGGGCAGGATGTGTTGTATGGTCCCTGTCTGCCTATTAACCACTGAGGACTGCTGGGCGAAATCCTCTATGTTACCGCAGAATAGGCCAACCTGGTTGGGCCAAAGGTGGTGCTCCTGGACCACTAAGGTGGACATCGCCTGCTCGAGAGACCACTCCATGATCATCATCGCTTGGAGGGCGAGATCTGTCAACAAGCGTAGTTCCTGCATCAGTCTCAGGTCAGAACTACCCTTGTGCAGTTCTTTGAGCGCCTCGGCTTGGTGCACTTGCAGGAGAGCCATAGTATGCAGAGTGGAGGCGGCCTGTCCAGTGGCACTGTAGGCTCAGTCGTGAGTGACGACATAAACCCACAGGCCCTGGACGGGAGACTCTGATGGCTCCGCCAGGTGGCGCTCTCAGTGGGCAGAATTGCCGAGCACCCCCTGGCAGCCCCACTGTTGAGGGTAGTGAGAGAGAATGAGCCCGCAAACTGGTCCGGGCAGTAAAAGGTGCCCGCCGCGAATGCATGAGCTCATCATACACTTCCGGGAAGAAAGGGATGGGGGCTTGGTGTGGCTGTAAGTGGCACTCGTACCCCTGGGACCAATCAATGGGCCGCAAGGGTTCAGGGGGGAACGGAGGATTCCACTCCTTCCTGATGCTCGCAGCCACCCGGGCAAGCATGGCCGTCAGCTGTGCATGGCAACAGACTTAACCAACCCACTCTCCAATGCTGTATTTGAAAGCTAATCCACTTTGCAAGCTGCAAACGTGACCGCGAACTTGCTCTGAGAAGAGCTGGCAGTCACATCTCGAAATTCTCTGGGGCGAACGAGAGTGCTGGGGAATGGGAGGTCTGTGGGGGATTTCCCTCTTACGAGAGAAAGCTGCAACTGAACGTTGCTAAAATCATGCCCTCGCAGTGAGAGCATGACCCATCCACAAGCGTTATCCCTGCGTGGGGAGTGTCCAACACGAGAGACAGTGATAGTGGTCGTGGGAAGTGAAGAGGTAACGATCGCAACCAGGAAAACACACGCAAACAAAGAGGCGTCTTGAAAATGCTTTCGTTTGCGCCACTCATTTAGAGGAAAATCTACAGGTGGTGGTGGCATAGTGGGCTAATGCACACAACTGTTAATCAGAAGGTCATTGGTTCGATCCCCACAGCCACCACCATTGTGTCCTTGAGCAAGGCACTTAACTCCAGGTTGCTCCGGGGGGGATTGTCCCTGTAATAAGTGCACTGTAAGTCACTTTGGATAAAAGCATCTGCCAACTGCGTAAATGTAAATGTATATATTTGTGTGTGTGTGTGTGTGTGTATATATATATATATGCTCTGCTCAGCTGTCAAAGCACCCAGGGGTGTTTACTCAGCACAACTGTTGTGTGTGAGGGGATGAACTGCTGAAATTCGCTGTAGATCCAACAGCCTTTCAGAGAGAGAGATGAATGGAACAGCAGGAGGAATTCAGTTCCATGAATATGTCCGCTCGGCTCCATAGAAGAAATCTGAGTGTGTGTTTGCAAGCGGCACTCCTTTTATACCCGTATGTCATTCCCACATGCCAATTCTCATTGGCCTTTTCTCAAAGATCAGAGATGTCTGGGCTCCCAAGGGTGACCCCTAGTGTCGACACAACGTCGAGTGAGTGACAGATAGGGAACTGAAGTTCAGATATTCTGCCTATGAAGTAAAATAATATTAGGTTGTTGTAATTACTTGAGTGTGATTAAATTCTGAAAATATTTTTAATCGAGATTTTTTTTCAGTATGTTCCATTAGGCTTATATGAAGCTAGTGAAGTAAATGTTAGCACTTTTGTCTCATGGGACATTGTTTCATATGAATGTGTTGGGAACATGCAGATAAACTGCTGAAATGGCTTTCCCTGAGTAATGATGAATGAATAATACAGAAAGAATTTGTTATGTGATAAGCTAATTTCCCAGATGTTCACAAAATGATTAATTATAGGCTCATTTGTAAAGGAAAAATGGGACACCACAGTTGTCCACATCCAATGTCAGTTAAGTAGTAGGCTATAACTATGCCCAGGCGAGATCTACTGACTTTTTTTAATTTGCTGCAATTTTACATTTAAAAGCCACATGTAGTGCC
Organism: Moxostoma hubbsi; assembly: GCA_032164185.1. Taxonomy (NCBI): domain Eukaryota; kingdom Metazoa; phylum Chordata; class Actinopteri; order Cypriniformes; family Catostomidae; genus Moxostoma; species Moxostoma hubbsi. The sequence goes on along the minus strand of JAVLUX010000083.1, from coordinate 5,496,009 downwards.
TGTTTAGTTTCACTTTGACATCTGAAAGGGAAAGTGAAATGGGAGATTTAGGGTAACTTCAATTTGTACTTATTTCTCACCCACACCTAGCATATCGCTTCTGAAGATAAATATTTAACAACTGGAGTCACATGGATTACTTTTATGTTTCCTTTATGTGATTTTGGAGCAACAAAGGTATGGTCACCATTCACTTGCATTGTATGGACCTATAGAGCTGAAATATTCTTCTAAAAGCCTTCATTTGTGTTCTGCTGAAGAAAGAAAGTCATGCACATCTGGGATGGAATGAGGGTGAGAAAATTTTAAGAGAATACAATTTTTTGCATGAACTATCCCTTTAAGATTCGGCACAATGTTTACTTCAATAAATTGTGATATTTACCATGTTAACTTCTTTGTACAAAAGATCAGATTTTTCACTTCCATTGAAACATGCTGGGATAATATGGATCATCAGTGGATCAACAAATGCAATTTTTCATTAAATTTTTATCCCCTTTTCTCCCAATTTGGACTGCCCAATTCCCACTACTTAGTAGGTTCCCATGGTGGCACAGTTACTCACCTCAGTTCGGGTGATGGAGGACAAGTCTCAGTTGCCTCCATTTCTGAGACCATCAATCCATGCATCTTATCACGTGACTCGTTGTGCATTACACCGCGGACACTCACAGCATGTGGAAACTCATGCTGCTCTCCATGATCCACGCACAACTTACCACTAGCCCCATTGAGAGCAAGAAACACTAATCACAACCACAAGGAGGTTACCCCATGTGATTCCACCCTCCCTATCAACCGAGCCAATTTGGTTGCTTAGGAGACCTGGCTGGAGTCACTCAGCCCTGGATTCGAACTCGCAACTCCAGGGGTAGTAGTCAGCGTCAATACTTGCTGAGCTACCCAGGCCCCAATTCACTTTATATCTTGACATCCGCAGCTGTACAGCGATCTGTGAATGCGTCAAGCGTGATGGCATGTTCATGAGAGAAGCTCATTCACACTTCAAGGAGATTGCAGATCTTTTCTGCAGATATTGTCTGTCCTTTCAGAAGACATGGATTACACCAGTTACATTGTATGGATTACCTTGTCCTTTTTGGAGCTTTATAGTTCTGGATACAGTTTACTTCCATTGTATGTAGAAAAACATAATATATCCTAAAATATATCCTGTTTGGGTTCCACAGAAGAAAGAAACTTCATGCAAATTTAAAGGGATACTTCATGCAAATTTTAAAGGGATATGAATGTGTATTTAAAATTGGTCATTTATATAGTATAAATGTGAAATTATTTTTGAATTTGAAGCATTCTAGACTGAGAAAAGGCAGAAAATGTATTTTTTACACATGTGGCTGAAAGAGAACAACTCCCAGAATGCACTTGCTTTGCTGCCCTTACGAGGCCACTCCCAAACCACGCGTACCGGTTACAGGCGGCAGTATCTGAAAATTTGATACAACTAGGCTTGCTTTGATACATCATGACTCTATAAATCATGAGTTAGTTGATAAATTGACTGACTACGTGGGAAGAACATGATAATTCCGGGTGTCCAAACTCTGTACATGACGTCTTAGTAACAAAAAGAAAAACAAACAAAATACTCACTTTAAACTAAGCCGTCCGTTTGTCCCTGCGGGCTTTGGCTGGCGTTTCCAATTTATCTTCGGGATCCTAAAATAAGTTTCCAGGACTCCCCTGTCCATGTGTCGTACAAAACTTGGGTGCTCAGTTATACATGCTCAAGTTAGCGGTGCTGTTTCATCAGCTGTTTCATCATTTTCTCGTCCAGAAGAAAATGGCATCGCTGAAATTCATGACAGCAATAGGACTCTCTATGTGCTTCCATAGGCGCACAGCGAGAGCACTGACACCACCAGTCCGCCCCAACTCGAGTCTGGCCGGGCTCTTCCTCCTGACCGCTAAGCAGGTCTTGCTCCCCTGCTACAGCAGCTGCTCCGGCCGCCTCTTGTTCCTCCATCTCCCGCAACTGTTCATCGCTGTATTGCGGCTCGTACAGGTAGCCGCGATCATCAGATTCTCGCAACAGATCTTCGAAATCCCCTTCTGCCATGTCAACTTCAAAACTACCTTCCGTCATCGTGATTAGCCTACTTGTATACAAACTTTCTACACAGAGCAAGAGCCTGTTAGCTTAGCTTCTACAGAAAGATGGCTGACACTATCTTCACATTCTGTGAGTGAGATCCCGCCCCATATGGGCGTGGTGAAAACATGCGGAATACTGGCTGTAGTTTTAAGCCTCTGGCCCAAAAATCTTCCGATGACGCAAAATGACGATTTTTGCGTCATCGGAGGATTTTTTCCAGACTAAAAATACATAAATCTCTCGTCTCAGGGGGATATGAGGGGGGGGAGCTCAGTAATTCGAAAATACTACTGGTTTTCTACTGATACAAAGCTTAATGCTAAATCCTGAAGTAACCCTTTAAGGTGTCATAAATAATGAGATAATTACCTTTAAGTATCAACTGTTCCTTAAAATTTCCATCACTCAAATTGTTATACTGATCATATAATTTGTAATAATAATTATAAAAAAATATTAGAAAAATGCAAAGTAGAAGCATTTTTCAGTGGCCTAGCTGTATCAACCACATTGTATGTATACACAGTATCTTGCTGGTTAAAGTTTTATCTGACTGACTCTTAAAAAAAAAAAAAATATTAATGCAATTGATTTGAATAAAAACATGCTTTTGCATAGAAAACAGTTCTTTCAAACAATGTTCTGGTTTAAGTTATGAGAAGGAAACAGATACAAATTATTATTATAAAATAAAAAAATAATAATAATACAAAAAAACGATTAGGCTGTTAATTATATTGTGTAATTTCAAATCAATCCGCCAATAAGACTCAGTTCAAACCATCTTAATAATGTCATCATTATGAAATTATCATACTTGCTAGACATTATTGAATAGCATAATATTTCCGATTAGGACAAACTAAATTATCTAAATAAAATGTCTAGGTTACTGCTGTAACCTCCGTTCACTGATGGAGGGAACGAGACGTTGTGTCGAGTGGAGCGACACTAGGGGACTTCTTTGAAGGCCTCGGTTACCTCTGAACTTGAGAAAGGCCAATGAGAAATTGACAGACAGAATTTGCCTCCCCTGGACATACGAGTGTAAAAGGAGGGAATCATGCATCCATTTAGGTTTTGCATTGAGGAGCTGAAAATAAGGTTCGGCCATTGCAGTGGCTTGGTTCAGTGTCATGGTCAGGGGGCCAACATCCATCAGGGAACAGAATTTACAACAGTAACCTAGAAGTTCTCCATCTGTTGCTCACTTCAACGTTGTGTCGAGTGAAGCAACACTAGGGGTCCCTATTCTCTATACTGAACTGTGTATGTGCGCTGCTGATGCAGGTGCAGGCAGGCAGTTGCGTGCCAAAGCGACAGGCTGCGTCAGACTGCACGTAGCCTTCCCCAACACACCATGAAATTGTCATAAACTTTTTAGGTTCCTCGCACCCAAAGGGGGGAACAAAGCAACGTGCCAAGCATGTGAGCAGGCCGGGCCAGTCATGCCTTATCTCTCTCCATGTATCTCCTATAGTGTTAAAGCAGCTGGGGCCATCTTAACGCTATCATATTCATGGGGAAGGCATTCTTTTCCAACTCCTATTCTTTCAGGGGGAAAGGCCCAGCGAAGACCACCACCTGCCCAGGCTGTGGGGAGGTAAAGAGTGGCGAAACACGTCGCATGGGTTTTCAGGCCACATGTGGGAATGGCGCAGTGGTAGATCCTACCTGCTTTGAGGAAGGAGTTGCTACAAACACAGCGACCAGGGGGCAGCAGGGACTGCCCAATGGAGACACGGGTCCGCCCGTAGGGGGACTGTACCACGGAAAATACACACAGGGGGATTAATCCACCAGGGCCCATCCTGAGGAGCACCTATTCCAGTAAAGGGTAATTTTAGTACCCATAGTGGGTTTGGTCGGGGAATTACTCAGCTGAATCCACAGACCAGAGAGCTAGGGAGGAACAACATCCAGTTGTTCATGCACTCTCCTGGGGAAAAGAGCACACGTGATCACCTCAGTGGAGGGGAAAGGCGCTATGTGCAAGCAGAACACCTGGTCAAACATTCCGCATTCCCGAGTTATACGTGCTCGGACCTGAGAGAACACAGGACGAGACCGACTCAACCCTGAGATTGTAAAATCTCGTAAAGGTATTGGGTGTGTTAGGCCAGTGTGATGGCATCAACGACCCAGTGGGAAAACCTCTGGAGACAGCATTCCCTTTCCGCTGTCCACCAAAGCAGACAAAGAACTGCTCAGAACATCTAAAGCTCAGCGACAACATGGGTGTCTGGGAGGGGCTGTCGCAAGGAGTGTGAGATCCGAGAACTAAATCCGTGTGGGCCAGTAGGGGGCTACCAGAGTGACTTGTTCCTCATCCTCCCTGACCTTGCACAGCACCCGTGCAAGTAGGCTCACTAGGGGAAATGCGTATTTGCGCAGCCTCCAGTGCCAGCGTGTCTGTCCCGAGGGGAGCCTCCGCTAGGGAGTACCAGAGCGGAGCCTCAACTCTCTGCTGAGCGTATCTTGTCACAACATCGCGTCCACTGTCATGTTGATGTTGCCCGGGATGTGAGTGGCACGCAACGAGTCACTGCTGGCTCCTAAGGAGGAGATGGCGGGCGAGTTGTGACAAATAACAAGAGCGCATGCCACCTTGGTGATTTATGTATGATATCGTAGCAGTGCTGTCTGACTGGATCAAGACGTGCTTGCCCGTATTAGTGGGAGAAAACTCAGTAGGGCAAGGATTACATCCATCAACTCTAGGCAGATGTGCCAACCCAGCCGGTGCACCGTCCAGGAGCCAGCCGAAGGCGGCAGTCCAGTCGAGTCTTCCGTGTCAGACGAACTCATCATCCAGTTGGGGGGGGGGCTTGAGGGAGTAAACAGACTGGCCGTGAGGCGAGCCGCTCCCACCTCGAGCTTAGATGGAAGTCAACGAGCATGCCGGGGGGGGGGGGGGGGGGGGGGGGGGGGGGGGTTGGTTCGTGGGGATCTACCCGATGCCATCTCCAAATCGCAGTTTTGCAGAAATGCAATTTTTCATTAAATTTTTATCCCCTTTTCTCCCAATTTGGACTGCCCAATTCCCACTACTTAGTAGGTTCCCATGGTGGCACAGTTACTCACCTCAGTTCGGGTGATGGAGGACAAGTCTCAGTTGCCTCCATTTCTGAGACCATCAATCCATGCATCTTATCACGTGACTCGTTGTGCATTACACCGCGGACACTCACAGCATGTGGAAACTCATGCTGCTCTCCATGATCCACGCACAACTTACCACTAGCCCCATTGAGAGCAAGAAACACTAATCACAACCACAAGGAGGTTACCCCATGTGATTCCACCCTCCCTATCAACCGAGCCAATTTGGTTGCTTAGGAGACCTGGCTGGAGTCACTCAGCCCTGGATTCGAACTCGCAACTCCAGGGGTAGTAGTCAGCGTCAATACTTGCTGAGCTACCCAGGCCCCAATTCACTTTATATCTTGACATCCGCAGCTGTACAGCGATCTGTGAATGCGTCAAGCGTGATGGCATGTTCATGAGAGAAGCTCATTCACACTTCAAGGAGATTGCAGATCTTTTCTGCAGATATTGTCTGTCCTTTCAGAAGACATGGATTACACCAGTTACATTGTATGGATTACCTTGTCCTTTTTGGAGCTTTATAGTTCTGGATACAGTTTACTTCCATTGTATGTAGAAAAACATAATATATCCTAAAATATATCCTGTTTGGGTTCCACAGAAGAAAGAAACTTCATGCAAATTTAAAGGGATACTTCATGCAAATTTTAAAGGGATATGAATGTGTATTTAAAATTGGTCATTTATATAGTATAAATGTGAAATTATTTTTGAATTTGAAGCATTCTAGACTGAGAAAAGGCAGAAAATGTATTTTTTACACATGTGGCTGAAAGAGAACAACTCCCAGAATGCACTTGCTTTGCTGCCCTTACGAGGCCACTCCCAAACCACGCGTACCGGTTACAGGCGGCAGTATCTGAAAATTTGATACAACTAGGCTTGCTTTGATACATCATGACTCTATAAATCATGAGTTAGTTGATAAATTGACTGACTACGTGGGAAGAACATGATAATTCCGGGTGTCCAAACTCTGTACATGACGTCTTAGTAACAAAAAGAAAAACAAACAAAATACTCACTTTAAACTAAGCCGTCCGTTTGTCCCTGCGGGCTTTGGCTGGCGTTTCCAATTTATCTTCGGGATCCTAAAATAAGTTTCCAGGACTCCCCTGTCCATGTGTCGTACAAAACTTGGGTGCTCAGTTATACATGCTCAAGTTAGCGGTGCTGTTTCATCAGCTGTTTCATCATTTTCTCGTCCAGAAGAAAATGGCATCGCTGAAATTCATGACAGCAATAGGACTCTCTATGTGCTTCCATAGGCGCACAGCGAGAGCACTGACACCACCAGTCCGCCCCAACTCGAGTCTGGCCGGGCTCTTCCTCCTGACCGCTAAGCAGGTCTTGCTCCCCTGCTACAGCAGCTGCTCCGGCCGCCTCTTGTTCCTCCATCTCCCGCAACTGTTCATCGCTGTATTGCGGCTCGTACAGGTAGCCGCGATCATCAGATTCTCGCAACAGATCTTCGAAATCCCCTTCTGCCATGTCAACTTCAAAACTACCTTCCGTCATCGTGATTAGCCTACTTGTATACAAACTTTCTACACAGAGCAAGAGCCTGTTAGCTTAGCTTCTACAGAAAGATGGCTGACACTATCTTCACATTCTGTGAGTGAGATCCCGCCCCATATGGGCGTGGTGAAAACATGCGGAATACTGGCTGTAGTTTTAAGCCTCTGGCCCAAAAATCTTCCGATGACGCAAAATGACGATTTTTGCGTCATCGGAGGATTTTTTCCAGACTAAAAATACATAAATCTCTCGTCTCAGGGGGATATGAGGGGGGGGAGCTCAGTAATTCGAAAATACTACTGGTTTTCTACTGATACAAAGCTTAATGCTAAATCCTGAAGTAACCCTTTAAGGTGTCATAAATAATGAGATAATTACCTTTAAGTATCAACTGTTCCTTAAAATTTCCATCACTCAAATTGTTATACTGATCATATAATTTGTAATAATAATTATAAAAAAATATTAGAAAAATGCAAAGTAGAAGCATTTTTCAGTGGCCTAGCTGTATCAACCACATTGTATGTATACACAGTATCTTGCTGGTTAAAGTTTTATCTGACTGACTCTTAAAAAAAAAAAAAATATTAATGCAATTGATTTGAATAAAAACATGCTTTTGCATAGAAAACAGTTCTTTCAAACAATGTTCTGGTTTAAGTTATGAGAAGGAAACAGATACAAATTATTATTATAAAATAAAAAAATAATAATAATACAAAAAAACGATTAGGCTGTTAATTATATTGTGTAATTTCAAATCAATCCGCCATTAAGACTCAGTTCAAACCATCTTAATAATGTCATCATTATGAAATTATCATACTTGCTAGACATTATTGAATAGCATAATATTTCCGATTAGGACAAACTAAATTATCTAAATAAAATGTCTAGGTTACTGCTGTAACCTCCGTTCACTGATGGAGGGAACGAGACGTTGTGTCGAGTGGAGCGACACTAGGGGACTTCTTTGAAGGCCTCGGTTACCTCTGAACTTGAGAAAGGCCAATGAGAAATTGACAGACAGAATTTGCCTCCCCTGGACATACGAGTGTAAAAGGAGGGAATCATGCATCCATTTAGGTTTTGCATTGAGGAGCTGAAAATAAGGTTCGGCCATTGCAGTGGCTTGGTTCAGTGTCATGGTCAGGGGGCCAACATCCATCAGGGAACAGAATTTACAACAGTAACCTAGAAGTTCTCCATCTGTTGCTCACTTCAACGTTGTGTCGAGTGAAGCAACACTAGGGGTCCCTATTCTCTATACTGAACTGTGTATGTGCGCTGCTGATGCAGGTGCAGGCAGGCAGTTGCGTGCCAAAGCGACAGGCTGCGTCAGACTGCACGTAGCCTTCCCCAACACACCATGAAATTGTCATAAACTTTTTAGGTTCCTCGCACCAAAAGGGGGGAACAAAGCAACGTGCCAAGCATGTGAGCAGGCCGGGCCAGTCATGCCTTATCTCTCTCCATGTATCTCCTATAGTGTTAAAGCAGCTGGGGCCATCTTAACGCTATCATATTCATGGGGAAGGCATTCTTTTCCAACTCCTATTCTTTCAGGGGGAAAGGCCCAGCGAAGACCACCACCTGCCCAGGCTGTGGGGAGGTAAAGAGTGGCGAAACACGTCGCATGGGTTTTCAGGCCACATGTGGGAATGGCGCAGTGGTAGATCCTACCTGCTTTGAGGAAGGAGTTGCTACAAACACAGCGACCAGGGGGCAGCAGGGACTGCCCAATGGAGACACGGGTCCGCCCGTAGGGGGACTGTACCACGGAAAATACACACAGGGGGATTAATCCACCAGGGCCCATCCTGAGGAGCACCTATTCCAGTAAAGGGTAATTTTAGTACCCATAGTGGGTTTGGTCGGGGAATTACTCAGCTGAATCCACAGACCAGAGAGCTAGGGAGGAACAACATCCAGTTGTTCATGCACTCTCCTGGGGAAAAGAGCACACGTGATCACCTCAGTGGAGGGGAAAGGCGCTATGTGCAAGCAGAACACCTGGTCAAACATTCCGCATTCCCGAGTTATACGTGCTCGGACCTGAGAGAACACAGGACGAGACCGACTCAACCCTGAGATTGTAAAATCTCGTAAAGGTATTGGGTGTGTTAGGCCAGTGTGATGGCATCAACGACCCAGTGGGAAAACCTCTGGAGACAGCATTCCCTTTCCGCTGTCCACCAAAGCAGACAAAGAACTGCTCAGAACATCTAAAGCTCAGCGACAACATGGGTGTCTGGGAGGGGCTGTCGCAAGGAGTGTGAGATCCGAGAACTAAATCCGTGTGGGCCAGTAGGGGGCTACCAGAGTGACTTGTTCCTCATCCTCCCTGACCTTGCACAGCACCCGTGCAAGTAGGCTCACTAGGGGAAATGCGTATTTGCGCAGCCTCCAGTGCCAGCGTGTCTGTCCCGAGGGGAGCCTCCGCTAGGGAGTACCAGAGCGGAGCCTCAACTCTCTGCTGAGCGTATCTTGTCACAACATCGCGTCCACTGTCATGTTGATGTTGCCCGGGATGTGAGTGGCACGCAACGAGTCACTGCTGGCTCCTAAGGAGGAGATGGCGGGCGAGTTGTGACAAATAACAAGAGCGCATGCCACCTTGGTGATTTATGTATGATATCGTAGCAGTGCTGTCTGACTGGATCAAGACGTGCTTGCCCGTATTAGTGGGAGAAAACTCAGTAGGGCAAGGATTACATCCATCAACTCTAGGCAGATGTGCCAACCCAGCCGGTGCACCGTCCAGGAGCCAGCCGAAGGCGGCAGTCCAGTCGAGTCTTCCGTGTCAGACGAACTCATCATCCAGTTGGGGGGGGGGGGCTTGAGGGAGTAAACAGACTGGCCGTGAGGCGAGCCGCTCCCACCTCGAGCTTAGATGGAAGTCAACGAGCATGCCGGGGGGGGGGGGGGGGGGGGGGGGGGGGTTGGTTCGTGGGGATCTACCCGATGCCATCTCCAAATCGCCTCCATCACCAGCCGGGTCATCCTCAATCCCGTGGGAAGAAGGAGAAACGCGGGGGCGGCTGGAGTGGCGTTCCTTTTTAAGAAGGAAAGCCGCGACTGCAACGTTGCCATGGTGAGGTTCTCGAAGTGAGAACATGAACCATCCACAAACGCCACCTCAGTGTGATCGCAGACACATGAGGCAGTGCCTGTGACCGTCAGAAGCGGAGAGTAATCGACCACATCCAGGAATTACACAGGGGCGGAAGGGCATCTTTATAAAGACACGTCCTGAAAAGGACGTTCAACGCCAGCCATGTATTTGCCCTTTTAGTGAAAATAAACTCTTTTATAATATTCTCTTTTAGCAGCACTGCCGTGCAGAGAAGGAGAAAACCGCTGATATGCGTCACAGATCCAACAGCATCAGCTCTGCAGAGGTGAGTGGAACAGTAAGTGATCTCAGCTCGCTGATCGTACAATCGCTCGGCTCCGAAGAATAAATCTGAATGGACAGATGCACAATTCCCTCCTTTTATACCCGTATGTCCACGGGAGGGACATGCAAATTCTGTCTGCCAATTTCTCATTGGCCTTTTCTCAAGTTCATAGATAACCGAGGCCTTCAAAGAAGTCCCCTAGTGTCACTTCACTTGACACAAAGTTGAAAGGAGCAACAGACGGGGAAAGAGGTGTTTCCTGTAATCTCTGAATGTCTTCTTAATATTATTAACTCCTTGCTTAGGTCAGGACAAGTGATCACATTACTCCTATCTTGGAATCCTTTTACTGCCTTCCTGTCAGGTTTTGTGTTGATTTTAAAATACTCATGCTTACCTACAAGTCATTGCATGGTTTGGCAGTATCTGTTTTTAAATAATTATACCCCAAAATGTGATCACTGTTCTTCCCAATCAGGGGTCGGATGTATAAATGTTGCATACACACAAAAATGGGCATTCAGAAATTATGGAGTTAAGCACATGAATAAGAAGTAATTGTTATATAGCCAAAATTAGGCTAAATAAATGTTATGTTACTATTTGAAAAGGCATCCAAATATAAATGGCTAAAATGATCTTAATCTGACTCTCGGACATGACAATCTGAACTGGTGATATCTGCTTTTCCTAACTCTTCTTTGCAATGAACAGCTCCAACTAATTCACAAATTGGACTGAATGCTCCAGTCACAACAGTTTTTGAAAATATGGATACTATGGAAGAACTATGGTACATTTTCATAATTATTATGGTAAGCCATCAGTTTTCCTTCTGTGTAACATCAGTTTTCTTGTAATGCTCTCTGATTGTAGGAAAATGTAATTGGTTTTATTTGCCTTCAGAAATTCTGTTTTCAGAGATAACTGTTTTCTTTGTGTCATCTTGGACTTACACTGACACCTAGCTGTTTGGATGCAGCATTATTTAATTTCATTGTAGAAATTTAATATTCACAGTCAGTCATGATTATTTTAATCAATGAGTGAAAGTGTCAAATAACAGGAAGTTACTGAGATTAAGTGTGTAGTATTCGACTGGTCATGTGATTTTAACTTGGCCGCCCCCATGTGTGGACCCTCTCCATGAAGAATAAAACAGCTTTTATAAGATTACTGATATGACTGGAGTCTTCATTTTAATGTAAGTGTATATTTCCTACGTATATTTCAAAATTACAATTAATATCTTTAGGATTTACACTTTTTTAATGGAGAACAAAATTACTGAGTGCAACTTTCAATCCTTTTTTTTTTTTTTTTTTTTTTTTACTATAAATCTACACTTTCACTTTTAGATGTGATAGTGAAACTAAACAGATGCCACATGTGACATTCAGATGTGGAGATTTATAGTAAAAAAGGTAAAAAAAAACATAATTTAGAGGTCTGTGTGACGATCACTACAGTCCTGAGTAGACTGGAGTGCCTCAATTTGAGGTGATTAAGCAAGGCAGATATGCTGTTATTCTATTTAAGTGTTGTAGTGCATAATTTTCAGGTAACAATGGCATTATTTTCTGTTTATTCTTTTGTATCCATGCCATTATAGCAGCGTTTTCCAACCTTTTTTGCCTTAAGTTCCCCAAAGCACCATCAGTAATGCTCAAGTACCCTTTCATCTGTTCAAAACCAAAGATGTGTACCAAAGACTAAATATAATTTAACATTATCGTTAATATTGTAATATCTATTATGTACAAGTTTGTTTGAGCCATGTCCATTTAGCATTTTTCTCTTTTTTAACATATGAAAGAAATTATATCTCAGCTAATACTGTTAATTATACAGGGAACTTCTAACTTGGTACATAAAAAAAGATTACTAAATAAAAAAAATATATATTTTTTAATGTTTAGAAATTATGTCTTAAAGTTATGTCTTGAAATACACATTTGAACGTATCCATGCTTGTGTGGTTAGAATAAATGTTTTGTTGTTGTTGTTGTTGTTTTTACTTTTTGATCAACAGCAGACTGAATAGAACAGATAGGACACTAAAAGAGACATTACTGCATAACTTCACATAGAGTATAGGATCAGTCTTGGGATTTTAAGAATCAATATCAGGATCGTTTATATGAAGATCACAATTAGTTTGAAAAATTTAAAAAATATATTTTTCCCAGCTCTAATCTCTATTATTTTTATTTTTAACAAAGCAAAATCAAAATCTTTTTGTATACCCGTAGAACCTGCCTACATTAGGGTATGCATATCCCTGTTTGGGAATCACTGCTGTTTAGGACACACTCAACTAAAGTTATGTGACCCTGTGACAATTTGACACTGACCCAAACAATGAATAATGGAATAGATAATCAACTAGTCAGTTCAACCCCTAAGTACCTGCCACAGCCTCTTACCGGTCCCAGTGCCAGCTGTACCTGTCTGTGTCTCTCACTAGCCTCAGTGCCTTCCAGAGTCTGTCATCAACCCTAGTGCAAAGAAGTGTCTCAGATATTTCGCCTCTCTGACTTTAACTCAATCTGAATGATCAAAGAAGATTTTGTGTGGTTTTTCATCATTCGCTGGGTGACAAGAAGACATATGTCATACAGTGGGCTCTACATTATTTTTGTGAGTTTGCAAAATGCAGTGCTATACAGGCTACGACCGTGTGCAATTTGTCTAAGTGCAATTTTCAGTCCAGCACAAAGCGTAAGTAGTGGTGGCTTGAAGGGTTTGTGCTATCTATGGATGTATGCATGCAAACTGTGGGTGTATTGTATGTTTGGAAGAAGTTGTAGAGAGTGAAATGTTTTGATTTGGCATACTTTTATTGACTACTTTGTATATAATTACATTTTCAAGTGTAATTGAATTAGAAAAAGTTTCGGTTAAATATTTTCGTGTTTTAATTAATTAATTAAATTATTCAAAATCAAGATGTTAAGTGCGTTCCGATACAATCACTGTTAATATTAGCCTTGATGTGTGTCAGTAGATAAAAATTATTAATAATACTTACATTCTGTATAATTTAGCAGGGCGTAAATCCAAAATCCTTACAAGAATCACATTTTCCAACTTGGTCTCATATATAAGCTTTTGCAAAACTTGTTATACATGTCTCCAGGTACTCTTCCCTGCAGTTTCCAGGTGAAATGAACTCTAGAGGCACTACTGTGTGTTTTATTCACATATCCTCATATCATGACTTCAATGGCTAATTATGACTTTATAAACACTTATTTTTCTCTCTATTACTTAGACCCTGCAACTGTATGTTATGATATCAAGACACTTTTACTCTAACGCATCTTTGAAAAATGATATATTTTAACCCATTTTGGCAGACGCTTTTATCCAAAGTGACTTACAGTGCCCTTATTACAGGGAAATCCACCCGGAAAAAGTGCCTTGCTCAAGGACACAATGGTGGTGGCTGTGGGGATCAAACCAATAACCTTCTGCTTACTAGTTCAGTGCTTTAGCCCACTACGCCAATAGGACACAGACGGTAGAATAACCTCAGAATTAAATTGCACTTGACCTAGCCCTTTAGCGCTTTGCACATGGAGTTACATCAAACCCACTTGTGCCTAGACTTAGCACATGCTTGCACAAAATTTCCAAAACTTTATGGCCATGGCCATTGACTTTGCATGTATAACATATGGCACAGTGCTGTGTTTAGTGCTATAGTGCTCTTAAAATAGGGCCCAGAATGTCATTGCATGTGCCACTCTTTCCCATTTGTATGCTGTAATCTGCGACAAATGTGTTCAGATTGGGATACTGCCCTTATGATAAACAAAATCAAAGAAAACATTCTTTGGTAAAGTCTTATGTGTGGTAAACCTAAGCAGGTTTGTGTTGTTACTATGGAAACTGTCTAGGTTACTGTTGTAACCTCCGTTCCCTGATGGAGGGAACGAGATGTTGTGTCGAAGAAGCGTCACAAGGGGTCTCTCTTGAGAGCCTTTCGCATCTCTGAAATTTGAAAAAAGGCCAATGAGAAATTGGCAGACAGAATTTGTATGTCCCGCCCCCGGACATACGGGTATACGGAAATGCGCCTGTTTCATTCAGGATTTGTTACAAAAGTAACCTAGATGTTCCCCGTCTGTCGCTCACTTAGACGTTGTGTCGAAGAAGCAACACTAGGGATCCAATTTAATTCAATTGAGAATGGTGTGGTGGTAGATCCTACCTCACTGGGAGGGAGGAGTTGCTACAAACATGGCGACTGGTGGTCCGTGAGGACTGCCCAAGTGAGACGCGGGTCTGCTCGCAAGGGGAATGTACTGTGGAAAATACACACAGGGGGATAAGTCCACGTAGGAGCCCGTCCTGTGGAGCACCTATTCGAGTACAGGGTAAATTGAGTACCCGCATTGGTCTTGGTCGCCGAATTCCTCCGCTGAATTCATGGACCAGAGGGCTAGGGAGGAGTATCCAGGGAGCCAAGTTAGTGGGATCTCCTGGGATAAAAGCGCATGTTATTACCTCATTGGAAGGAAAAGGCGCTAGGTGCAAGTGGTCCACCCGGTCAGTTGTCACCGCGTTACCAAGTTTCTACCGGATCGGACCTGAGAAAACACTGGACGAAACCTATTCAACCCTGAGATTGTAAAATCTCGTAAAGGTATTGGGTATTGCCCAACCCGTTGCTCTGCATATGTTTGCTAGGGAGGCACCTTTGGCCAGTGCCCACGAGGATGCCACACTTCTTGTCGAGTGTGCTCGCCCCTGGTGTGGGTATGAAAGGCCAATGCTATGGCATCAACTACCCAGTGGGAAAGCCTCTGTTTGGAGACAGCGTTCTATTTCTGCTGTCCACCAAAGCAGACAAAGAGCTGCCCAGAACGTCTAAAGCCCTGTGTGCGGTCCAAATAGATACGCAAAGCACGTATCGGACACAGCAACAAAGGGGCTGGGCCTGCCTCCTCCCGGGGCAGCGCTTGCAGGTTCACTTCCTGGTCTCTGAAGGGAATCATAGGAACCTTGGGCACGTAGCCCGGTCGTGGTCACATGAGTGTCTGCCGGACCGAACTTCAGGCAGGTGTCACTGACACAGAATGCTTGCAGGTCCCCAACCATCTTGATGGAGGCGAGCGCGGAGGAGGGCCACCTACAGGGAGAGGGCCTTGAGTTCGACTGATTCTAGCGGCTCAAAGCGGGGTCTCTGAAGGCCCGAGAAGACCACTGAGAGATCCCAGGAGGGGAACAGGCTTGGCCGGGAGGGATTCAATCTCCGGGCGCCTCTTAGGAACCTGATAAATAAGTCATGCTTAAACAAAAACTTGCCATCTACTGTGTCGTGGTGGGCCACGATAGCAGCTACATACATCTTCAAGGTGGAGGGGGACAGCCTCCCCTCCAGCCTCTCCTGCAGGAATGAGAGCACTGACCCTAATTGCGCACATATGCAGGTCTTCAGCCCAGGAAGAACACCAATTTGCGAACAAGCGCCACTTCAGGCTGTAAAGTTGCCTGGTAGAGGCAGCTCTGGCTTGATTGATTGTGTCTACGACAGCAGGTGGTAGGCTAACTAGATCTTCCACATCCCATCCAGGGGCCAGACGTGGAGGTTCCAGAGGTCTGGGTGCGGATGGTGCTTCCTCAGGGGAATTCGCCAGGGAGGGGCTGTCGCGAGGAGCACGAGATCCGAGAACCAAGTCCGAGAGGGCCAATAGGGGCCCACTAGAATGACTTGTTCCTCCTCCTCCCTGACCTTGCACAGCACCTGTACAAGGGGAAATGCGAACTTGCGCAGCCCCGTGAGCCAGCTGTGTGCCAGCGCGTCTGTCCCGAGGGGAGCCTCCATTCAGGCATACCAGAGCAGGAAGTGGGAGGTCTCTTGGGAGGTGAATAGGTGTACCTGTGCCTTGCCGAACTGTTCCCAAATCAGCTGGACCGACTGGGGGTGAAGCCTCCACTCTACACTCATGATATTGCGTCCGCTACCACGTTGAGGTTGCCCGGGATGTGAGTGGCACGCAGCGACTTGAGTTGCTGCTGGCTCTGAGGGGGCATATGCTGCCTTGGCGATTTATGTATGCTACCGTGGTGGTGCTGTCTGACCGGATCAAGGCATGCTTGCCCTGAATTAGTGGGAGAAACCTCCACAGGGCAAGAAGTACAGCCAACAACTCTAGGTAATTGATGTGCCTGTTGCACACGGCGCCCCAACCCAGTTTGGAGGCGTCTGTGGTGACCAGCACGCATTGGAACACCTGCTACAAAGGGTCCAGGATTTGAAAGTTTGATGGCAAGTGGGAGTGATGAACACGGTGTGTGCCGTGGCACCATGCTCTTCTCGGGACTCACGTCTGGAGCCAGTGCTGAAGCGGTCTCATATGCATCAACCCCAGCGGCGCGACCGCCGCGGAGGTTGCCATATGCCCCAGGAGCCTCTGGAAATGTTTTAAGGGGCCTCACCCTGTCTGAACGTGGTGAGGCATTTCAGCACTGACTGCGCGCGCTCGTTGGTGAGGCAAGCTGACATTGAGACTGAGTCTAACTCCATGCCGAGAAAAGAGATGCTCTGAACAGGGGTGAACTTGCTCTTTTCCCAGTTGACCTGATGCCCTAAACAGCTGAGGTTCCTGAGCACCTGGTCCCTGTGGATGCATAGTAACTCTCGTGAGTGAGCCAGGATGAGCCAGTCATCGAGGTAGTTAAGAATGTGGACGCCTGCTTCCCGAAGCGGGGTAAGGGCTGCCTCTGCGACCTTCGTGAAGACGCGAGGGAACAGGGACATGACGAAGGGGAGGACCTTGTACTGTCTTTGCGTGAGCATTTTGAACGGGAGTTTGTGCAAGACCCGGTTGAAAACTTGCAAGTCCAAGATCGGTCGTAAGCCACCGCCTTTCTTGGATACGATGAAGTAAGGGCTGTAGAAACCCTTCTTCATCTCGGCTGGAGGGACAGGCTCTATCATGTCTTTGAGTAAGAGAGTTGCGATTTCCATGCGCAGGGATTTGGCATCTTCGCCGTGTACTGCAGCAAAGCGGATGCCCCCGAAGGGGGGGGCCTGGCAAACTGAATTGCATAAACGAGTCATATGGTCCTGGCCAGCCAGCATGACGGATTGGGAAGTGAGAGCCACGTGTCCAAGCTCTGTGCTAGGGGCACTAAGGGGACGATTATTTTTGACGTACCCGGCGGGGTGGAGTAGGTAATGCGGTGTCGGGAGGCAAAAACGCGTCCCGAGGCTCTGGTGCTGAGAAAAGACTCGAAGGACTTACCTTGCCTTTTATTGAGAATGTGGATTCTCCGGGGGACGGAGTGGTCTGCTTACCAGCTCCGGAGCAAACGTCTTGGTCCCTGGGTCATCCGTCTCAGGAACGCTTGGGAGCCTTCCGGGTCCTTGAAGAAGTTCGAGAGACATCGTACACTTCCCGCGGGGTGCTCAATGCTGGGGCTGAGAGCTGGGGCTGGGTTGAGGCGTATGATGACAAACTCGTCAGCTCATCATGCACTTCCGGGAAGAAAGGATCCAGGGGTGGGGGCGTGGCTGTGAAGACCCGAGGAACCAATCATCCAGCCACGAAGGCTGTGGAGAGGGCGGAGGATTCCAGTCCAGCCCCACACTGACGGCGGCCCTGGCAAGCATGTTGGACATCTGGGCGTCAACCTCAGACTGGGCGTGATGACCCGATTGGCAGCCCAATCGAGTCAGACGCCGGACCACTTTCCGATGCAGCGGCAAGCTCATCCAGCTTGGGGGGCTCAAGAGGATAGGCAGGCTGGCCGTGAGGTGAGCCGCTGTTGCCTCGAGCCTGGACAGAAGTCAATGAGCGTGCCGGGGGGTCGGTGGTTCGTTGGGACGTACCCGGCGAAACCGAGGCTACTGCCATACCCAAATCGCCTCCATCACCAGCCGGTCGTCCTCAATCCAGTGGGAAGAAGGAGCGACTTAGGGGGCGGCTGGAGTGGCGTTCTTTCTTAGGAAGGAATGCCGCAACAGCAACGTTGCCATGGCAAGATTCTCACAGTGAGAACACAAACCATCCAAAACACTGCCTCGGTGTGATCCTGGCCCAGACACACGAGGCAGCACCACTCGACCGCATCCAGGAACTACACAGGGGTGGAAAGGCATCTTTATTAAGACGCATCCTGAAAAGGACATTCAACGCCGCTGTGTATTGCTCTTTTAGAGAAAAATACTCTTTTAGGAAAATTTCTCTTTTGATCTGCGCTGTCGAAGCACCCAGGGGCAAAGCTGCACTGCCGTGTAGAGAAGGAGAAAGCCGCCTATATGCGCCGTAGATCCAACAGCATACGCTGATGCCAGAGATGAAGAGGAAACCAATTGAGACTCGCAGCTTGCTGCTCACACAACTGGTCGGCTCCGAAGAAAATTTCTGAATGAAACAGACGCATTTCCCTCTGGGGCGGGACATGCAAATTCTGTCTGCCAATTTCTCATTGGCCTTTTCTCAAATTTCAGAGATGCGAAAGGCTCTCAAGAGAGACCCTAGTGTCGCTTCTTCAACACAACTTCGAAGTGAGCGACAGACGGGGAACAATGTGGATGTGCTAGCAAAAGCAACTACAGCCTGAATAGAATTTTATTTTAATCAAATCTGGCTAGATATAACTTGCAGTTTCAACAGTCAAACTAAGATTTAAAAAAAAATTGTTTTCTCCTGCTATGTGAACAAAGCCAATAAATAAATAAATAAAATTCAGCAATCTCAGGCCTGTCTCTAGCCCCAGTGCCTCTCATCAAACTCAGTGGCTGCCAAAGTCTGTCATCAGCTCCAGTGTCTCTCACCAACCACTGTGCTAGCCCGTGCCTGCCTTCATCACAAGTGCCAGCAAGTTTCTGTCATTAGCCTGATTCCATACCAATGTTTCTCGCCCGCTCTCAAGCCTGCCATTATCAATCTACATATCAGTGCCAGCAGGTCCGGCCCTAGCATTTTGGGGGCCCTAAGCAGATTTTCAAAACAGGGCCCCCTACCTACAAGTACACCTATACTAACACACCCAATATCAATAACAAAGCAATTTTAAATTATGCAAATAAACAAGTTTATCTATTGAAAATCATAAAGCTTAAAAATGTATAACTAACTATAGCACAGTTCTATACTTCAGAATTACCAAAGTGAACATATTTTTTTTATAAAAACAAACAAACAAACAAACAAACACATCACATGCACAAATTAATAAATACATTTAATGCAGTTATGTGCAAATGAGTAATAAAGAAATTACCAAATGAATGTATGGAAGGATACAGACTAGTAGATCATATTTATCCCTGCTGTAAATAGTTGTGTATATACTATTTTCACCCTGGTGTATAAACAGTATACACTCACCTAAAGGATTATTAGGAACACCTGTTCAATTTCTCATTAATGCAATTATCTAATCAACCAATCACATGGCAGTTGCTTCAATGCATTTAGGGGTGTGGTCCTGGTCAAGACAATCTCCTGAACTCCAAACTGAATGTCAGAATGGGAAAGAAAGGTGATTTAAGCAATTTTGACCGTGGCATGGTTGTTGGTGCCAGACGGGCCGGTCAGAGTGTTTCACAATCTGCTCAGTTACTGGGATTTTCACGCACAACCATTTCTAGGGTTTACAAAGAATGGTGTGAAAAGGGGAAAAACATCCAGTATGCGGCAGTCCTGTGGGCGAAAATGCCTTGTTGATGCTAGAGGTCAGAGGAGAATGGGCCGACTGATTCAAGCTGATATAAGAGCAACTTTGACTGAAATAACCACTCATTACAACCGAGGTATGCAGCAAAGAATTTGTGAAGCCACAACACGCACAACCTTGAGGCGGATGGGCTACAACAGCAGAAGACCCCACCGGGTACCACTCATCTCCACTACAAATAGGAAAAAGAGGCTACAATTTGCAAGAGCTCACCAAAATTGGACAGTTGAAGAGTGGAAAAATGTTGCCTGGTCTGATGAGTCTCGATTTCTGTTGAGACATTCAGATGGTAGAGTCAGAATTTGGCGTAAACAGAATGAGAACATGGATCCATCATGCCTTGTTACCACTGTGCAGGCTGGTGGTGGTGGTGTAATGGTGTGGGGGATGTTTTCTTGGCACACTTTAGGCCCCTTAGTGCCAATTGGGCATCGTTTAAATGCCACGGCCTACCTGAGCATTGTTTCTGACCATGTCCATCCCTTTATGGCCACCATGTACCCATCCTCTGATGGCTACTTCCAGCAGGATAATGCACCATGTCACAAAGCTCGAATCATTTCAAATTGGTTTCTTGAACATGACAATGAGTTCACTGTACTAAAATGGCCCCCACAGTCACCAGATCTCAACCCAATAGAGCATCTTTGGGATGTGGTGGAACGGGAGCTTCGTGCCCTGGATGTGCATCCCACAAATCTCCATCAACTGCAAGATGCTATCCTATCAATATGGGCCAACATTTCTAAAGAATGCTTTCAGCACCTTGTTGAATCAATGCCACATAGAATTAAGGCAGTTCTGAAGGCGAAAGGGGGTCAAACACAGTATTAGTATGGTGTTCCTAATAATCCTTTAGGTGAGTGTATATTCTTAGTATAAGTAAGTATAATTATTGTGACTGAACTACATTGCTGACAGTGGAAAGAAACACACCTGATGTGTCATGTAATGGTACCTTGTCACTGCTGTCTTTAAATGTGGATCGCTGTTTTAAAGTGGTCTCTTCAGGTCCAGGAATTGGGTAACCGAGTCAGCGACGTGGCCTTCACTTTCTGCAGGCCTGTGAGTTGCCGAGCTGCTGTGAAAGCTGCCAACCATGCGTTCAACGTTAAGTGAGTCACCGATCATGACTAGAACACCGTGTTTCTTTCATATATATCACACCCCCTTTAGACACTTTATTTACACTTTTTGTGTTAATTTTTGAATTTAAATAAATGACTTTCCGATTGCATGTACAGCCACTGTCTGTCTTTGCTTACATGGAATGATAAGGGGAAAATAGTGAAACTGGCAAAAAGGTGGACTTGAACCCGGTTCACCTATGCAACTTATCAACTCTCTTACTGATATCGCAACATTAGATCTTAAGACAAGGAATGTCAAATTCACGTACTTATCTCTGCATGTCTTTTCTTCAAAGCGTATGTAATATTTTAAATAGTTTTGATAGGTTCCATCAGACTTTTGCCGTGTATTTAGCCGGGCAGTGTGCCCAGTGCTATTTGACTATACTGAACCTGTGGTAGGCTGCATATTTCACTTAAGAGACAGTGCCGGTGTCGTACTGAATTTTGACTCCCTATATCATTATGTTTAGGGTAGGTGGGCTTTAGCGTTTAGGACCAATGACGGTTAGGGATAGGGGCGGGTGTGGGGGTGGGCTTTAGGGATAAGGGCCAATCAGGAAGCCAGGAGTCCGAATTTGGGGGGGGGGGGGGGGCAAATTTTGGCCGTGTTTCCCAACAGCCCCACTGTCAACAAGTGTCTCCAGCCCCAGTACCTGTGTCTGTTTCTCACCCCTCTCATTGTTTGCCAGCACCTGTCTTCTGCCCCATTTCATGCATACCCCTTTTCCCCTGAAACTGAATAATTTAATCGGCAAATATATTGATTTATTAGATGCTTTTGATGCAACCATATTTGTCAGAAGTTCTGATAAATAAAATTCATAGCAATCAATTCATGCATATAATATTTAAAAAAAAAAAAAAAAAAAAAAAAAAAAATTAAGTTAGGATGAGAAAATAAAGAAGATTGAATTTTCAAGTCTTAGGAGTTCTGAGAACATATTTTATCATCACCCGTGCAAAGATGGCATTTCTGGGAAACCCTGCAATGCTATCATGTAGCTCTCTCCAGGTATTTAGAGCTCCTTGTTGGGTATTTTCAGTGTAAATAACATTGTAATAATGAGAGCGATCTACTTTTGTTTTGTGTCAGATTGAGCTGTTGTTGTTTTGAGAACTGTACTTTACATTATCTGTCCCATCAGCCTCTGATGTTGGCAGTTACTAGTCAAGCAGATATTTTGTCAGTGCGCTACTGATTTCTTTGGCCCAAAAATGCATTTTCTGTGGTGTAAACTCGCAGAACATTTTCAGATCAGTCGACCAGATGGTTTTTCAACTGCGACCAGATGGTTTTTCAACTGCTAATGTCTTTCACCCGGCCCTGTGCCTGAGACTGTCTCTCACCATTTTAAGAGCCTGCCAGTGTCTGTCTTCAGCCCCTATGCAATCTAGTGTCCCCCATCAACCTTAGTGCCTGAAGAAGAAAAAAAAAGCAAATGACAGAGATAAATTACACCCATGGCATATTACAAATAAATTAGATTTTTTATTTTGGGGCAGTCTCTCTATATTTCAAATATTTTATTATGCACTATGAAGATTTTAGACATCAGATGACTCTGTAAATATTATGAGTATAGAACAAAGGAAATTCAAATGAAAGGATGTTGTGACACCTGAGGTTGTTACCCATCCTACCAACCACCAGAGGGAGCCCTCTCCCGAATACTGACCCATTTCTTCAATGCTCATTTCCTGTTTACCACATGTATATACAGCCATGCAGTTCCATTGTTCATTGCGAAGTATTATCAGTTTACCCTGCCATTGTTTGCCAGATGATGTCGACCATCTCTATTCCACTGTTTCGGCGGAAAGTCAAAAGACTGATTTATACTGCCGTTGACATTAACAATTTGTCATCGCTTCCATGTCTGTAAGTTTCCCCGTCTTCTCTGTCTTCGTGTCTGGTTAAAACAGCATTATTTAATGCACGCTCTGTGAATAACAAGGCTTAGTTGTTATCGTACATTATAACAGAAAAAAAACTAGACAGAAACATGGCATAAACAGATTGATGGTTTCCTCTATAATCAAATTACTCCCACAGGCTATGGGTTGTTTGATCTCCCATGACTCTCTGGCAGATGTGGGGGTATTATGGTGCTTCACAACCTAAATTACAACACAAGTCCTGTGTCTGTACCACAGTTAACTTCATTTGAGTGCCTCATTCTGAGTGTCTCTGCCCCTCACACTACCATCATTGCTATGGTCTACAGGCTTCCAAAGACTAATGAAGCCTTTTTGACTGAGTTTGCTGATTTTTTGTCTCTGCTGTGCCTCAAGTTCAAGATAATTCTTACTTGGGAGGACTTTAACATCCACATTGATTCAAAAGACTCAGTATTGACAAAGGACTTTCTCTCTTTATTTGAGTGTCTTGATTTGATCCAGTTTGTTAACTGTTCAACACATAACAAAGGTCATAAATTAGACCTTGTTATTGCAAATGGTTCTTTTGTGTCTGAGTTTTCGTCTGTCGATGGAATTACCAAACATTAATTCTTCTCACACTGTACAATATCCTAAATGGAAATCTTTTTATTTGTCAGCTTTTACTAACTCCATTGTTTCTTCTTTAAGCTATTTTTCTTCTTCTGATCTTGAAGACAAGATTTCTCTGTTAAACAATGTTCTCACATCTGGCTAAGACGATTTTGCGCCACTGATATCACGGACTATCTCTTCTTTGCATTCTGTTCCCTTGACAATCTGCGCGCAATGAAGGCTGCTTGTCGTAAAATGGACTGAAAGTGGCGTCTTTCTGGCATGAATGTATATTACCAGGCTTGGAAAGACAACTTGCATGATTATAGAGAAGAAATCAGATCAGCCAGAACCTATTATTTTTCTGAAATAATTTAAATATTCAAAATAATCAGAGACATCTATTAATAGATTGCTTAAATGTAATTGTTCTACATCATTTCCAGCATCACTTACACTGTGTAACATGTTTTTAGACTTTGTTAGCACTAAGATAGACACTTTAGGTTAGAGGTGAAAATATTCTTGCTATATAACACTATACACTGTAACAAGGGTGAGTTCACTTAATGGTCAAGATTCTGTCATGAACTTGTCTTACCACCAGCATTGAAAGCCCTGAATTCCAAACAGTAACCATGATTCCTGAGCAAGGCTTATCCATTGTCACGCCCCGAGACCATGCTATGAAAACTTACTTTGAGGAAGCCATTGCCTCTGGTTACATCTGTCCCTCCACCTCTCCAGCAGGTGCAGGTTTTTTCTTTGTGGAGAAAAAGGAAGGAGGTCTAAGTCCATGTATCGTCTATCAAGGCCTGATCTCTGTCACATTGAAATACCGTTACCCACTGCCACTAATCCCCTCAGCCCTTGAACAACTCTGTGAGGCTAAGATTTATGAAGCTTGATCTAAGAAGTGCTTATAACCTCATCAGAATAAGAGAAGGAGATGAGTGGAAAACTGCATTCATCACCACCAGGGTGCGCTATGAAAACCTGGTCATGCCATATGGACTTACAAAAAGCTACACTTATGATGCTGCGCTGAAATAGCACTTTGGGAACAACTTTAGGTGTGAATATTTGTGCAACACGTCAATGAAAATATGATGAGGGGAACAAGGAATTACTTTCCATGAAGGCAGCACGTGAAGAGTGGCATCACTGCTTAGAGGGGGCAGTCCACCCATTCAAAGTTATCACTGATCACAAGAACCTTGAATATATCAAGGCAGTCAAGAGACTGAATCCACATCAATCCCGATGGTCATTGTTCTTCACCAGGTTCAATTTAACCGTCACTTAACACTCTGGCAGCAAGAATAGCAAAGCAGATGCACTTTCAAAAAGGCATGATCCACCCCACATCCAACCTCATCTTGGATCAAGTCTACCACCATCTGTCATCATTGCACAGATTAGTTGGGATATCATGGAAGAAATACAACAGCACAAAACGTCACCACCTAACTGCCCCCAACAAAAAACTTTGTACCACAAGCTCTACGTCTGAGATCTATCCAATGGGTCCAAACTTCATTGAGCACAGGGCACTCTGGCATCCAAAAAACAATTACTCTGGTACGTAATTCATTCTGGTGGCCATCTGTAATTCATGATGTTACTAACTATGTGAAGTCTTGTCAAGTGTGTGCACAATCTAAAACACCCAGGGAACTGCCCACGGGATTACACCAACCACTGCCAATACCCCAAAGACCATGGTCCCACCTGTCCATCGATTTCATCACCGACATGCCACACTTCAATGGATACACCACCATACTAGTAATTTTCAAAATCATGTAGACTTGTCCCTCTCAAGGGTTTACCCATGGCTATTAAAACTACTAATACTCTAAATTAATACACAATTCCACCAAGTATTCAGAGTCTATGGATTACCAGAAGACATTGTGTCCGATCGAGGTGGTGTTAGTATCCATGTGCAGGAAGTTTATTAAAAGAAACACAAGCAAACAATCCAAAACTGCAGGCAGAGTGACATAGTAGTAAAGCAGGCAAATAACTCCAATAAACCAAATAGACAGTCCAACCAGGCAAACAAAACAGGGTAATCCAAAATCCGAAAAACGCTCGGTAAGGCAGGGTAAACTGGCAATACTTCGCAATGAACAATGGAACTGCATGGCTATATATATACACATATACATGTGGTAAACAGGAGATGAGCAGTGAAGAAATGGGTGAAGTTCAGTATTCGGGAGAGGGCTCCCTCTGGTGGTTGTAGGATGGGTAATAACCTCAGATGTTACAGATGTTTCTACGGCAATAATATTTTTTAGCCATAAGATGGCAGCAAAGCTCAATATTTGGATTAGATTATTGGTGGGAAAAAAAAGAAAAGGAAAAGATACTACATGTGCCCTCTCAAACAGATTAATGGATCCCCCTCTGTCGCTCACTTCGACATTGTGTCAAGTGAAGAGACACTAGGGGACTTCTTTGAAGATCTCAGTTACCTCTGAACTTGAGAAAAGGCCAATGAGAAATTGGCAGACAGAATTTGCATGTCCCTCCCACAGACATACGGGTATAAAAGGAGGGAATCATGCATCTGTCCATTCAGATTTCTACTTCGGAGCCGAATGGTTGTGCGATCAGCGAGCTGAGATCACTTACAATTCCACTCACTTCTGCAGAGCTGATGCTGTTGGATCCTACGGCGCATATTAGTGGCTTTCTCCTTCTCTGCACAGCAGTGCAGCTTTGCCCCTGGGCGCTTCGACAGCACTGCTAAAAGAGAATATTTTCTCTAAAAGAGCAAATACACAGCTGGTGTTGAACGTTCTTTTTAGGATGCATCTTTATAAAGATGCTCTTCTGCCCTTGTGTAGTTCCTGGATGCAGTCGATTTCTCTCTCGATTTCTCCTGACGGTCACAGGCACTGCCTCGTGTGTCGGGGCAGCGATCACACTGAGGCAGCGTTTGTGGATGGTTCATATTCTCACTGCGTCCCCCCCCGCGTCACTCCTTCTTACCACAGGATTGAGGACAACCCTGCTGGCGATGGAGGTGATTTGGGGATGGAAGTGGCCTCAGTTTCGCCAGGTAGATCCCCACGAACCACTTGCCCCCCCGGCACGATAGTTGACTTCCGTCCAAGCTCCCTCGAGCCCCCCGAGCAGGATGATGAGTATGCCGCTGCATCGGAGAGCGTTCCGGTGTCTGACGTGGAAGACTCGACTGGACTGCCGCCTTTGGGTCGGCACGCCCAGTCTCAGCCAGACGCCCAGATGGCCGACATGCTTGCCCAGGCTGCCATCAGCGTGGGGCTGGACTAGAACCCTCTGTCCTCCCCACAGCCTTCACGGCTAGACGATTGGTTCCTCGGGTCTGGGAGCTGCTCACAGTAACAACCCAAATCCCACCCCTCCCCCCCGGTTCATTTCTTCCCAGAGGTGCATGATGAGATGACGAGGTCGTGGAGGGCACCTTTCACTGCCGGCAACCGACCTCCTCACTCAAACACCCTCACTACCCTCGATGGTGGAGCAGCCCACGGGTACTCTGAGATCCCCCAGGTGGACATAGCGGTTGCGATCCACCTGTGTCCCGAAAACACAGCCACCTGGTGGGATTGCCTGGTGGTCCCCTCCAAGGCCTGTAGGATGACATCATCACTGACTGCCAAAGCCTACAGTGCCACTGGACAGGCTGCCTCCACCCTGCATGCCATGACCCTCCTTCCTGCAAGTTCACTCAAAGATCTGCACTTGGGTAGTCCTGACCCTGACGTGTTGCAGGAACTGTGCTCTGCAACTGACCTCGCCCTCAAGGCCACAAAGTTCACAGTGCGGACACTCGGGCAAGCAATGGCCACCCTCGTGGTCCAGGAGCATCATCTATGGCTGAACTTGGCCGAGATGCTGGATGTAGACAAAGCATGCTTCCTCAACACCCCCGTCTCCCAGCTCGGTCTATTCGGCAACACCATTGAGGACTTTGGCCAGTAGTTCTCAGTGGTGAAGAAACAGACTGATGCCATTTCCCACATCATGCCCCGCCGCCGTACCAGCACAGGCCATGCTCCGTCTGCTTGCTGAGGGTGTCCTCCTGCGGCTTACAAATGTCAGGCAGCTCTGCCTCAACATGGGCCCAGCTCACAGCCCCAGCATCGAGTACTCCACAGGAAGCGCACGCCCCCCCATCTCCAGAACGTCCTCAAGGACCCGGAAGGGACCCAAGCATTCCTGAGTCAGACGACCCAAGGAACGAGACTTTTGCTCCGTAGCTGGTAAGCAGACCACTCAACCCCAGCAATTTCATCTTTCCCTGGGTCACCTGGCCCACAAATGCCATTCTCATGGCAACCCGGTGCCACACTGACGCGGACCACTCGCCGTACCTTTCGGACAGTTCTGACCAGTCCAGAGGATGCCTACACGGGACCTCCTCCTCAGTCTCTAACCTGTCCCCTGCTGGGTGTGCAGAGCGCTTTTGCCTCCCGACACCTCACTACGTGCTCCGCTGCAAAGCTTTGCCAGGTACGTCAAAAACGATTGTCCCCTTAGTGCCCCTTGCATGGAACTTGGACGCATGACTCTCACTTCCCAACCCATCGTGCTGGTTGGCCAGGACCATCCGACTCGGCTACGTGATTCAGTTCGCCAGGCCACCGCCCCCTTTTGGCAGCGTCCACTTTACCTCGGTGCACAGCGAAAACGCCAACACCCTGCGTGCGGACATTACGATCCATTTACTCAAAGACGCAATAGAGCCTGTCCCTCCAGCCAAGATGAAGAATGGTTTCTACAGCCCTTACTTCATCATACCCAAGAATGTTGGACTTACGCCAGGCCTTTTCTTACAGACATTTCTGCAAGAGAGGTTGGAGGGGAGGCTGTCCAAATCCACCTTGAAAGTTTATGTAGCTGCCATATCGGCTCACCACGACGCAGTGGACGGTAAGTACCTAGGCAAGCACGATCTGATTTTCAAGTTCCTTATAGGCGCCCTGAGGCTGAACCCTCCCAGGCCATGCCTGTTCTCCTCATGGAATCTCTCCATAGTCCTTTCAGGCCTTCAGAGCCCCCCCTTCAAGCTGCTAGAATCAGTCGAGCTCAAAGCCCTCTCCTTGAAGACAGCCCTCCTGCGCTCACTTCCATCAAGAGGAATGGGGACCTGCAAGCGTTCTCTGTCAGCGACTCTTGCCTAGAGTTTGGTCCGGTAGACACCCATGTTGTCCTAAGACCCCGACCGGGCTGCGTGCCCAAGGTTCCTACAACCCCCCCTTCAGGGACCAGGTAGTGAACCTGCAAGTGCTGCCCCGGGAGGAGGCAGACCCAGCCTTTTTGTTGCTGTGTCCGGTGCGTGCTTTGCGTACCTATACGCAGAGCTTTAGATGTTCTGGGCAGCGGAAAGGGAATGCTGTCTCCTAACAGAGGCTTTCCCACTGGGTCATTGATGCCATCGCATTGGCCTATCACAACCGCCCCCTTGCGGGTTCGAGCACACTCGACGAGAAGTGTGGCATCCTCGTGGGCACTGGTCAATGGCACCTCCCTAGCAGACATATGCAGAGCAGCGGGCTGGGTAACACCTTCACGATATTTTACAATCTCAGGGTTGAGTCGGTCTCGTCCCGTGTTCTCTCAGGTCCAAGCACGTAGAACTTGGGAATGCGGAACGTCTGACTGTGTGTTCCGCTTGCACATAGCGCCTTTCCCCTCCACTGAGTTCATGTGCGCTCTTTTCCCCAGGCAAGTCCACTAGATTCTCGCTCCCTGGATATTCTTCCTCCCTAGCCCTCTGGTCCGCAAATTCAGAAGAAGAATTCCCCGACCAGACCCATTAAGGGTACTAAAATTATTCTGTACTGGAATAGGTGCTCCACAGTATGGGCCTTTGTGGATTAATCCCCCTGTGTGTATTTTCTACAGTACGGTCCACCTACGTGCAGACCCATGTCTAACTTGGGCAGTCTCCGCTGCCCCCTGGTGGCCGTGTTTGTAGCAACTCCTCCCTTGCAGCAGGTAGGATCTACCACCGTGCCATTCCCACATGTGGCCTGAAAACCCATGTAAGGCTGGGTGCCAATGTGTTTACATTCAAAGGCAAAGAGCAAATGTATGATCTTCGAGAAAATCAACAAATGAACTTTCTCATAATTAGCATCTCTTCCTGAGGCACCACACCCCACTGAGCGAAGACTGCAAAATTCACACCTCATTGTTGCCCTTCCACATCTGTCCCATTCTCTCCCCTCTCCTCTTCATCCATTCCCCCTCAGCTGAGAATCACCTCAAACTCACCTATTTTCTGTATGTAACAAAAGAAGGCTGGATGCTAATGTGTTTACATTCAAAGGCAAAATGTATGATCTTCGAGAAGATCAACAAAGGAACTTTCTCACAATTAGCATCTCTTCCTGAGGCACCATACCCCACTGAGCGAAGACTGCAAATTCACACCTCATTGTTGCCCTTCCACATCTGCCCCATTCTCTCCCCTCTCCTCTTCATCCATTCCCCCTCAGCTCAGAATCACCCCAAACTCACCTAATATCTGTATGTAACAAGAGACCATATCTGATGTATACAAATAATGTAACTAGTGTAACATGTTTGGTATCATTCAAAATGTCTCAGTGCGTCTGGTATAGTGTTTTGTCCCCAGGTTTATAAAACTCAATGACAACAAAGTTATAAGGTCTTTGCCAAATACTGAATAACTCTGGAGATCTAAACCCCTCCTTGAAGGTTTAACACCAGGAAGCCAAGAACCCATTCACCCCCAAATTCTCAAAGGACAATACCATTTGGTTCAGATTTCCCATGCTTTGCAATTACATGTAGTTCTCAATTGTCAGGTATGTTCTTTTGACTTGTTTCTTTATCTTGTGTTTTAAATCTTACCTGGCAAATAAATTGTTACTTTTTGATTTATTCTGTATTCCTCTGAAATCATTTATATCAGTACTGGTTCTTTAAAATAGGAGAAACTGCTCTGGAGGAACCGAGCAGGAGAATACCATTTTAGGAATCATTTATATCATAACTGAAGCTTTAATGTAGGAGGAAGCCACTTAAAGACTATCAGTTTGAATCTCATTAGAAATTGATCAAAAGGTAAATGAATAGAAGAGGATTCAGAGTAATCAATAACATAAATGATTAAAATAAAAGAATGATCAGAAAGTATTTAGAGCTTTAATCTAAATTAGAGGTCAACTTAAAAATGGAGTCAGATTAATATAAAATTGGAGTCAGATAAAATTAATAACAGGATGAATTTGTAAAGTGCAAATTATCAACAATAATTGCTTTACTTCAGTGCTCAGAAAAGACAGAACAACGCAGAGACCTTCAAGGGGCAAATCTATATGTTTTTAGCAGTTTTGCCTGCCCCCTTTTTACACCCATGTGATGAATTTCACCACTCTTTACCTCCCTCCTGGGCAGGTGGTGGTCTCCGCAGGGTCTTTTCCCCCTGAAAAAATAGGAGTTGGAAAAGAATGCCTTCCCCGATGCGTGTGATAGCGTTAACATGGCTCCAGCTGCTTTAACTCTATGCGAGAAACATAGAGAGAGAAAAAGCGCAGCTGGCACAGGCCTGTTCCTATGCTTGGAACGTTGTTTTGTTCCCCCCCTTCGGGGTGCCGGAAACCTAAAAAGTTTGTGACATTTTTATGGGGCATTGGGGAAGGGTACGTGCAGTCTGATGCAGCCTGTCGCTTTGGCACGCAACTGCCTACCTGTACCTGCATCAGCAGCGCACGTACAAGGTTCAGTGCATGGCGTGATTGAATAGACACAACGTCAATTTGACTCGACACAACATCGAAGTGAGCGACAGACAGGGAACGTCTAGGTTAGAGACGTATATTGGTACGAGACATATACCAATTTACAATAAACAACATTTACACAACACAATTTACATAACAAATGTACACATGTAAATTGTTGTGTAATTATGTGTACATTTGTTATGTAAATTGTGTTGTGTAAATATGTTGTTTTGTCTCGTCACTGTCATGACTGCAATGTTGCTCGGAACGGCACACAAGACTTTCACCTACTGTTGCACTCGTGTACACAGTAGTGTGACAATAAAGTGATTTGATTTGATACTGTTGTAACCTCCAATCCTTGATGGAGGGAACGAGACGTTGTGTCCGCCTGGCCACGATGCTGAACCGAGCCACTGCTATAGCCGAACCTTACTCTCGTCTCCTCAGTGCAAAACCTGAATGGACAGACGCATGATTCCCTCCTGTATGTCCGGGGGAGGGACATGCAAATTCTGTATGCCAATTTCTCATTGGCCTTTTCTCAAGTTCAGAGGTAACAGAAGTCCCCTAGTGTCACTTGTCTCGACACGCTTGTCTCCATCAGGGAACGGAGGTTACAACAGTAACCTAGACGTTCAGTAGCTTAGTGGGTATGAGGTCTAGCATACATGTTGTTGTTTTAATATGCAGCACATATTACAGCATCTGACACCATATTTGCAAGTGCACGTGCCTCTTTAATGTTATCTGTGGTGATCTCCAACTGGAGAAGCCAGACATCATAGTGCCGACGTTAATTACAATCTTAGAACATCTAGGTTTAACATCTGCCAGCACTTTTATTTGCATTAGCAACAGGAACAGGATGTAACGTTAAATCCCATGACATTGGATTCGTGTCATGCTTGATAGAAATTTGTCCTTCGAAAATTATATTTCCAATTTTTCTAGAATGGTGTTTTTCCACTTTTCACCATGTCCTATACAGATGCAACAGCAATGAGTGATATTCAGATGATGGCTGGATTTTGGGCTGCTACACCCATATTGAAATCTTGTTAGTCCCACGCCTCATGCATATTAATCATCGACCATGGACGAGGAGAGATTGTGGAGATTCAGAAACATGTTATACTATCCGATAAATCCCACAAAGACAATCGGAAAAAGGAAGCCATCTGGAGAAGCATCACAGAAGTGTTGAAAATACAAGATATGTGTTGTTAAGTTTAGTTGTTATGTGCAGTGCTTTGTCTTTTTCCTGCCTTTCTACGAAGCACTAATCTGTTTAAAATATATTGTAGGTTTTGTATTCTAAACTGTTGATAAATATATATAGTACAAAATTTATATTGACAAGTTTATTTAAATATCATCAGTTTATTCCAAACAAATTGTAATTCCTAACAAATTCCTATAATAGAGCTGAAGTATATTGATAGACAGTAAGATTTCAGATTTAATGGTTATGGCCAAGTTACGAATGCTAATGAATTCATGCCTCAGAAGAACTAGTAATTAGCAATCTTTTCTTGCATATTTCATACTTTCAAGCTTTGCTCTGGCCCTTCAGGGACCTGGAGGTGCCTCTCTTATCAAGTGTTCTGCTTTACCTGGGTGTGCCAGCATATTGAGCAGGATGTATTTCACAACAATCCCATGATTATCTGTGGTCTAGGGCATCATGTTAATGTCTCTGTGAAAAATGCACCATCTTGAGGATAGTATGATGAAAATCTTCTCCACACTCATTTGGGTTCTGCTGAGGTGAATATTAAAATGTGTCTTTCAAAAGCCATTCATCCAGGTTCAAGAAAACGCAAATGCCTTTGTGCTGCAATATGAAAAGGGCTGCCTGCACATACTTTGTAAACACCCTCAGAGCCAAGGACAGTCTGAAGGGAAGAACTTTGAATTAGAATGTTTTGCCTTCGAAATGAAAACGGCAGTTGTGAGGCACAATGGGAATGTTGAAGTACGTGTCTTTATACCTTGGTGAACCAGCATGCAAAAAAATAGGTATTTTACTGCTTTGTTCAGTATTCTCAGATATCATAAAAAATTAACATATTCAGAATACTTTTAGAATACATTTGTATAAAGTCAAGGCACAATTCAAAGAATTATGTGTGAAAAGTCATTATTATTAACATTTAGTCATATCTATTAACATTTAAGTGAATCTGAATAGCTAGGTTATTTAATTAGATGTGGAGTAGGACACTATTTTCTTTTCTTTATGAAAGGCAGAAGGCAAACAGAATAGAAACAGTAGTTTGTGGTCAACTACAGTATTTTAATATTTTAATAAAGTTTTAATGTTGTTAACCCATTATTTGACTGACAAAGAATATTCCATTTTGACACAAAATTAGATATGCAAATCCAAATAAATAATATTTATTTTTGAGATGATAACTAGATGTCACGTGCAAAAATGTAACAAAATAGTTAGGTCATGTGACAGCAATGTAGTTGGCTAATTTTTACTAGGCTTGCTTGCATATTTCCACATTTAGGCCTATTTATTTATTTTTTTCTATCACATGCTAAATGAACAAAAGACTTGTACCTGAAGACTGACTCAGGAGGAGAACTAATCATTTCTGTTCCCTATCTGTCACTCACTCAACATTGTGTCGATGTAGTGACACTATGGTCGACCTTGGGAGCCCCAATCACCTCTGATGTTTGAGAAAAGGCCAATGAAAATTGGCAAGTGTAATTTGCATGCCACTCCCCCGGACATATGGTTATAAAAGGAGCTGGTGTGCAACCACTCATTCAGATTTTTTCTTCAGTGCTGAGCGGTGTTGATGTATCCCACTGCCAATCCATTCGCCTCTGTAGAAAGCTAATCATCTCCGCTGCAGTTGGACAGCAAGCGTTGAGTGCTAAAAGAGTATATTTCTCCCTAAAAGAGTATATATTCCCTAAAAGAGTGGGCACTGATGGACTCCGTAGAAGACTTTGCACAGCAGTTCTTGACGGTAAAGCAAAAGACGGAGGCCATCCAGCACATCTAGCCCCACCATGGTTCAAGTCTCCATGGTGAATTTCCTGCAGTGGAAACATCGGCTCCACTGCAGCCTGAGCCAGCGGCTTGGCCCCGGTATAGAGCTCTCCACCCTCTCTCATGGCCCACAACCAAGGACTCTAGGGAGGCTTCTAAGTGCCCCTGAGATGGGTGACCCAGAGGTGAGGAGACTCACGCCACATTTGGAGGTGGTAATCAAACCTCTCCATCCCCCGGTGGAGGGCCATAAAGAGATTCCTTGGTTCCCTTTTTTATTTAGTTTGCCGCATGGCCGAAAAAAGAGCACTTTCCTCACTCTCTGGTTCATACACTCAATGTCTTCGGAAGTCGTTCTTATGACAGCCTTGCGTCGAGCATTCGCGACCAGTGTGTTGCAGGCATGGGTTTCCTGCCTTCGCGCATCCGGCCACGACACATGCACACCCATGCACAGATGGCTGTGGCTGGCAACGAGGACAATCAGTCTCCTCCCCCGTCACTGACCTGTCCTACGTTGGGTACGCGGAGGGAGGTAAGTGCTTTAACTTCTCTCCCTGTACAGTGAGATCAGGTCACAAGCCACCCCGGTGTAGCACTTCTACTCCTACTGTTTGGTACGACTATGGCTACGCGATAGAGCCTATCCCTCCGGACGAGATGAAGAGCGGCTTCTACAGCCCCTACTTTATCATGCCCAAGAAAGGCTGTGGGTTGCAACCGATCTTGGACCCGCGGGCACTGAATCAGTCCCTGTACAGGCTTCCATTCAGGATGCTCACGCAGAAGCACATTCTATCATGCATCCGGCACCGAGATTGGTTTGCGGTGTTACACCTGAAAGATGCATACTTTCATGTCTCAATCCTGCCTCATCACACACTGTGAGTCAGTACAAGGTCCTTCCCTCAGCACGGACACACTGGCGCACAGCTGGCCCCGGGGTTTGTGTAAGTGTGTTTTTCCATTAGTGAGCCTACTTGCACAGACATTGTGCAAGGTCAGGGAGGATGAGGAACAGGTCCTGTTGGTAGCACCCTACTGGCCCTCCCAGACTTGGTTCTCGGAACTCACGCTCCTCGCGACAGCCTCTCCCTGACAAATTCCCCTGAGGAAGGACTTTCTGTCTTGGGTGAGCAATCATGGAAACTACTTATCCACACCCTAGCAACCATTTAGAGCACCCTAGTAACCAAACCACATTGCATTCAAAATGCTTAGATGTGGATCTCAGGATCAGAATGTCGTAGAGACTTCTGGTTTCTTGTCCAGTGACTGTACTCCACAACTTGTTGAAAAACCTGCACAACTTTAAGATTATAGATATGTCACAGTACTATTGCACCAACAGTATTAACTTAACTGCTCCATATTCTTACCTGTTCTCTCGCAAGTGATGGACGTCCAACGAAGTCATGAACTGAAGACAATCCAATTTGAGGGACTTCCACCAAATGTTTCGCACCCCTTCATGTAGCTCTTCAGTGGCCTTCCCCATACTTGACAGCCTGAAGTTTTTTTTTGCATAATTTCAACAAGCTCTATGTACATTGTTCGTGTCTGGCAAGAGCCAACCATAGTTAGTGTTCTTTGAAGACATTTCTTGTCGTATGGCTCCCTCTGGTGGACAAAAAGTACAACAGCCTGTTAATGTACATTTACAGCATTATTCAATTTGTAAAAAAAAATAGCTATTTCATATGTTATAGCTCTGCCAAATTGATGAAAATTGGTATGTTACCTCAGAATGTTTTCAGAAAGTTTTGATAAGTTAGAATTTTTCGCTGACAAGATACAGGCCAATTAGTATTTACAGGCCACACCCAAACACATTTTCACTTATATCTTTAAAACAATTTGACATATCAAAATTATTTTTTGTTAAGAGGCTCTGCAGATGATGTATACCAAGTTTTGTGTGAATACGTCAAACGGCCAGGACGAGATTAAAAAAGTCTAAATGGTAGAAATCCATGTGATCATATCCTTTAAGGGCTCTATCAGATTTAGAGAAACAAAAAATATATATATTCTAGCCTATACAGTTCCGAAGTTATTAGCAAAAATGAAAATTTGCTTATTATAGCGCCACCATGTGGCCGATTCTCACAAAAATGCATATACAGCTTCCTGTAGAGACCTTCCTTGTATTTAATTTGTTTCAGGACCATCAGCCATTCACAATTCAAGTTATTACATGCTGAATTTTGATTGGCTGAATCAACCCCTGGAGGATTAATTTTTTTGTTTTGGACTAATTGAGCCAACCTCTCCTTAATGCCTTAAAGGAGTCCTCGCAGTCCCCTCAATCTGGCCCAATATATCGACCTCACCCTGCAGATCAGTGGTTCCACGTTCACTGTGTGGGAGCCAGAGTTCCACGTCATGGCCACTGCCGAGCCCTAGTTCCACGTCATGGCCGTTGCCGTGCCAGAGTTACATTTACATTTATGCATTTGGCAGATGCTTTTATCCAAAGCGACTTACAGTGCTCTTATTACAGGGACAATCCCCCCCGGAGCAACCTGGAGTTAAGTGCTTTGCTCAAGTACACAATGGTGGTGGCTGTGGGGCTCGAACCAGCGACCTTCTGATTAACAGTTATGTGCTTTAGCCCACTACGCCACCACCACTCCATGAGTTCCACGTCATGGCCGCCGTCAAGCCAGGGTTTTACGTCATGGCCGCCAAGCCAGCATCCCACGTCATGGCCATTACAATTGGAGGAAATGATTATGTCAAGGGTCAAGGGAGCATGATCAGAAATGACAATAGGTTGATATTCAGAGTTTGTTACCCTTGGGAGTAGAGAGTAATCTACAAAAAATAATCTATGCAGGAATATGTATGGTGGACATGGGAAAAAAAATTATATTCACGTCATTACCAATGAGCCCATGCCTGCCATGGCCAATGAGTCAATGCCCTGCCACAGCCAACAAGCCAACGTTGCCAGCCTCATCTGTCCCAGAGCCAGCACTGCCAACTTCGTCCTCACGGAGGAGGAGGAGGAGGAGGAGGAGGAGGAGAAGGGATTTCGTTTCTGAGTCTCAGACCATGTTCACAGCTACAGAGGTCGTACCCGAGACTATGTCCATGCTTATGACCACAGAGGTCGCTCTCGAGACTCAGTCCATGCCCACGACTACAAGGGTTGCTCCCGAGTCTATGTCCATGCCTTCGACTCCAAAGGTTGATCTCGAGACTCAGTCCATGCTCACGACCACAGAGGTCGCTCCCAAGACTCTGCACACATACACGACCACAGAGGTCATCTTCAAGTCTTTGTCCATGTTCATGACCACAGAGATTGTTTTCCAGTTATCCACGGCTATGCCTTCCATGACTTTGCCCCACGTCATGGCAGCCAAGCCAGAGTCAGCTCCAGGCCATGTCACAGCCAAGCCAGAGTCAGCTCCAGGCCGTGTCACAGCCAAGCCAGAGTCAGCTCCAGGCCGTGTCACAGCCAATCCAGAGTCAGCTCCAGGCCATGTCACAGCCACGCCTCAGCCTGCTCCATGCCATGTCACAGCCGAGCCTCAGCCTGCTCCATGCCATGTCACAGCCGAGCCTAAGCCTGCTCCATGCCATGTCACAGACAGGCCCCAGACTTCTCCATGCCATGTCTTAGACCCGCCTCCTCGGTCCAGGCCTGCCTCTGCTCCAGGGTCCAGGCCCGCCTCCGCTCCATGGTCCAGGCCCGCCTCCGCTCCACGGTCCAGGCCCAACTCCACTCCACAGTCCGGGCCCGCCTCCGCTCCACGATCCGGACCCGCTTCCGCTCCACTGTCCAGGCTTGCCTCCGCTCCATGGTCCAGGCCCCCTATTCCACCTTGGTCCTCAGCCCCATCGACTCTGCCCCTCGAGCCTCTCATGGCTCTTCATGTGTTTTGTTTTCATTGGTTCATTGTTTGATTACCTTGTTATTAGTTCTAGTTTGTAATTAGTTTTAGGTTATTAGTCTTGTTATCTTGTTTAGTGTTCTGTTTGATCATTGGTTTATGTTCCCCCATGTCTGTG
The DNA here is from genome assembly GCA_032164185.1 of Moxostoma hubbsi. Lineage (NCBI taxonomy): Eukaryota > Metazoa > Chordata > Actinopteri > Cypriniformes > Catostomidae > Moxostoma > Moxostoma hubbsi. Next base: position 5,457,751 of record JAVLUX010000083.1, on the reverse strand, counting down.
TATTTAAACCCTCAAGTTTACCCTTGTCTCTTGTCTAGTATTGATGTATGTATATGTAGCCATGTTTAAGTCAAGCCATGTTTTAGTCTAGTCATGTTTATGTTTACTGTAGTTCATGTGTTGAGTTAAGGTTTTCACGATTGTAAATAAACTGCACTTGGGTTCTTCAATTCACGTCATCGTCTTCGTCATTACCATTGCCAGCTACAAGCGTTACAACCAGACATGATCATATTAGATAATCATTTCTTTTTTTTCTAGTAAGATCTTTGATATTAGGGCAAAAATCATATTATTGATAATAATGTTTGTACTGTTTTCCTGTAAAAAATATAAAAAAATCTTTAAAATAATATACATTTGATTGATCTTGTTTTCGAAACAACACTGCATAAGATATTTAGGTTTTTCAGAGAATGTATTTTTTGTTCAAGGTTTTTTTATTATTATTATATAAAGTCAGGACACTAGTTTCAAACATTGTACAATAATAATACACAATAAATGAGGATGAAATTGAACTTTCCTATTCCCAAGCCCATACCATCCCAAACCCCATATCCCCCACCCCCCAGGATAGGTCTTACATGTTGCACACACAAACAAACATTTACTATTCACAGAAGGGGACTGTGAGGATTTCCAGGAGAATAGGATCCTACGCCTGGTCAGCAGAGTAGCAAGGGCAACAACATCTGCCTGTCCTCCATTAAGGAGCTGTGGGACTGGTGTAACACCAAAAATAGCTAGTAGGGGGCTTGGATCTAAGTTGACTTGAAGAATGTCTGAAAGGATATTGAAGATAGAATTCCAAAAATGCTCAAGTTTGGGACAAAGGGAAAAAATATGGCTAAGATTGCAGGGAGCTGTTCCACACTTGACACAGGTGTTATCAACCTCTGGGTAAATTTCTGATAGTCTTGATTGTAAGAAATGCAATCTCTGTACTACTTTAAACTGGATAAGACCTAGGCAGGCACATGATGAAGAAGTGTGTATTCTCTTGATGGCTCTCTCCCAAAAATCATCTCCAAAATCAACTCCCATTTCAGTCTCCCATGCAGCAGAGGCTTTAGAGCTAGTCTGTTTGTCAAAAGACAAAATACTTTGATATATTTTTGAAATAAGAGATTTTTGATGAGGTTTATGTCAAAATAACTCTTCCCATGGTTGCCTTGGGGGTGGGGAGGAAAGTCGGGAATGGTGTTAGAGACACAGTGCCTCGCCTGAAAATACCTGAATAAGTGAGTGGGGGGGTGAGTTGTGAGAGGCAGATAAGTCTGAGAAGTTGGCAAAAACATTGCCTATGAATAGGTCACTGAAGCTCACTATGCCATTTCTCTCCCAAAGACGAAAGACAGGATCTAACTGAGAGGGTGGAAAGAGATGATTGCTGCAGATGGGCATTAGAGTAGAGGCAGAACATGAATGAAAGTGATGCCTGAATTGATACCATATTTTAAGAGAGGTACAGACAACTGGGTTGTCTGTGTAGTGAGAAGGACATAAGGGGATGGAAGAAAACAAGAGAGCAGGTAGGGAAGACGACACACTTGACCCAGCCTCAAGTTGGCACCACCGATGTCTGTGGAGAATCCAGCCAAAACAAACATTTCTGGATGCTGGCTGTCCAGTAATAATACATAAGATTAGGCAGAGATAGCCCTCCGCTGAGCGTGCATTGCTGCAGCAGGGATTTCCTAACTCCGGGAGTCTTCTCTTCCCATATAAAAAAGATGAGGGCCTGATCAATAGATTTAAAATACGATTTGGGTAAAAATAGCGGAATGGTTTGAAATAGGTAAAGAAATTTTGGCAGTATGTTCATTTTAACATTAACTCTCCCAAGCATAGACATGGGAATGTTACGCCATTTCTGAAAAGTAGTCTTCATATGGGAAAGGAGAGGAGTGAAGATAGCATCTAATAGGGAAGATAGTGAGCGAGTAACATTAACTCCTATATATTTGAAACCAAGACGATTCAATTGGAATGGCAAATCAGACTGTTGAAGCGGAAGCGCTGTTGCATTTAAAGAATACGTATACTTTTTTTGCAGGTTGAGCTTGTACCCAGAAAAAAGCCAAACGTTTCCAGTAAAGACAAAATCTTAGGTATGTGGGAGACAGGGTCAGTTACATACAAAAGCAAGTCATCAGCATATAAGACAAGTCTGTGTTCTGACCCCCAGCAGGCTATCCCTAAAAATGAGGGTGAGGTTCTGAGTGCAATTGAGAGAGGCTCAATAGCTATAGCAAAAAGCAAAGGGGAAAGTGGACAACCCTGCCGAGTTCCACGGGATAGGGTAATATAGTCAGAATTGAAATTATTGTTGTTGATGGAGGCTAGAGGCGATGTATACAAGAGGCGTATCCAAGATATGAATGCCACTCCAAAGCCAAACTTACTCAATGTGGCAAAAAGATACTCCCACTCAACTCTATCAAAAGCCTTCTCGGCATCCAATGAAATGACTAATTCAGGGCGATTATTTATTTCTTCCGAATAAATTATATTAAACAGGGTACGAATGTTGAAAAATTAATGACGACCTTTAATGAAGCCAGTCTGTTCTTCTGTTATTATGCATGGCAGAACACCCTCTATACGAGACAACAGTAACTTTGCCAGAACCTTAACATCAGCATTGAGAAGGCTAAGGGGCCTGTATTATCCACATGTAGTGGGATCCTTCCCCTCTTTTAGGAGGAGGGATATTGAGGCTTGTCTCATTGTGGGGGGAAGAGAGCCCAACTCCAGTGACTCCTCAAACACAGACAATAGGAGTGGGACCAGTTTGTCATGACATTTTTTTGTAAAATTCAGGGGAAAGCCATCAGGGCCAGGGGCTTTCCCTGACTGTAAAGACTTGATAGAGCATATGATCTCATCTAATGTTACCGGAGCATCAATTTGCTCAGCCAGCGTGGTTTCAATTGTGGGTATCTCCAAGTTGTCCAAAAATTCTACCATCACATCAGAATTATCTGGAGACTCTGATGTGTAAAGTGAGGAGTAATAAGTTTTAAAAACAGAGTTGATCTCCATAGGGTCAATTGTAAGAGTTCCAGAGCGGCATTCAGTTTGAGATATAGATTGACCAGCTGCATGACGTTTAAGCTGATGGGCCAAAAGGCGACTGGCTTTGTCAACATATTCATAATATGTGCCACAAGAACGTAGTAACAGCTGCTCAGCTGTGCCTGTGGATAGAAGATCAAACTCTGCTTGAAGGTTGAGGCATTGTTTATAGAGTTCAGGAGGAGTCAGAGCATATTGGCGGTCAAGGCTGAGATTAGCATTGGAGAGATTAGCATTGGAGAGTTCCTCCTGTCTAGCTTTCCTAATTTTAGTTTGATGCGATGAGTGAGAAATAATATGCCCTCTCAGTAAGCTTTGAGTGTCTCCCATAATAAAGAGTAAGATATACCATCTGTTTTGTTTATAATAAGGAAATTGTCAATAGATGTAGAGATGAAGTCACAAAAGTCTGGGTCAGAAAGAAGTAGAGAATTAAGTCTCCAAGTGGGGGCGGGTCTTACAATTGGAGGAAATGATTATGTCAAGGGAGCATGATCAGAAATGACAATAGGTTGATATTCAGAGTTTGTTACCCTTGGGAGTAGAGAGTAATCTACAAAAAAATAATCTATGCGGGAATATGTATGGTGGACATGGGAAAAAAAATTATATTCTGGATTGAGGGTTATGAAATCTCCAGTGATCAACACATCTAAATTGGGCCATAAAATCAGAAAAATATTTTGATATGGCAGAGGGAACAGTATGTGACACAGACCAGTCCATTGCAGGGTCCATGACACAATTTAAATCACCGCCAAATAACAATAAATGCGTATTTAAGGCTGGGATCTGCATCAATAGATTATACGTGAATTCTACATTATCATAATTAGGGGCATAAACATTTACCAAAATAATAGGCGTGTAGTCAAGCAAGCCCACAACAATCAAATATCTTCCAGCCCTATCAGAAAGAACCTTATCCAAGGAAAAGTGTATATTTTTATGTATTAAGATAGCTACTCCTCTAGCTCTGGAATCAAATTTAGAATGGAAATACTGCCCATCGGGGTTTAAGTCTAAGTTAATCTTTAATGCGCAGATGGGACTCCTGAAGAAAAGCCACATCAACCCTCAGCTGCTTCAGATGCGAAAGCACTCTGGACCTCCACACAGGACTATTTCCTCCCTTTACATTCCAACTCAGAAATCTCAAGGAGGAACCATTTCTGTACCTATCAACCATGGCTTAGATTAGGTTGCATAAAAAAGTGAAAAAAGATACTTGATAACATTACAGCCATTAAAACAGTGCACAAACCGGATTGACTGACTGTAGGGGCAACCCAGCCACAACAGGTAAATACATAAAGTAAAGATAAATAAATAAAAGAAGAGGATAAAGGGGAAAAAATAATAATAATAATAATGTAATAAAATACATACATATAAAAAGACAGACAAGACCTTGTCCCATACACCCCCACCCTCATCAAACCTTACATTTCCCTTCCCAAATAAGGGAAACTGCAGGCAAATACCACATCTCGACATCCGATGCATGTCCAAAAGGTTACCTCTCATATTCAGAGAGGCTCAGAGAATGTATTTTTAACACATGTGTTTTGTCTTACTGTACTGGCAGCGTTTTTATTGGCAAAACAAGTGAAAAAAATCTACCAGTGATGAAGAAGTAATCCAAAGTATTTAGAATACATTACTGACCTTGCGTAATCCAACAGAATACGTTACAAATTACATTTTACAGCATGTATTCTTTAATCTGTAGCGTAATACATTTAAAAAGTAACCCTCATAACCCTGCTAGTAGTGCATGGTATAGAATTAAAGAATTGACCATGGTTGGAAAAGTGCTTTCAAAAGGTCTCCAGCATACAACTGTGAAAAGGCACAGGTTAGGAGAATGGTACAGAAAGATTTCAAAGGCTTTAACTCTCCCTCTGAATACCATTCAGGGCATTATTTGATGTTCCTAAACGTAATTTCTGGAGAAGCAAGTCCATCTAATCGTTCAATTAAGCAGCTGTTTACCTCTCTTCTGTTTCAGCTGTTTCGGTTGAAGCAGCTGTCTCCAGTTGAAGCATTCGACCTCCTTATCAGTTAAGCTATATAATCAAAATCATTATGTTATTCAACGAAAGCTGGATCACGATAATGGTGGCTGCCACTTTAACTGTGGTTTTCTACCCTACCTTTCTTCCTTTTTAATCATTACTAGATGAAGCAGATCCTATTGCGTTGAGGCTGCCTCCGCAAAATCGGCCACTGCTTCCCCATATACCAGTGCTACCACTTCATATGGCCATGCACAGTTCATCTTAACAGTTAACAATTTATTCCCACAGGCTTGATTGTTTAAATCCCATTCTAGCACAGGCCTCTTAGTGGCACTTCAGCGGTCTCTCTTACTCTGATTATCTGAGGGTAGAACGGAATATCTCCTCACAAAACTATTGCAACGCAGATACAGTACATCAATCATGCAAGACGTATATTGTATAGCAGGTGGCAGTCATAAAGTACTCCTAAGGAGTGAATGGCCACAAGAGAATAATGAGTTCAAGTCCAGTTTCTCCATTTGCAGTGCAGAGATAAAGCTCTTATTTTTTCAGATAATTTTATGCTGTTGTCCACGTTGTTTTTAAAGCTGTATTTCCCAGGAAGCCCTCTTTGCAGCCCTCTTTATTCTTAGATAATTGTATGCTGTTGGTCACATTATTGTTTCTAAATGTCGCTAATATAAATTTTTTCTTTCTTGTCCCCGAAATGTCGACCACATGCTTTCCCCTCAAATAAGCATTAGCATAAGTTTTCCCTCTACCGGTGCAAGTGCAGCCCACTCTCCAGTGGCCATGGACCTATCTCTTCACAGATTATTTCTTATTCACAGGGGTGTGAAATGTCTCCCTATTTTTAAGTTTCACCTAAATATGACTATTTTGTCTTTTCTACAGCAACGCCTGAAATTGTGCCTTCCGCAAGGGTTTCACCAATATTTACTTCCAGCAGGTCTCTGCAAGAGCCTATTTAAATTCCTGTCACTGGATTGCATGCAGGTTTACCTCTTGTTTTATCTATCTAGGTGTCTTACCAAGACTTCACCATTACCTACCAAGGAGCCAAAGATGGCAAATATTTAAGTTGTTGAGAAAGCACAACTGCGGTGCCCCTGCCATTGTCTCAAAACATCCCTAAGTAGCACAAATGTGCTGTCCACGTGCCACAACTGTGGTATCTTTCGTAACATTTGACAAACTCCCATGACACCACAAAGCACCGCCAATGTGCTGTACAGGTGCCGCAACTACAGCGTCTTTTGGACCATGCAACAAACTACCACGACACTGCAAAGCAGCGCAAATGCGCTTTCCAGGTTCCGCAATTGCAGTGTCTTTTAGGCCGTGCCACTAATTCTACCACAACACCACAATCATGTTTCACAATCACAATCATAAATTCTAGGAGCATAGCTCCACAAATATATACCCTTTGCAAACCGCAATTCAGCAAGGTTCTTTACTCTGTGCCACACACCATTTGAATGCAGTGTGGGCTCTCACGTTCGGACGCAGTGTGAGCCTCAGCGCATTGGTCGCAGGACCTCCAGTTCGAATCCCAGTAAGGGCCCTCCCGTTCGAATGCTATGCAGGCTTTCCCGTCCAATTAGAGTGTGGGCCCTCCCGTTTGATTGCAGTGTGAGCCTCTGTGCATTGGTTGCAGGCCCTCCCATTCGAATCGCAGTGTGGGCCCTCCCATTCGAATCGCAGTGTGGGCCCTCCCATTCGATCGCAATGCAGGCTCTCCTGTTCAAATTGCTGTGTGGACTCTCCCATTTGAATGCAGTGTGAAATTTCACGTCATTCATTCCGTGGATCTCCTTTCCGAAATGCAGTATGAGCTCTCCCATTCGAGTGCAGTAGTGGTGCACCAATCTTAAGAGCCTTTAGCATTTCCCGTTAGCCTTCACATTGGCATTTCTTTGCTCATGGTTACAATAAGCCCAACACATAATAACCAAAGCCTGATATGACCTTCAAAATAAACTTGTCCTTTCTTTACAGGCATGTGTAAACGTAATAAAGCCATGTGTGCGCACTTGATTCTGCCGCAGCAGCGCCCCACTAGGTACCTCCGCAGTACTGCCCCATTTAATACTGTGCCGCAGCACCTGACCACTTTCGATACTGCAGCAGTATCAGTGCCCTGACACGACAAAGGTAATAAAGTAACATTTTCATAACAAACCTTTTTCTTCTTTTACAGGTGTGTATAAAGTTTTGTATTCCTAACTTAAGATTTGCTTCCCCTATAGGCACATTCAAACATAATTGTCAAGTTTTTCCTAACTAAACTTTTGCTGACCTTGTATGTTTGTGCAGTTTTTTTATCTCTCTCCACAGGCACTTTTAATGTCTAAGATCACTACTTTTATAGTAGTGAATCTACAGCAATGGAAACACAGCAGTGCTCCCACAGGAGCTCCTTTACTATGCCCCCTTTTTACTATTCCTTCTCCTCTACTCCACTGCCGCAGCACTGCTCCTGCAAGAGGCCCATTTTCGTGGCAGTGTTTTAACATGCTTCCGCTAAATCCCTTTTGTCCTCACTTCACAGCAGCTGTAATGAACATTACAACTGCGGTCACCATCTCCTCCTTTTCATTTCAAGCACCATATTTCCCTGTCACTGGGTAGACCTTTGAACGAGGCTGTAGAGTTGATCTGACAGTACACTTATGGCACAACTCCCTATTGTCACAGGGAATCATTTTAATCTAAACCTTCCACCCGGCTCGGGCCCTTACATGAGACTGCTTTCGTAAGCTTGCAGATTAAATGCAATATATCAATTATAAAGCCCCCAAATCTGCATAAATGCCCATCGTCTAAACCTTCCACCCAGAGCACACCCTTGCGTGAGACTGCCTCCGAAAACCGGCTGATTCAATGCAGTTTTCCAAAATCTAGCTCCTGTAGACCACCCTCTTAGACAACTCCACACCCTATCTATGGGTTCAATACTAAAAACCATCTCTCCTAGAACACTCCAAATCTACTGGACAGCTTGGAGTTCCTTCAAAAACATCCACAGAGCATACAACTTAGTTTTTCCAGATTTTACCCTCCTCTCAATATCCTCTGTTATATCCCACCTCCATAATACCAAATCAGTTCAGCCAGGAACAACCAAAGTCTACCTCAGCTGCTTACATTTCTTCTATAACCCTCTGGGGTCTGAGGGTGTTTTGGGCCCTGGAGAAGTTTTGACATGCCTTGACATTTGTGCTTTTTTCAGTTGCTTAAAAACATATAATAGCTAAAGTCTGATAACACTGTATTCAACACAAACTGGGCTACAGTAATATGTGAGCAACATGTGTGTACATGTTTGTATTTTTGAGAAAATAACAGTTATGCGTGGTTTTTGAAAAATCTAAAATTTTATGTCATTGAAATAAGGCCATATAACACATACTCAACATTTATCCACAAGACTTTTGAGAACTGATCTTGTAGCCTAGAGTTTTTGATACAAAATGATGTGAAAACCATCCTGATCACTCATTCATACAAAACAATATAGTCATTTAACTTTTGTAAGACACTTTTAGTGTTAGAAAGGTCATATGCGAGGCGGCGTGAACTATCATGAATATTGATGTGTTACTCACCTGAGGAGACAAAGACCCCTCCCCTGGGCCTATCACTGAGGAATGTGATAGAAAGACTTAATGATTAAAATCAAGTTTTAAGTTAAAAGAAGTAATGTGACTACATTTTCTTTACATAAAGTCTTTACTTAATTTTAGACCTACACTACCATTTAAAAGGAGTCTCTTCTACTCACCAAGGCTGCATTTATTTGATTCAAAATATAGTAAAAACAGTGATATTGTGAACACTTACAATTTACAATATAAAAGAGCAGTTTTCTATTTGAATATATTGTAAATTGCAATTTGTGATCAAAATTAAATTTTCAGCATCATTACTAGTGTCACATGATCCTTTAAAAATCATTATAATATGCTGATTTTCTAATATGGGCATATTTAAAGTGCATTTTCCTCATTTAACCTGAACACATATTTGCAAGCACAAGCTTTGTTGATGATAATGAGGCAGCATAAACACTAGATAAAATATAATCAAAACATTCATATTATTTTTATATTAAATTACATATCATATTTATATCATACAGCATACAACTTAAATACATGCTTTAGTCGAAACAGCATTTAAATGTAACTAAAACTCGCCTATTAGGAAATAATTCAAATTTCAATACTCTGAATCCTGGCTGGCAAGTCTCTGGCAACAGTCCCACTAGTAAAATACATGTTTATATAAAATAGAATGTCAACAAATGAAATCTAAATGACTTACTCGTCCGAAATTGTATCCTCGGCTGGATCAAGTCTCTCTTCAAAATAAAAATCCGAGTCCCGCTTTTCTTCTGAGGAAAATGTTAACTATTCAAACTATACAGGAGTTTCCTCGCCTGTGTATCTTGCGATCTTTCAAACGCACAGAAAAGTGAATGAATTACATGTTTTTAAGGCACAGTCGGGGGCGTTTACCATTTGCATTGATCACCTCAGCACATTACCATATGAATAGCGCCCTCTGCCCGTGGGTGTGATCAAATTATGGATAATTAGCTGAGCCAGGAGAAATTGTACATCGCTTTGTTTCATACAGATTACATTGCAGGAGAATATTTGTTTTAAATTTTAATTGTTTTATTTAAAATTAGACATTTTAAGCTTTCTTTAGACATATGTTTCATGTTTGTGTGATAAGTATTTGCGGAGTTTCAGTTTTGTGACTTGTTTTAGAAATATGCTTGTGAACATAGAGACTACTGTAAGCTCACCCTTTTTATTTTCTTTATTTTACAAAAGCACAAGGTTTTGTTGTTATTGTGAGGGTACACAAATAAAAGTAGACCCTTTAAAGTCTCTAATGACTAAAGTAACTAATGCCCCAAAATGACGGAGTATTTTATGTTGTCGACCCCAGAGGGTTAAACTCATCCACTTCCATTACAAAACCCCAGATAGCTCTTCTTATCAAAGGTTTACACAAAATGAATCCCACCTGTCCGGACACCAGACAACAACTAACCATCGACATCCTCACCAAAAGCCTTTTTACTCTTCGCTCCGGTCTGTTTTACCCAAACAAAACAAGAATCCTAAACACCATATTCAATTTGGCTTTCTTCGGCTTCCTCAGAGTCTCAGACCTCACCATCAACTCCACCTTCAACCCAGCCATCCACCCCACCTTCTCCGACCTTCAATTCTTAAACCATGACACAATCCATTTCAGAGTTAAACCGATCACTTGAAACACGGACATTCAGTTTTCATTTTCAATCTGCCAATCCCCATTCAGCCATACCAGTCCCTGGCCTTTTATCTACTCCAGAGAAAATCTCAAATAACCTCTCTGCTCGATCCTCTATTTGTTGATGACAAAAACCTCCCTGTGTCTAGACAGGGTTTCAAAAGTATCTAAAAATTATCCTCAACAGATCCAGCATTCCTGCCGAACATTTCTCTTCCCATTTCGTCTGCATAGGAGCTGCTACTTCAGCTGCCTAGAAAGGTCTATCCAAGCATCAAATTAAAATGCTCGGTCGGTGGTCCTCCCACACCTTTGAAACATACATTTGATCCAACCTCCATCACATCAGACAAGCACACCAGACACTCACATCTTTGTAGGCTGGGACCATGACTCCCTACTATTATGCACCTTGCTGCTAACCTAGCCCCGCTGGGCTCGTATCCATCTGGACGCAGTGAGGGCTCTCCCGTTTGAGAGTGCGTGAGCTACCATGCCTGGCGTGGACTCTTACATTCGAATCGCTGTGTGGGCCCTCCTGACCAGATGCAACACGGGCTCTCCCATTCGTATTGCAGTGTGGGCTCTCCCGTTCGATCGCAGAGTGAGCTTTCTAGTTTATATATCAGGGGCTCTCCCTTTTGAAGCGCATTGTGAGCTCTCCCATTTTAATCACAGTGTGATCCTTCATGTTCTCAACCACGAGGGATCTCCCATTTGGATTGCAGTGTGGGCCCACCTATCTGGCATGCTGGAGGTCCAACAGCGGGCTGGAGGTACCAGTTTTCGTTTGTCCCTAAAGCACAGCGGGCCACCCATTATCCTTATGTGATTCAGGCCCTTGCATCAGAAGGATTGTAGCTCTGCATCTTATCTATGTACCGTAGGCTCCCTCCTTCTGATACCGGGAGAGCAGCAGTGCCCGCTCACGACTCATGGTCGATAAACGCAGCAGCAAGATGCATCCCAGTGCTAAGCTTATGAAATTATAATGCAGCCCCATAAGCTTCTTGTTTTTCACACTGCTGCAGCAGTACCTCAGTCGCAGCATTCGCAGCAAACACATTGCTGGGACATGCTTTCCAAACGTAGCTCCCACCTTTCAATTAACTTTTTTGGGGGGGTCCTTCCATACTACCAAGCATAATGATCATCTACACCAATTCAACATCTAAGCATCCAACTTGCTGTCCGAAACTCCGGCATCATATTTTGGGGAGATACTTCAAAGCTAGAGTTGAAGCTGCTTCATCGAGCCCCTCCTCCATGGACAGCAGTCAAATAAGTTTAACCTTAATAGATTAAAGATTATATGGGCAAACAAACTCATGAATTGATGATCCTAAACGTAATTTCGGTGGGAGCTAGTCTATTTAATCATTCAATTAACAGCTAGATTATATAAGCATCTGTTTACCTCTCTTCTGTCTCAGCTGTTTCCAGCATCCCTCCACCTCTCCAACTCCACCTCTACCCTAGGCATCTTGCCACATTTAATCATCTCCTATTAATAGTCCCGGGGGGATACTTTAGAGCTCGAGTTGAGTCTGCTTCATCAAGCCCCTCCTCCGTGGACAGCAAGCTAAATAAGTTTAACCTTAATAGCTTAAAAATTATTTGGGCAATCAAACTTGTGAATAATAAGTGGAAAGTGCATGGCACCAAAACCTTGCCAAGATTGGGACGTCCTTCTAAACTTGATGACCATGCCAGGAGGATATTGATCAAGCTATCAAGAGGCCTAAGGCAACTTTGAAGGATTTACAAGTCAAGTCAAGTAAAGTCAAGTGGTTTTTATTGTCGTTTCAACCATATACAATTAGTACAGTACACAGTGAAACGAGACAACGTTCCTCCAGGACCATGGTGCTACATAAAATAACATAGGACAAACACAGAACCACATGAGACTACACAGACTAAATAAAATACCTATATAAAATACCTATATAAAGTGCACGTGCAAAAACGTGTGCAAAAGTACGGGACAGTACAATACATTTCTAACAATGAACAGGACAATAGGCACAGTGATAGACAGTGCAGCGCCGACCAGTACAGTAGTGCAAAAAAAGATGACAGTTACTAAATGCCAAATGTAAACATAACATACTATGAGATCGTGTTCTATGCACATAATAGTTATTGAGGTAGCAGACAGTTATAAAGTGGCAGTTATTAAAGTGCAACTCAGGACACATGTATGTGTGTGTCAAACCAGTCTCTGAGTATTGAGGAGTCTGATGGCTTGTGGGAAGAAGCTGTTACACAGTCTGGTCGTGAGGGCCCGAATGTTTCGGTACCTCTTGCCAGATGGCAGGAGGGTAAAGAGTTTGTGTGAGGGGTGTGCATTGTCCTCCACAATGCTGGTTGCTTTGCGGATACAGTGTTTTATGTAAATGTCTTTGATGGAGGGAAGAGAGACCCCAATGACCTTCTCAGCTGTTCTCACTATCCTCTGCAGGGCTTTGCGGTCCGAACCGGTGCAAGTCCCAAACCAGGCAGTGATGCAGCTGCTCAGAATGCTCTCAATAGTCCCTCTATAGAATGTTGCGAGGATGGTGGGTGGGAGATGTGCTTTCCTCAGCCTTCGAAGAAAGTAGAGACTCTGCTGGGCTTTCTTGTTAATAGAGCTGGTGTTGAGGGACCAGGCGAGGTTCTCCGCCAGGTGAACACCAAGGAATTTGGTGCTCTTGACGATCTCCACAGAAGAGCCGTCGATGTTCAGCGGAGAGCATTCACTTTGTGCTCTCCTAAAGTCAACAACCATCTCTTTTGTTTTGTCAACATTCAGGGACAGGTTGTTGACTCTACACCAGTCCGTTAGCCGCTGTAGCTCCTCTCTGTATGCTGACTCGTCATTCTTGCTGATGAGACCCACCACGGTCGTGTCATCGGCGAACTTGATGATGTGATTCAAGCTGTGCATTGCTGCACAGTCGTGAGTCAGCAGAGTGAACAGCAGTGGATTGAGCACACAGCCCTGGGGGGCCCCAGTGCTCAGTGTGGTGGTGGTGGAGATGCTGTTCCCGATCCGGACTGACTGAGGTCTCCCAGTCAGGAAGTCCAGGATCCAGTTGCAGAGGGAGGTGTCCAGGCCCAGCAGGTTCAGCTTTCCAATCAATTGCTGAGGAATTATTGTGTTGAATGCTGAGCTGAAGTCTATGAACAGCATTCGAACATATGTGTCCTTTTTGTCTAGGTGGGTGAGGGCCAGATGGAGAGTTGTGGCGATGGCGTCGTCTGTTGAACGGTTTGGACGATACGCAAACTGCAGTGGGTCCAGTGAGGGGGGCAGCTGGGTCTTAATGTGCCTCATGACGAGCCTCTCGAAGCACTTCATGATAATTGGTGTGAGTGCAACGGGACGGTAGTCATTGAGGCAGGACACTGAAGACTTCTTTGGCATGGGAATGATGGTGGTGGCCTTGAAGCACGTTGGAACGACGGCGCTGCTCAGAGAGATGTTGAAGATGTCGGTAAGAACATCTGTCAGCTGGTCTGCACATCCTCTGAGCACTCTGCCAGGAATGTTGTCTGGTCCAGCGGCCTTCCGTGGGTTGACTCTACGTAGAGTTTTCCTCACATCCGCCATGGTGAGACAGAGCACCTGGTCGTTGGGAGGAGGGGTGGTCTTCCTTGCCACCACGTCGTTCTGCACTTCAAACCGAGTGTAGAACTCGTTTAGCGCATCTGGAAGGGAGGCATCTTTGTCACAGGCAACGGATGTTGTCCTGTAGTTGGTGATGGCCTGGATGCCCTGCCACATGCGCCGCGTGTCACCGCTGTCCTCGAAGTGACTGTGGATTCTCTGGGCGTGTACGCGCTTTGCCTCTCTGATGACCCGGGACAGTTTGGCCCTAGCTGTTCTTAGGGCTGCCTTATTGCCTGCTCTGAAGGTGGAGTCTCGGGTCTTCAGCAGCGTGCGCACCTCCGCAGTCATCCACGGCTTCTGGTTGGAGCGTGTTGTGATGGTCTTGGAGAAAGTGACATCATCAATGCACTTGCTGATGTAGCTGGTCACTGATGTTGTGTATTCCTCCAAGTTGGTAGAGTCGCCATATGTTGCAGCCTCCCTAAACATGTGCCAGTCAGTACACTCAAAACAGTCCTGAAGAGCAGAGATGGCTCCTGCTGGCCAGGTTTTCACCTGCTTCTGAAGCTTTTTTGTGCGTCTGACGAGCGGTCTGTATGCTGGAATTAGCATAACAGAGATGTGGTCTGAGTAGCCAAGGTGGGGGCGGGGCTCCGCCCGGTACGCGCCTGGGATGTTCGTGTAAACAAGATCAAGCGCGTTCGCCCCTCTCGTTGCAAAGTCCACATACTGATGGAATTTAGGGAGCACTGTCTTGAGATTCGCATGGTTGAAATCTCCGGTGACAATAAATAGTCCATCGGGGTGAACGTTCTGCAGTTCGCTCATAGCCCAATACAGTTCAAAGAGTGCTTCCTTAACGTTAGCGCTAGGGGGAATGTAAACTCTGGTTATGCAAACAGTGGTGAATTCCCGTGGTAAATAAAAAGGTCTGCATCTAATAGTCACAAGCTCCAACAGCGATGAACAGTAGCTAGAGACTAGCACAGAGTTCTTGCACCATTCCATGTTGATGTAAACACACAAGCCACCACTGCAAGTCTTACCGCAGAGAGCTGAATTTCTGTCGGCACGAAACGCGGCGAGCCCGTCTAGCTGAATGGCGGCGTCCGGATCTCTGTCGCTGAGCCACGTCTCCGTGAAAACAAAGACGCAGCAGTCTCTAAACTCACGCTGCGTAGCCTGCTGGAGTCGGATATAGTCCAGTTTATTGTCCAGGGAGCAAACATTTGAGAGCAGGATAGACGGGAGATCCGGCCGTCTAGGGTTTGTTTTTAGCTTCCGCTTCCTCGCACACCGCTTACGACGTCCTCTCCCCCGGCCACCGGCATCAGGCGATGCCGAGGCCTCGAGGCCTGGTCTGCGTAGCAAGCCGAGTACGCGCAGCGCCCAGTATCATGCAGCTTGGTTTTTGCATGAGTCTTATAACTTAGTAGTGTTTGGCGATGGTAGACACGAACACCGGTTGCTCCGATGTCCATGTGCCGCAAAAGTCAAGGCTTATTAAACAAAAATAGCACCATTTTGGATCCGGAGTGGCCGCTGCATGCTACCTCGCCGCCATCTTGGATGCAATATGCAAAAATCTTACAAGCCCTTATGGCTGAGACTGATCATTGTGTGCATGTGACAACAATCTCTAGAGTTTTACACAAAGCTGGCTTGAACTCCAAGCACTATATTTGGAGAAAACCAAACACAGCACACCACCCAGAACATACCATACCTACTGTGAAACATGGTGGTGGTAACGTTATGTTGTATGGGTGTATCTCTTCAGCGAAGGCTGAGCAATTGGTCAGGATTGAAGGGAAAATGTATGCTGCCATGTACACTCAACTTTTTTTTTTTTTTAATAAATATTTTTATTAGAATTTTACATTTTACAAAAGAGCGAAAGAAAACAAAATACATTTAGAAGATGTATACAACTCAATGAATGATAATATCAGTAAAAACAACAACAATATAAATAATTATAAATATCCTCCACCATTAATAACAATAATATAAAAGTAAAATAATAAAAATAAATAAAATAAATAATAAAAAAGTATAAATTAAAAAACTAAGAGCAGCCAGGGCATATGCAGTTTCAGTAAGGAAGCACAAGCAAAAATTCAGTAGAGGGCAGAGCAGACGTTACTGGTCAGAGTCAGTGTTAAACTGGGTAAGATGATCCAGAAATGGTTGCCATATATTGTAAAATTTATCAAGGTTACCCATAATTCCGTACCGCACTCTCTCCATGTGGAGTATTCCAGTGAGGTAAGTCAACCAGGTCTTGAACTGAGGAACAGTGTCTGATTTCCAAAATCTTAGAATGATGCTCTTAGCAATAATCATTCCATAAATAATAGTGCTTTATACAGAGACATTATGGTCTGACAGAGAAACAGAATATCCAAATAATGCAATCTCCGGAACAGGGTTAAACACAAAACCATACATGTCAGAGAACCATTTAAATATGTTATACCAGAATTCGTAAAGCTTAGGGCATGTCCAAAAGAGATGGGTAAGAGTGCCCTCTGCAGATTTACACCGGTCACATGTAGGAGAGATGGTGGGGAAAATTCTATGTAATTTAGATTTTGAATAGTGCAATCTATGCATCACCTTAAAATGAATTAACTGATGTCTAGAGTTAATAGACATTAACAGAGTTAATAGACAAACGAACCCTGCTAAGGCTCTCCTCCCACACTTCAGCTCCAATCTGTGTACCCAATTCCTCCTCCCAAGCATTTTTTAAAGAATGTGTAGAATAACACATTTCTTCAGAAAACACAGTAACAAAATCTGAAATCAAATGTTTGGAACCAGGCGAGCCCAACAATAGTCTATAAATCCTCCTTTCCTCTGTCATAGATTCAAAATTAGGCATTGCATGGCATACATAATTTCTAATCTGTAAATGGCGAAAAAAGTGTGTTGTGGGTAGAGAAAACTTCTCTTTTAATTGAGAAAAAGAAGCAAAATATTTGTTAATATATAAATCCTCCAAGGTAACAATACCATTCAGTCTCCACATGTTGAATGTTGCATCTGAGAGAGAAGGGGGAAATGCGTGATTTCGATATACTGGGGCGAAAATAGCAGTATCAGGTAATCTGCATACCTTCTTAATTTGGTGCCATATTTTCAAACAGTTTGAAACAATGAAATTATCCACCTTAACAGATGTAGGCAATACAGGAGTTGAAAAGAGAAGTGCTGGAAGCGAACTATTTTTAACACCATTTTTTTCAATGGCAACCCAGGGGGGAGTGTCAATAGAAATTTCTGTTTTATAATCCCCCTGCCAATAAACAAGTGCCCTCGCATTCGCTGCCCAATAATAATGCAAGAAGCAAGGTAACCCTAGCCCACCCTTCTCCCTTGGTTTCCGGCAGGATAATTGAATCCTATGTTTTGAAAAAAGACTTTTTTCTATTTATGGTACATTATGTTCATTAATCTTCTAACATTAAAAGATGAAAATCTATTAGGAACAAAACCAGTTGATCCATATGTATAATGGATTAAATGTATTTATTTAACCTATTAGCTAATCATTTTGTGAAAATTTTAATGTCAGAGTTAAGTAATGCAATAGGCCGATAAGATGAAGGCTCAGTCTCATCCCTTCCTTCTTTTAATATTAGTGAGATATTAGCATCGTATAATGTGTCAGGGAATTTTTGAGTTTCAAGCGAATGAGTGAACATCCTCAGCAAAATGGGAGCCAGCTTTCCAGAATATTTTTTATATAATTCAATACCGAAACCGTCTGGCCCCGCCACCTTGCCATTAGGAAAAGATCCTATAGAATCAACAATCTCTGGGATAGTAATTTCAGAGTTTAAAGCCTCACAGGCAGCATCACTCAATTTAGGAAGATTCAAATGTCTTGGCCAATTAGAAATGTCCCCTTTTGCTCTTGATGTATATAATTGTTCATAATATTCTCTAAAGCGATCATTTATACTTTTAGGATCCACAAGCATGTCCCCTGCTTTTGATTTTATTTTGTGTATAGCTTTATTTGCCTGTAAACCCCTCAGCTGTCGCGCCAGCAATTTATGGGGCTTATCCCCTATCTCAAAATATTTTTGTCTTATTCTTAACAATTGATCCCATACCTGTCCTGATAAAATAGTATTGTATTCATACTTTAATTTAAGAATATTCTGCAAGGTAGAGGGGCCAGAGGAAATTCTATAGGAGGGTTCCAACTGAGATAATTCCTCTTCTATTTCTGCAAGGCGTCTACGTTTGGCTCGTCTGGCTGAAGACTCAAAAGAGATAATATGACCCCTAATCACAGCCTTAAAGGATTCCCATAAAGTGGAGTCAGTGACTTCAGAATTATCATTAATGTCTAGAAAATCTGAGATTTTTTCAGAAATAAATTGACAAAATGATACATCAGAAAGTAGAGATGGATGAAAACGCCAGCAATATGGTTTAGTCTTATGGCCAAGATCAAGAACCACTGAAGTCGGAGAATGATCAGAGATTAAGATGTTGTGATAGTCTGAGGAGATCACGTTTGATATAAGTTTTGAGTCGAGTAAAAAATAATCTATTCTAGAAAAAGACTTGTGTCTTTGTGAAAAAAAAAGAATAGTCTCTACCTGTGGGATGTATCAGTCTCCATATATCAACTAGATTCATAGAGGACATAAGGTTATTTAAAACTATGGAGGCAGAAGGTAACTGGCTTATTTGGGCTGACCTGTCCAAGACATTATCAAGCACACAGTTAAAGTCACCACCTACAATAACATGCGAATCAGTAAAATCAGACAGTAAATTAAATATTTTAGCAAAGAAAGTAGGGTCATCAAAGTTAGGCCCATATACATTAATAAGTGTAACATGAAATGAATAAATATAACCAGTTACCAAAATATATTGACCGTTTCGATCACTCAGAGTAGAAACATGTCTAAAAGGAACTGTCTTACGGATTAAAATTGCAACTCCTCTTGCCTTGCTAGAGAACGTGGACTGAAAGATATGGCCAACCCAGCTGCATTTAAGCATCTTCTCTCTCGTAGGCCTAATATGGGTCTCCTGTAAGAACATCACATCAGCGGACAGAGATTTCAAATGTGAAAATACTTTAGCTCGCTTGATCACATGACCCAGGCCACGCACGTTCCAGCTGGTAAAAGTGATGCCACTGCCCTTTGAAGGTAAACTAGGATGCATACAAAAGTTGAAAATAAACAATGTACAAGCCTGGCGCCCTTTCAAAACAATTAATGGTAAAAATAAAAAAGTAAAAAAAATACTCGCGGAAAAAGAACATTACCCCCCAACCCCCGTCCCACTTTCCCAAACAAAGTGAGAACACGCATCCCAAAAACTCACTGAGGGGTTGCCGGAACAGTAGAACTACAGCTAGAAAGCCCTAACTCCCTCTCCAATCACTTGAACACGTTTTGAACAAAGGAAAAGGCCATATACATGTCCCAGTCCGAGTAACGGTAGCTGTTGAATAAAAGTCACATACCAGAGCTGTTAAGCCAGCATGTATGTAGGCAATAAATGCTTTTCAAGACAGCGTCTCAGTGAAGGCCTCAGCTTCCTCGGGCGAGGAAAACACCTTGTCAGTGGTACCATGAGTGACGCGCAGTCTTGCCGGATAAATGAAGCCGTTTGTCACACCGGTTTCTCGGAGATGCTTCCTGACATCATTGAATGTCTGCCGCTGCTTCATTATCTCAGCTGGAAGATCGGGAAAGATGTGTATCGGCCTGCCCTTGTAGCGCAGAGGAAACTGTTGACGAGCCAGCTTAAGTATTTCTTCCTTTATTTGAAAGTGATGAATACGGGCTATCATCACACACGGCCGTGCATCTTCTCCAGAAAACTGTCTCCCGAGACGATGAGCTCGATCCACTTCCAACGGCTTCGAGAAGTTGCTAGCGCCCAGCAAGTCTAGAATAAACTTCGTAAGAAATTCCGTGGGGCGCTCATTCTCTATCTTCTCAGGTAAGCCTACGATTTTAATGTTTTGCCGTCTGGAGCGAGCCTCCAGATCGATTACTTTCTCGCGGAGTGATTTGTTCTCTGACTGAACTTTTGCGCACTTTTGCTCAACGAGGCACACTAAAGATGCTTGAGTGGACGCCAAAGATACTTCCAGAAGATCAAATCGATCAGTCATCGTTTTGTTCATGTTCTGTATTGCCAGAAGTATACTGGTAGATTCCGCGTCAGCTTTGCCACTCGACCCCAGGGATGCCTCGGCCTGCCCTGCCATCTCCGACTGTGACTGAGCAGGGGATTCATTCAATGCTTTATCTAACTTCTTTCCCTTTTCAGCTTTTGGCTTAGTCATTATACAGCTCTTCAATAAAGACAATTATAAAGTAATGCCGGTAGAGAAAAAGCCTGAGAAATTTAAACAATGACCGAATAATTGGAAATATGGAGAGGAGCTCAGCAAAACACGTCTACTTCATGCGGTACTCCATAGCGCCCCCCACACTCAACTTTTTTGAGGAATATCTGTGGCTCTCTACTTGACAACTGAAGATGGGCATGTGGTTCACCTTTCAGCATGACAATGACCCTCAACACACTGCCAAAAAATACAACAAAGTGGCTTAACTTTTATGCTGACATCTCCTTTTTGGAGCTTTAATGGTCTGATCATCATTCACTTTCATTGTATGGAACTATAGAGCTGAGATATTCTTCTAAAAAGCTTTGTTTTTATTCAGCAGAAGAAAAAAGTCACACATTTGGGATGGCATGAGTGTAAATGGTGAAAGAACTTTCATTTTTGGGTGAACTATTCCTTTAAGGATAGAAAGGTCAATGTCCTTGAGTTGCCAAGTCAGAGCTAAATCGAATACAAAACCTGTGAATACAATCGCTTCTAACCCCGCAATTTGACTGAACTCTAACAATTCTGCAAAGTAAAATGGGAAAATATTCCCCATTGGCTGTCATTTAAAGCAAAAGGTAGCTCTATGAAGTGTTAAATCCATGGGTATTATCACTTTTCAAACCCTGTTGTTCTAGTTTTTAATATTCATGGAAAATTTTGAGAAACGTCAAACCATATTCAAGACTAAAAGCTAAAACGATCATCAAAACAGCAGTTTGAGAATAAAGATGAGAACAAGCGATGCCTAAAGCGCAAACAAAGTAGAAACTATTAGAAAAACTGTTTATGGTTGTTGGCCTAATTGTTGTTCTATTGCTGGATATTATTTTTGTGTTTAATAAAATATATATCATTCCACATCATTTTATCTGCCTTTTATGCTACATTCCATTCAACTCCATGTCGTATTTTCCAACTTCCTACTAGAAAAAAAAAACGCATGGTGCATGGACTTGGAAAATTGTGTGGAAATTTATGCAGGCCAGTGATGTCACACAAACATGTCGGCACCCAGCGAGATATTAAAAGGAAAGTGATAAACATTTACTTTTATTAAATTATTAAATACTGATAAATGTGTAAGGTGTCAAAACTCAAATAAGGGGAATAGTATAATCAATAATCAATAACTGATCATACGGGTTATGAGTTATCACTTACAGTTTTAAATTATCCCTAAAAGGGAATACATTGCCAAGGTCCTTATATGGGCCACTAAACGCAACGGGTTGCACTGTTACACATATAGGCAGGCAAAACTAGAGCAATTATATATATCAACATTCAATCACAACGGATTATAATTAAACATTAATATATCAATTGTCTAGAATCGTTCGATTCTCGAGATAACTCCTAAGGGGATTCATTTGTCATCCAATAGTCTGCTCGCCAGCGAACTGACCGTAAAATCTTTATTAACCCTTAAGAAATTATTCGTATAACTTAGAAAGGCAGACTATTTCTCTTGGCCACGAAAAACAGCTTCCCTTTACTAAACAAAAATACTATTTAAAGTATCAACAGTTTTAGAGCTCGTAGCTTAAAAATCGAACATCTCAGGGACCTCGAAATCATGAACAGATAGGCAGAGTCAATCAATGAATATAGTATTTAATACTGGAAAACTACGTATATATCGGTGACTACAGTTACACGGAAATAAATGTATTTACAACACGATAAACAACAAAACAATGAAAGAGAATTAGAATAAGAGAGTGAGAGAAAGAGGGAGAGTTGTGTAAAATCACAGACAAGTTGGACCTTAAAACAGAGACAGCAAGGAACTCAAAATTACCCTAAAATGGGCAAAACCTTACAGCATAATAAATCTTGATAAGAAATAAATACTTGCACAATGGTTCTCTCAGGGTTGCTGAGGAAAGAAGGCGTGTGTGTGTGTGTCCTTCGAAGCGCGTGCTCCTGGTCCCTTCAGGCGAACAGAGTTGCGGCAAGTTTTAAGAGTCTCTTGAAAGTGGAGTTACCAACGAGAATAATTTAGCCTAAGTTCCTTTCACTCGTGTGGAAATGAACAAAGGAGAATTACGAAAAGGAAAATAAAAACAAACAAAAGAAAAAGACAAGAAAAGGTGACGACTCAGTCGAAAGACAAAAACTAAGCAACGTATAAACTGGAGTTCCTTTCTTTTACGCCTCTCTGAAGCAAACTGTCCAATCGTTGTTCAGAAAATCTTGAGCGGGAAAGTTTCTTTGTCTTGTCAGGCCGATTCATTTGCATAAGTTATGGCCGTGGCCGAAATTCGTCATTTTTTCTCCGAAGATGATTAAACATAACAAGACACATTTGATCATAACCTAACACATATATCTGGCTCAGTCAGACAAAGAGGAGTACAAAGATATCAAACACGACATGTAACAATGATAGGAATTCAAGTTTACATCTCAATGCATAATTACAAGTATTTATAATTCCCTTGATACTATGATAACATCATAGATATTCCAATAGGACACGGGCAAACAGACAAATGTAAAAACATATCAAATATATCTCAGTAAGGTCTTTAAATGAGGAAATTCCTGAAAAGTTCTTATGTGTGGCTTGGAGAGGTCTCTTACTCTCCACTCCTAGACTTGGGAGGGTAAGATTAGGATCTCTTTGAAGCTCGCAACGGCAGGGAAAGATCTCATGGGTGCTGTCTGTTCACACTCAAGGGTGTCATAAAAGTTGTCATCGAACCATCTATTGCAGACTGGCTGGAGCCGAAGGCCTAATTTACCTTTTGAGTTCGGAGGCCAAAAGCTCTTTGGGTTTTAGCAAGAATGTGCATTCCATGATTCATTGATACGCTACAGTCCCCCTTTTCGTCAGATGAACCCTGCGTGGACATCATCGGACGACAATCATCACAATGGGCGGATGACAGGTGAATCATGATGGTCGTGTAGCAGGTGGCTATTAGGGCTGAGGAGCCAGCTCGATGAGGTTCAAAGTGGTCTCTGGCGTGGTACCCTCTTTCCGGGGGTTCCGTCGGAATCCTCCAGCCATGGCTTTCGTGAGCTTGGCGGTAGATGTTCGCATCTCGTTGAATCTCCTGTATAGGATGAAGGCCACGCCCAGTGTCAGGATGTTGCTGAGTACCATAGAGATGCACAGCACTGTGTCAGCTGCGGTCCAGGCCTGCACAACAGGGGAGGTGGACAAGATGGGCTGTCGAGACAGGGCTTAAAGGGCTGTGTCAATAGGAGCAATGTCAATTAGCTGTGACCCCCCTTTTTCAAGCCATAGTTCCAGTTCTGGATCTAGGGTGAAGTTCTGGTTCTTGAAGAAGGATGGGATTCCCAGTTCTGATTGATACTCTTTGCTTGGAAGATGGTACAATGCCAGGTCATCAAGGTGGAGGATGGCCCCTTTCGATACTTGAATCCACATGCTCTGGTTGAGCAAGGTGACACGGGTGGCAGTGTCATGCTGGTCGTACGTGAGTGTAGCTGTGTGCACAGGAGCACTAACGAGCCACCTGTCACCTACAATCTCTGCTTGTGTCTCGGTGACTTGAATGTGAGGCTTGGCTTTAGCAGGGCAGCGTGTCGCTGATCATGGGCTGCAGCCCGCAGATTCCGTCAGTGTTGTCTCTGAGGAAGGGTTTGCTAGGGCAGAGATAGTGAATGTCTTTGGTTAATGTGCACATGTGCAGGTTTGGGGCCAGGTACAGCTGTGTGTCGCTGTATGGTAGGAGTGCGGATCTTGATGTGAGTGTTACTTTTCCAGAACCCGACATTGACAATGTCCTTGAGCCGGTAGATTTGGCTTGACTCTATGATGGGTAGGTTCAGGAGGAAGCCCACTTCTCTCTGCTTGGGGTCGACGTAGAGTGGGATGGCACTACCCAGAGAGTAGGCAAGGTGTATTTGTAGAAGGTCAGTTGGCGTGGTGATGGCGGTAGCCAGCAAGGTTTGCACAAGGCTTAAGGATATCAGGTACGGTGGAATTCTACCCATGGCTAGGCTGTCAATGGAGGAACTCACCTCCCGCAGCATGTCTGTCATCAGGGCTGTGACCAGCTGAGTTTGAGCAAAGTCATTCTGGAAGACAGTAAACAGCTGTTAGATGGAGTTCATTGTCTGGTTTAGCAGAACGCTATGAGTGTTGAGAATAACCACAGTTCCCTTTTGTGTCTTGCCGATGGTCTGCAGGGATGCACTCTGTGTTGTGAGTTGCTCTTTTAGCTGTGGAATCTCAGTCCTCCTTGGTTGGCTAGGACAGTCTTTTCGCTTATTCGTGCCTGAGCGACAAGAATGTGAGCAAGATTTCCGATGATTTTGGCCCATTCTTTGTGGTTGTAGCTCTGGGTTGGATCGTGGGCCACTAACTTGTCCATGTCGGCGTCCAGTTGCTCTTGGCTCAGGTGCTGTAGGTCACTGGCGTCCTTGGGTAGGACGGTGCTCGTCATCGCGCTCAGCCAGGTCTCGAGATGATCCCAGTGGGCTGCGGGACTGGACGAGCGTGACATATTGACTCTCTGTAGGTGAGAGAAACACAACACACACAAAGAGGCCAAAATGCAAGTACGTGTAGGATTAGTAAGCTACGATACTATGCGGCTATGTGAGCCGTAATTTTGACTAACTGATGCAGACAGTTAGACAGTTAGGTGGGTCAATTTGCTTGGGTCTAAATAAAGAATTTGACATGGTGGGTCGTTTGATGACGCCAGCTGTTTGGTTGTCGTTCTGTTATCTAGCTTTCCTTGGTGTCTCTCGTAGGTTCTGACTCTAGGTGAACTGAAAGGAACAAATCACAACAGAACAGAAAAATAGCAAGATAGAAAAGATTGACGTAAAATAAAATTGAAAAGGTCTGTAATGAAATGGAACAAATAATAACACAGGAAGGGTTACAGGGAGTAAGGAGGTCTGAGCCGGGTATCGGCGGAAAACCTAGGAAAGGGGGTGTGGCTTGGAGAAGAGAAGGTGGGCCACACACACACACTTAAATGACTGGGGGAATATCTAATATTCCGTGGCCTATATTAAGTGGATGGGTTTTTACCTCATTTAGTTTGCCTGGGGTGAATTGAGGTCACTCTGGTTGGACCAGTGGCGTGATCGGCCCTTCCAACGCTCCCGAACACTCGACCGCAGTGTCCCCGGGCCCTTCCTTACTCTGTACCACGGGCGCCCTCTCAAAAAACTTGCAACTTTAAACACAACCGGCAACATCAAGGTGTCAACCGCCGGACAACACAGCAAAGTGGGTTTTCCCCGGAACCCTCCTTTGGAGTTCAAAAGAGTGGCCCTGTCAGCGGACCCTGGTTCGGGTGATTGTCCCAAAATTGCCTTGTGTGTCGGCTTGTGTGGTTGACGTTACCTTCGGAGTGCCAGATTGCTGATGTCGCAAGTTGCGTGCCGCACTAATGGACAGAGACAGAAGAGTCCGAGACTCACGCACGGCTAGCGTCGGTACGTCGGTCGAACGAACTACAGCTCGCTGGAATCCAACCAGAGGTGATGGTCAAATCACCACAGCGCCTTAGGAAGTTCTACCTATAAATACGAAAACAGGTTGAGCAAGTGAAACTTAAAGTGAATTAAAGCTTTCTTGTTTAAACCAAATTCAGTAATTATGTATGTAGAAATAAAAAGGCAAAGGCTTTACTAAATAATGATAAAATAAAAAGGGATTTATGACAATAATGTTAATTATCAAAATAACCTAACCCAAAAATAGCAGATAGAAATAATTAAAGCAGGATGAAACACGGGAGAGGGCAGGCCGTAGTAGTGGGTTTGTGCCACAAGGGGCGTACTTCCTCTCAGTGGTCAACCTGGTTAACAGACAAACTTAATTTAAATTTCAATTCAAACTGGTTTGAACTCAATTTAAATAAGCGTATACAGGGAAGTTAAGTAACAGAATGATATCTAAAATAGTAAGGATACAGTCGTAATAAAGTATTAATAAGAAGAATGGAAAATAATTAAAAAGGGAAAAAAATAGAAATAACACCGTAGACAATTCCAAACTGAAATGAGAAACAGAGAGATAAGCCGACTTATCGGGGACTACCACAAGGGGGCTTGCTCCCTCTAAGTGGGATATCAACAGCTGAACTGATAAACTTAAATTTAAATTCAAGTTCAAACTTTTTGTTTCAACCAAAATCCAAATAAGTGTATCAGTCAGAGAGAGACAGAAAATTTGGTTAAAACCAAATGCTATCCGTAACAAAATTGAATAAATTAATATATTTATCACAGTAAACAAAAATCACTTAGCCAAAGAAAAGAATGGAACAGCGGTTCAGAGGAAAACAATGGAAGAAAATAGACTTATCCGCCCACGAGATGGCGTAATTGCGCTCACGCAGACTGAAATCAGGGGGTGGTGCAATTTGAGAACTACAAAACACGTAAGGCTGAACTCTCGTGTTTGTCAGCGGAATTACAACCACTCTGTTTTCAATGTGATTCAAAATCTTAGAGCGTTTTTTATGCGTCGATTTTCTGCAGAATCACTTATTATACAATTTTAAACCTCAGCTGGTTTGCTCGTGGCCGTTTACTGCACACGAGGGGGGTGTGGCAGGATTTCTTCGCTGCACACACAAATATGGACAACAGGAATTATGCGTCTGTTGTCTCGACTCCGATAAACATAAATCAAATGGCATACTGTTATGCAGCACTTATGATTCAAATGTCTTAGGTTTTCGATTGATTAGCTAAGTCAATGTTAACCACTACCGTTATCTAACGATAGAATACAAGGCCTTTACTACTGAAAAGAGGAACCTCGCTCAAATCAGATTTACGTCTCGCGCTGAGAGAAGATTTCTTCGTTCTCACAGGCGGGTTTAATAATATCAAAATGTATGATAAAAAGAGATTTCTTCGTCTTTGCAAAAACAATTTTACTATCATGACACTGCAGTGTACTTTAGTAATTAACAGTGACCAAAATGTTAGGCATATTTAGCTCTGTTAAATGCAGACTGAAATCGGCTTTGTGCCTTTTCAGTTCGTCAGTGAGTTCGCGTTGCGCGACTTGTCTCACAATTTCAAAACGGGCGCACACAGATTAAATAAGAATATCACATAGATTGAAACCACATTGCTCATGAAACGAAGTTTGAAATGCCCGCATTCTCCACCAACTCTGTAAGGTGTCAAAGCTCAAATAAGGGGAATAGTAAAATCAATAATCAATAACTGATCATACAGGTTATGAGTTATCACTAACAGTTTTAAATTATCCCTAAAAGGGAATACGTTGCCAAGGTCCTTATATGGGCCACTAAACGCAACGGGTTGCACTGTTACACATATAGGCAGGCAAAACTAGAGCAATTATATATATATCAACATTCAATCACAACGGATTATAATTAAACATTAATATATCAATTGTCTAGAATCGTTCGATTCTCGAGATAACTCCTAAGGGGATTAATTTGTCGTCTAATAGTCTGCTCGCCAGCGAACTGACCGTAAAATCTTTATTAACCCTTAAGAAATTATTCATATAACTTAGAAAGGCAGACTATTTCTCTTGGCCACGAAAAACAGCTTCCCTTTACTAAACAAAAATACTATTTAAAGTATCAACAGTTTTAGAGCTCGTAGCTTAAAAATCGAACATCTCAGGGACCTCGAAATCATGAACAGATAGGCAGAGTCAATCAATGAATATAGTATTTAATACTGGAAAACTACGTATATATCGGTGACTACAGTTACACGGAAATAAATGTATTTACAACACGATAAACAACAAAACAATGAAAGAGAATTAGAATAAGAGAGTGAGAGAAAGAGGGAGAGTTGTGTAAAATCACAGACAAGTTGGACCTTAAAACAGAGACAGCAAGGAACTCAAAATTACCCTAAAATGGGCAAAACCTTACAGCATAATAAATCTTGATAAGAAATAAATACTTGCACAATGGTTCTCTCAGGGTTGCTGAGGAAAGAAGGCGTGTGTGTGTGTGTGTGTGTGTGTCCTTCGAAGCGCGTGCTCCTGGTCCCTTCAGGCGAACAGAGTTGCGGCAAGTTTTAAGAGTCTCTTGAAAGTGGAGTTACCAACGAGAATAATTCAGCTAAGTTCCTTTCACTCGTGTGGAAATGAACAAAGGAGAATTAAGAAAAGGAAAATTAAAACAAACAAAAGAAAAAGACAAGAAAAGGTGACGACTCAGTCGAAAGACAAAAACTAAGCAACGTATAAACTGGAGTTCCTTTCTTTTAAGGAAAACCTAGTCCACGCCTCTCTGAAGCAAACTGTCCAATCGTTGTTCAGAAAATCTTGAGCGGGAAAGTTTCTTTGTCTTGTCAGGCCGATTCATTTGCATAAGTTATGGCCGTGGCCGAAATTCGTCATTTTTTCTCCGAAGATGATTAAACATAACAAGACACATTTGATCATAACCTAACACATATATCTGGCTCAGTCAGACAAAGAGGAGTACAAAGATATCAAACACGACATGTAACAATGATAGGAATTCAAGTTTACATCTCAATGCGTAATTACAAGTATTTATAATTCCCTTGATACTATGATAACATCATAGATATTCCAATAGGACACGGGCAAACAGACAAATGTAAAAACATATCAAATATATCTCAGTAAGGTCTTTAAATGAGGAAATTCCTGAAAAGTTCTTATGTGTGGCTTGGAGAGGTCTCTTACTCTCCACTCCTAGACTTGGGAGGGTAAGATTAGGATCTCTTTGAAGCTCGCAACGGCAGGGAAAGATCTCGTGGGTGTTGTCTGTTCACACTCAAGGGTGTCATAAAAGATGTCATCAAACCATCTATTGCAGACTGGCTGGAGCCGAAGGCCTAATTTACATTTTGAGTTCGGAGGCCAAAAGCTCTTTGGGTTTTAGCAAGAATGTGCATTCCATGATTCATTGATACACTACAAATGAGTCAAAGTTTCTACACTGCATGATATAAAAGTTTAACACACATTTGCAGAGACGGGTGTTCAAAACATTGTAAATTTTCTTTCTCTTTTGATAATCCTACAAATTCTAGCATTGCAGCATTGTTTATCAATGGAGTTGCAAGGAGACGTCTCTGGTGACAGTCAAGCCCTGTTTCCTTATACATCATCTTCCGGGCATCTGGCAGTGGAATGCCTATATGGTGTTCGGAGATATCAAGTAGGAATATCACACAACCGACTTAAATGAAACACAGCATTAGTGTCATGATAAAAATCTAAGATTTTGAGAATAAAGTAAAAAATTGCAATCAATTTGTAGCATTTTGAGATTAAAGTAGTATACTGTGTCAATAAAGTAGAAATATTTAAAGAGAAAAAAAATGTTATGACTATTCTTGCCATTTTTACTTTTTTTTTCAAACTATTATGACTTTAATCTCAATGCTTACAATTGATTCTAGTAATTTTGACTATTCTTAAAATATTACGACTTTATTCTCAAAATCTTAGATAAAAAAAAAACATGTCACTAAAATGCTGTTGTAGGTCTATTAAACCTAAAGTTTAAGACTTCTTGCATTGTCCACTGTGGTAGTAAATTATAATTTTAAAATAATTAAGTGTCTTCTATTGAGCTTGCATCAGCCATAAATTTGAGCTATTTTATTTGTACAATCATTTAATTAAAAATTAATAATATTAAAAGATATTAATAAATGTTTTTATGATGATAAACAAAGCAATAAACAAATGTTTTAGATACCAATCCAAAAACAAAATATTAGCTATAGCGGTCTTATTTGGAGTTTTTAGTTTTTTGGCAGGTGATAAAATTTAAGTTTCTGGCTTTGTTTGAAGAGCAAAAAACTGCACCTTTGTGTCATGTTTGTCGACCACAGATTAAAGGTAGGATCTTGTGGATTTATGAACAAAATACTCTTGTTTTAAAATATTCCCGCTCAGCTTCCAGTTGTAATGACACCCCCTGAACACTTTAAAATATTCATTATAGCTTTTGACAACTCTATAACCCGTAAACCCACTTCGCTAGCTAATTACACTGACATCAACACCATAAATATAGCAACCGCTAGACCAGAAGTTCCGAGGCAAAGTTTTCAAGATGGCTGGCTGCACGATAGTTTCTTTGGCCATAAGGTGAATGATTACCTGTTATCTGAATAACCGATGACAGCATTTTGTTGTCCATTGTGATGCATGTGGGCAGATTATTTTCTTTATTGTGAATGCTATTATGCTATTATGCTTGGAATCAATTATAATCAGCTATGAAGTCATATTCATATAATCATTTATCTATACATTCAAGTCATCAATGTACTTGATAATACTCTGAATGTATGCAGGGATATGAAATATTTATTTTCTTATTTAAAGGGATACTTCACTTCTGGGAAGATGAATGTGTATTTAAAATTGGTTATTTATATAGTATAAATGTGAAATTATTTTTGAATTTGAAGCATTCTAGACTGAGAAAAGGCAGAAAATGTATTTTTTACTCATGTGGCTGAAAGACAACAACTCCCAGAATACACTTGCTTTGCTGCCCTTACGAGGCCACTCCCAAACCACGCCTACCGGTTACAGGCGGCAGTATCTGAAAATATGATACAACTACGCTTGCTTTTATACATCATGACTCTATAAATCGTGAGTTAGTTGATAAATTGACTTACTGGAAGAACATTATGATAATTCCGGGTGTCCAAACTCTGTACATGACGTCTTAGTAACAAAAAGAAAAACAAACAAAATACTCACTTTACACTAAGCCGTCCGTTTGTCCCTGCGGGCTTTGGCTGGTGTTTCCAATTTATCTTCGGGATCCTAAAATAAGTTTCCAGGACTCCCCTGTCCATGTGTGATACAAAACTTGGGTGCTCAGTTATACATGCTCAAGTTAGTGGTGCTGTTTCATCAGCGGATTCAGCGATCTCGTCCAGAAGAAAACGGCATCGCTGAAATTCGCGACAGCAATAGGACTCTCTATCTGTTTCCATAGGCGCACAGCGAGAGCACTGACACCACCAGTCCGCCCCAACTCGAGTCTGAATATAATTTAACACTCTCTTCCTCCTGCCTGCCAAGCAGGTCTTGCTCCCCTGCTACAGCAGCTGCTCCAGCCTCTGTTCATCGCTGTATTGCGGCACGTACAGGTAGCGCGAGCATCAGATTCTCGCAACAGATCGTCGTAATCCCCTTCTGCCATTTCAACTTCAAAACTACATTCCGCAATCGTGATTAGCCTACTTGTATACAAACTTTCTACACAGAGCAAGAGCCTGTTTTCTTAGCTTCTACAGAAAGATGGCTGACACTATCTTCACATTCTGTGAATGAGATCCCGCCCCATATGGGCGTGGTGAAAGCATGCGGAATACTGGCTGTAGTTTTAAGCCTCTGGCCCAAAAATCCTCCGATGACGCAAAATGACGATTTTTGCGTCATCGGAGGATTTTTTTCCAGACTAAAAATAAATAAATCTCTTGTCTCAGGGGGATATGAGGGGGGGGAGCTCGGTAATTCGAAAATAATACTGGTTTTCTACTGATACAAAGCTTAATGCTAAATCCTGAAGTAACCCTTTAATTTTCAGTGAATATGTTTTGTTACTCATGATACCTACCTAAGTGCTAGAATTAGTTATGGTTATGATAAAAATTGTTTTGTCTTAAATGGTACTGCTCACGCAGTTTTATTCCCTGAATGTCATTGAGACCCATGCTGTATGGTGGATTTCTTTATATGGTGTGTTTCTTTAAAAACAGGATGTGTTTCCGTTAATTAGAAGCATCCTGACACATATTTTTGATGTATTTCTTTTAATATATCCTTGATATATGCTGACATGTATCCTTTATAATATATGGTGTGTCTCATCAAAATACATGATGTATTTCTTACAAAAATACTTTTGATAATTTAGATATCTCTTATATGATATGGTGTTTTGCCTTAATGCCTTAATGAGCTGGATGTGTGATGAATATTTTTAGAACTTGCATTTCCTTTCATTAATCAAATAATATTGTGTGTGAGCAAAAGAAGCCACCTCATTATAAGGGTACACTGAAATGTAGGTCAAAGGTAAATGGTATGTGATGAGGACATGGCTGTTTTTCTCTTACACAGGTGTTTCTAAGTTGAAGTGCTCTTTATATTTTTCAATATTATAGTATGTTTTTATATCAAAGTACTTATGTGAGTTTCCTGGCCTTGTGTGACCCAGGAAAGAGCATTGAGGTTACTAAAGGTGTTGTTGCTGCAAAAACCACAGAAAGTACCCAGTTGTAACAAAATAAGGGAGGTTATGGACCTTGAGAACACAGCTGTGGATAAGGAGTAAAAACAACAGGTGGTCAAATTAATTAAAAAGATAAACTAAAGCCAAGTTTCTACCAGTATGGTAAATAGTATCCATTGATTACAAAAATAGCAAAGGGGCATAGCAATGAGGTAATGCCAGGTAACAAACTGTATAAAAAATGAGGTTTTGGACTAAGAGAGTCAGAACGGACAGCTGACCGGTCTCATGTTGTTTATTGGTGTTCAATAAACTACAACTTTGGCATCTGGAACTCAGGACTCAGAGAGTTTTCTTGCATTTTAGAGAGATTCGTCAAAGATTTTCCACGGCACTGAATATGTTTTCTCTGTCATAACATAAACACTGAGACAAATTAAGCTTGTATACAGATTTGTATTCTACAGGTTAGGACAAATATCTTTTCAGTCCTTCTCTCCTTGCTCTCTGCATTGACTACATCTCTGAGGCCTCAGTCTATCATAATCTTTTATTTTACTTAGTTCATTAGATGAGACAACATACTATAGAGTTAGTTTATGGATTATATCTTTAAGACATATTTACTCAATATTCAAAATGTATTTCTTTATTATTTTGCATTTATTCAGTGTTCATTAGAACTGATTTTAGTTTTATTGTTTATTTCCATTTGCTGGATCACCTTGCATCACATTGACATTAATTAAACCTCATTTATTTGCATGTGAACAGTTTAAGTTCAGTTTGACATGTTGTTTTGCAGTTTTAATTTCAAATGATCGAATTCTGAAAACAAAACAAGAAATTTACATTTAGATTTATCAGACGCATTTATCCAAAGCGACTTACAGAGCTGTTATTACAGGGCCAATCACCCTGGAGTAACCTGGAGTTAAGTGTCTTGCTCAAGGACACAATGGTGGTGACTGTGGGGTTTGAACCGACAACCTTCTGCTTAACAGTTTAGTGCTTTAGCCCACTACACCACCACCACTCAATGAAATAACAATGATAATGCTGTCACCAAGTCAAATTTATATATATGCTATTGAAGGAACTTTTTATTTTATAATAAGCCTAACCTAAAAGTATTTTTATAATTTGAACTCAGCTGCTAGTGTGAATGGAAGCCAATGCCCACTAAGATATAGTGTTAATGCACAAATTAAATACGGTTTACATACTGATCCAACAAAAACCACATTCAGCAGGGCCACCAAGCTCCAAAAGTAATTCCAAGTCTTCAGTAGCCATATGATAGCTTTGTGTGAGGAGCAGACCAAAGATTATTTTGTGTTAAATATAAGGTATATGTATATACTGTATTAGGGCTGTCAATTTAATGCACTAATTTAGTGTGATAAATAAAAAATATAAAAAAATGAACACACTTAATTATGCCTTCTTGACCTGCATAAATTCAGTAGTATCCATAATATTCCCGTATAGTGTATTTTGTAAATACTCTCAACTACAGGGTTTCCAAACAAATGGAAAGAACAAGCAGAGATGTGTACAATCTTTATTCAACACTCATAAAAATATAGAAATATGATTATACAAAAAACAAGCAAAGAGAAAAAAATACACAATTTACAAATACAATAACATTCACAAAAAAGAAAAAATGAATCCTGATGTCATACAGTGGTCACCTGTAAAGTCAGATCTTAAATAGTCAATATCAATATCCCATGGGATAAATCAGCATTTGGGAAGGGAGAAAAGAAAAAGAAAAAAAGAAAAATCCAAAACCAATTAAATTCAAACAACCTCAGTTCACACCCTCATACAAGTTTATAACCAAATTCACAATCCACACAATAAACAAATCAAATGTATAAATAAAGTAAATCCTCCCAAACCCAGCAGCTAATGGCTCTTGTTGGTTATAGAGAACTTTGACAATAGATAAGAGCGGTGACAATACCCACCCACAGTACTCCAGAACCCAATTAACAAGCAAAAATAAATACCAAATTAAAGAAAATACAATGAAATCAACTAATATAACAAAAGAAACATTCAATACCAAATAATCTCAACACATTTACACACCCCCCCACACACACACAACAAACACGCGTTTACACCGAACTCACTCGAACACGTGTTTGCATCAACACACACTCACATAAAGACTCGTTCACATAAAACCGTGCTCACACAACTATGTGCTCGCATCAACGCTCGGTCACATCAACACACACATACTCACAATAAAGACTCGTTCACATAAAACCGTGCTCACACAACTATGTGCTCGCATCAACGCTCGGTCACATCAACACACACACTCTCACAATAAAACTACGCACACACAACCATGTGCTGCTAAATCACAGTCGTCAGTGGGACTCGAGCGCGTAACCTCTCCAGTCCCCGCAGCACAGCACCACGGGTCGCCGTAACAGGCCGCCACACAGCAGCAAAACAACAGCGGGCAGATTTCTATAGAATAATTACCCACTTTGGTCATTAACCACACATACACTATCTAATATTACGTCTTTGGTTAACGAAAAACTTACAAAATACCATAAAAACTTACCTGCAGCATAATTAACTGGCCCTCGGTAAGAACGGTGAACAAATCACCAATCTGCCTTGATCACGCTATAAACGAGTCATCATTAAAAACGGCACTACTCGAATAAATACAACATATCACTACAGTAACATACCTGAAAATATGTTAACGCAGTCGAACATCCACAGGCCCATGCCAGGAGTAAGAAAAGGTCAGGTCTACGACACTTAACACGCGCTCAATGCTTGATGCACCATAGGTAGCTCTTGTGATCCGACAGAACGCAGCCTGCATACCATGCCGGAGGGAGAACGGAAGTGAAAGGAAATCTCCACAGTTTTAAAGGGGCCGTGAGCTTAACTTCCGCCCAGCTCCATCCACCCACACAGAACGGAAAACCCCCCCTAAAAGGGTCACCCCATTACATTCTACCCCTGGCTTTTCTTTCATCGTCCCGATGATACAATCTACAACCATGGACGGAAAGGGCAACCCTGGGTCTGACCAGGTTGAAATGGAGCATTCACAGGCCCTCCATCCAAATGTACATTTTGAACCATTGCTGTGGCCCTTGGTAGATGATAAGGGTTAGAATGTTTCCCAGCAGTAGCCCGAGGGGTTTGAGGCCGACTCACCTCCCCTGTTTGAATTGGGGGATTAGCAATCAACACAGGACCTTCAATCCCCATTTCAACAGGACTTTCTACCAACCTCTCTGGCTCCAGTGGGGAATCCACTTCAGCCGAACTCAAGGCAACAGGGGTTACATCTATAAGGGCTACATCCCACTCTTCCACTACCATTGGGGTAGCTAAAGCCTCATCCAAGTTGTCATCTGACAACCCCAACCCTGGATCAGCCATGTGGCCAGAGCATGCTACGGGTGGTACTGACTTTAAGTGAGACCTGTGCACTTGTTTTACCAAGGAAGGGTTATCTACCTGTGCTATAGTATATACACCACCATCACCCCTAGGAGCTCGAACTACATTGTGAACAATGCTAGACCAATAATTTTGTATTTTATGACGACCACGGACACCATGGTTCCGCAGATAAACTTCTTGACCTTCCTGCAACGCAAAATCCCTTCCTACTTGGTCATGGTGCTCTTTTCAAAGCTCAGCAGCTCTATCCAGCTGAGCCCTTACTCTCGTATAAGTTTTTTTAAGTCTCTCTCATTGCTCCACCACCCAGTCTTGCACCAGTCCACTGGCAGGTTCATCCACTGCTGAAAGCAGAAAATCAACTGGAAGTCTGGGGAAATGCCCAAACATAAAAAAAAGGGTGACTCACCGGTGGTCTGGTGAGGAGTTGTATTATATGCAAAACATACCTGTGCTATATGACAAGTCCATGACCTTTTCTGCTCTATGGACAAGGTACGAAGTAAGTCATGAAGGGTTCGATTGAAGCGCTCACACTGCCCATTTCCCTGAGGGTGATATGGGACAGTGCGAGTCTTCTGAACTTCATACAACTGGCAGAGCTGGGAGACCACGGCACCCTCAAAACTTCGATCTTGGTCTGAATGAATTTGCGCCGGTACACCAAATCTATAAAACCACTCATGGACCAAAATATTAGCTACCGTAGTAGCTTTCTGGTCCCGTGTGGGCACAGCCTGAATGTATTTCGAGAACACATCCGTTATAACAAGGACATGCTCTCTTCCATCACTAGCCGGCTCCAAAGTGGTAAAATCAACCGCCAAGATCTGATTTGGTCTTGATGCCAACAAATGGCCCATTGGAACACAGGCTGGTGGCTGATTTGATTTTGCAATACCACACTGACTACACTCCTGGCATTGCTTCCTGACATCAGCCTCCATCCCCGGCCAATAACACCGGCTACGTATCAACCCATAGGTACGCTCCCTACCTTGATGCCCATGAGAACTATACAATAGCTGAAAAACCTCTGGCTGGAAAATCTCAGGCAGCACCAACTGGTCCACCTCCTCTCCCCCATCAGGTAATTTTAGATGACGATACAACAAGCCATCTCTATTGAGCAACCGGCTCCACTGACGAAGCAATTCCAAACATCTTTTGGACATAGACTGACATTGGTCCTTAGTTGGATACACTTTAGAAGAAAAAAACCCAAGAACCAAAGTTCCTGTGCCTGTCGCAAGTCTACTTTAGAGGTTGTAGAAAAAGCAGAGATTGTACTCTGTACTGCCTCTACTGGCCTCTCCTTGTCCAACAATTCTACCAGAGCGGCCGGC
Source organism: Moxostoma hubbsi (assembly GCA_032164185.1). Classification (NCBI taxonomy): domain Eukaryota; kingdom Metazoa; phylum Chordata; class Actinopteri; order Cypriniformes; family Catostomidae; genus Moxostoma; species Moxostoma hubbsi. The sequence continues at coordinate 5,420,372 of JAVLUX010000083.1, read as the reverse complement.
AGAGCAGTTCCGCACTCTTGTTGTGGAGAAGGTATCACTGTGTACTGCCAAGACAGCGCGTCTGCATTACCGTTGGCACGGCCAGGGCGATACCGAATATCAAAATCAATCGCAGCTAGCTGGGAAGCCCAGCGTTGCTCCAAAGCACCAAGTTTGGCCGTCTTCAAATAGCTCAAAGGATTATTATCTGTGTAAACTATACACTTCTGTCCTAAGAGATAGTCCCTAAACATTTCAGTCAGAGCCCATTTTAATGCTAATAACTCCAATTTTATGGAGCTATAATTTTGCATATTACGTTCGGTGGGTCTGAGCCCCCTGCTAGCATATGCCACTGGCCTCATCTTACCATCACTCTCCTGCCCAAGCACTGCCCCTAACCCAGAGTGGCTAGCATCGATCTCCAACACAAATGGGAGGGAGAAATCTGCATACGCCAAAACAGGAGCAGACACCAATCGCTGCTTCAAAGTTTGAAACCCCTGCTCACACTCCTCAGTCCAACAGCTGTCAATGGACTTCCCCGAACCCCTCTTCTTCTTTGTCCCTACCAAGTCTGCAACAAGCCGATGTAACGGGGAAGCTAACTGAGCAAATCCCTCTACAAAACGCCTATAATAACTTGCGAATCCTAAAAACGACCGCAACTCAGTCACATTGGTTGGATGCTTCCACTCTGCCACTGTGCTAATCTTAGCAGGATCAGTAGACACCCCCTCTTTGGACACCAGATGCCCCAGGTAGCCTACTTCTTGCCGGAAAAAAGCAACATTTTTCTAACTTGGCCTTAAGTCCCTCTTGCTGTAGCGGACAAAGACCATTTCCAACCTCTCCAAGTGCTATGCAATGGTAGATGAAAAGACGATAATGTCATCTAAATAAAGCAACAATGTCTGGAACCTTTGGTCACCAAACATGCGCTCCATAAGGCGCTGAAAAGTACTAGGTGCATTGCACAACCCAAAGGGCATTCGATTAAACTCAAATAACCCGAAGGGTGTGCAAAAGGCGGTCTTACACTTATCTCCCTCCGCCACCGGAACCTGGTTATAGCCACTGGCAAGGTCCAATGTGGAAAACCACTGGGCTCCACACAGGGCATCCAGGGACTCCTCGATCCGGGGTAGAGGAAAAGCATCCTTCCATGTCTTACTGTTCAACTGCCTATAATCAACGCAAAACCGAATCTGACCATCCTTTTTCCTCACAACTACAATCGGAGAGGCTTACGGACTAGAGCTCTCTCTGATCACCTGACTCTGCAGCAGTTGGTAAATATGCTGCTTAACTGCCTCATAATCTGAAGGGGGCAACCGTCGATACCTCTGCCGTATTGGCTCCGTATTGAGCAGGGGAATCTCATGGGTAATGAGCTTAATACAGCCCAAATCACCCTCATGAGCTGAAAAAACAGATAAATACGTATACAAAGGGGACTTAACCTGAGCCTGCTTGTCCTGAGGCAACTGTGACAAATCCATCTCCTGGATTGCCTCCTCCATTCGATCCACTTCGACTGCCTGCGATGCAATGGTGACTTGGTGACAGAATTGTTCCTCTGATGGTACAACATCACACCCTTCTGACTGCGAGACAGTCTCAACTTTACACAATGTTCCCACCACGACATGAGGCTGCAATAAGGCATCCTGTTCCCCTACATTAACTATAGGTACAAAGGCCACCCCTTGAAAAATTGGTACAAGAGCTACAGATGCCAAAAGGCCAGCAGGGAGCGAATTCTCTTTCCCCAAAGGCTCGAACCGCAACAAAGGTGAAGAGCCTGGCGGTAAAGAAAACGTAACAGGCAAAAAACGCAATGAATCAGCAGGGATTCGCACTGTTTCTCGGCCCCCAACCCTAGCCAGCCGCTCCGTGGTCTCATACGCATCAGTTTCAGCCCTACAACGGCAGGATTTCAAACAAATGGAAAGAACAAGCAGAGATGTGTACAATCTTTATTCAACACTCAAAAAAATATAGAAATATGATTATACAAAAAACAAGCAAAGAGAAAAAAATACACAATTTACAAATACAATAACATTCACAAAAAAGAAAAAATGAATCCTGATGTCATACAGTGGTCACCTGTAAAGTCAGATCTTAAATAGTCAATATCAATATCCCATGGGATAAATCAGCATTTGGGAAGGGAGAAAAGAAAAAGAAAAAAAGAAAAATCCAAAACCAATTAAATTCAAACAACCTCAGTTCACACCCTCATACAAGTTTATAACCAAATTCACAATCCACACAATAAACAAATCAAATGTATAAATAAAGTAAATCCTCCCAAACCCAGCAGCTAATGGCTCTTGTTGGTTATAGAGAACTTTGACAATAGATAAGAGCGGTGACAATACCCACCCACAGTAATCCAGAACCCAATTAACAAGCAAAAATAAATACCAAATTAAAGAAAATACAATGAAATCAACTAATATAACAAAAGAAACATTCAATACCAAATAATCTCAACACATTTACACACCCACACACACACACACACACACAACAAACACGCGTTTACACCGAACTCACTCGAACACGTGTTTGCATCAACACACACTCACATAAAGACTCATTCACATAAAACCGTGCTCATACAGCTATGTGCTCACATCAACGCTCGGTCACATCAACACACACATACTCACAATAAAGACTTGTTCACATAAAACCGTGCTCACACAACTATGTGCTCGCATCAACGCTCGGTCACATCAACACACACACTCTCACAATAAAACTATGCACACAAAAGCGTGTGCTGCTAAATCACAGTCGTCAGCGGGACTCGAGCACGCAACCTCTCCAGTCCCCGCAGCACAGCACCACGGGTCGCCGTAACGGGCCGCCACACAGCAGCAAAACAACAGCGGGCAGATTTCTATAGAATAATTACCCACTTTGGTCATTAACCACACATACACTATCTAATATTATGTCTTTGGTTAACGAAAAACGTACAAAATACCATAAAAACTTACCTGCAGCACAATTAACTGGCCCTCGGTAAGAACGGTGAACAAATCACCAATCTGCCTTGATCACGCTATAAACGAGTCATCATTAAAAATGGCACTACTCAAATAAATACAACATATCACTACAGTAACATACCTGAAAATATGTTAACGCAGTCGAACATCCACAGGCCCATGCCAGGAGTAAAAAAAGGTCAGGTCTACGGCACTTAACACTCGCTCAATGCTTGATGCACCATAGGTAGCTCTTGCGACCCGACAGAACGGAAGTGAAAGGAAATCTCTGCGGTTTTAAAGGGGCCGTGAGCTTAACTTCCGCCCAGCTCCATCCACCCACACAGAACGGAAAACCCCCCTAAAAGGGTCACCCCATTACACTAGCATGAGAAATGTGTCTGTTTGCTGTATCATTCGTTACTCTGGGAGATTAACGATTTGCTGCTGGCAGCAGCAAATTGTTAAAAAAACTACGCTGCCCGGGAAGGGATGAGTTCACTTAGTTTTGTCATGACCACATCATATTAACTCAAGGAAACATAATATGTTGTGGCCACTAGATAATATGAACAACATTCTTTGTTCCCTCAGCATAATATTTTGGGCAAAATATGACTTTTTTTACATTGATGTAAAGGGCTAAATAAATACCTGACTGCAGCATGGACAAAAAGCAAAAATGGATTAATTAAATAACATTTTTATTTTGAATTATGAACAAGGACAGATCTACCACGATGGCATAGGGTGGCAAATGCCCTAATAAAAGACATTACCACCCCATCTTCCAACCCAACATATGTATCTATATGTATTAAATAAGTATATTGTAGTTGATGTTGATATTGTGTAGGGGTTTATTCATGTCAAACTGCCTAAACTCTCACCGAATGCACTAGACCAACATGACTACAGACCCATAGCATAATTGATTACAGCAGTGACCAATCCTGTGATTGATTACAGCAGCTGCAGCGGCCAATCACAGCATCGACCAATCTCCTACCTACTACTGCAGCGCGTGTACAGTTTTTGGACTCTCGTGGGTTGATGAGCTTATTTCCTCAACAACAATGACCACATGGACAAATATATGGAACAAAAAGAGGCAGTTCTCAGTTGTTTCCAAGTATTCACTGAATGATTATTAAGAGATGAAATTACCATATTATGTGAAATATTTGTGTGCTTGAATTGCTCATTTAGAATGACTGTTGATCAAATCAGGTAAATCTTTTACTGTGCATAGCATAATTTATATTTATTAATGTTTTGCAGCACTGCCCCCCACAGTACAATTTTCTGTACAGTTTTTTTTTAATTAGACTGAACTTATTCCAACTGTTACAAAGGTGATCGGCCTACAGGACTGTAACATTATAAAGGACGGGCAAGGAGGATGTGGGATCTGGACGACCATCAAAGTAATATTTAATGAAAACTTGTTTTCATTAAAGTTTAAAAAGTTTTGGCATTTTCGAACAAGATGCATAAAATCTAGGCACAAGAGGGTTTGGCAAAACACATGATGGTAGCACGCTGCTATTGCCTGCGCTCGAAACATTATTTACACTGTAAAAAAGTTACATGTGCTTCAACTTAAAAAATTAAGTTAAAATTTAAGTTAAATCAGCATACCTTTACAAGTTATTTTACAAATAATTTTTACCAAAAATAATTACAATTGTTTTTTTTTTATTATTTTACATTTAGTCTTAAAAACAGTCTAAATGCAAAATAATGAATTGGGAAAACTTATGAGTAGAAATAACTTTTAAATCTGCATTGATTTTACTTAACTTTAAGGCATCTGTTAAATATAAGTTTTATGTTAAAGTAGAAGTTTTTTTTTACAGTGTAGGAGCCACAGTGTGCCGACTTGGCACCTGGATTCAAACATTGTATGGATGTGCATGCTTTCTACGATTTTTGAGTCTGGATGAAGGCAGCGCATTCATAAGTCATAGTGCCAATGTACTGTTAGATTATGAACAAGATAAACATGATTTTAAAAAAAATGTTTTGTAATGAAATAAATTTATATGGTGGCACAATTATATTTTTGTCTACAAAACTAATTTCAAACATTTCAGAATACACCTTCAGATCAAAAGATTTTTAAGATCATGAGAAACATTTCAGGCAAGTGTTTCAAAACTTTTGACCAGTAGTGTATGTCACGCTCTCACAAATGATCAGTAAATGTCACTGTCCAGCTCTCACACACGATCAGTAAATGTCACACTCCAGCTCTCACGCATGATCAGTAAATTTCACAGTCCAGCTCTCACACATGATCAGTACATTTCACAGCCCAGCTCTCACACATGATCAGTAAATTTCACTGTCCAGCTCTCACACTCGATCAGTAAATGTCACACTCCAGCTCTCACGCATGATCAGTAAATTTTACAGTCCAGCTCTCACACATGATCAGTACATTTCACAGTCCAGCTCTCACACATGATCAGTAAATGTCACAGTCCAGCTCTCAAACATGATCAGTAAATGTCAAAGACCAGCTCTTACAAATGATCAGTAAATGTCACACTCCAGCTCTCACACACGATCAGTAAATGTCACAGTCCAGGTCTCAAACATGATCAGTAAATGTCACTGACCAGCTCTTACGAACGATCAGTGAATGTCCCTGTCCAGCTCTCACACAAGATCAGTAAATGTCACACTCCAGCTCTCAAACATGGTCAGAAAATTTCACAGTCCAGCTCTCACACATGATCAGTAAATTTCTCTCTCCAGCTCTCACACACGATCAGTAAATTTCATGCTCCAGCTCTCACACATGATCAGTAAATGTCACTGTCCAGCTCTCACACACGATCAGTAAATGTCACAGTCCAGCTCTCACACATGATCAATAAATGTCACAGACCAGCTCTTACAAACAATCAGTGAATGTCCCTGTCTAGCTCTCACACATGATCAGTAAATTTCACACTCCAGCTCTCACACATGATCAGTAAATGTCACAGTCCAGCTCTCACACATGTTCAGTAAATGTCACTGTCCAGCTCTCACACACGATCAGTAAATGTCATAGTCCAGCTCTCACACATAATCAGTAAATTTCACACTCCAGCTCTCACACATGATCAGTAAATATCACAGTCTAGCTCTCACAAATGGTCAGTAAATGTCAATGTCCAGCTCTCACATGATCAGTAAATGTCACAGTCCAGCTCTCACACATTATCAGTAAATGTCACAGTCCAGCTATCACAAATGATCAGTAAATTTCACACTCCAGCTCTCAAACACGATCAGTAAATTTCACACTCCAGCTCTCACACATGATCAGTAAATGTCACTGTCCAGCTCTTACACATGATCAGTAAATGTCGCAGTCCAGCTCTCACAGATGATCAGTAAATGTCGCAGTCCAGCTCTCACACATGATCAGTAAATGTTACTGTCCAGCTCTCACACATGATCAGTAATGTCACTGTCCAGCTTTCACACATGATCAGTAAATGTCACACTCCAGCTCTCACAAACAATCAGTAAATTTGACACTCCAGCTCTCAAACATGATCGGAAAATGTCACAGTCTAGCTCTCACAAATGGTCAGTAAATGTCAACGTCCAGCTCTCACATGATCAGTAAATGTCACAGTCCAGCTCTCACATGATCAGTAAATTTCACTGTCCAGCTCTCACACATTATCAGTAAATGTCACAGTCCAGCTTTCACACACGATCAGTAAATTTCACACTCCAGCTCTCACACATGATCAGTAAATTTCACTGTCCAGCTCTCACACATGATCAGTAAATGTCACACTCCAGTTCTCACACACGATCAGTAAATTTCACACTCCAGCTCTCAAACACTGTCAGTAAATGTCACATACCAGCTCTCACACATGATCACAACTAAGCTAAGTTGTAACTTACGTATAGGTGCAACTGGCATCAGGGTCCTGTTAGCACCTGCTGGTATATGCTGGAACTACACAACCTGATGGCAATAAGCATGTTTCTCCAAATTTCACACTCCAGCTCTCACACACGATCAGTAAATGTCACAGTCCAGCTCTCACACATGATCAGTAAATTTCACACTCCAGCTCTCACACATGATCAGTAAATGTCACACTCCAGCTCTCACACATGATCAATAAATGTCACAGTCCAGCTCTCACACATGATCAGTAAATATCGCAGTCTAGCTCTCACAAATGGTCAGTAAATGTCAATGTCCAGCTCTCACATGATCAGTAAATGTCTTAGTCCAGCTCTCACATGATCAGTAAATTTCACACTCCAGCTCTCACACATGATCAATAAATGTCATGGTCCAGCTCTCACACATGATCAGAAAATGTCATAGTCCAGCTCTCACACATGATCAGTAAATTTCACACTCCAGCTCTCACACATGATCAGTAAATTTCACACTCCAGCTCTTACACATGATCAGTAAATGTCGCAGTCCAGCTCTCACACATGATCAGTAAATGTCACAATCCAGCTCTCACAAACAATCAGTAAATGTCACACTCCAGCTCTCACACATGATCAGTAAATGTCACACTCCAGCTCTCACACATGATCAATAAATGTCACAGTCCAGCTCTCACACATGATCAGTAAATGTCACACTCCAGCTCTCACAGATGATCAGTAAATGTCGTAGTCCAGCTCTCACACATGATCAGTAAATTTCACACTCCAGCTCTCACACACGGTCAGTAAATTTCATGCTCCAGCTCTCACACGATCAGTAAATTTCACACTCCAGCTCTCAAACACAGTCAGTAAATGTCACATTCCAGCTCTCACACATGATCAGTAAATGTCACACTCCAGTTCTCACACACAATCAGTAAATTTCACACTCCAGCTCTCAAACACTGTCAGTAAATGTCACTTACCAGCTCTCACACACGATCACAACTAAGCTAAGTTGTAACTTACGTATAGGTGCAACTGGCATCAGGGTCCTGTTATCACCTGCTGGTAGATGCTGGAACTACACAACCTGATGGCAAAAAGCATGTTTCTCCAAATTTCACACTCCAGCTCTCACACACGATCAGTAAATGTCACTGTCCAGCTCTCACACATGATCAGTAAATTTCACACTCCAGCTCTCACACATGATCAATAAATGTCATGGTCCAGCTCTCACACATGATCAGAAAATGTCATAGTCCAGCTCTCACACATGATCAGTAAATTTCACACTCCAGCTCTCACACATGATCAATAAATGTCACGGTCCAGCTCTCACACATGATCAGAAAATGTCACAGTCCAGCTCTCACACATGATCAGTAAATTTCACACTCCAGCTCTCACACATGATCAGTAAATGTCACGGTCCAGCTCTCACCCATGATCAGTAAATGTCACAGTCCAGCTCTCACATGATCAGTAAATGTCACAGTCCAGCTCTCACATGATCAGTAAATGTCACAGTCCCGTTCTCACACATGATCAGTAAATTTCACACTCCAGCTCTCACACATGATCAGTAAATGTCACTGTCCAGCTCTCACACACGATCAGTAAATTTCAAACTCCAGCTCTCACACATGATCAGTAAATGTCACTGTCCAGCTCTCAAACACGATCAGTAAATTTCACACTCCAGCTCTCACACATGATCAGTAAATGTCACTGTCCAGCTCTCACACACGATCAGTAAATTTCACACTCCAGCTCTCAAACACGGTCAGTAAATGTCACATACCAGTTCTCACACACAATCAGTAAATTTCACACTCCAGCTCTCAAACACTGTCAGTAAATGTCACATACCAGCTCTCACACATGATCACAACTAAGCTAAGTTGTAACTTACGTGTAGGTGCAACCGGCATCAGGGCCCTGTTAGCACCAGTTGGTAGATGCTGGAACTACACAACCTGATGGCAATAAGCATGTTTCTCCATAGACAGCTATTCAAACGTATCCGTGTTTTATGACTAAATAAAAAAAATTTAAGAAACATTTCAATTAAAAATATAGCTGCTAGCAGCAATTAACAGGTTCAAGCCTTTTAAGAACTTTCAAAGTATTAAAAAAAGGAATGTATTTGTATATGTATATGTACTTTGTAAGTTGGTGAATTTGCAAACTGATGTTAAATATGACTGATGTCTTGTGTTCAACGATCCTAAAACAGGATAATTGTTATGGTGATCATTACTTTTTAACTGTTATAAAGCCACAATGCACCCAATCTCCAAAAAGGTTTTAGAAGTTTGAATATTTATTTTAGGAATTATAGGCTTTTGGATACACTTGGTCAAACCCACATGATAAATACCTAAATAAATAACTAAAGTTCCACTTTTCTTTGATAATTATTGACCTAGGGAGTCCTAGATGTAGTTCACAATAGCAGATAACATTGAATAATATACAATAATTTACACACCATTTATACAGCTATTTTGCTGAAAAATTATTGGCTGCTGACTGCCATGTTTTTTTATTTGTCATATTGTAGAATATGTAAGCATTTGGCCCCTACAAGAAACATACCAATTTTCAACTTGATTGATAATACAGTTGCAGAGTTATGAGCATTCTTTTAGTTTTAGCGCCCCCTATAGGCTAATGTTTTCACTATTTTGTATGCAGACTCAAAATATGTTGTTGTATATGTGTATCAAGTTTTGTAACATTTGGCCTTTTCGTTTGGCAGATATTGGTCAATACGCACAAAATGGATGACTCCTGACCAATTATTTGGCTTATATCTTCGCAACGCTTCAACGAGTCAAATTTGCTTTGATAACTTTTTGTCAGGAGAGTTCAGAGTAGACACACACCAATTTTTGTGAGAATCAGATATACGGCATAGAAGGAGTTTGAAAAAGTTGCCTTTTTATAAAATTAGAATAGCGGAAACATTTTATAAAATGCCATAAAACGAAGATATACATTTTGTAGGTCCTGGTGCAAGGAATTGAGGGAAAAAGAATTTTGAGATTATTCAACTCGGTTGCGGAGTTATTGGTAAAAATGGAAATGTCCTTGTTATAGCACCACCTTGTGGCAGATTTTCATAAAACTTGGTACACAGCCTCATTCTTACACTGTCTACAAATATCTAAAGTTTCGTAACGGTCGGCCATTCAGATTTGACGTTATTATCTGCTGAATATTGATTAGCTGCTGGCGGGCATGTTTTTTATTTGTCCAACTGATATTGTAGTATATGTTAGCCTTTGGCCCCTTTTTACAACTTTGTGTGCATCCTCAGAATGTCCTGTTGTCTATATTTTCAAGTTTCATAAAATTTGGCCTTTTCGTTTGGTAGATATTGGTCAATATGAACAAAATGGACGACGCCAGACAATTCGTTGGCTTATATCTGCGTAACGCTTTGACGAATCAAAATTCCTTTGATATCTTTTTGTCAGGAGGCTTCATAATACATACACGGCAATTCTAGAGTGAATTGGACATACCCCGTAGGAGGAGTTCGAAAAAGTATGTTTTTCAAATTATGCAAATTAGCGCAAATATTTTCATGACGGATATGAAATCGGAGATATATGTTTTGTTCAACTTGATAAATGGTTTAGGAGTTATTGGTCAAAACGTGAACATGATCACTATAGCGCCACCTTGAGGCCAAACGGGCCATGATACATTGTAGTACTCAGGGGGACTACCTTCCCTCAAAGTTTCAGCTCTCTACAACTTACGATTTGGTCTGCACAAACAGTTTTAGGGCAGAATAATAATAATAATAAAAATCCTTACAATTACAATAGGTTTCTAGCCCTTCTGGCTTGAACCCTAATTATTTAATTACATTATAGCACATCGTCATCAGTGTCAGATTTTTTTTGAGGGGCTCTTAAAAGAGTGAAATTGATTAATATTTTTCACTATCTATTCCCATTGACACATGATCAGTCACATGACACCCAATCCCGGAACTGAGTGCCCATGAGCAAAGATGGCAGCCTCCATTTAGCATCTTCTCTTGTTTATTGGTAGTTGGCAAACCAGCTTTTGGTGTATTACTGGCACCAACTGAACTGTAGTATGAAACAGCAATGCAGAAGGAAAGGCCTGTGTATACACACACAGACACACACACACACACACACACACACACACATACAGTTGAAGTCAGAAGTTTATATACACTTAGGTTGAAGTCATTAAAACTCATTTTTTAAACACTGCACAGATTTTAAATTTGCAAACTGTAGTTTTGTCAAGTAATTTAGGACATCTACATTGTGCATGACACAAGTAATTTTTCCAACAATCATTCACTATGTTAACTGTGCGTTTAAGCAGCTTAGAAAATTCCAGACAATTATCTCAATCCTTTAGGCAATTAGCCTATTAGCTTCTGATAGAGCTGGTCATGTATTTAAGGCCTACCTTCAAGCTCAGTGCCTGTATGCTTGACATCAAGGCAAAATCAAAAGAAATCAGCCAAGACCTCAGAAAAAAAGATTGTTGAACTCCACAAGTCTGGTTCATCCTTGGGAGAATTTCCAAGCACCTGAGGGTACCACGGTAATCTGTACAAATAATAGTACACAAGTATAAACAACATGGGACCACACAGCCATCATACTGCTCAAGAAGGAAATGCGTTCTGTCTCCTAGAGATGAACGTAGTTTGGTGCGAAAAGTGCAACTCAATCCCAAAGCAACAGCAAAGGACCTTATGAAGATGCTGGAGGAAAGCGGTAGACAAGTATCTATATCCACAGTAAAAAAAGTCCTCGACCTGAAAGGCTGCTCAGCAAGGAAGAAGCCACTGCTCCAAAACTGCAATAAAAAAACAGACTACAGTTTTCAAGTGCACATGGGGACAAAGATCTTATTTTTTGGAGAAATTTACTCTGGCCTCCTGAAACAAAAATAAATGTTTTTGATCATGATGACCATTGTTAAGTTTGGAGGAAAAAGGGTGAGGCTTGCAAGCCGAAGAACACCATCCCAACCGTGAAGCATGGGGGTGTCAGCATCATGTTGTGGGGGTGCTTTGCTGCAGGAGGGACTGGTGCACTTCACAAAATAGATGGGATCATAAGAAGGAAAATTATGTGGATATACTGAAGCAACATCTCAAGACATCAGCTATGAAGTTAAAACTCGGTCGCAAATGGGTCTTCCAAATGGACAATGACCCCAAGCATACCTCCAAAGTTGTGAAAAAATGGCTTAAGGACAACTAATTCAAGGTATTGGAGTGGTCATTTGTGGGCAGATCTGGAAAAGAGTGTGCGAGCAAGGAGGCCTACAAACCTGACTCTGTTACACCAGTTCTGTCTGGAGGAATGGTCTAAAATTACAGCAACTTATTGTGAGAAGCTTGTTGAAGACTACCCAAACGTTTGACCTAAGATAAACAATTTAAAGGCAATGCTACTAAATACTAACAAAGTGTATGTAAACTTCTGACCCACTGGGAATGTCAAGTCAAGTGGTTTTTATTGTCGTTTCAACCATATATAGTTAGTACAGCACACAGTGAAACGAGACAACGTTCCTCCAGGACCATGGTGCTACATAAAATAACATAGGACAAACACAGAACCACATGAGACTACACAGACTAAATAAAATACCTATATAAAATACCTATATAAAGTGCACATGCAAAAACGTGTGTAAAAGTACGGGACAGTACAATAAATTTCTAACAATGAACAGGACAATAGGCACAGTGATAGACAGTGCAGCGCCAACCAGTACAGTAGTGCAAAAAAAGATGACAGTTACTAAATGCCAAATGTAAACATAACATACTATGAGATCATGTTCTATGCACATAGCAGTTATTGAGGTAGCAGACAGTTATAAAGTGGCAGTTATTAAAGTGCAACTCAGGACACGTGTGTGTGTGTCAGACCAGTCTCTGAGTATTGAGGAGTCTGATGGCTTGGGGGAAGAAGCTGTTACACAGTCTGGCCTGTGAGGGCCCGAATGCTTCGGTAACTCTTGCCAGATGGCAGAAGGGTGAAGAGTTTTTGTGAGGGGTGTGCAGGGTCCTCCACAATGCTGGTTGCTTTGTGGATACAGTGTTTTATGTAAATGTCTTTGATGGAGGGAAGAGAGACCCCAATGATCTTCTCATCTGTCCTCACTGTCCTCTGCAGGGCTTTGCAGTCCGAACCGGTGCAAGTCCCAAACCAGGCAGTGATGCAGCTGCTCAGGATGCTCTCAATAGTCCCTCTATAGAATGTTGTGAGGATGGGGGGTGGGAGATGTGCTTTCCTCAGCCTTAGAAGAAAGTAGACACAAATGTGATGAAAGAAATAAAAGCCGAAATCAATCTGAATTTTTATTCTGAAATTTTACATTCTTAAAATAAAATAGTGATTTTAACTGACCTAAGACAGGGAATGTTTTCAGTGGTGCTTATTTATTTTATACAAATTTCCATTTAATCCAGTGTGACCTATGCGTACTCTTGATATTATTGATTCTTCTCTTCTTAATAAAGCTGTGGTTCCTCCACCTGTAGGCCTACCCACATTTTGTATTCTTATATAAGTGTCTCCCCTTTATTTCTCCATCCCATAGTTTCTGCCAGATATTATTTGCAGCTTTATGAATTAGTGCCTTGGCTTCCGATTTGCTCGTGAATTATGAGTTCGGCATTATTACATTTTAATTAGTTTTTAGATAGTTTGTCCACAATCTCATTTGCTTCTACTCCTACAGGTGCAGGGACACAGAGAAAACTAATGATGCTTCCTTGATTATGCAGTGTGTACAAGAGTTGTAAAATTTCATATGCTATGTCTTGTCTACAGTCAGAATGTGCAAATTGCAGACTTTTCAGGGCTGCAAGAGAGTCTGTGCAAATGACCACTTTGTCAAGTCTTACTTCTTCCACCCACTGGAGAGCCCAATATATTGCTACCAACTCAACATAAAACACCATTTCACGGTTCTATTTCCTGTCAATCCTAAGGTGCTGCCTTGTGTGTGTTCCCAGCACTCATCAAACATAGATTTTGTGGGAATCTTGCTTGCTTTCTGGGAACCCTTTGTTTGTTTGTTTGTTTGTTTCACTGAACCCCTTTCAAGGCTATTGCGATCAGGGTTGCCAGATGCCAGCAAGGTTTTCCAGCCCAAAACCTTGTCAAAAACCACGAGAATGCACAAAAAAACGGCCAAAATTGTTTTTGGCTTTTTTTTTTTGTTGTTGTTGTTTTTTTTTTTTTTTTGGCTTGTTTCTCGTTTGTGGAATAATGGAGGCATCTCTTAAACTTTTCCTGTTGGTGTAACTGCAGCTGTTTCCTGTTAGAAGGATGTTCTATAAGAATTGGTCTCTTGTCTCTACTCTCACGTCTCACACATAGCTCAGAAATGTATGTCACATTTCTATAATAAGGGAAATGTATGTCACATTTCTATAATAAGGTAATGAGCCATTCCATTGGTAATTGTCCAGTGGAGTGTGGTTTTCTGGACTATATAACAAAGTGCTGAACAATAAACGTTGAAGAAGGATCTGATAGCATTGGGTGTCTGTGTCATGTCTTTCTTCCCTCAGCTGAGCCGTATCGAGACGGGGATTGCAGATCAAGAAAATAAATTAAATACATTGGATGACAAAATGATCTAACAATTTGGGGGCTCGTCCGGGATTTCTCCAGACAAGGTAAGACTGATTTAAGTATCAAGTTTTCCTGTCTGATGAGAGATTGAACAAAACGTAGTTTAACGTAGTTTAATTTGGCTTGATATTAACTCCATTAATAACTCTGCTCGGGGGCCCCTTTAGAAGGGATGAATTTGCCCTATTATAAATAGGAAGGAGGGTTTTGCTCTATTATAATATAGAAAAAACCCCACAACCACAGCAGTAGTTTAAAGGATATCCTTATTCTGGTATGAATAAGAAGAGGACGGGAATTGTCCTATGGAAAAGACGGAGAGAATTTGATCTGCATTATTGTTCTGCATGAACCGTGTCGATCGGGAAATTGTTTGTATTATTATTATTAAAATAGTGACATTATGGGACAGGAAAAAGCCGTCCTCTATGGAACGAAACTCCAAAACAATGGATGTTTTGTAATAAAAAAGATTATAATACTGAGCCATACTGTATATCAGCAATTTGGCTGGGTGGTCAAAGAAAGGAGAAAGAAAAAAAGAAGAATAAAAAAAGAAAAACGTAATTAGATCAATTCATGAGTAAATTAAATCTATGGTTAAAAAGGGTGAAAGCACCCTCAGAGGGATTATAAATACATAAAAGAATCATACGAGGTGTGGAAGAAAATAAAACCATTCTGGGACAAAGGTCCTGAACGAAAAGAGACTAATTAAATGCACATAGCAGTCTCTGTTTCAAAACAAGCCGCCTAAATATGATATTGTCGTGAACAAAGCTTTAACCCCTAACCTCCCAAAGACACCATGCGCACTGTTGTATCCCGATTTAACACAATTTAAACGCAACTCACTCGCTACAGCCGCGGACGGATATGATTCAGATTCAAAGAAAGATACGAGCGAAGATACAACAGCTGCATTTCCTTTTATCAAGTGCCCAGACGGATATCATATCGTTTCACTAACATTGTCAGAGACACTGATTAAATGCAAAGAATTACCATATGGGTCATTCTACGGAAATGTCCATTTTTCTGTCCCTAGCCTTTACAGAAATATTACACTTGAAAAATACTTTAGGGTTACAATTTCTTTATATTTTAAAATGAAACAATATCTTATTTGAACAATTACACCTTCTAGAGCCATCAATGTGGCAATATTTGATTTTTATTAATTAATTAGAATTCCAAGCACCACAGAAGTGCTTGTCCCCACAGTCATGTACAGAGGGAAAATGCTTTAATTTGAGGTCAAAAACAGTGTTTTCTTCCATTTAAAATACAGTAATGTGTCCATAACTATCAAATATATGATGTAAATTACATAAAAAAACAAAATGCTAAATAAATATTATAAAATATAATAATGAAAGTAGTTGTCCCCTGGAGTTGTGTCACTGGTGTTACCGTTTAACAAAAAAGCTCTTATTTTGAAATAAAATCACACTGATGATATCACTTGACTTCCTTCTTCCAATTTCCTGGAGATCTATGAAGAGAAGCCCATGGTAAGTCCACTGTCTCTTTTCAGTTATCAGAAATCTTCTCATTTATCTCATGATTTCATATGAAGCTTTTAGTTGAAGTCACTGGTATGACCTCCTTTATTGTTTGGGAATTGTAAAAAACTAGAATACAAATGGATTAAACTACTTAATTTAGTGAGTATACCATGATTGACAACATGTGGTTTGATACCTTGCAGCAGCCATTTTGTAAAATTCAGTTTTCATGAAAATTGTCACTGGTGTTAATGTCACTGGTGTTACCTTCCTTATGGGTAACACCAGTGAAGATCAGTAACACCAGTGACTCCCTTTAATAGATAAACTTTGTTCTAAGCTATTCATTTAGTTCTTTTGCATAAAATAGCACTAAAATTGTGTGATTCTAACTTCTCTTTATCATTGTTAATCCTCCTTTGGTCAGGTATTTCTAAATTGAGGGTATGGCTAAACTGAGTGCAGCTGAGAAACAGCGACTATGAGAAACAGCGACTATGCTGATCCTGAACGCAGAGCAGAGTATTTGCAGAAAAGGAAACAGAGCTATGTCAGTGACATTGATACACAAAAAAGAAAGAGAATAAGTGATTTGAGAGAAAGGGAGAAGAGATAAAAGCATGGAGGGTCCGTCAGCAAAGATGCAGGCAAAGAGTCAGAGCAGGAGCATTGACCCCCCCCCCCCCCCCCCCCCCCCCCCCCCCCCCCATCATCACCAGATAGATCACCCAGCGTTTCAAGGTACAAACTGAACTGTTACAAATACAATACTCTTGTTGCTATGGATGCAATCAATCAAACAGGCAATGATTTCAGACCCAATGTCATAGAACAGCATCACACTGGGCAGTGGTGTGTTGTGGGATATGATGATGATCCCTACCCTGGCATCATCCTGCAGGTGGAGGAAAGCAATGTGCAAGTCAAATGCATGCACCACAACGGAGTCAATACGTTTTTCTGGCCAAGCCCCAGAGATGATGTTAACTGGTACGGTGATGACCAGATCATATGCCTGATTCCAGAGCCCATGCCACAAAATAAGCATCAGTTCAGATTGATCAGCGGTTCTGGGAGTTCATTATGGGGCAGTTGGGCAAGTAAAAAAAAAGAAGCAAAAAGGCACCATGAAATGGAAAATGGGGACAGTTCAAAGTTTTCCCCTCTTAGTCATTGTTTAAACTGCAATTGTCCAATTGTGACTATATTTTATGTCATGCTACTTTTATGTTATGTACTTATGGTAATTTACTTTGTTATACATTTTAGTTGTTTTCTAATGAAGTTAAAATATTAATTTAAAATGTTGTCTATGATATTTTACTAACTGATTTCAGTTCTTATGAAATGAGGCATTTGCATATGTTATGTATGTCACTGGTGATTTGTTGTGTCACTGGTGTTACTGTGTTTTTTTTCTTTCACATTAAATAAAATCTGTCACAAGTGACATGATGATAATTTTAAATTCATTGAATTCTGCTACACTTAAGAGTTAAGCTTTAAAGGATTGTATCATTGCTTGTGTATAACTGTTTTTCAAATATTTTCATTGTTATAGCAAATACATGGTTGCGCAAATGAACTAACATCATTCAGTCACACTTTTAACAAACCTGATTAAAATAAATAAAACAATCTCCTTATTTGCTAGATTATCATTAATTTTCTGTACCTCTGACTGCATGTGCTGAAAACAATTAGAAATAATATTTCATAAACACCTTTAATATTGCTAAAGTAGTAAGGTAACACCAGTGACAAAAAAATGGTGTATGGGGTCTTTAAATACATGCACAAAAAAAATAAAAAATCATTAAGCTCTCATTTATGTGTACTCAAAGTCAAAGGGTAATCTAATAATTTGGTCCAAGTTTAAATGTTAGAAAAAGAAATACATTTTAAGACATCTTGCCATACCAAAAGTGGACGTTTCTGTAGAATGACCCATATATATAAACCGCATACCTTTATCATTGATACGGGCACATCTGAAAGTTTATTAACAGCGCATTATTAATGAGGGCTCTATTACAGGGCGCGCTCTAAACTCTGTGGGAATTAATGGCATTCCTGTGAAGTGTCATATGACACCAAAATTACTCGTAACATCTCTAGATAACACAAACTTGTTTAAAATGCATGATTTCATGATTTTGCCTGACTCTCCGTTCTACCCACTGGTCTGTGATACGATGCATGGAAAAGAAAAAATGACTTTTGATTCTAACTCATTACAATTGCTGTTTCCCTCAGCATATTGTCAGTCTGTGTATTCAGGACATTGCGGAGAAGTTTACAGCTCAACGTCTGTCAGCACTTCTGCTGCGAAACAGGAAATGCTCAAGGTAGACCCAGCGCTATGGGCCGCCCACAAAGATGAGGTGGACCTTATTGATGTAAGACCATATGTTGCCAAACTCCGCTCTAACTTGCCACTATACTTCAAACAGTGTCCTCTGTCAAAAACAAAGGTATTAAAAGGTATTACGTAATACAGTGTCTGAAACAATGAATTTTTAAACCCATTCACACATCATATAAATGACAAATTAATCATATGAAGAAAGCTAATAATACATGGCGATTATAGCAAGAGTTTAAAAAAATTAATCCCAATGTCTCCAGTGGTGCCGGATGTGTGCACTACTATTAACCAAATTCCAGCAGACCACACCGATTTGAAAACATTTGAAAACTATTATTAATTTGTGTTCTGCATTCTTCAGTGTCAGTCATGCCTGTTACGCAGCCGCTGTTCGCATTCACATATGGAGGCCAACAGTAACAGAATGCCCCAGGAATTTAGAGACTCGCCTGCTGTGTTCTCTGCTGTAGTGCACGCTACTTTGAAGGACACCAAGCTGCCACCTGTCTATTGCAATATGCTGATGACATCCTGGTTTCTGGACCGGACATCAAGTCATGCACAGCCGCTTCAACTATTGTGTGCAATGTATTAGCAAAGGATGGCTTCAAGGCATCAAAAGAAAAGATGCAATGGGTGAAACTGAACTATCAATCTGGGTGATGAACTACAAGAAGGAACAGTACGTCTCTCCAAGGACAGAGTGAAGACGATTACTACCTTCCAACACCCTAAAAAAAAGGCTCAAATGCAAAGCTTCTTGGGTTTAGTGAACTATTGTCGAGCATGGGTGCCAAACTGCTCGTTATATGACAAAATCCTGAGAGAAGCAACACTCTCAAGGGCTGAGGAACCTATCAAGAGGACTGCTGAAATGGACATTGCTACCAAATCATGATGAACTCTTTCATTTGTATGTGCACGAGGCGGCAGGCGCAGCAGCAGCGATCCTCGCTCAGTCCCATTGCGGAACATATAGACCAGTGGCGTACTTGTCAAATATTTTAGAGGCAGTCGCCAAAGGCCTCCCTGCATGTTTATGAGCAGTGACTGCTGCGGCGTTGATGGTAAAACATGGAGAACGTATTGTGCTCTCACATCCATTAGTTGTGAACACCTCTCACCAGGTAGGAACAATCATGCACAACATTACCACATGACAGTACAACGTTGATCAGGGTAAGAAGTTATTTTATTGGCTACTGCTAATCAGACAAATAAACCAACCTCCGATATAAACGGCCCGACTTTATCATTACAAATGACTGAAATTGCTGACTCGAGGTGAATTTTCCAACGATACACATGATTTCTTTGATTGCCTAAAAACATGTACTTTATGCAGGCCGAATGTTTCGTCATCCGCCCTGGAGGAGGGGGACCATTGGTACATTGAACATTGACTTGATGGGTCCAGTTCCAAGCCAATTGTGTATACTGGTTTGGTTATGCTGTAACAGAAATTCAGAATCGAATTATTGAAGCTTATTCGCTCCCATATAAATCTGCACAAAGGTAAATCAATCAATATATACACAGACTCGAAGTATGCTGATGAAGTAGCAAAGTGGGCTGCAAGGGAAGTTATGGTAAGTCCAGACCTAAATCAAGCTGAAGAGACTTTTTCCATGCAACACTGATAAAAGACAATGACATTAAATTGTTACAGGCAAATCCATCTGAATCTGACAACATTGGGTCTCAAATTAAGTGAAATCAATCTTATTGCATAAATGGGGTACAAAATGCAGTAATATTAATCCTGGACTCATGTCTAACGTATGCACAGAACAACAGACACAAGCCTACAAAGCACGACTCAATACCACACTCGGAACTGCCGTTCTAAACAGACAGAAGCTTTCTCGTGTGTGAGGTAAAATTATAAAATGGTGAAAATTTGGCAAAATAAATAATACAGAGATTCGGCTGAATGAGCTCAGAATGTCACCATCCTCTGTTGTTAATCTCTCTATTTGAAATACTAATGGGTAGGCCTTTCCCGACCCTCGGGTCAAAGGCCGCGCTGGCTTTCTCTCCACAGGTGACAAGGAGGTGGTGACTGCAGAATATGTGGATTCCCTCATTAAAATTTTAAATGGCATAAATGGTGATATCTCTCTCTCTCCCTCTGCCTGCAGAAAGTACTACTCATCCATTTGTTCCAAATCAGCAGGTTCTGGTAAAGTGTCTGAAACCAACAAAGTTAGGTGAACCAAAGTGGGCCCAACTACTGTACTGCCATTGACCTGAACGGGGGTGCTAACTGATCTTCAACCACAGTGGATCCACGCAACCGCGTGAAGCTTGCTCCAGAGGAGGGCCTTATTGATTCAAGGTGAACGGTGAAAGCACTGGAGGAGCTGAACACGCAGCGCCAGTGCCCAACCGGGAATCTGTGAATTAGGAGGACCTGAGGAGGGACCCGGAACAGTCAACATGAAGACATTCCTACTGACACTCTGCATATGGCAGGTGGTCACGCTTGCCTATGCCCGTTCAGTATCAACACAACAGCAAGGAGCCACATGTGTCATTCCAATTCCTAGAAATAATGTATGATGGTTTATGTTTTATGGTAATGTTACAGGAAGATGTTTCTGTTATGAAGGTACGGGTAAACACCCGGAAACGAAGGTACTTAGAAGGTGATGCCTCAAGTGACCCTGAAGTATATCTAGATATTGTTGGACAGCCAAGAGGTATTGAATGTTTGGATTACCTTTTGGCTAAAGATGGAGGAGGAGTATGTAAAATGTTTGGAGACAAATGCTGTACGTACATCCCGGGTCACACTGATGATGATGGTGAATTTATGAAGGTATGAAAGGAAATGGATAAGTTGAATAAAGAATTAGCTGGTAACATCGGGGGAAATGGGGACAATTTTTCAATATGTTTGGGTGGTTCGCACCCTGGATGTCCTCCATTATATCGATTGCTGGATGCATTGTACTTATGTTATTATTTGGCCCATGTTTGTTACAATTACTAATGCAGAAGTTGAATGTGATGATAAACAGACATAATATTGCTATGCTCCATTACGTACGTATCCCTAATATTGAAGTTGGTTGTGAGGGCTATGTGATCCTTTCAGGATCAAAGTGGGCAATGTGGAATAATGGAGGCATCTCTTAAACTTTTCCTGTTGGTGTAACTGCAGCTGTTTCCTGTTAGAAGGATGTTCTATAAGAATTGGTCTCTTGTCTCTACTCTCACGTCTCACACATAGCTCAGAAATGTATGTCACATTTCTATAATAAGGGAAATGTATGTCACATTTCTATAATAAGGTAATGAGCCATTCCATTGGTAATTGTCCAGTGGAGTGTGGTTTTCTGGACTATATAACAAAGTGCTGAACAATAAACGTTGAAGAAGGATCTGATAGCATTGGGTGTCTGTGCCATGTCTTTCTTCCCTTAGCTGAGCCGTATCGAGACGGGGATTGCAGATCAAGAAAATAAATTAAATACATTGGATGACAAAATTATCTAACATCGTTTAAACACATAATCATTAATCTTTACAATTACCCATTGGTCTGTGTACTTTTGCGTCCATTCGTTTTTCCTTTTTTAACCCGTAATTGAAAAACGAAAAATGAATGGTTGTTGTATTTTTAAAACGCAAAGTTGAACACCAAAATTGTAATTTGAACTGTACGTTATAGCCTACACTAAATGCTGCGCAAAAAAAAAAAAAAAAATAATAATAATAATAATATTGCATATTGGCACTGGCAGTGTCAGTCAAGTTTGAAACCCCCACGAACTAGGGGAGGGCGGTGCCGGCGTGCGTGAGGTGAGCTGAAGGTAGTGGGAGGGAGTGTCTGTTGTGAGTTTAGGGGGCACGTGCATGTCAGCCAGAGCTGTAGTGTGTGTAGGTGTGTGGTTGCAGAAAGAAGGATCTGAAGTGCCGGTGTTTCGGCTAAAAAACCCGCCGAACTGATCCGAAACCAGCCCAATTTTTATCCACCCGCCCAAACCCATTTTTGCCCGCAAAATATATTGCAAAACCTCCCAATTGTGCGGCAAACCGCCCAATCTGGCAACCCTGATTTGCGATCTATATCGGAACTGAATATTGCCAGCTCAAGTTTGCCGTCAGGAAGAGTTTCTCGGCGCACTACAACAGAGTTCTGTTAAACAATGTCATTCTGTGTTACACAACATATAAGATCGATTATCATTGAGTAACATTGTCAAGTAATTGTATTGAAGTGTTAGCTCGAAAATGACTGAAGAGGGTGGCAAGAGCCAGGTGCGTATTATTTTATCAGTCAGATATTAAAGTGAAGCAGAGATCAAACGTGAAGATCATAAATTGTCCGGAATTGTGCTTTTATAATGCAAACATTAAGCCTTTTTTGAACATTTGTAGTACTGTTTTGTTTTCACTCACCCTGGGACTACCATAGTACTTTTTGTAAGGGTCACAAGCTCTATTTTCTTATTCTTTTTATTATTTCATTCGTACAAGTTTATACTGTATTCATATGAGACTGTTCCATTGGATTAGAATAATCTTGTTATTGTTTATATTCTTTAAGTATTAGAATATTTGCTGCATGCTCATTTTGTTCTCTGGCCAGCCATTAATCATTCTAACACACACACAGGGCATAAAGGTCCTTGGCATCATTGATATTCAGAACACTCCATGTGCTCGGGAATCTATTCTGCATGGTGCAGGTGGATCACTAGTGGCAGGTTTAGTGCACTTTTTGGCAACAAGTAAGTTTAAGATTCCATTTGCCCTAAAGATACAATCTCATTCAATGATAATTTGTCTGCAGCATGAATAATGTTTCTCTTTTATCTACTGTCTGCTTGTGATTCACAGGTAGAGTAAAGAGGTCATTTGATGTGGGTCTCGCAGGATTTATGCTTACAACACTGGGATCATGGTATGTGATGCGTCAAAGTCATAATTCTGAGCAAATACTGTGGGTACATGACCAGTATTTAACTGGCTTTTATTTTTTATTTTTTTACAGGTTGTACTGCAGATTTAATAATGCCAAGCTACGTGTTCAACAGAGAATCATTCAGGATGGCATAAAGAATAAAGTCATATATGAAGGGACAAGTTTAGACCCCACGCGCAAAACGAGAGGGGATGAATAAAATGTCCAGGTCTGAGACCATTATATTGCCTTTTTAGTGAATGTTGATTTATTTATTGTATGATGAGATGTGTTTACTTAAAATTATTGGGCTGCCATTTCATTAAAAAAAATAATAAAAAAAAAAAAAATAAATAAATATATATATATATATATATATATATATATATATATATATATATATATGTATATGTATATGTTTTTGGCTAAATGTTTCTGGAACACACATAGCAACTATTGTTAAGCAGTGATTACAGTCTTACAGGTCTTTATGTTTTAATAAAACCGGTTGAGCCTCTCATGGTGACCAGGCATTGTAGTAGAAAGAAGCACAGGTATGTCCATTGTCTATACCTACAGTTCCAACATTTAACCTCAGGATGACACTGTAGCACACTTTAACACTTGTGCATCAATAAAAGTTACTCAGAGGTTCTTAGATGACAAACATGTCTGTGTCAAAAATCTGCCATAATAATATTAAATATTTTCCACTTTCAATGAGTATTTTTTTTAACCAACATCAGTCCTGATCATAACTTCCAAATATTCATTCATTTTCAGGATTTTGACCCTTTAAATGCCAGTTTGTTTATATAATGCCACTGTTGTTTTTTTACACATACACACAGGATTTCTCAATAAACACATACACACATACACAATTTTAGCTGCATCATTTATTCATTTGGCCTGCAGTGATCTATAATACAGCAAACAGTAAATAGGTAAAAAGAATGTATTTGCTCCAAAGGTGAAAAATGATACCATCTGGTGGAAAATATTAAATGAAACGGAATTAAAGCATAATATCATATAATTCATTATTTTATGCTTTAATGGCACTGGAAGCAATTATTGCAGTTTAATGGGTTTCAATGGGGACATTTTTGTCCTGAAGTTCCTGAGTGTAACTTTTTCGTGTATACAGTGTATTATAGATGTATTTTTAGGAAATTAGGTGTAAATATCAAAATCCCCCCCAAAAAACACATTTGGAAAAATTTATGCATTTGCATTTACACAGCCAAAATTAATGAAAAAATGAAAATGAAAAAGACAAAAATGCCCAGAAGGTTGCACCTGGGTTAAAAATGTCTGTTTATCAAAGCATGCAAAATTTATTTGAACCATTGAAGAACCAACAAAGCAGAATTACAACGTTAATTTAAAGTAATGCCACTTGCAAGCGCCAAAAACTACACAAAAACAGAAGCTGACAATATGAGCTGTTTCACAGCAACAGTTTTGGTGGGAAAATTAAATGACACAGCTGGATAAAATCACGCAAAATTCACACCAAAACAAAATATGCTTAAAAATAGTGGCTTCCTAAAACACTTTCAAGGAAGAGGGAAAAAATAAATAATATAAATACTTAAATCTGATGGTTAAAGAACGACACAATTTTAAAGCAAAACATTTCACAAAAAGAAGCGTGTGAGGTTTCAAATTATAAAACAATATGTTTCTATAATGAAGAATTTGGACACAGGTTGTCTTAATGTTAGTGTAGCATGTCCATAGTGAATGTGCAGCATGACACCAGTGAACTTGAAATCATTTTAAATAACATTAACATCAGTTAGTTAAAACGTCATTGCACAAAATGAATCTGAGAAGAGCTCTAGCATCATTGTACTTGCTCAAGGGTACAACAGTGACGGTACAAAATTATTCTGAATAGCTTTTGACTTTGCCCCTTCGTTTTAATGCTCGCAAGGCAGCACTTTATTGATATTCCTCAAACATATTTGTTAAGATTTGTTCTAAACTCCTTAGACCAAGTACTAAAACGTCTGCAATTAATTTAACCTGAACCACTTAACATTGTCAAGACTTCATTTAAACTTTGTTTTGCAGATAATTCCAGGTGTGCTATATAGTTATTTTATTTTTTATTATTTATTTTTTTAAGTATTGTCAAATTTTAACAGTCCCATGATCGCACTATTGATGTGTATAAAGCCGGGCTGTGAGGGAAGTGCTATTTAGGGCCGGCACTGGGCTTTCTTTCTTAAAAATCATAATACTATCAGCAGCCGTGTAATATGTGGTGTTAAGCAGTCAGTCATTTTCTAATTACTGGTCATTATATGCCCCTAATGACCAGCTGACTGTTCATTATTCCTTACATGTTGGACATAAAAAAGACTATATTTTCTTTGCAGTGTATACACACATTACAATACTCTTATATTATTGCATATAATACTGCAAATGTTCACAGTCACTGCCTTATGGTGAAGTTCAGGAGAGTTTTTAGATGACTTGCAATTTCCATGAATAAATATTACTGTGGCTGTACTATGGTACAGAGATGATATCACAAGGTAATACAAGGGGTACTGAATGATTGACATATTTAATGTATCATGGTATTTACATGGGCCCTGCGATGGACTGGCGACCTGTCCAGGGTGTACCCCGCCTTTCGCCCAA
Source organism: Moxostoma hubbsi (assembly GCA_032164185.1). NCBI lineage: Eukaryota > Metazoa > Chordata > Actinopteri > Cypriniformes > Catostomidae > Moxostoma > Moxostoma hubbsi. The sequence goes on along the minus strand of JAVLUX010000083.1, from coordinate 5,394,357 downwards.
TGTTAGCTAGGATAGGCTCCAGCCCCCCGCGACCCTGTACAGGATAAGCGGTTGACGATGGATGGATGGTATTTACATGGCACGCAGAGTTGCTTGAAAGAATGCATTATGCGGACCAGCACATGTTTTTGACATTGGAGGAGCAATATGATCTTTCTAACATTAGTTATCACTCTTGATCAGCTGAGTACTCCTCGTCTAATTCCACAATCTCTACATCATTACGGGTGCTGGAGATGCTGGCTGCGCGTGCTATCCTTGTTAGGGTCTTCTCATAGGGGGCTGGCAGATACACCATCAGTAAAAGCCCATCACTGCCTTCCTCACTGGCCTCCTGCTCCTCCAGAGAGGACAGAAACTCTGCACTGCTGTCAGCATCCTGAAAATCCAGCTGTATGACACTGCTCGTGTTCTGCATGATCTTGGAACATCCTTTGTAAACGAGGAAGGCCATGACACTGAGAAAGAGCAGTGAGCCCGCTACTATGACAACATAAAGCGTTATCTCCGTTCTCTCTTTGACCTTGTTTGAAGTCAGCTCGTTCCAGTAACCCTGACAACCCAAGGAGAATAGAAGCATTAATGCAGAAGAAATCACACGAACACATTTTAAGGCAGGGCCAGATTATTTTAGGTCTGTTACTTAAGCAATGAGACACTTTAGGCCATGCTACACTATGTTGCTTGTTGAGCATTTAATTTCCTTGCTATAGCAGCTTCCACTCATCTGGGAAGGCTTTCCACTACGTCACCCTGAAAGACTACAACTCTATTACAAGACTACAAACTAGGGGTGTGAATCTTTGGGTTGAAAGCTAATTGATAAAATTCATGATTCATACATTTTCGATTTGATTAAAAAAGATTTTTGTAATCAGTTTGGTTATAGCTTCCTAACATTATCATTTTCCAAAGTATGCAGATTACTACCACACTAAAGCTGAGGAATAGAATTAAACAAATAATCCAGCATTACTTTTTATCACTGCTTGCGAGTTGTGACAGATGCAGGTAATTACACATGCTCAGTACTTGTTGAACTGTTGTATAAAAGCAATATCACACTCGGAATCAGGCAATTTTGTCCGTATATCAGCACGGCATTGATTACCTGCGGAATCACAGCTGTGCTGATATATGGCAATAACAGCACTCTTGCTTGTGTGGTATTGCTTCAATATTGAAGAGATCATTTAAAGTGTGTTCCTTTACCCTATCTATCAATGTCTTGACTTTTTTAATAACAATTTGTAAACCTGTATATGGAAAAACAATAATAAAAATGCATCACCTGATTTAAAGGCTTGAAGTCTGTCTTAAATGCACGCATGCACCCTTGTGAACTTGATGGCTAGCACTTGCTTACCTGCACTTGGAGGAGGACCACAAGGGTTTAGGGTCCCATTTGGGGCAGGGCCTTTGTCCCACTTTACCCACATTCACTACAACATTAAAATGCTTAAATCGTCTACATTCAGTCAGACTTACTGAAGATATCTGTGTGCCTGTCACCATGTCATTTTTTTTCACATTTATTTTTTCAAACAAGGGGTAAGTATTTAATTTTAGTACTGTATGTCGCATATGTTCATATTCATAAAAGCGTATATATTTCAAAAGATTAAAATAGGTTTATAATCCACAGGGCTTTCTGCTAAATTCCACCCAGCAAAAATATGCTCAGTGTCGAGTAGCCAAAATACGCACATCTTTGCATTCTGTGTGAAGTTCGACACTACATTATATCTAAAATAATGTAAACAATACTCTTAATGATAGAAAAGTTTTAGTATTTTGAAACATTTGAAAAAAAATTAAACATTTCGAACATTATCAAATCATACTGGGATAACATGGATCATCAGTATTGTACAAATGGAGCCCATGCAAGTTTGAGCGCATGTATCTGATCATAATACCCAGGAACTTAATTATTACCACATTCATATGTCATTGCATTTACATGTTACTAATATGGTACTCAAAGGTACATCATAGAAAAGGGGTAGTGCTACCATGTCCCAAAAAGAACGGTGATACCATGGCACCTTTTTGTTTGCCATATTTAGTCATGAAAGCTTCTTCTATGAAGAATTATACTATGAAGTGTCACCAATAGATGAATTTACCTGGAGATGGTTCTCTGTTAATGGCGGTGTGGATACACCTGCAACCCAATCATAAGAGTCACGTCCCGCTGGGCCAAACTGTATCCAGCTGCTCTCAACTGTATCCAGAAGCACACGCATGTTTACCCAGTGAGCTCCTCTAGTGAGTGCTGATTATACACTGCTTGCATCAGAATTTAATGGCTTACCATGCAAGTAGAAGCCATTTGACACTAGGAGGATCAAGAGTTCATGGAAGCACATCCAATCAAAGGCAACTGTGAGTGCTTGAGTGTTCCAAACACAACTGACCTACATTACACAGCTGGAATGTCGTTGCTATTTATGTTAACAAACAACTAATGTTATACCATGGTCTATTTGAAAACTCAATTCTGATTGGCAGGATTGTGTGCGTTAAAACCATTGAATGCACAGGTACTGTAATTCCAGTTTTGATCACCATTCAATATTAATGTGCCTTCTGCTGTCATCTGTAATGCAACATTGCAAGTGTTTTATGCCTCTGTTCAATTTCCTTCTTAATTCAATCAATTGTGTAGCCTTACTGAATACCATACTGATGTCTCAGGGGTCAAGTCTGCAGGTTTCAAAGCGTTTTGGATGGTTTCCCCACATCATGTTAGTGCAACTTTTACAACTGTCACGTCCATAATGTTGGATTTTCCTCATTAATGTGAAAATGACAAAGAATTTAAATGAAATGTTACATGTTCTTATGAGTGCCAACCCTTCTACATTATGTGGCTATTATTACTTGTGGATAATTTATAGTTTTTTTATAGAGTGTGTGGTCTCCAAAAAACTCATATCCATATTTCCAATTATTCATACAGCTTTTTATGTAATTAATTAAATTAAATATAATCTTATCGCACTACTTTATATATGTGTCTGATTAGAACAGGCAGAACTCTAGATCTAAAAATACATAGACAAAGTTTACCATTATTGTTATTCTTCGAGTTGAAATTTGCACTACAAAAATACATGACAGCTTTACCTAATCAATGCTGGCAAGTGACCATGGTGTAAGCAGGATAATCCACGGCTAGATGTGTGTTAAACTATTTTAATGCACTTCATGGAGGATGATTCTTTGCCGGAGCGGTTCGAGCAGGACATGTGCATCGTCGTTCTCTAGGCGCGTGCCCTCATAGCTCTCCCGCCCAGCGCTGTACTCTTCTGTCGTCCTTCACGGGATCCCGCTCTTAGTTCTGTCAGTAACTCCAACTGAATTTTTTCCTGAGCAGCTTTTGTGCACCTCGTGTCTTATCAGAACGGCCACTGAGAATCACATGAGCAATTGACAGCCCGTGCTTTTGTCTCGAGTGAAACGCGCTCAAAGCATTGTTCAGCTGCCAACTCATTGGACACTGGAAAATGCTGCCAGAGGCTGTATACGTGGTATGATGAAAATAAGGTGCTTTTGAAACTGTTCTAAGACCAGTTTCTTTAAGAGTTCCATTAATTGAAAAACGCTGTCGGTTAAGCCATAAACTGATTAGGGGTCCGTGTATCTTTTGGTCATTCGATTTTCCTTTTAGAATCGGGTATTAAAAAACAAGTGGCTATTTGATTTTTGTTTTAAAATCAAGTCAAGTCAAGTGGTTTTTATTGTCGTTTCAACCATATACAGTTAGTACAGTACACAGTGAAACAAGACAACGTTCCTCCAGGACCATGGTGCTACATAAAATAACATAGGACAAACACAGAACCACATGAGACTACACTGACTAAAATAACATACCTATATAAAATACCTATATAAAGTGCACTTTCTAACAATGAACAGGACAATAGGCACAGTGATAGACAGTGCAGCGCCGACCAGTACACAGTAGTTAAAAAAAAGATGACAGTTACTAAATGCCAAATGTAAACATAACAAACTATGAGATAGTGTTCTATGCACATAGCAGTTATTGAGGTAGCAGACAGTTATAAAGTGGCAGTTATTAAAGTGCAACTCCGGACACATGCGTGTGTGTGTGTCAAACCAGTCTCTGAGTATTGAGGAGTCTGATGGCTTGGGGGAAGAAGCTGTTACACAGTCTGGTCGTGAGGGCCAGAATGCTTCGGTACCTCTTGCCAGACGGCAGGAGGGTAAAGAGTTTGTGTGAGGGGTGTGCGGGGTCATCCACAATGCTGGTTGCTTTGTCGGATACAGTGTTTTATGTAAATGTCTTTGATGGAGAGAAGAGAGACCCCAATGATCTTCTCAGCTGTTCTCACTATCCTCTGCAGGGCTTTGCGGTCGGAACCGGTGCAAGTCCCAAACCAGGCAGTGATGCAGCTGCTTAGGATGCTCTCAATAGTCCCTCTATAGAATGTAGTGAGGATGGGGGGGTGGGAGATGTGCTTTCCTCAGCCTTCGAAGAAAGTAGAGACACTGCTGGGCTTTCTTGTTAATAGAGCTGGTGTTGAGGGACCAGGTGAGGTTCTCCGCCAGGTGAACACCAAGGAATTTGGTGCTCTTGACGATCTCCACAGAGGAGCCGTCGATGTTCAGCGGGGAGTGTTCACTTTGTGCTCTCCTAAAGTCAACAACCATCTCTTTTGTTTTGTCGACATTCAGGGACAGGTTGTTGACTCTACACCAGTCCGTTAGCCGCTGTACCTCCTCTCTGTATGCTGACTCGTCGTTCTTGCTGATGAGACCCACCACGGTCGTGTCATCGGCGAACTTGATGATGTGATTCGAGCTGTGCATTGCTGCACAGTCGTGAGTCAGCAGAGTGAACAGCAGTGGACTGAGCAAACAGCCCTGGGAGGCCCCAGTGCTCAGTGTGGTGGTGGTGGTGGTGGAGATGCTGTTCCCGATCCGGACTGACTGAGGTCTCCCAGTCAGGAAGTCCAGGATCCAGTTGCAGAGGGAGGTGTCCAGGCCCAGCAGGTTTAGCTTTCCAATCAGGTGCTGGGGAATTATTGTGTTGAATGCTGAGCTGAAGTCTATGAACAGCATTCGAACATATGAGTCCTTTTTGTCTAGGTGGGTGAGGGTTCATCTGGAGGGCTGTGGCGATGGCGTCGTCCGTTGAACGGTTTAGACAATACGCAAACTGCAGTGGGTCCAGTGAGGGGGGCAGCTGGGTCTTAATGTGCCTCATGACGAGCCTCTCGAAGTACTACATGATGATTGGTGTGAGTGTAACAGGGCGGTAGTCATTGAGGCAGAACACTGAAGACTTCTTTGGCATGGGAATGATGGTGGTGGCCTTGAAGCATGTTGGAACAACGGCGCTGCTCAGAGAGATGTTGAAGATGTCGGTAAGAACATCTGGTCAGCTGGTCTGCACATCCTCTGAGCACTCTGCCAGGAATGTTGTCTGGTCCAGCGGTCTTCCGTGGGTTGACTCTACGTAGAGTTTTCCTCACATCCGCCGTGGTAAGACAGAGCACCTGGTCGTTGGGAGGAGGGGTGGTCTTCCTCGACACCACGTCATTCTGCACTTCAAACCGAGCGTAGAAGTCGATCAGCGCATCTGGAAGGGAGGCATCTTTGTCACAGGCAATGGATGTTGTCCTGTAGTTGGTGATGGCCTGGATGCCCTGCCACATGCGCCGCGTGTCACTGCTGTCCTCGAAGTGACTGTGGATTCTCTGGGTGTGTACGCGCTTTGCCTCTCTGATGACCCGGGACAGTTTGGCCCTAGCTGTTCTTAGGGCTGCCTTATCGCCTGCTCTGAAGGTGGAGTCTCGGGTCTTCAGCGGCGTGCGCACCTCCGCAGTCATCCACGGCTTCTGGTTGGAGCGTGTTGTGATGGTCTTGGAGAAAGTGACATCATCAATGCACTTTCTGATGTAGCTGGTCACTGATGCTGTGTATTCCTCCAAGTTGATAGAGTCGCCATATGTTGCAGCCTCCCTAAACATGTGCCAGTCAGTACACTCAAAACAGTCCTGAAGAGGTTTTCACCTGCTTCTGGAGCGGTTTTGTGCATCTGACGAGCAGTCTGTATGCTGGAATTAACAGAGATGTGGTCTGAGTAGCCGAGGTGGGGGCGTGGCTCCGCCCGGTATGCGCCTGGTATGTTCGTGTAAACAAGATCAAGCGCGTTCGCCCCTCTCGTTGCAAAGTCCACATATTGATGGAATTTAGGGAGCACTGTCTTGAGATTCGCATGGTTGAAATCTCCGGCGACAATAAACAGTCTGTCGGGGTGAGCGTTCTGCAGTTCGCTCATAGCCCCATACAGTTCAAAGAGCGCTTCCTTAACGTTAGCTCTGGGGGGAATGTAAACTCCGGTTATACAAACAATGGTGAATTCCCGTGGTAAATAAAAAGGTCTGCATCTAACAGTCACAAGCTCCAACAGCGATGAACAGTAGCTAGAGACTAGCACAGAGTTCTTGCACCATTCCGTGTTGATGTAAACACACAAGCCACCACCGCGAGTCTTACCGCAGAGAGCTGAATTTCTGTCGGCACGAAACGAGGCGAGCCTGTCTAGCTGAATGGCGGTGTCCGGAACTCTGTCGCTGAGCCACGTCTCCGTGAAAACAAAGACGCAGCAGTCTCTAAACTTACGCTGCGTAGCCTGCTGGAGTCGGATATAGTCCAGTTTATTGTCCAGGGAGCAAACATTTGAGAGCAGGACAGATGGGAAAGCCGGCCGGCTAGGGTTTGTTTTTAGCCTAGCATGGACCCCCGCCCTCTTTCCGTGCTTCCGCTTCCTCGCACACCGTTTACGACGTCCTCTCCCCCGGCCACCGGCATCAGGTGACGCCAAGGCCTCGAGGCCTGGTCTCCGTAGCAAGCCGAGTACGTGCAGCGCCTCCCGCAGTTCATCATGCAGCTTGGTTTTTGCATGAGTCTTATAACTTAGTAGTGTTTGGCGATGGTAGACACGAACACCGGTTGCTCGATGTCCATGTGCCGCAAAAGTCGGGCTTATTAAACAAAAATAGCACCATTTTGGATCCGGAGTGGCCGCTGCGTGCTACCTCGCCGCCATCTTGGATAATAACTCTAAAAATACAAAAATTAAAATTAAAATACAAAGCGTTTTTCTTTTTCAGTGTCAAAAAGGGATGAGTGATATTTTAAAAATAATTTGAGTTTCATTTTCTATTTCGGATAACAAAAAATAAAATTACTTTAAAACAGAAACGAAAAAAGGCCCGTATGAACAAACGGTGCTCTATATTTTATTTATTTTGCTGTGAAAGCGTAATCATTGATTTTTTTCTTTTTTTTGTTGGAGCAAGCTGGTAGGCAAAAATTGTATTTGCTGGGGTCCCCCATTCACCATTCAAGTTGAGCCAACTAAGATGTATGAAAAGGGTCCATTAATTTGATTTAAAGAAATTGATAATGCTTTACAATAAGGTTTCTTTTATTAAGTAAGGAATAAATGAAAACGGCCCTTTGAATTATTGCAAATTAATACTAAAGGTGGTAAAGAGACCACAAGTTCTGGAACTACTTATTCACCCTGTGTTTCCTGAAAACGAATCAAACACCTTAAAAAATCTGCCAGAATCAAGCATGGAACAGTGCCATGATGTCAGTAAGGATTAATCGCAGTCAGCTGCTTGTTATCAAAAAAGGAAACCAGACAGGGTGATGAACAAATTCCTTGTACCACCCTGAAGGGGTTTATTTTGCTATAACAACCGGCTGACTGTACATTATCCTGCTTATTACAAGACTACAAACTAGGGGTGTGAATCTTTGGGTTGAAAGAAAATTGATTCAATTCATGATTCATACATTTTCGATTTTAATAAAAAAGGTTTTTTTTTTTAAATTCAGAACAATTAAATTTGATTCAATTGTGCATTTATTTAATGTACTGCATTTATTTAAATGCATTTCCATGATTCTTAAAATACTCGTGTTTCTAATTGTGTCTTAGGCAATAAAAGGAAAGACAAAATACTTAAGATAGTTACTGCTCCAAAGCAGCTTGAAAGAAAATGTAAAATACAAGTACATACAGGCTTCTTGGAATACAATGGAGTTCAATGTGCCGCTAAAACATTTTAGAGCCAAGCTTACTTAATAAAAAAAACATTATTGTAAAGCGTTACCAAATTTTTAAAATCAAATTAATGGACCCTTTTCATTCATCTTAGTTGGCTCAACTTGAATGGTGAATGGGGGACCCCAGCAAATAAAATGTTTGCCTACAAGCTTGCTCCAACAAAAAAAGAAAAAAAAAAAATCAATGATTATGCTTTCACAGCTTTGCAAAAGAAATAAAATATAGAGCACTGGATAACAGCAGTAAGAAGAGAGAAACAGGCCAAAGTTTCTGTCACTCCCTCAGCAGCTGCGTTAACTGATTTCTTAAAACTTATTCCAGAGTAATATAATACAAAGTACAATGGTATACATATACACAAAATATATTTCAAATTGGAAATATAAAACATATGCTACATTTATGTTGTTGAAGTCAGAAACATGTCATAATAGGTCTGTGCCTTTTGGCAAACTCCAGGCGGGCTGTCATGTGCCTTTTACTGAGGAGTGGCTTCCATCTAGCCACTCTACCATACAGGCCTGATTGGTGGAGTGCTGCAGAGATGGTTGTTCTTCTGGAAGGTTCTCCTCTCTCCATAGAGAAATGCTGGATCTCTGTCAGAGTGACCATCGAGTTCCTGGTCACCTCCCTGACTAAGGCCCTTCTCCTCCAATCGCTCAGTTTGGCTGGGCGGCCAGCTCTTGGAAGAGTCCTGGTGATTCCAAACTTCTTCCATTTACAGATGATGGAGGTAATTGTGCTCATTGGGACCTTCAATGCTGCAGACATTTTTCTATACCCTTCCCCAGATCTGTGCCTCGATACAATCCTGTCTCGGAGGTCTACAGACAATTTCTTGGACTTCATGGCTTGGTTTGTTCTCTAACATGCACTGATAACTGTGGGATCTTATATAGACATTATTGTAGCCCAGTTTGTGCCATTAATATGTTTTAAGCAACTGAAAAAAGCACAAATGTCAAAACTTCTCCAGGGCCCAAAACACCCTCAGACCCCAGAGGGTTAACTGTGGGATCTTATATAGACAGGTGTGTGCATTTCCAAATCATGTCCAATCAACTGAATTTACCACAGGTGGACTCTAATCAAGTTGTAGAAACATCTCAAGGATGATCAGTGGAAACAGGATGCACCTGAGCTCAATTTTGAGTGTCATGGCAAAGGCTATGAATACTTTGTACATGTGATTTTTTAAAAATTTTTAATACATTTTCAAAGATTTCAAACAAAATTCTTTCACGTTGTCATTATGGGGTATTGTTTGTAGAATTTTGAGGAAAATAATTAATTTAATCTATTTTGGAATAAGGCAGTAACATAACAAATTGTGGAGAAAGTGAAGCGCTGTGAATACTTTCCGGATGTACTGTATGTACTGTATATAAAATTATTTAGATTATTATATATTGACGTACAAATATGAATATAGGCATTTTATTTCATTAATCTGATGCAGATTAATTAGATGCAGATTAATATTTCATTAATCTGCATCTCATGAGTCATGTAGACTCTTTTCACAAATAGATAATTTTTTTATATTTTATTAGATATTATTAGATATTATATATTACACATATATTGTTTTTATTATATAATACATTCACTAAGAACTTAATTAGGAACACCTGTACACACACTTATTCATGCAATTATCTAATTAGCCAAACATGTGGCAGCAGTGCAAGACAGACACGGGTCAGGAGCTTCAATTAATGTTTACATAAACATCAGAAAAAATGTGATCTCAATGGCATGTTTTTTAGTGCCAGATGGGCTGGTTTGATTTTTTTTTCTGTAACTGCTGATCTCCTGGGATTTTCACAGTATCTAGAATTTAGTAGTATTTAGAACTTGAACTGGAAGGCTGGCTAGCCGCAGTGGACAAGTCAGGCCTACCTGGCAAGTTCAAGGCTTGGATCTACCAACATGGCATCCTCCCACGGATTCTCTGGCCCCTCTTGATTTATGAGGTTCCAATCTCCACCATCGAGGGCTTTGAGAGGAGAGTCAGCAGGTTTCTACGGAAGTGGCTGGGTCTACCTCGAAGCCTGAGCAGCATCGCCTTGTATGGCCGGAACAACAAGCTGAAGCTCCCTATCAAAAGCCTGAATGAGGAGTTCAAGGTGGGCCGTGCCAGGGAGGAGCTGCAATACAGAGAGTCACAGGACCCGAAGGTCTCCCAGGCTGGGATCGAGGTGAGGACAGGGCGGAGGTGGAGGGCAGCAGAGGCGGTGAATGTGGCTGAGTCACGGCTACGGCACAGGGAACTGGTGGGAGCAGTGACTCATGGAAGAGCTGGCCTGGGTAGCGGCACAACATCTCGCTACAACAAGGCACAGGAGAAGAACAGGAGATCACTGGCTCAGCAGGAGGTGCGGGCAGCAGTAGAGGAGGAGCGAGCCAGCAGGATGGTTGGAATGCGGCAGCAGGGAGCCTGGACAAGATGGGAGCATGCAGTGGACCGCAAGGTCTCATGGGCAGAGCTGTGGAAAACAGAACCCCACCGCATACGGTTCCTGATCCAGGCTGTCTACGATGTATTACCGAGCCCATCCAACCTGTTCACCTGGGGATTGGTGGAGTCTCCAGCCTGCAACCTCTGCCTGAAGAGAGGGACCCTGGAGCACATCCTCAGCTGCTGTTCGAAGGCACTGGGTGAGGGGCACTACCGTTGGTGCCATGACCAAGTCCTGAAGGCCATAGCGAATACCATCAGCTGTGGAATTGGTCACTGTAAGCGCCTCCGCCCAGTTAAGAACAACATTGCTTTTGTCCGGGCTGGGGAGAAGCCACCATCAGCTGCCTCCTAGCAACAGCACAAGATTGGGAGTTGAAAGTTGACCTGGAGAAGCAACTGAAATTCCCAGAAACTGTCGCCACCACAACGCTGCGGCCTGACATGTTACTCATCTCAGAGACCTCCAAGCAGATCGTTCTCCTGGAACTCACCGTACCCTGGGAGGACCATATTGAGGAGGCCAATGAGAGGAAGAGGGCAAAATATGCTGAGCTATTGGAGGAGTGCCGGAACAATGGGTGGCGAGCGCGGTGTGAGCCCATTGAGGTGGGATGCAGAGGGTTCGCAGGCCAGTCTCTCTGCAGGGCCTACAGCATCATGGGCGTCATAGGGGCCAGTAAGTGAAGGGCTATCAAAGAGGTCACAGAGTCAGCAGAAGTTGCCTCAAGGTGGCTGTGGATAAGGAGAGGAGAACCATGGGTGGGGTAGGGCTACCTGGACACAAGTTGGGGCCTGATCAACCCCAGCTGGGTCGCCTGGGTGAGTGTGTATGATGCTTGAAAGACTCGAAACACTCCGTGACCCCAGGTAACATCACTGATGATGTGTCCAGGTTGCATCAAGTTGATGTATGTTACAAGAATTTAATGCTACCAAAACAGCTCTGACCCATCGAGGCATGGACTCCACAAGACCTCTGAAGGTGGTATCTGGCACCAAGACGTTAGCATGAGATCCTTGAAGTCCTGTAAGTTGCGAGGTGGAGCCCCCGTGGATCGGACATGTTGGTCCAGCACATCCCACAGATGATCAATTGGATTGAGTTTGAATTTGGAGGCCAAGTCAACACCTTGAACTATTTGTCATGTTCCTCAAACCATTCCTGAACATTTTTTGCAGTGTGGCAGTGTGCATTATCTTGCTGAAAGAGGCCACTGCCATCAGGGTATTGCCATGAAGGGCTGTACATGGTCTGCAACAATCTTTATGTAGGTGGTTTGTATCAAAGTAACATCCACAGGAATGCCAGGACAAAAGTTTTCCCGTCAAAACAATGCACAGATCATCACACTGCTACTGCTGATTCATCAGACCAGGCCACATTCTTCCATTGCTTCATGGTCCAGTTCTGATGCTCACATGACCATTGTAAGCACTTCCAGAGGTGGACAGGGTTCAGCATGGGTACTCTGACCGGTCTGAAGTTACGCAGCCCCATATGCAGCAAGCTGCGATGCACTGCGTTCTGACACCTTTCTATCATGGCCAGCATTAAGTTTTGGAAATGCTCTGACCCAGTTGTCTAGCCATCACAATTTGGCCCTTGTCAAAGTCACTCCGATCCTTACGCGTGCCCATTTTTCCTGCTTACAACACATGAAAATCAAGAACTGACTGGTCACTTGTTGCCTAATATATCCAAACCCTTGACAGGTGCCGTTGTAATAAGATAATAAATGTTATTCACTTCACCTGTCAGTGGACTTAATGTTGTGACTGATCAGTGTATACTGTATATATATATATATATAATTGTGTGTGTGTGTGTGTTTTATGGTATAGCCTATCAGCATTATATCTGCCAGTCACTCTGTCAGCATCAGATTTGGAAAACCTATATCAGTCTACCACTAGTTTGACCCCATAAAAATTATGACCAAGGATTATTGATGAAAGATAAACAAAGAGTTCCATGCATATCGCAGGAGATAGTTTGCACATGAACATGTATGCACATTTAATCTGTGATGTGAAATATTAGCCCAGCCACGTTGACCAATAACACACAGCTGATAACTCTTGCTAAATGCTCGTTTATTCTAAAACACTAACAACATAAATGATCACCAAAAAGACACATTAGAACACATTCAGCATAATGCATTTACTGCAGTTGACTGACAGATGTTTAATAATTAACAGCATGAAATCAATTACTGTAAGTACTGGTCCCATACAGACTTATATATTAAGAGCCCATTCCTTCCAAAAAAAATAAATAAAAAAAAAAACTCACACAAACATATTCATGCCATCATATTTAAAAAGAATATGGTACATTCTGGAATAATTAATGGGAGAGTACTCGGAATGGAGTGGCATTTTGGATTTAACATATGTATGGAAAACTGAAATTAAGACATATTTTTGTGGCATTACACAGAAATCTCTTTTATCTAGCATTTTTATGTTAGCTTAAGTCTGCAAAAAATAATCCATAGTGTTTTCCTATGGATTTAGACCAAGTGATGCAAGTTTAGGTTTAGAGATCAAACAAATCGTTCATAAAAATCCTCTTAGAAATATCCCAGCAGTTTATAAAGCCTTGTTCTGATTTACCCAGAACTTAGACAAAAAACTGTCTGAACATTTTCACAATCTGAAACAGTCTGTCAAACTGAGTTGTGTGCTGTAAGTTCACTACTTACAAAAGCGCAGACCTCAATTTGTACCTAATTTGAAAATAAATAAATAAATAAAAGAAAAAACCTTTCCTGCTCTTGACAAATCAGCCTTTCCAAAAAAAAAAAGTTTTTTCTCGCTTATAATAATAATAATAATTTTTCAGAACACCCTCATATCGAAACAACATAAGTTTATCTTTGGTCCATTTACTGTCCAGTTAATTCTCCTCTTGATAATTTATGCCAAGCAGTTTCTATAAACATAAGTATTACAGAAAACAGAATATGAGCAAAAGCAGCAAAAAAGGATTATACATTCTGGTTATGATTGTGTAACATATAAACATATCTGTTTGGTATATGGGTCCCAAATTAGAGTTTACATTGCACATAAAATACACATCATAGTACCCTTCATTTGAATGAACTGTATATGAATTAAATACAAACAATGTGTAGCTTGTCATATGTTGAGCAAAGTATCATAAGAACACTAAACTGCAAGCATAACAACATAAATATCATATATATATATATATATATATATATATATATATATACACACACACACACACGCACACACACACGCACGCACGCACGCACGCACGCACTCATAGGAAATCTACAATAAAGAAAATTCAAGCAACAGAAGTACTTCAGGACCAAGACCTTTGCAGAAAGTGTTTTTGGATTAAAGCGCTAAAACGGTATGCCTCCAAAAGTGCCAACAAATCCAATACAGATTGCAGAAAGTCACCAATTAAAAATATAACTGCTTGAGATAATAGTTTATGTTCAGTAACCTCTATATACTGACAGTATGTGTTGCAGCTATGAGAATCACACTATTGTTGTAGTACTGAAAGAAACAGGCATTATATAACTTTGTTAAAGTTTACTTTGTTTTAGTGTTGCTTGGTGAACATTAAAACTAGTATGTGCTATTTTGAACCATAAATTCCCATTGAATTAAGAGGAGTTAAATTTAGGGCACATCATACTGATAGTATGGATAGACATTGGATGTTTAAACAGAATCATGAGGTTAATGAGCATTCTGAAAGCTATGAAGCACTTGTGGATAGGCAGCTTTCTTATCAGTGCTGAACATTATTCCTGTGATTACACACTTATTGTACAAGCTGAGTTGAAGCCTAAATATCTAGGTTAATTATTTCAAATATTCACTCACTGAGCACTTTATAAGGAACACCTGTACACCTACTTATTCATGCGATTATCTAATCAGCCAATCATGTTACAGCAGCGCAATGCATAAAATCATGCAGATACAGTTCAGGAGTTCAGTTAATGTTCACATCAATCATCAAAATGGGGAAAAAATGTGACCTATAGTAACTCTCTGTACAATTGTATTGAGCAGAATAAGCATCTCAGAATGCACCCTAGAGGTGGATGGGCTACAACAGTAGAAGACCACGTCCATAGGGTTCCTAATAAAGTGCTCAGTGAGTGTAAGTACTGTATGCATGGATTAGGCGAATTATTCTATACTCTCTAGAAAAGGATATGTTAATGTGATTTACAGAGTTTCAATTCAGAGTAAATACAAAAATGAATTAGCTTGAAATACACTATGTAGATATTTAAAAGCAATTACATGGATTACTTTGTATGAAATGCATTGTGATAATAATACTTGCAAAATAAAACTGCATTAGCAAAGCATAAAATAGTATTCTTTAGATATAGTGGCCCCATAATGTATTAGGGCACCGAAGTCACACAAATTTAGAAATGGTATTGCATTAGATAACAAAATATCAAACCTTATAGTATTTTGAAGACAACACAAGCACACATTTCTGTTTCATAAAAATAAGTTCGTAAGCTTTTAAAATAATAGATACAGTATATAGTGTTCAAAATTGAGACAAACAGACTTTTGACACTGGTTGTCAAATGTTAGTGAAACATGTGAATGGCTTATTTGATTCACTACACTACTAACTGTGCTAGGATACCATCTGGTTAAACGTCATTGCAAAAATTGCTCAAAAATTTAAGTTAGATCTGAGAAAATATCTAACAGCATTTGAGCTCAGATGCCACTTGCTTTGATATTTTGTTATCAATCTAATACAATAAAATTAATACATTTTTAAGTGTGACTTATATTTTCAAATACTTTTTGTGACCACTGTATATTAGTCAACGCATTAACAAAAGTGCATCCTCGTAATATTTCAGAGAGAACTTATTTTAACCGATTGAAATCTTCCAGGTATTTTGAAATCAAATGTCAGAACAACAAGCACAGTTGATTAAGCATAACTCCATATACACCAACCAGCCAAAACATAAAACCACCTGCCTAACATTGTGTAGATTTCCCTCGTGCCGCCAAAACAGCACAAACCTGCATTTCAGAATTCAGAGAGGTCCCGCTTGTGCCACCAAAAACAGAGCCAACCCGCATCTCAGAACAGCATTCAGAGATGATATTCTTCTCAACACAATTGTACAGAGCGGTTATCTGAGTTACCGTAGACTGAGGAACATAGAACTGCTGCTCACTGGATGTTTTTTTTGTGTGTGTTTTTGGCACCATTCGGAGTAAATTCTAAAGATTGTTGTATGTGAAAATCATGCCACAGTCCAAATCACGGAGATCACATTCTTCCCCATTCTGATGGTTGATGTGAACATTAACCGAAGCTCCTGACCCGTATCTGCATGATTTTATGCACTGCTGTCACACAATTGGCTGATTGGATAATGGCATGGATGATTGTTGGTGTCAGACGGGCTGATTTGAGTATTTCTGTAACTGCTGATCTCCTGGGATTTTCACACACAACAGTCTCAAGGATTTACTCAAAAAAATAAAAACACATCCAGTGAGCAGCAGTTCTGTAGATGGAAATGTCTTGTTGATGAGAGAGGTCAACAGAGAATGGCCAGACTGGTTTGAACTGACAAAGTCTACAGTAACTCAGATAACCACTCTGTACAATTGTGGTGAGAAGAATATCATCTCTGAATGCTCTTCTGAGATGCGGGTTGGCTCTGTTTTTGGTGGCACAAGCGGGACCTACACAATATTAGGCAGGTGGATTTAATGTTTAATCGGTGTATGGTAATATTTCATAGATATAAATAAATAAAAATAATGATTCTGAATATAACAGCATAAATATTGAAGAACACTCACAAGAAGAAATTGTATTAGACAGAAATCACTCTGCATTACAATAAAACGTTTGCAAAGGTAAGCAGGTAATGCCATCGGCTAAAATAAATCACAAGCAAAACAGCTCTCTAGACGAGGCTGTTGGTCATCACAGGATGATGTCATAAACACGTCCCACTCGTCCGAGCCACTCGCGAACTGCCTGCCGTACCCTCAGGTCAGTCACGTGACAGGTCAGCTGACTGATGCAGGGGAACACCGCCGGCTGCAGTGCGATGAACGTGGAGTCAGGCAAGAGCTGGATCTGATTCAGGATTGTCAGCACCATGTTGGTCCAGGCCTGAGCAGGATATACAATCAAATAATAACAGTTAGTAATAACAGAAGGCATTTGACTGTTTCTGGGGAAAATGTGAGCAGTGCTTGCCCGTACAGAGCTCACCATACTATAACGATTCAAGGGTTTTGTGGGCGATTGCTAGGTGGTTGCTAGGATGCTTTCAGTGGCTGTTTTTCAAGGTCCACCCCTAAGTCTCAATAATATTCTGATCTCTAGATATGATGGGTCCCATGCAAAGTCCAGGTAACCTCAAACCATGAGATTCATCTGTGCAGAAGAGCAGCGCTGAAACACGACTGATATCAAATGTTCCTTCACAAGTTTCTTGCAATTTTAGGTTTCAACCTCAGATGTAGATAGAGAGCCCAAAGTTCTGTAGTACAGCTTTAAATTACAAGATCATAAAGGAAGTTACTTTGAAAGGAACCTTGAATATTTAAGAAACTAAATTAAGTGTTAAATAAATACACAAATAATACAACAATTTACATTAAACAAAGAAATATTTGAAAATAAATATAAAAATCAATTATTCACTATGTCTTCAAATATTTCCACCAGAGCGGTCAAAATTAACCCGTTAAACACTGGCAATAAATAAAAAAAGTTTAATGTGTTAATTGTTCTTAATCACGATTAACACATTTACAGTATCTTTAACACAACATAAACCAGCATAAACACCAGTGGTGAATTCTCAGGGCCAGCAAAGCCTTCTGGCGTAACATGTCTAATAAATAAATATATTTTCATCCGTTCATTCTCATTGAGCTTTTTGCTTATGTATTTACAATCACTTTTAACTCATAATTAATCTACAAACAAAGTTTAACCAATCAGAATTTATTTCTTGATGCTTACAAGAGAAGTGTGACAACTGTTTCACAAATCACATGTACAAAGCCGAGCTTATTAGTCGAAGCAGCGTGAGAGTCTGAGTTCCACCCCATCAGGCCTTCAGAATTCCACAGAATCCCTCTACAGTGCAAGTGAATGAGCAACTAAAGTCAGATTGATTGATTTATTTGTTTGTTCATGTGGGTGTGATCTTTAGGATATGTCCCAGTCCAGGCTTGCCTTGAGTGACACAATCAGTCACTGCTTTACAAACCTGAGATGTTCTGCATGATCGTGCGATTGATTAATTAAACAGGAAAGGACTGATTTTCACTTCAAGTAAATTGGTAAGTACTTTTTGCATTGTTACAGCAACATCAGGAGTTTTCGAAGGTACATTAGACTGCTAATTCAGTGTTGGATCAAGTTTTGAAAAGTAACCGTGTGCCCTGACGAAACAAAATATATTGCAATCGCAAATATTATTAGAGAGCTTTTATTTGGTATTAGACTTCCTTGGTTCTGGCTTTCGTGCGTGGACGTATTTTTTATAACGTCAGTTGGTATTATTAGTTGACTGTCACGTAATGTATGATTGGCATACTGTGCCTTATTCATTGTGAAACTGTGTTTCCTTAATGGCATGAATCACACTGAAGGCCTATACTTAAAATGCACAGGACGCGGCTGATAAACACTGGTTTCAAGGCCAGAACCTTTGTAATGTGTCTGCCAGGAGTCTTTACAAACACACCAGAGCCCTTCTACCAAGGGAATGCTATAAGCTTAACATTATAATAGCATAAAGCAGCGTCCCATAGACATTTTATGGGTGGTACTATCGTAACACGCTATTTGACTGTTACGCTCTGTTCTATGATAGAGTCACGGAGGTTATCTCAGTATATAAAAGAATCTTTGCACACACACACACACACACACACACACACACACACACACACACACACACACACACACACACACACTAGCGCTTCCATGATAATATGATGGAGAAAGGACCTCTTAATGTTATTTGATGTAAAAAACAAGCACTCATGGGACTTGTGATAGAAATCAAGTATTTTTCAGCCTATGTAAGGTGCATTTTAATTACCACAGAAGCACGTAAAGTCTTAAATATCACCAAAACATGTATGAGCCTTTTTTTTTTTTATGCAACCACTCTTCATGTGGAGTTCAAAGCACCGCTCGACACTGGTATTGATGCCCGGAAATGAATAATGAACGCTACTTCGCGATTGCTGTAGGAAAGCGGATAGCCATAGTCTGCCAGTTGATTAATATTGAGGAGGATGAGAGTTTAAGAGATTTAATGCCCATTGCAATGAAAATGCAAACTATGGGTATGGGTATAGTTCTTTCAATTATTCAAACTTCAAATGAAACTTTGGGAAACATTTAATGATACTTAAATTGGTGATATTTTAGTGCATTTCTATCTTTATACTGTGGAAGACATTATTTGGAAAATGTTAATAAAGCATTATTTTGCTACATTTATTTTCTTTCCTAAGATGGACAGTAATTTTGGCAGTAAAAGAAGTATATATAGTGTCATATTTTAGCACTTTCAAAATCTACAATTAAATCACAATTTTGGAAAAAAATTAAAGAAAAAATACACTAATTTCCACACTTCAGACAAATGGTTGGAGCATTCTGCATTAATATTATTTATAAAGAAGAAATAGCTCTCATATAAGAGCCCAGGTCACTGTCACTTGAGATGAAATGACACTTGACTCAAAAAAAGGAGGACATCATAATTTTGTTCCTCATATTTTCGTTTTGATGTCTTAATGCAAGGAATATTCCACATTGCCACATGGAGTAGTAGGCATCCTAGATCATTTCTGAATATATATTTTCCACTGCTGTAAGTGACTCAAGTCACGTATTCTTTAATAGACGGTTTAAATGTCTTTCTTTTGAATTGCTCGCATCAATTACATCCAGGGTCATAAACAAGGAGTATCAATCTTACAGTTCGACTTAAATATCTAATCTTACACAGCCTTGCTACTCATGAAAGTGTATTTTGTTTAAAGAATGTTCACATACAGTTGAAGTCAGAAGTTTACATACACCTTAGCCAAATACATTTATATGTATTCCTGACATTTAATGGTAGAAAATATTCCCCGTCTTAGATCAGTTAGGATCACTACTTTATTTTAAGAATGTGAAATATCAGAATATTAGTAAAGATAATTATTTATTTCAGCTTTTATTTCTTTCATCACATTCCCAAACGTTTGAGTAACCTTCCACAAGCTTCTCACAATAAGTTGCTGGAATTTTGGTCCATATGACCAGACAGAACTGGTGTAACAGAGTCAGGTTTGTAGGCCTCCTTGCTCGCACACACTTTTTCAGTTCTGCCCACAAATTTTCTATCGGATTGAGATCAGGGCTTTGTGAAGGCCACACCAATACTTTGACTTTGTTGTCCTTGAGCCATTTTGCCACAACACTGGAGGTATACCTTGGGGTCATTGTCCATTTTGAAGACCATTTGCGACCGAGTTTTAACTTCATGGCTGATGTCTTGAGATGTTGCTTCAATATATCCACATAATTTTCCTTCCTCATGATGACATCTATTTTGTGAAGTGCACCATTCCCTCCTGCAGCAAAGCACCCCCACAACATGATACTGACACCCCCATGCTTCACAGTTGGGATAGTGTTCTTCGGCTTGTAAGCCTCACCCTTTTTCCTCCAAACATAACGATGGTCATTATGGCCAAAAAGTTTCATTTTTGTTTCATCAGACCAGCAGACATTTCTCCAGAAAGTAAGATCTTTGTCCCCATGTGCAAGTTCAAACTGTAGTCTGTTAATATAGGACACGTTTTACTGTGGATATACATACTTGTCTACCCATTTCCTCCAGGATCTCACAAGACCCTTTGCTGTTGTTCTGGGATTGATTCGCACTTTTCGCACCAAAATACATTAATCTCTAGAAGACAGAATGCGTCTCCTTCCTGAGCAGTATGATGGCTGTGTGGTCCCACTGTGTTTATACTTGTGTACTATTGCACAGATGAACGTGGTACCTTAAGGCATTTGAACCAGACTAGTGGAGGTCCACACTTTTTTTTCTGAGGTCTTGGCCGATTTCTTTAGATTTTCTCATGATGTTAATCAAAGAGGCACTGGTACACCTCCAATTTACTCAAATGAGCCTATCAGAAGCTAATTGGCCAATTCCCTAAAGGATTGTCATAATTTTCTGGAATTTTCCAAGCTGCTTAAAAGCACAGTTAACTTAGTGTATATAAACTTCTGACCCACTGGAATTGTGATATAGTCAATCAAAAGTGAATCAATCTGTCTGTAAACAAGTGTTGGAAAAATTACTCATATCATGCACAAAGTAGATGTCCTAAACGACTTGCCAAAACTATAGTTTGCTAATACGAAATCTGAGGGGTTGTTAAAAAAATTAGTTTTAATGACTTCAACATAAGTGTATGTTGACTTCTGACTTCAACTATACTTGACTAAACTAAAACATGACTAAAAAAATACTGATAAGGAATAAAAATTTTTGGTGGTGTACTCGTACTCGGTCTTACCTGTATCTGTGCTTCAGAATCTCTGAGTGAGATGTTGTGAGAACTGGCAGTCGACCCCGATCGTGGTCTTTTCTCCTGCCGCAGTAGCTCGGGCCCCGCACTGAAGGAGTGGCGCATTGCCCCCTGCTCCACTAGTTGCTGGGGCCTCTGGGGCCCTGGAGAGCCCGGACCCTGCAGGGTCACGGTCTCGCCCCTTTTCTCACCCACCTTCACATCTTTTGCAAATGTAGTGTGGCTATGCTGTTGCTGCTTGCGTTTCTTGTACTCGATCATCAGTTTGGTGATTGTTTTATCAGTGGCGATGGTGTACAGCTTGTTCCCTGCACTCTCCCACCATTCCTTCTTACGGCCCGTGTCCCTTCTGTCCCCTCTCAGCTGGGGGAGGCTTACACCTGGCACACCGGGGCTCTGGACCTCCTCTGAGGGCATCTCATCAAGGTGGAGGCGAAAGCTGTCCTCTGAGGGTGTCCCGTGGCCCGACAGACCTCCGGTGGAGGGTGTGGAGGTCTCTGAATTAAAAAGGGGCAAGAAGAAGAGCGGGTCGGTCCGGTGAGTGAGCTGCTCTCCAAGGGTGCTCTCGAGGTCCAGATGCATCTGTATGTAGTTGTTGCATAGGTCCATACAGAGCTTGTGCAGTCGCTTGACCAGCCAAGCCCAGTCAACGCTGCTGACGGGTTCAGTGCTGAGTGACGGAATGCGGACATGCCACTGGTGCTTCTCACGAGCTCGTGGAGGACTCACCTGAGCCATCTCCTCAAAGATATCTTCATCCTCAGAGGAGCACTGCTGTGACGAGTCAGAGCCGCCCTCATCTTCCTCACTTAAGATCTTCTTCACCTGCTCCACAGTGATGTTCTCCTGGTTGGTCAGCATTGCACACAGCAAAGCCTGAACAACACACAGGACAACATTAGAAACTCTTCATCAAACAGAAAGGCATTTAAGGGTTGCTTCACATATAGTCTGTTTAAAATTAACCAAACCCTGTTCAGATAAAGTGAATCAAAAAGGGAAACAGCTGCAAATGACCTCAGTGCTTTTGGTGTTCACAATTTAAGTGGATTTAAAAGAGGACCCAGTTTCATTTTTGGTCCTTTTTGCATTGATGTGGTCTCAGACCCTTTGTTGTTAATACCACAATTCCATCAGAACTCAGACCCCATGGCAGTCACTATTACTTTATGTAATTTGGCTAACAATAAATTGGCATATATATTATTGTGATTATGAAGATAAATTCAGGGTTCATACAGATTCTTCAGAAAAATTCAAGGACTTTCAAGGATTTTTCATGCACATTTTTATATGTTTTCCAGGACTATGCTCAAGATGTCATTAAAACAAATTCTTTATGTGTTCATTTTAAATACAAGTATTTTATTAATTATTAATAACCACTTATTACAAGTACAACATATCTCATTGAGCACCTTTAACTACACATCTCTACAATTCTTGGTTCATTAATGATGAAATTGTAAAAAAAAAAAAACGCACTTTGCTTTTCACAAAAGTGAATAACTGCGTCCGTAAACAGTAGTCCATATGACTTGTGCTGTGTTCCATGTTTTCTAAAGTCACACAACATATTTATATGAGGAACTCGTATTTTGGTGAGGACTGCATCCGTTTCATAAATTTGTTCAATTTTATTAACTGACTAGTTCAGTGACCCCTTACGGAAATGTCACTAGGTGGCAATAAATGAGCATCTTATGTGCTATGAGTGAGTCAGTGAATCATTTTGAGTCGTTCATGACTGAAAATAAACCAATAAAAGAACAAAGCAGATCTATAGTCTTCCATCAGTCTGAACATTATTTTTCATCCAATAATAGTGTTTCAATAATGTCCTTCTCCTCTATTAAAACTCGTATGACTACAAATCTACGAGTTCATTAGAAGAATTATAAACACAAAGCAGATCTACGGGATAATTTTTCTACAGTATTCTATTTAAACTGCTGAGCATGACTTTATCAGAAAAAACTTCATAGATTCAATGTATTCTGCAGCACTGACGTGAGTCATGTGATGACCGTTAACCCATATATCACTCACTTCATAGATTCAATGTATTCTGCAGCACTGACGCGAGTCATGTGATGACCGTTAACCCGTATAAATATCACTCACGTTTGCACATTAATCATTGCTCTTCACAATCACAAAAGTGACCGATTATGGTTCCAAAAGGTGAGGAGTTTGGATCCCAGAATTTTTATTTTTTTTTTCATGCATTTGTTTATTTTGTGGAATTTGATTATTTTCCATGGCACACCTGACAATTGGCACAGTGATTGGGAAACACTACATTAGACGGCTCACAAAACTGAATACCCCATTGATCTGCATTCAAATATCAGAACATTTTACATCTCATCTAATTTTTTCACTCTTTCAGTTGCTGATAGATTCATACTTGTTAAATCCACCAAAACAGTATCTATAAAATATTTTTTTTAAATCTTCCAGTAACAATTGATTGTGATTAGCCCATTCTGAACAGTGCTGCTAAAAGTATCAGGTGCCACGTGACAGTCCCGTCTATGTGCTGCTTTTGCAGTGGTCTAGTGGTCTGTCGTTGTGTTTTTCAGAAAATAAATACATTTCATTTATAAAATGATTTAAGCATTAATAATTTTATGATTTTCTATAAATCAAGTCCTTTTAAACACCTCTTGTTAAAAAAAAATATTTGCAAGGTTTTCTAGTGTGCTGAACACCTTAAGTAGTAATGTATATAACTTGGAATCATATAATAGGGCTATATGATTTCCTTTAATGCTTTAACAACTTAAAATATTGCACAGGGATAGAATGACATGAAAAATAATATTTCCAAATACTTAAAACATGTCCCTCTTGGTCAACTTCACATAATAACAATAATATTATGCAAAAGTAATATATGTCTGTCCTAAATTCTTTACTTTCATATTATGTTAAGGGTCTCTGGTTAAACCAACAAACCTTATTTGGCATGAAGGATAATGAAACGAGATTCAATGACTAGTATATGTTTCTCCACAGAAATAAAGCAGGCGTCTCCTCTTGCGTGTCATTAACACTACATTTATTAATGAACCTAAATAATTTGCCATTGCGGAAACATTCAATTAAAGTGAAACGGGAGCTTTACTTTCACTAAGAATATAGCTTGTATTTTCGTGGGAGTTCAGTGTGAACCTCAGCAAATGGCACGCGCATCACAGCGCTTCAAAGCAGTTCATCTTCACGCACTCTTCAAAAGCTGCTCTGACTGTGGCCGGTTTCATTTGCAGTGCTCAGATAACAACGCAGTCATGGTAATTCTATATTTGTTTAAAATTCCTTTATTTGGACAGTAAAATGTGAGTGCAATTTAAAGTTTACAATAATCGCGGTTGGATAAAATAATCTCAATTAGGTGATTATGTAATGCTGTGGGACATTTTGGGGGGGGGGGGGGGGGGGGGGGGTCGGAGATCATTTGGGTTGTTTACATATACAAGTTATATTGCTCCGAGACAGTTTGGAGTGCTAAAATGAACTAGGTGTGAAAATGCCCTAAAACTCAAATTAGGGCTGCAATTAATTATTATTTTGATAATCCATTAACCTTAGAATATTTCTTCAATTAATCGATTAATAGTGTATTAATTCCTGTATTTCATTAAAATATATTTATTGTTTATTGTATGCTATGCATTGTGTACAAAAAAAAAAAGATTTATGGTAAAGGTATTACAATATAAATTGGATATGGTAAGTAGAATGTTGTACATGTAGGCACAGTTTAATCAAAATAATTGCACTCCCTTTCTCTGTTGCGGTTGGTTTGATTGATGCAGATCTACAGTACTGTGCAGAAGTTTTAGGCACTTGTGTAAAATGTTGCATAGTGAGGATGTCTTCAAAAATAATGACATAAATAGTTTTCATTTATCACTTAATGTCATACAAAGTCCAGTAAACATAAAAAAGCTAAATCAATATTCGGTGACCACCTTTGCCTTTAAAACAACCCCAATTCTCCTAGATACACCTGGACACAGTGTTTCTTAGTTGTTGGCAGATTGGATGTTTCAAGCTTCTTGGAGAATTCTCCACTGTTCTTCTATATATTTCAGCTGTCTCAATTGCTTCTGTCTCTATATGAAATCTCAGACCAACACGATGTTCAGTGGGGCCGTGACATCTGTTGCAGGACTCTCTGTTCTTCTATATATTTCAGCTGTCTCAATTGCTTCTGTCTCTGTATGTAATCTCAGACCGACACGATGTTCAGTGGGGCCGTGACATCTGTTGCAGGACTCTCTGTTCTTCTATATATTTCAGCTGTCTCAATTGCTTCTGTCTCTATATGTAATCTCAGACTGACACGATGTTCAGTGGGGCCGTGACATCTGTTGCAGGACTCTCTGTTCTTCTATATATTTCAGCTGTCTCAATTGCTTCTGTCTCTATATGTAATCTCAGACTGACACGATGTTCAGTGGGGCGTGACATCTGTTGCAGGACTCTCTGTTCTTCTATATATTTCAGCTGTCTCAATTGCTTCTGTCTCTATATGTAATCTCAGACCAACACGATGTTCAGTGGGGCATGACATCTGTTGCAGGACTCTCTGTTCTTCTATATATTTCAGCTGTCTCAATTGCTTCTGTCTCTATATGTAATCTCAGACTGACACGATGTTCAGTGGGGCGTGACATCTGTTGCAAGACTCTCTGTTCTTCTATATATTTCAGCTGTCTCAATTGCTTCTGTCTCTATATGTAATCTCAGACCAACACGATGTTCAGTGGGGCGTGACATCTGTTGCAGGACTCTCTGTTCTTCTATATATTTCAGCTGTCTCAATTGCTTCTGTCTCTATATGTAATCTCAGACTGACACGATGTTCAGTGGGGCGTGACATCTGTTGCAGGACTCTCTGTTCTTCTATATATTTCAGCTGTCTCAATTGCTTCTGTCTCTATATGTAATCTCAGACCAACACGATGTTCAGTGGGGCCGTGACATCTGTTGCAGGACTCTCTGTTCTTCTATATATTTCAGCTGTCTCAATTGCTTCTGTCTCTATATGTAATCTCAGACCGACACGATGTTCAGTGGGGCCCGTGACATCTGTTGCAGGACTCTCTGTTCTTCTATATATTTCAGCTGTCTCAATTGCTTCTGTCTCTATATGTAATCTCAGACCAACACGATGTTCAGTGGGGCCGTGACATCTGTTGCAGGACTCTCTGTTCTTCTATATATTTCAGCTGTCTCAATTGCTTCTGTCTCTATATGTAATCTCAGACCGACACGATGTTCAGTGGGGCCGTGACATCTGTTGCAGGACTCTCTGTTCTTCTATATATTTCAGCTGTCTCAATTGCTTCTGTCTCTATATGTAATCTCAGACCGACACGATGTTCAGTGGGGCGTGACATCTGTTGCAGGACTCTCTGTTCTTCTATATATTTCAGCTGTCTCAATTGCTTCTGTCTCTATATGTAATCTCAGACCGACACGATGTTCAGTGGGGCCGTGACATCTGTTGCAGGACTCTCTGTTCTTCTATATATTTCAGCTGTCTCAATTGCTTCTGTCTCTATATGTAATCTCAGACCGACACGATGTTCAGTGGGGCCCGTGACATCTGTTGCAGGACTCTCTGTTCTTCTATATATTTCAGCTGTCTCAATTGCTTCTGTCTCTATATGTAATCTCAGACCGACACGATGTTCAGTGGGGCGTGACATCTGTTGCAGGACTCTCTGTTCTTCTATATATTTCAGCTGTCTCAATTGCTTCTGTCTCTATATGTAATCTCAGACCGACACGATGTTCAGTGGGGCCGTGACATCTGTTGCAGGACTCTCTGTTCTTCTATATATTTCAGCTGTCTCAATTGCTTCTGTCTCTATATGTAATCTCAGACCGACACGATGTTCAGTGGGGCCCGTGACATCTGTTGCAGGACTCTCTGTTCTTCTATATATTTCAGCTGTCTCAATTGCTTCTGTCTCTATATGTAATCTCAGACCGACACGATGTTCAGTGGGGCGTGACATCTGTTGCAGGACTCTCTGTTCTTCTATATATTTCAGCTGTCTCAATTGCTTCTGTCTCTATATGTAATCTCAGACCGACACGATGTTCAGTGGGGCCCGTGACATCTGTTGCAGGACTCTCTGTTCTTCTATATATTTCAGCTGTCTCAATTGCTTCTGTCTCTATATGTAATCTCAGACCGACACGATGTTCAGTGGGGCCCGTGACATCTGTTGCAGGACTCTCTGTTCTTCTATATATTTCAGCTGTCTCAATTGCTTCTGTCTCTATATGTAATCTCAGACTGACACGATGTTCAGTGGGGCCCGTGACATCTGTTGCAGGACTCTCTGTTCTTCTATATATTTCAGCTGTCTCAATTGCTTCTGTCTCTATATGTAATCTCAGACCAACACGATGTTCAGTGGGGCGTGACATCTGTTGCAGGACTCTCTGTTCTTCTATATATTTCAGCTGTCTCAATTGCTTCTGTCTCTATATGTAATCTCAGACTGACACGATGTTCAGTGGGCCCGTGACATCTGTTGCAGGACTCTCTGTTCTTCTATATATTTCAGCTGTCTCAATTGCTTCTGTCTCTATATGTAATCTCAGACTGACACGATGTTCAGTGGGGCGTGACATCTGTTGCAGGACTCTCTGTTCTTCTATATATTTCAGCTGTCTCAATTGCTTCTGTCTCTATATGTAATCTCAGACTGACACGATGTTCAGTGGGGCGTGACATCTGTTGCAGGACTCTCTGTTCTTCTATATATTTCAGCTGTCTCAATTGCTTCTGTCTCTATATGTAATCTCAGACTGACACGATGTTCAGTGGGTCGTGACATCTGTTGCAGGACTCTCTGTTCTTCTATATATTTCAGCTGTCTCAATTGCTTCTGTCTCTATATGTAATCTCAGACCAACACGATGTTCAGTGGGGCGTGACATCTGTTGCAGGGCTCCCTGTTCTTCTTTTCTATTTGCAGAAGTAATGTTTACGAGTATACGATTTATATTTCATATTGACATACTAAAGCTGAAGATATAAATAACCATCTTAAGACAAATGCTTTTGTGAAACATCTTAAGTGCCTAAAACTATTGCACAGTACTGTATGTATATATATATATATATATATATATATATATATATATATATATATATATATATATATATATATATATATATATATATATATATAAATAAATGATCAACCACAAAATTCAAATCACCTGCCTAATATTGTGTAGGTCCCCTTTGTGCCGCCAAATGTGGCGTTTAATAATAATCACAATCGGCATTGTGCGATTACTGTGTTTTTGGCCTAAATTTAAGACCTCTTTAAATGATAATTAAAAATGTGTTATTCCATTTAAGATATTTAAGACTATTTATGACCTTACATTATAGAAAACAGAATATAAAGACTATGAAGAAGGCAAAAGTGATGGAGTTCTGTGAAAAGCCCCCATTCCTGTCCCTGCAGAGTTTCTTGAAAAATATTTGCCTCTGTGTAACCCTGAGCTAACAGAACCTAAAGGAAGAGCAGAGAGATGTTCTGTTCGAGCATTGTTTTATCGAGTTGTCCTGAGATTGTGAACAATGAAAAAATATGATGCATTATATTTTGATTATGCCATTTATGTTCTTTTATAAACGACTACATAATAGTAGTCTGTACTAATGATTATGTGAGACACAATGACTAAAATGCCCATCCTAAATGCACTATTACTTATGTAAATGTAAATAACATTATTATTATTATTATTATTATTATTATTATTAGGGAAGTTGAGTTATGCTTCATGCCACACTTGAATGAGTAGGTGCCCCACATGGGCCACCCCAGTTACAAAAGTATGGACATGCCACTGGCCTGAAGACAATTAATTTGGCCTTTAAAGAAATGATAAAGACTATAAAAGTACCTGAAAGTAGATGTTGAAGCTCATGGCAGACTGGCGGTACAAGTTAGCCGCCCCACACACTCCAGACACTTTCATGAGCAGATACTTGAGCCCTGGACGGGTGTCAAACTCTCTTGCGGTGCGGTAGGAGTCCAGCAGAAGGTCAAAAATGATGGCCAGATTCTGCATTGAGATGTAACGCAGAAATCCCGCAGGCTTGGGCTCAGACACTGGTGTGACTCTGTCCTGGACCTCAGAGCTCTTCACAAACTCCTCCAGGAGGATGTCATACAGGTTCTGCAGCAGCACTTGATGGGAGAGTAAACTTACAACTAGAGTTCTGAAGGGAATCCTGCAGAGAACAAGACAACATGACTCAACTGTCATTCCAAATAATTTTAACAGATTTTATTTTAGTGACATGAGGCATAGGAATATTTGTATAACACGGGTACTTTTGTGGTCAATAGAATTATTTGTTATGCTAAACTTTGTAACATTTTTTTACACAGGTGTTACAAAACTACCACCTGAATTATTTGCAGCACCAGAAAAATAATACACTATAAAACATCTTTGCATGTTATTTGTTGTAATTTGTCTACATTTTGTTAATTTATGTATTTTATTATTATTACAGTTAATTAGGGCTGTTAATGTGTTAACGTGCAATTAATTAATGACATTAAACAATAAATATGTAAAATCATGTCAATGAAATGTGGGGAACTTTATTTTACTTCAGTTTTTTCATTTCCTGTGCAAGTTTGAGAAATATAATATCTGTACTATATAATACAGAACTAGTGACCTACACAAAGAGCCAAACACAACAGGCACACATATTACTTTCTTTCTGTTTTTAAATATTGAATGCATTCACTATAAAAGTTAGATTAAACCAATGTCGGGTGTAACTGATTATATAGTAATTAATTACTGTAATCTAATTACTTTTGGTACAAAAGTAGTGTAACATTACATTTTAAATTACTGTCAGATTACAATTACAATTAAGTTAATTACTTTTAAGTGTATTACTTGTCTTACACATATTTCTAAAATAATATTTATGTAGAAAACATTTACGACCTGTCCAGGGTGTACCCCGCCTTTCGCCCAATGTTAGCTGGGATAGGCTCCAGCCCCCGTGACCCTGTACAGGATAAGCGGTTGACGATGGATGGATGGATGGAAAACATTTAAAACATGAATGTGCTGAATGAAAGCTGAAGGATGTGCGTCACCTAACGAGCCATAGATCTTTTTCACAGACTGTGATGATGTGTTTCCACCTTATTTAGCAGTGTAAATCTAGCAAACGTTTTATATGGTAAAAAATGAATGACCACAGCGGTGAGGGGGTTTGTATTACAGCTGCTGAGAGAGTGACTGTAAATTTGGCATCTTCACACATCTTTATCCACCGCTCTCTCTTTTTACTCCTCTAAAAAGTCATTCAAACATAATAGTGGATTTTTTTCTTTTGCTCTTGGAGTAAATAGATAAGTGAAAATAATATTTGCTGTGATCTCCCATTCACTCTCACCACTCAGCAAAAGTTTAATTCCGCATTCCAAACATGGAGTGAAAAAGGTCTTTTATAGGGAAGAAACATGGTGAATTTGTTGAGTGGGAAAAAAACATGTATGTGAAAATTGTTTTGGAAAGTAACTTAAAAGTAATTAGTAAAGTCAGAAATCTAATAACAGTTTTAGAGAAGTCATTAGTAATTTGTAGTGGAATACTTTTTGAGTAACTTTTGCAACGTTGATCGTGATTAAATATTTAAATCATTTGCAACCCCAAATTTGAATTTGAATTAAACCATGATTATCATTTCTCTGTGTTAACTGATAAGCTCTCTGTGGCTGTGATACAGTATGTACAGCACATTTTCAAATCACAGTGTAAAAAAACAACCAGTCAATACAAAATAAATAAAAAAACAAGCAAACAAACACAGTTTCATGCATTGTATTATATAATGTACAAAATGAATACTTAAAAAGCACAACATATGACACCGAAATGGATGACCAGTAAGGCATGCCAGTTCTATCTGTAATGGGCTTACCCTATTTTTCTTTTAGTGTCAAGGACAGCAAGAGAGTGAGGATAACAAAACAAGAGAAGATACAATCTCACATTATTCTTTATGTCTTGAAATAACATTTCAGTTATACTCTCAATAATGAATGAACTGTATTTCCATTTTATTTGAATTCTTATTGTAAAATTGAAGCACTCTGTAATGTGGAGCAGTATGCTATTGTAATGCCACAGTGTGACCACCTATTTCCATAGATGACCATATTTTACCTACAGTTTATCACTTACATTACACAAAAGACCATAGCATTATTGTATACAAAGTCAAATATAAAATATTATTTATATAAAATATTTAATGTCAAGGATGTAACCAAATATTCAATGTTTGTGGGAACCAATAGTAACATTTGCCTTGTATCATGTTTATTGTGTACAGTAGTAATATAACAAACAATAGCAGTGTGTTTTTTAAATGTTCCTCCTCTCACCTCTTCTGAGTGTGTCCGTTAGAATGCTGATCGGCAGGTAGTTCAATGATCAGCACACAGGACTGAGCATGCTCAAAACCATCCTTACTGCTGGGAGTTTTAGGGGAGCACTGCGTATCCAACATGAAGACCTGCAAGAATACAAAAACTACATTTAATCCATCTGAACAATTTTTATTTGGGTGGTTCTCTTATAAATGAAACACATTTTTTTTGCAATTTGTCCACAGTATGTGTGAATGATGAGCTTTTTAATTTGAGTGTGGGCGGCAGCCCAAATATTCATCAGAGTTTAAGGGGATAGAAAAATCGAAAATTGTTTACCATAAGTATAGAAACAATATATTTAGATTTAATTGCAAAATATTCTGATATTTACAAGTATACAAGCAGTTTGAGAGTAGGGGTGGAGTCATTTTATACCACCATAAAGAAATATATCACAATTTCTCTGGAAAATAAAAAATAGGTTTATATGTTAAATAACCATATTGACATGCCTATATCTGGAAACTCAAAACCTTAAACCTTAAAACTCAACCTAACCAAAAAGTGCCACATTTCAGTCTATGATGTTGACCAATATTATTATTATTATTATAAAATGTCCTCAAGAAACTCAATGTCTTCACAAAGCAATGCAACAAAGCATAGATAATTCACACTTCATCAGATCATATAACTATAACCGCTACTTGCTAAAAATAATACAAAAATAAAAACCAACCGAATTTATGCGGAGTGCATCTTTTGGCTTTCATAATATTCTTTTGTGTGATTCATTTGAGGAGGTAAAACAGATTGCTTGTATTATCGTCCTGCAATACAGTTATTCATGACATTGTTCTGCTCAGTTTTGGCTTTTGTTCCACACCACAGATGTACCACAGAAGCTCCTCTTCATTTTATGACTTGTTTAGGCTTCGTCCCATTCTGTGGAGATGTTTTGCTCCATTAGGATTTTTTCTGGGTCAAAAATGATTGAGTAGCGCTAGAGATCCCGCTCTGCACTCTCCTGTTTGCGGACAAATAACGGGAAGCCTGCCACACATGCGAACTCCAGAGATAGCGCACGTCACATTCATGTGAAACACAGATTCGCGTGTCAGATGAGAATCATATTTTGTGGATTTAAATTGAATTAAATTTGCTTGGGCAGTAGCAGAAAATTTTTTAATGCTGGAAAAATTCATATTTCTTCAATTCTCTGTCTCACATGAAGCCCTGCCCACTGACAAATAAGCCTGCGCTGCGCATATGGAAATGTACATATCGTGATACAGCAAAATCTCCATTGATCAACACTTTATACTGTTGCCATGATATATAATGTCATATCACCCCGGCCTATTTTGAGAGTGCAGGGAGACCGAACGACTTCATTCACAGTGCATGATGGTCACTTCAGAGCTTGTTTAGCACACTTTGTTCAACACGATTCTCTGATTGGTGGATCTTTCTCTTCAGGATCATGGGTAGTATAATTATTCACTAGAAATGGGGGGTGGGTTCTCCCCTTTTCTCTCCAATTTGGAATGCCCAATTCCCAATGCGCTCCAAGTCCTCGTGGTGGCGTAGTGACTTGCCTCAATCCGGGTGGTGGAGGACGAATCTCAGTTGCCTCCGCGTCTGAGACCGTCAATCCGCGCATCTTATCACATGGCTTGTTGAGCGCATTACAGTAGAGACATAGCATGTGTGGAGGCTTCACGCTATTCTACACAGCATCCACACACAACTCACCACGCGAGCCCGAGAGCGAGAACCACATTATAGTGACCACGAGGAGGTTACCCCATGTGACCCTACCCTCCCTAGCAACCGGGCCAATTTGGTTGCTTAGGAGACCTGACAGGAGTTATTCAGCACATGCTGGATTCAAACTCATGTCTCCAGGGGTGATAGTCTGCATCAATACTCAGTGAACTATCCAGGCCCCCAACAATTTTATGAAATTGAAATAATGTGGACTGACGGCATCACAAGAAGCATATCTGTCTTAAAAGGTTTATAAGTTATCATTATAACTATGAAGAAAATCAAAGAGTATTTTTTACTTACAGAACCAGACTGTTGCACTCTATAGGTATAAATGATGATTTGGTCAGCATACAGGTGTGTAAATAATGTGAGGTGAGCAGGTACCTGTTGAGCCATGGCCCGAATCCTCATGTACTCGGCCTCTGCTGAGGGTGAATGTGAAGGGGCCGCCACTTTCACCTCACACGCATCGCCCGTAAAACTGTCTGACCCGCTCCGGAAACAAGCCAGCAGATTCTACCGACAGAATAAATTGCACCAATAAGGGTTACATTAAGCAGAGTTTAGAACAAATCCAGGGTTTGTTATAAATATATCAGTTGAATGTAACAAATGAAAGAACTGTGCAATGGAACAAAGTACATTTTGGCAAAGTTTTCATAAGATTATAGCTTTATAATATTATTACACACTGTTATAATAAAAGTTTTACACAAGAAATGCAATTTTAAGTTTACTTCTATGCTGATAACATCTGTTAAATAAATATCAATTGAACTGTATTAAATCAAGTTTCAAAAACATGTGTGGCTTGAGCATCTTCTGAAGACATATAATCAAACTTGATCACATCAAGCGCAAGTACATGATAAAAAGATTCTCTCATGGATCCAAGGCCAGCTAGAGTGGATGTCAAGAGTTTAGTGAATACAAGGTTCAACACAAGTTAAGCTCAATCGACAGCTTTTGAGGAATAATGTTGATTACCACAAAAATTTATTTTGACTCGTTCCTCTTATATATAAAAAAAAAAGTAGCAAAAATGGAGGTTAAAGTGAAGCAATTTTTAGAGGGTTTAAAACCTTATAATAAATGTATAATATAAGCTTATAATTTTATAAATGCACTTGCATTCATTCGTGTGTATTATTTGAACGGTAAAGTTGTTTAAATCATAATTTTATATTATGTTTATTTTATGTTTTAGGGTTTGTTGACATTACATTGTCAATGCAACAAAGATGTAAAATTTGCTTTAATTTTACACAGAAAAGTTAAGTAAGTGATTTTATCACACTAAAATCATATTTACACACATTTCCTTTATGTTTTGTGGCTATAATTTTGAAACGGTGAGTATTTTAATGTAATAAAAATGAGCCCCATTCACTTCCACTGTAAGTGCCTCACTGGAACCCAGATCAATATGGACGAGTCAATATACATTTTTGTGTTAATCAACATTATGCCACAAATGCTTTCGATTGAGCTTAACTTGTATTGAAACCTGGAATATTCCTTTAAATTTTGGTCTGTTTCTCCCCTAAAGCTATAGTATTGCTTCAGAAGGCTTGGAATATACCACTTGAGATATATGGATTACTATATTGTCTTCATGTCCTTTTTTGGACCTTGAAAGTTTTGATAACCACTGAAAAAAACACCCAGAAATTCTTCAATATATATTTGTGTTCTGGAGAAGAGAGATACGTCATTCAAGTTTGAAACATCATGAGGGTGAGTAAATGACAGCGTTATCCGTTTTGGATGAACTATCCTTTTAAATGAATGACGTTATGATATTTGTAAATATTATTATTATTATTATTATTATTATTAATAATAATAATAATAAACTCAACCTGAAAAGTACTGTTTGAAAAATTGTATAATGAGTGAGATGTGTACACTTTCCACACACTACATTTTTTTGGTTAAATCCAATCATTTAAATGAATGAAACCAACATGAATGCAAATATTACATGCATAAGAACTTGTCGTGTGCTTTAATCTAGATTTTTAAAAGATATTTCATTTTCATCATATCAGACGTCCCTGTTTGTCATTGACCATATACGTTTTTTATGAAAACTACATAAAAAAATGAAAACACTCATTTCATTTGTGCACGTGACATTTGAATCCTCAACCCATTGAAAATGCATGAACTAAAAAACACAAGTTGTACAGAACAGAACATAATCTTTAACGTGAGTTTTACTACAAGAACTGTATGAATAAAAGTGGTTGTGTCTGTTAGTTCTCTCTGCTTGACCTACAGTGAGGAAAATAAGTATTTGAACACCCTGCTATTTTGCAAGTTCTCCCACTTGGAAATCATGGAGGGGTCTGAAATTGTCATCGTAGGTGCATGTCCACTGTGAGAGACATAATCTAAAAAAAAAAATCCAGAAATCACAATATATGATTTTTTAGCTATTAATAATATTTTTAGCAAATATTTTACACGTTCTTGGTCTTATTATGCATTATTATTCTGAAGACAAAAATCAAAATGTTACATTTTGATGTAATCTTCCAACCAAAACTAGAAGCAGTTCTCACACTCCTGGCTGTCGGCCAGGAGCCCCTCCCCGCTCGCGGTCATTTCAGCGGCTGGTATGGGGTCTCCTCCGCCCCTGGCAGCGGCCGTTCATCCGCTCTCAGGTGGCCAGGCTCCTCCATCCTCCAGCTGATGGCCGCGGCTGCTCCATTGGGGTGGATGATAGTGGCGAGGACTACTACGGCGCATCTCTCCTCCTTCCCGGATTTCGGCACCAGTGTAAAGGTATTAATGGAAAGGAGGTGGCGAGAACCGGCTTGACAATATAAATTTGAATTATCACAGAAGCAAGTCAAATCTCAACTATATCCAAAACACAGAAAGAGATGTTTTTGTCTGGAAACGTTTTTCACGGTAAGTTGAAAGCTCTGACATTGACACGCTCTGACGTGAATTATGATTGCAGCTTCAAGATTGCTGTAGCAAAGTCTACTGGCAGAATAATAGTGTGGATGATGAGTGTTTAAGAGATTTAATAACCATTGCAATGAATATGCAATCTGTGGGGAAACTAGTTCTTTCAATTATTCAACCTCCCACTTAGACTTCGAGAAAGGTTTAATGTTACTTGAACTGATGCTGTTTTAGAGTGTTTCTTGTGGAAGGCTTTGTTTGGAAAATGTTAATAAAGAATTATATTGTTTCAAATTGTTTTGTTTTCTTTCCTAACAAGATGGAAGATGCATATAAATGCATTTTGACAAGAAAAGAAGTATATACAGTGTCAAATTTTAGCACTTCCTAAATCTTTGATTAATCACGAATAAAAATTAATTATCGACTGACATCACTAATCAAAATGTAATACCTTGCTTTGCCTCTAAAAACAACTGTCTGACGTCACAAATCCCTCAAAACAGTTTCAAGCACTCATGTCACTTCATTCTGGTATGGAACGCCTACCTTCAGGAACCAATCAATTCTCGATGATCCTTCATTATTTCTCGTTGAATGTTCTGTATCACTCTGAAATATGTCTTATTACAGAATTAAAATGTGATGCTATTACATGTTGACTTCCATGGCCAAACCAAAAAATGCATTATTATGTCACGATATTATTTGATATTATTCACAATATAATATTCTTTCAACAAAAATCTATATAATATACGGTAAAAAAGTCCTACTAAAGTCTTTATTGTATTATAACAAAACATTACTTTTACAGAAATACAATTGTTTGGCAAAAAGCCATCTTCACACATATTGTAGCACCATTTTTGTTTCTCTCCATAAAATAGCACAACAATAATCTTTAAAGAAGATTACATCCGCAGTATGAATATTAGTTTAGACATCAAAGAACGCATGTGGCAGAAAGGTTTCTAAGCATGATGTTCTAATCTATTGTAATAATGTCATGTGGCCGTAAACAAAGATATGCATAGCATATGTCTACAATCACTGTGATGATGTATTTTAAAGTTTAAAGCCATGTAGATATGATTTTCAATAGCTTTAGAAAGACAACACTATTAGTTTTATTTTTTATTTTTAGTCGTCTATGGCATTTAATTTTTATCAGCTTAAGAAGACCTTGTGTGACCCCAGACAGCTCGCGAAATCCAGACGTCTAAGAGCATGATTCAGAGGAAAAGACCAACCAGAACAGACCAGAATTTTTTTTCATTATTATTATTCCTGAAAAAAAAAATCAACTCATGATTTAAGCAGGGGTGAGCGATTAGCTCTGCTAAGGATGCACATTATATCGGTGACAGTTAGGAGGTGGTTCGAGGATAGTACTGACGAACACTGATGATGCCACTCACATGAAGATTTGATTGTTGAACTCGACCCACCAAAATTGGACGGGCTCATACGGCCCTGTGTGGATTAATTCTCCTCTTTCTAATGTTATTGTTTTCCTTTTGGAAATGATCACTCTTATATGACATCTTACCACCACCAGTACTACACTGGAACTTTTAATACTGAACAATACCGACTGACGTCAGGGCTGAACCGGGGAGTAAATTCTAGAGACTGTTGTGTGTGTGAAAATCCCAGGAGATCAGCAGTTACAGAAATACTCAAATCAGCCCGTCTGGCACCAACAATCATGTGCAGCAGTGCCGTGCATAATATCATGAAGATACAGGTCAGGAGCTTCAGTTAATTTTCACATCAACCATCAGAATGGGGAAAAATGTGATCTCAGTGATTTTGACTGTGGCATGATTGTTGTTGTCAGACGGGCTGGTTTGAGTATTTCTGTAACTGCTGATCTCCTGGGATTTTCACGCATAACAGTCTCTAGAATTTACTCCCCGGTTCCAGATTGGCCACCAGCACCATGTGGAAAAGTTTTAAAAGTTATCGAAACTTCACTGAATGCAATGAATGTTATAATGATACTGATACTGACCTTCACTGGCTCCAGTGTGGCAGAGAATGCATCCTGCAGCGCACAGCACGCTAACCTCCACATCTCCTCAGTGAAGACAGGCCCCGCTGTCACCAGAACATACCTGACAATCGAATCCAACACCAGCATTATATAACACATCACAATTACAACACATATTTTTCAGCATCACATCTTATTTATTTTTATACATTTAAAAGTGAAATAACCTGTTGGTGAAGTATCTGTAGTGATGTTTGTTATGCAGCGCAGTACATAAAGTAGTTTAATAATAATTTAATCCCCTTCATGCTGTTCCAAACCCATGTGCCATTCTTTCTTCCATGGAACACAAACGAGTGGTTAGGCAGTATACTAGTCTAATTCCACATTCACTTTCATTGCATAATTTTTTCCATACAATGAAAGTGAATGGTGACTGAGGCTATTATTCTGCCTTAAGGCCGATTTATACTCAAACCTACGGCGTAGGCTACACATAGCTATGGCAGTTATGGCATGGCCTGAAGTACACCTCTTCAAAAATGTAACTGCGTGTTGCGTCGATGCAGACCACACGAGCTGCGGAATTATCTAGTGAGGTAGCGTTGCATTTTCTTAAAGATTATTTTATCTATGCATCAATATCTGTTTGGACCCGTTTAGTTTGTGAGCATCTGCTGTTTTTATATTCTGTTTTACTGTATTGTAAGTCAAGTGAAAATGCACCAAAAGACACTGAACTGTTTATATCCAATAAACTTTATTCTTGGGTCTTTTACTCTCTATATATTAATTATATGAGTGAAACAATATTTGTCATATTCTACTCGAGAACTTTCCGATCTGTATGATGATTTGACCATACTTTTGACAGTATGGGTGTAACCAATCATATTTCATAATCTATGAAAAAGGAACACTTAAAAAAAGCACTTGTTAAGAGCCATTTTGCCTAAATGCAGTTGAAGCTTTAAAATGAAACCCATTGTGTGTTGGTCAAGCAAGCAGTTAATGATACATTTTTGTCAGCACAGAAGAGTCAAAGTATGCCACATTATTTATTTATTATTTAAGTGAGTAAAAAGCAATTATACAGTATATGCCTGATTTATAGTCTTTCTGCATGGGAGACAACATGTATAATACAGTTGATGTCAGAAGTTAGCCAAATACATTTAAACACAGTTTTTCATAATTCCTGACATTTAATCGTAGAAATGATTCCCTGTCTTAGATCAGTTAGGATCACTACTTTATTTTAAGAATGTGAAATATCAGCATATTAGTAAAGAGAATGATTTATTTCAGCTTTTATTTCTTTCATCACATTCCCAGTGGGTCAGAAGTTTACATACACTTTGTTAGTATTTAGTTGCATTGCCTTTAAATTGTTTAACATGGATCAAACGTTTGAGTAACCTTCCACAAGCTTCTCAATATAAGTTGCTGGAATTTTGGTCCATTCCTCCAGACAGAACTGGTGTAACAGAGTCAGGTTTGTAGGCCTCCTTGCTCACACACACTTTTTCAGTTCTGCCCACAAATGTTCTATCAAACTGAGGTCAGGACTTTATGATGACCACTCCAATACTTTGACTTTGTTGTCCTTGAGCCATTTTGCCACAACTTTGGAGGTATGCTTTATGTCATTGTCCATTTTGAAGACCATTTGCGACCAAGTTTTAACTTCATGGCTGATGTCTTGAGATGTTGCTTCAATATATCCACATAATTTTCCTTCCTCATGATGCCATCTATTTTGTGAAGTGCACCAGTCCCTCCTGCAGCAAAGCACCCCCACAACATGATACTGACACCCCCATGCTTCACGGTTGGGATGATGTTCTTCGGCTTTCAAGCCATTTTCCTCCAGTCATAACGATTTTCATTATGGCCAAATCAGACCAGAGGAAAAAAGTAAGATCTTTATCCCCATGTGCACTTGCAAACTGTAGTCTGGCTTTTTTATGGCAGTTTTTGAGCAGTGGCTTCTTCCTTACTGGCACAGTTAACTTAAGTGTATGTCTGACCCACTGGAATTGTGCTATAGTTCATAAAATTGAAACAATCTGTCTGAAATTACATGCACAAAGTAGATGTCCTAAATGACTTGCCAAAACTATTGTTTGCTAATATGAAATCTGTGAATTTGTTAAACAATTTGTTTTAATGACTTCAACCTAATGGGGCTTTTCCACTGCACGGTACAACTCAAATTGACTCCGCTCACCTTTTGGGGGTTTTCCACTGTGGATAGTACCTGGTACCTGGTACTTTTTTTTTAGTACCACCTTGGTCGAGGTTCCAAGCGAGCCGAAAGCTTCACTTTATTTAGTTGACAGCTACTGGAAGCTTGTTTTTAAAACAACCAGGCCAATTTAACTGTCACACTTGTGTAAAATCACCATGCAACAACTGCTTTATGCAGCACAATGAGCTAGTAGCTAACAGCTAATGGTTGTGTTATTGTTTATTGTTTTGTGTCAAGTTTAAGATGATGTCACGGCAGTAGAGGCGGTGCATATATGATGATCGGCCTATAATCCCACCCACGTTGAGGCGGCACTAAACTGCTGTGGAAAAGAAAGCACAGAAAAGTAAAGTGAGTAGAGTTGAGGCAAGTCGAACTGTAACGTGAAGTGGAAACGTAATTTTTTATATAGTTGTATTATCATCCCTGAGGTCCACTGATAATGTTAAAGTTTTTGCATTAAAACAGTCATAATTTAGAAATATATGATAATTTTGCACCCTTTCTCTGGCCCTCTGTCTGAAACGTTTGGTTTTGGCATAAGCACCTCCTTAAAACTTCAATGTAAATGCCCAGTGTTCTAATTGGCTAACATCATGCAGCCCCTCAAAGAGAGACAGTTTTGAAACTCAGGCAGAAAAGAATGAACCAGCACAACAACATTATAAAACTCAATTTCAGTATTTACACATAACGCACATCCATTGCCACGTGTCACATTGCGCCGACAGTTAACAGACATCCTGTCCTGGTGTCAGTACCACAAACTATCACACAGTCATGATGTATGAAATATTCATGAATGAAAGTTTTACTCAATGTGTTTTAACTGCCCAATCCTTTAGTAACAGAGATCTTCTCCTCTTCAGAGTTGTAACTTGACACTGCGTCTTTTAAAAGCTGACCAATATATTTATCAAGCAGTCAAAGATGTGTGTCTGTGCATGTTTATGTAGAAAGACATTTAAATCCAGACAGGCACAATGAAGGTGTCCTGTGTAAGTCTACATTGGATGAATCACCCATCACAGGCCCAATCTCTCTCTCCTCTCCTACGTAACTGACTGAGCACCAGTGGGTGGGGCTAAGGGTGCAATAACAGAAAAATAGGCATTGCATATGCAGATGTATTTGGTCCTTGTGACATCACATGTTCCTTGAATTTGAAATGAGCCATTTTTGCAGCTTGGTTTAAACAAATGTTATTTTTCTATTAAGGAGAATGTTTTCAGTTCTGGAACTTACAGTATATTTTTATAGTACAATGACCCCGCATATGTCAAAAGATCAAGGAAAATTTGATTCTTAATGTCATGACCCCTTTAAGGCATTTTTCTCCCAATAAAATAGCATTTTGGATGTGTACTCACAAAATGATGAAGACACAAAGCATGCATAATCTTTTGTCCTCTCCTTTTGAAACAACACACACCCTCACTCACCTGATACAGGAGCAGCCCACTCTGGAAATGGTCTCTGCTGGTTCAGCAACACAAGACACCAGCAGTTTGAAGAGATCTTTCAGCATTAGGTTAATCTGACTCTCATAGCCAATATCTGCACAAACATACACAAACACATCCACACATAACATCATTTAGAATTAAATAGACAGCACAACTTAATAGAGTAACTCATCTAGATTTTTAGAATTAATAAATATATATTTATTAGGGCTGTCAACCGATAAAATGTTTTTGCCAATTGCCAATTACATGGTGTCCCGATTAATCACGATTAATCGCATATACAAATATTTGGTGAGAAAGCCCCTCATATAACAATAATTAAATATATAATGATTATACATATTTATATCAATATATAATTATACATAGTTATCTTTAAATATTAAAACATTATATACATATACACACACACGCTTGTGTAGCATCTCGGGTGTGTTGCGTCATAAACATACATGTTTAGGTCACTCTGTCAAGTTAAATATAGTTTAATACTCAATCTTTAATCAAATCTCGAGATCCCTTAGATCGCATTTGCGCTCCTTCGAGTGTTTTGAACGCAAGAACGTAACGCATGTCTGTGTTGTGGGTTGTTTTTATCACTGTATAAACTGTGTGTTTCTCATACAGCTGAAGTTTCACTTACTGCCCTCTGGAGTAAACAGGTGGTACTACAAGCTTGCATTTCTCAGGAATCATCCTTATTACGGTCCGTGGGCATTGCGATTAACTGAGTACATTTTTTAAGGCATTATTTTTGGTCAAATGAACCACACTGAACTAACGTGTTAAATCGACAGCCCTAATATACGTACATCAATGTATGTATTTATCAAGTATTAGTAGAGTTGATCTCACGAAACCAGTCAAGAACATGTTATGGTCACATATCACCCCAAAACTAAGAGAGAGAAATAAGAAATACTATTTTGTTTATTCTATTTTAGAACCATTAAAGAGTTTTGTTTATTTTCATGACAAAATTCTATAAAAAAAAAATTATGATATAATAGTATTTTACTGTATTTTTATACCAATACAACAACTGTGTACAGTAGTTAGAATCATCATTGAGAATAATGGAAATTAAAAAAAGATAATATTTCAAACAAATATTTAAATGAAAAATTTTGTATTGCAGTATTTTTACTGTTTTTGTTTTACAGCAACTGTGTACAGTAATGTGTATAGTAGTTAGTACTTATTACTTATTATAGTACATCATTAATACTAATGAAACTTGCTAAATAAAAAAAATATATATATTGTAGTTATATATTTAAAAAAATTGTTGCATTACAGTATTTTTTAGAATAGAACTAAGAGTCACAATTGAGAGAAATTCAAATAAAAACATGAATTCAAAAGTATGTAAACTAATGGATTATAGTAATGACAATTCAGGAGTAAATGTGCTTAATTATCACAAATATAATGCCACAATGCACAAACCTCAAAAGTACTAAATATATTATTGGCCTATTTAATTTAAGCGAAATGTGACCCGGACATGATGAGATTCACCAAGAACACTTTAAATTACTTCAATGTGCTTTCAAATAAAACTCTATATAAAAAAATATGACATTTGTAACAATTCGTCGGTGAGTTTTACCTGAATGGATGAAGCTGTGAATATGTTCCACCACCAACTCGCAGGACAGTCCGATAGCATGCTTGAAGTTTGCTGCAGCGATGTCCCAGTACGAATGGTCGCCGTGGCTTCGCAGTAGCCAAAGTGACATGACGGGGAGGAGGAGTTGAATGACAGAAAAGATGGCAAAGCCAGGTCCTGTGAAGGAGGAAGACACAACTGCATGTTTTAATCGATGTTCCAAACTGGAAAAAGGCCATTTCATAGACTGACTCTTGTATGTGTGCAGTGTGATTATGGGTAGTGTTGTGTACAAGGGTCTGGACCTGGTAACTTGGTGACCTCACGCAGCAGTTCAAACAACAGCTCAAGTGTCGGCGGCTGATGTTGACGAGGACAGTTCGACACAGCTGCAGTCAGCTGCTCCAACAGAAGAATCCACACCTGGATCAGACCTGCGCACATACACATCTCCTCACACTTTATGACCCTGGTCACTGAAATACTAGGGATTCGATTTTTTTTTTTTCATCCCTAAAACTAAACTTCAATGCAGAACTTGTGCAACAGACATAAATTATCTCTCATATTGTGCAGCTTGCTGAAGGCAATAAAACAGATGATGGTGCAACCACCAACAATCGCATAGAAATGCCCTTGCAACCACCAATAATATCCTAGCATCCCGTCATCAAAACATCTCAATGTAGTACTTTTCAAACCTAGCACAGAAACAGTGTGCTCTGTTTGAATTGGGTTTAATACGATCTGCTTCCAATATTAGCCTGATCAGATGGTGATTACCAATATGTCACTGATATATTGTGTACCTCTACTTAAAAGTAACAATAAAACATCTAGATAATGTTATCTTCTCTCTGTAATGACAAAATCAAGATGAAATGTGAAGAAAAAAATTAATAAAAAGGAATTCTTAAAAGTCACCTGTGTCATCATCAAACTCGGCTAACACACTGTCCATGCCGTCCTCGCTGCTGACAGACCGCTCCTGCGCTCGCATGGGCAGGCTGGCCAGCCGC
The DNA here is from genome assembly GCA_032164185.1 of Moxostoma hubbsi. NCBI lineage: Eukaryota > Metazoa > Chordata > Actinopteri > Cypriniformes > Catostomidae > Moxostoma > Moxostoma hubbsi. Next base: position 5,349,634 of record JAVLUX010000083.1, on the reverse strand, counting down.
GCACCCAAGAACACAGGTTTAGAAGACATCTTATAGATTTTGGCAAGCAGCTGGACAAATACAATAATTTGCAAAAGCATTAGGACATGTCAAGATTTTAGATCATTCAAGAATTCAAAACCTGATTGGTGAGGCCCATACAGTGGGGTCCGAAAGTCCACAAGTGAAACTCATCATTTGAGTAAGTAGTTGAATTGAAAAATTGACATGAATTTCAGAATATATTTTGCTTTACTGACAACCATGTCTCTACTAGCTTCACGCACCTAGATTGAGGAATATTTGCCCATTCTTCCTTGCAGAATTGATCAAGCTCAGTCAAGTTACGATGGACTGCTCTCTTCACAAGTATTTGGTATGTCCCTCTAATGCTTTAATTGCTGCATGCACTTGAATTTGTGCAAAACCAGATGATACATATTTCATATTTATTTCACATCATAACTTTTCTGTGTGTCATGCTTCATGTGGTAACTTTGGACCCCATTGTATATTGGAGGATAATCCTCTGAAGTGAACTTGAAGCCCACAAATAAACTACAACTAAATGATCAGGTCCTGCATTGATTTTAAGCTCAATTCATGCAAATAAAAAAGTGTCATTTGTTATCAGTGTTATTTGATCAAAATGCACATTAAAATCCTTAGGTTCAGAAAGTGTGTTTTAAATCATTTTTGGACAGTCATCAATTAATCTTGCAGACCTGTGAACATTTCCTCAGATAGTCCAGAGCAGGCAGACACAGATCTGTAGAACTGAATCCACTCGCATGAACACAGTCCCCAATCTCCTTATAGTCCACTTCACCTACAAATGATAACACAATTATAGTAAAGATAATATATAATAGAAGCTGATTATCAGTTTGACCAATGTTAATAGCTGATATTAATCCAATCATTGGTTGTCTTATATTGGGTCTACCAATTAATGACACCATTTGGTGGGTCTCTAAAGAACAGCACCCAGCAATGGCATCCCACTACTGTCAGTGTTGCCAGATCTTGAAAGGGAAACAAGCAACCTGCTCTAAAAATACCAAGCCCAAAATAAGTAACTCTTCTCACCAAAACAAGCCGAAATAAGCAACCCCAATATATTACAATTTTTTTTTGCCTGGATGGGGTATGGGGTCCAGTGTTTCCCACAGGATTTTGTGAGACTGTAGTGGGTGAACCTCGAACCATCTAGGGGTGTCCGGGGGCATGCTCCCCCATAAGAAAGTTTTGTAGATTTTAAAGTTAAATGCATCAAGAGTCAAGAGTAATTTATTTATCATTTGCATAGTTAACACTGGGAGAACTGTGCATTGAAATGCTTGTGACGAGGCTCATACATATAATGACAATAACAAGAACAGACACGGACAGAGCATTAAGTGACAGTGCAAGTGACAGTGCAAGTACACTCTAATAGAAATAAGAGCAGCATGTATTCCAGTTTTAAATCAAGGATAATTGGTTGTTGAGCAGTCTGGTGCATATTGAGAGCAAAATTGACAGGCTAGATCTATGAAGAACTTTGTGCTCTTGTAAACAATTGTGTGCACAAGTAGTATTGTAATCATAAACACATTGGTTGTATAGATATGAACGGTGATGACATGGCAAAAAAGTCACACCCACAAAGCATGGTAAACGAGAGAGTTAAAACAGTAGCTTTCCTTCAACTTGATTAGTTAACATTACAAATAGCCTAACGTTACACGATGAGCCAACTTGCTCCTCAGATGTTGAAAATAGATACGTTGTCAGAGCCACTGGTAATGTTAACGTTAGATAATTAGCTATATGTCAGTCATCATAAATGAAGAGACTGACAGCTAATGTCATTAGATTAACATTAATTACCAATGATAACTTCTGCAGTATTGTTCTGTTTGCTGTCGTACATTGATAATCAGTCCAACCAGGATTTTGCAGCACTTTGTCCTGATTTTTGCAGTCCAAAATGTTCAAAGTTTGCAATGCAATTTGCTGCATTTATGGGGGTTGTTTAGCAGAGAAAATTCACAAATCATAATTATATACCTCTGTAATTGTGTTAAATATTTTAATGCATAATAACTAAATATGCAGTTAGCAACCAGCATTTGATTTGCCATTGTCAAACATAGAGGAATGCGATGGAAGTCCCCATTTTATTTAATTTTTTCTGAAAATTTGCAGGAATAATAAAAATGCAGAGATTGGTTGAATTTGCAAGAATTTCAAAATCCTGGAGGGACTGGATAATGATAAAATTGTGTTTGGACTAGTGGATAACTGCAGTGGATACTGTAATATTAAATGACATTACTTACCTCAAACTAAACTCAACAAAACAAGAAATGTCTCTTTCTCAGGACACTGTATTTTAAAGATAATTTTGTAAAAATAAAACTTTGATTTTAAAGGCTTTAAACAATGTTTTCCATGCTTGTTCAATGAACCATAAACTATTAATGAACATACACCTGTGGAACAGTCATTATAACACTAACAGCTTACAGACAGTTGACAATTAAGGTCACAATTATAAAAACAGGACACTAAAGAGACCCGTCTACTGACTCTGAAAAACACCAAAAGAAAGATGCACAGTGTCCTTGCTCATCTGCGTGAATGTGCCTTATGCATGCTGCATGGAGGCATGAGGACTGCAGATGTGGCCAGGGCAATAAATTGCAATGTCCGTACTGTGAGACGCCAAAGACAGCACTACAGATAGACAGGAAGGACAGCTGATCGTCCTCTCAGTGGCAGACCACATGTAAGAACACCTGCACAGGATCGATAAATTACACCTGGGGGACAGGTACAGGATTGCAACAACAATTGCCTGAGTTACACCAGGAATGCACAATTCCTCCATCAGTGCTCAGATTCTGAGCACTACACCAAGACCTGTACTATGGAGTGGGATTGATTTTGGAGGATCCGTCATGGTATGGTGCGGTGTGTCACAGCATCATCGGACTGAGCTTGTTGTCATTGCAGGCAATCTCAACGCTGTGCGTTACAGGGAAGACATCCTCCTCCCTAGTGTACCCCTCCTGCAGGCTCATCCTGACATGACCCTCCAGCAGGACAATGCCACCAGCCATACTGCTCGTTCTGTGCGTGATTTCCTCAAGACAGGAATGTCAGTGTTCTGCCATGGCCAGCAAAGAGCCCGGATCTCAATACCATTGAGCACATCTGGGACCTGTTGGATCGGAGGGTGAGGCTAGGGTCATTAACCCAGAAATGTCCGGGATCTTGCAAGTGACTTGGTGGAAGAGTGGGGTAACATCTCACAGCAAGAACGGGCAAATCTGGTGCAGTCCATGAGGAGGAGATGCACTGCAGTACTTAATGCTGCTAGTGGCCACACCAGATACTGACTGTTACTTTTGATTGTGAACAACACCCCCCCCCCTTTGTTCAGGGACACATTATTCCATTTCTGTTTGACGCATGTCTGTGAAACTTGTTCAGTTTATGTCTTAGTTGTTGAATCTTTTTATGTTCATACAAGTGTTTACACATGTTAAGTTTGCTGAAATTAAAAGCAGTTGAAATTGAGAGGATGTTTCTTATTGCTCAGTTTATGTTGTGTCCTCAAAATGCCTTTGTGTCTCGGATGCAACCAGGTGGTACCAATGCGAATATGCGGGACTAACTGGGAGTGAGAGATGCTTTGCCGAAGCAACAGCACAAAACACAACGTATTATTATGTTAAATGTTATTTTAAGAAGTGTAAAAATATTTTCAGTTCATTAAGAAAGTCTAGGTAATTAATGGGAAACATTGAGGTCTCATGGTCTTAATCACTAATCTGCATAGTTCAGCACCTTTGGACTAAATGTCACATTATACGGGCAGTTTATATTTGGTTAAACCTTGTATTTTTACCCACAGAGCACATGAACATGTTCTGTATTTAAAAAGGCCTGAATCATAATTCACAGCTCATTGTGGCGGATCCTGATAATTTCACTTTCTGCCTTGTAAACTTACACTGGAGCAGTTCGTTTATTCATGAAAAATGAGTCGCAACAAAAAAGATGTTGTTTAAATGTTTGGAATCTAAAAAGTTTGGAAAATGTTTACACACTTAACTGCAGCTATTTGGTGGAGAATTTATCTCCATTTATATTAGTATTTACGGTAATTCTGATGAATCGCTGTAAAGACTATTTCAACATCTATGCATAGAGTTACATTTTGTTTGGGCTCATTTTAATTCAGGGTCATCTTCTGTAAGCTCAGGTTTACTGAAAATAAAGTTGAGTCTTGAAAATATAAGGGTGTCAGTTTGATTATAGAATGTGTTATACTGTATTAAGCACTCTAAAACAAGGACTGACAACCATATTGAGGCACTATGATTTATCAGCAATAAAGTCTAGTCATAAAAATGGAATTAGCTATAAAACGAGGATCGTCATGGAATTTGACATACTTGGGATGAAATTAATGTATGAATGCATAATTAATTAAATTATAATCCTGATATGAAATAGACATAATAATAGGATGCAATTTAATTAAATAAATATACAGTTTGCATGTGCTGTGAGCATCACGAGTGTTTCGTTTCACTAAGAACAGAATGCTCATTAACCTTGAAGCACACAGCACATGCAGACCATATATTTATATAATTAAATTGCAGCATTTTGTGCTTAAATAATCACATATAGCGAATTGCTTATCCGGAAAGATGCGTCAAAGACATACAAACCAAAAGTGATCCATTCAGTTTTCTGCCCAAATAAAAGCTCAAATTAAATAGACATGTAAAACTGAAGAAATTGCGACATAAATAAATGACTACTGTATAGTAAAATGTGATATTCAACGTAATAACATTATATTTAAGCAAAAATCTCACAAGCAAGAATACTGTTGTACTGAATAAAGTTTTCATCAATGCATTCATTAATACTGTGATGTTCAGCTGTGAAGCAATGTATTTGACAAAAAAATTTAAATAACTTGTTTTGGATTGTGCTGTGAGGATCTATATAGAAGCACTTCATCTGATCAAAATAATGCAATGGAATGTTGAAAAGTAATGGTTCTGTTTTTATTTCATTAATTATTGTTTGTTTGTCTGTTTGTTTTTTGTAAAATGCAATTAAACTTTAAAACATGTAATTCCCAAAAAATACCACGGAAAACAGTAAAAAAAAAAAAAAAAACAGATTTCATAAGGCCTACATACTCTGCTGCCAACGTAGCCTTTGAGACACATGTAAATAAATGTGCTTGACAAATCCAAAAACTGACTGTGGGAACAAAGCCTAATATTCTATTGTAATTTAAAGAAATGTAACAATTATCTAATCTGATTTAGCCTCAATCAAAGCAAAAATCTTTTTTTTTTTTTTTTTATTAAGTCATGAAACTCTACATGGCCCAAGCTTTAAACCCTGAACATGTAACCTGTTAAAACAATTGGCTCAAATGGTGCAAGCTGATCGGTCCTTTGACATGTCAGACAAAGAGAGAGTATGCAAGTTAATTGGTTAACAGATTACATTTTCTACTGCAGAGTACTAAAATAATTTTCTCTCTGAAACCCATCTCCTCCTCAGCACCACTTGTCTAGACCTGCTTCAGATGCATGTCCAGGGGAGGACTGGAGATCAGGAGCACCTAGCGTTTTACCGGTGGGCCACTGGATAATGTAGTCTGGCCCGCAGCTGCACAGGTATCGGCCTGTCATACAAGCGATATAGGTGGCCGCCCTGAGCTCCAACATGCCCATGTGGACCCCATTACAGATCAAATATTCAATAAACTCTGTAAGGTAAAGCCTTTTTATTTTGAAATAATGTAATGTCTTTTATTTTGAAATTACTTACACATCGGAGTACATATCCATGTGTGCGCATTAACTCTGTACCTCGTGTGGAACTCATTATTTGACATACAAATCACAAGAATTGTGACAACAAAAAACAACATAAGGTTATATAAGATGAGCTCTGGATAATCACAAAATGACAAATAACTGCAAGTTATAACAAATACAATAACCAGTCTAAATAAAATCGTCAAACAGTAAAACTATGAGCATTTCATAGTCATTTGCATAATTTATTCATACTGCAAAGCATTACTGGGAGCTGAAGTGCGGCTTGCACAATAATGCTCACGCCTGATAAAAACGCAGAAAATAAGTCATGAAAAATAGGACATTGTGGCTATTTGTGTCTTTGAGGCTTTCTTTGTTTAAAGGACAGCAGAAACAGCGCTTATCAAAGCATTGGAATTTGTACTTATTCTCAAGAATCATCTGTGGAAGGAATTAAAACACTGCAGATATAAAAATGAAACAAACTCACATAGAGGGAAATTATGAGCAATTAATCTGCAAAAATCTTTAAGAGGTATGATTTTTTTTTTTTTTTTTTTTTTACATACATTTATATTTGTTTAAATGTATTTATATATTTGTTTTCATTTATTTATATAGTTATGTGGGCAAATGGTATTGTCATCAGTGTCCTGCTGTGTGACACTTTCTTCATCTAACTATTTTACATTTACATTTATGCATTTGGCATCTAACTATTTTAAACAACATTTTATGATCTTGTATAGCTATACATATATAATATGTTATTATTCCGACGGGCGAACATTCGTAAAGCCGCGGGTCCAGACAGCATTCCGGGCCGTGTCATCAGAGTGTGCGCGAGCCAACTGGCTGGTGTTTTTATGGATATTTTCAACCTGTCCCTCTCCCTGTCTGTAGTCCCCACATGCTTAAAAATGTCCACCATTGTGCCTGTACAAAAGCAATCAAAAATCACTTGTTTAAATGACTGGCGTCCTGTTGCTCTGACCCCCATCATCAACAAATGCTTTGAGAGGCTAATCAGAGATTACATTTGCTCTGTGCTGCCCACCTCTCTGGACCCATTGCAGTTTGCCTAACGCAACAACCGCTCCACTGATGATGCCATTCCATCTACAATACACACTGCTCTCTCCCACCTGGGAAAAAGTAACACATATGTGAGAATGCTGTTTGTAGACTACAGCTCAACATTCAACACCATATAGTGCCCTCCAAGCTTGATGTGAAACTCCGGGCTCTGGGCTTAAACAGCTCGCTGTGCAGCTGGATCCTGGACTTCCTGTCAGGCAGACGTCAGGTGGTTAGAATGGGCAGCAACATCTCCTCATCACTGACCCCTCAACATTGGAGCCCGCAGGGCTGTGTTCTCAGCCCACTCTTGTATTCCCTTTACACACATGACTGTGTGGCAACACATAGCTCCAATGCCACCATTAAGTTCGCTGACGATACGACGGTGGTAGGTCTGATCACTGACAATGATGAAACAGCCTACAGAGAGGAGGTGCACACTCTGACACGCTGGTGTCAGGAGCACAACCTCTCCCTCAATGTCAGTAAAACCAAGGAGCTTGTGGTGGACTTCAGGAAGAAAGACAGAGAACACAGCCCCATCACCATTAATGGAGCACCGGTGGAGTGAGTCAGCAGCTTCAAGTTCTTCGGTGTTCACATTACTGAGGAACTCACATGGTCCGTCCACACTGAGGCCATTGTGAAGACTCCCCAGTACCTCCTCTTCATGAGACGGCTGAGGAAGTTTGGAATGAACCACCACATCCTCACACAGTTCTACACCAGCACTGTAGAGAGCATCCTGACTGGCTGCATCACCGCCTGGCACGGCAACAGCACCGCCCACAACCACAAAGACCTGCAAAGTGGTGGTGCGAACTGCCAGAAACATCATCGGAGGTGAGCTTCCCTCCCTCCAGGATATATATAACAGATTGTGTGTGAAAAAAGCTCAGAGGATTATCAGAGTCTCCAGCCACCCGAGTCATGGGCTGCTCTCACTGCTTCCATCAGGCAGGCGGTATCGCAGCATCAGGACCCGCACCAGCTGACTACATGACAACTTCTTCCCCCAAGCAATAAGACTTTTGAACACTTGATCACTCACGATGATACACATATCAACACTGCACTTTATTAATCTTATTATCTCACACTGGACTATCATAATTATATTCTCCACAATACAACTACTGTATATATATATTTTTTATATACTCTTTATTTATTTTATTGTATGTGTATTCTATATTGTGTGTATTGTTTACTGTACATTGTATATTAGTACTATGTGTTATGTAAATATGTTGTTTATTGTAAAGTGGTTTATGTCTCGTCACTGTCATTACTGCAATGTTGCTCGGAACTGCACACAAGAATTTCACCTGCTGTTGCACTCGTGTACACAGTAGTGTGACAATAAAGTGATTTGATTTGATTTATTATACTTGTTTTTTCCACAAGCTTTTATTTACAAAGACAATAGTTTATTTGCACTTGTAGAAATAAGGTTGAAAGGTGAAGAAAAGTTGACTTGTCACTACACCTAAAATGCACACTTTGCCTTGTACATTCATGTACATTTTAACCTAACATTTGTATATTGGGAAAAAAGATGTCAGACATGTTATTTGTCTGAACTATAAAGTGCTTATTTTAGTGCTTTCTCTAAAAAAAAAATCCACTCATCACATTTACATTTGGTTCGATCCCCACAGCCACCACAATTATGTCCTTGAGTAAGACACTTAACTCCAGGTTGCTCCGGGGGGGGGACTGTCCCTGTAATAAGTGCACTGTAAGTCACTTTGGATAAAAGCCTCTGCCAAATGCATAAAATGTAAAAATTAACTGGTGTGTTATGGTGTGGTGAGCTGCTCTGGGCCAGAAAGTCCAGGACCACTTTTTAGTCCCAGTCCACCCCTGTGTATGTCTAATTGTGCAGCAGCAACATGTCTTACATTAATTCTGAAGCATGTCTGTGTATGTTCTAGCAGTAGCGATTCTTCATACTTGTCTGCAGAAGCAGCTGCAGCGTAGCAGATCTAATCCGCCAAAACCAAACCTAGCAACTTGTCATTTCCATTATAATACATTCAATTTATTCCTGGGAACTGTCAAGACTGAAATATATGGTTTATATAGTACAGTATATAAGAGCAACTCACCTAAACCTTTGACAAACTTCATAAGGCACATGATGTAATCCGTCGCTGCATTGGCAAACACCTGAATGTTGTCTGTATTAATGAAGGCTTCAAAGACGTCAAACACAGGTGCCTGTGACTTCCCTGCATTGAGAAAGAAAAACAAACAGTAGAACAAATTCAGCAGGAATTAATTACATTGAAACCACTGAATGAGTTTATTCATTCATTATTGTGACTGTTAATTTATAGGGGCAGTAGAGAGAAGACTGGACATGCTGGTGAGAAGAGGGGGAATTTGGAAATGTGATCAGGAAATGTCAGGATCAACAATAATTTAGCAAGTCTAAAATATTGCATATGAGGGAGTTCCTTCAAACTTCAGGAACTTTCATGTCCAAGGGGCATGCCTACATCAATTATTATTTGTGCTTTTTAAATGACTTTTATGTAAAGATTATACCCATATTTTCAATATTAAACCATGATAATCTAAACAAAGATTGCAATCAACTAACCATTTCAAAATTCACTTCTGAGCATAATATTTTTAAAGAGTGTCATTTCATAAAATAAATTGTAAGCGAGTTACAGTTGACAGAAGTAGCAGCGCCTGAATTTAAAGAAAACCAAATATTAAGATGTCAAGTTGTAAACAGTCTACAAATTACCTGCTAGAAATGCAATATTGTTATTATTATTAATAAATGTAATTATTTAGTGAACATTGATGTGTTTTATCATATTGTAGTTGCTTCACAACGTGCCTAAAAATACTTCTGAACAACAACAGAGTATCTTAAATTAGACATATATTGTTTTAATATATATATGACATTACATTCAAATATTCAAATTCAAACTCAATTTTTGCAAATAACTAACAATGATCAGGGTGATCTAAAACTGAATGTTGCACAGACCCATAGAATATTCTCCTATCAGGTAATCCTTCATGTCCGTCTTGTTGCCGTGCACAGTTCTGAGGGCACTGAACAATGGTCTCCAGCCAGACTGGATCTGAGCAGAACACATCTCCACCAGCTCACCAATAGAGGTGATCACCTTCATTACATGACAGACAGACATAGGTGAGACACAGCAATTAAAGGCAACATCCCACTAGCCAATTTTTAGATATAAGCTTCTCATCTTTGAAAATCATGTGATCATGTCATAATATGATTTGAGTTTACCTGATCTTGTACATCTTCATCGCAGAGCTCCAGTTGCATGATGTGCTCAAAGGGTCTAAAGAGAGCTTCATTGAAGTGAAAGTGTGGAAGCTCTGCCCAGCTGCTCAGAACCTCCATCAGAACATCATGAATGAACGACACAGCCTTCTGGGAGACATGACGCTCCTTGTGACAGGCCGCCTGTGAGGAGCAAGTGCTTTTGAATAATATGTTTAAAATCATGTACTAACATCTTGATGTACATGGAGATGAGCTACCCATGCATGTGATGGGTATGTGTACAAAAAAGCACACACACACACACACACACACACACAAGATTGGCTACACACTAAATATCTAAGATTGCAGACAAAATGTTAAGTTTATTACATAATTTATTAAATTAATTCTTGACAAACACAGCTACTTATCAGCACAAAACCATCCAAACAGAGTGTAGAATTTATAAAATCTGTAGCGACATTTGGGAAGGGATCACTTTGACAAGCTTTGTGATTTGAATCATAATATGAGAAACATTGTATCATCTCATACTGATGCGCAGCTCAGCGTGTTCCACACACAGTCACTAGAGGGTGCCGCTAGCTCACGCATTGCTAACTGAAGCGGTCAATGCAGTATGCACACTGTTTAAAAATGCAGCCTATTGCATTTTAAGTAATCATGCAAAGCCAAATTGCGATTTCAAATGTTATTAGAAGCACCAACCCTTATACATTCTGTGCATTTCAATTCAAAGAGTTTATACAGATTGTGTGGTCTCCCAAAAACTCATGTCCATTCTTCCGATGTCTGTAATGCAAGTTCATTTCCTGATCAAAGCGGTAAAAAAAACTTGAAGACTTGTCTAACATTTTCTATTATCTGGATTCTGTCTACATGGGTTTATGATTATACATACAACTGGTTCGATATACTGGCACTGAGTACTTAAAATTTCCAGTTTTTACTGAAAAATCATGTCCGTAACGCTTGAATTTCCCCTTAACAATAGCTTAGAATTTTTAACCTCTCTGCAACTATGGCAATGTTTCAAACCCATTTTATTTTTAATAATTTAAATATAATGCTTTTATTTCTCTGGATTAATTAAAATAAACCTGATTAACTTGAATAAAGCACTGACAGTTAAAATCTGTAGCCTCCATCTCACACGTTTTCAACTCTAAACATGTGTATGATGCAGCAGTGATTATCCGAGTGAAGGCTAAATGATACTCATTTGGATGAATAGTGCTTGCAAAGAATGTAAAATACGCATTACTTATAATTTACTTGGGACACATTTTTAGGTCAGAAAATAACTGAATTCTGGATTAATCCAGAAAAATATCATCACTGCTACCTCCTGGGAGCCAACATGCTCAGCCCACACACATGATCAGCCAAATACTACTTATCTCGATAAACCCCCCCCCCTTCACTCGTTCACCAACTATCTTCTTGGCCTCGCTCTGCCTAGATGACGCTTGGCCCCACCCTGCTTGCCACATTACCCCATCGCCAAACTCAGGCCGGGGAATTCTCCGGCCTCTGACTTACCCCCCACCTCCCATTTCTAGAAAAAATACTGGATTTCATCATTAATTCATTCATCTTTCCGCAGAAAAAATATGAACAAAATGTTCATAGGTTGAATTGACATGGAATTACACATTAGGCTATACCTTATATTCAGTACTGAGTGTGCCAAACACAATTTGTGTTTAAATGACCAGTTTAAACAGATCATTTTAAAAAACATATGACCTGTGAAACAAAAGTAGTATTGGAAAATCTGAAAACAAAAAACAAAAGTGCAAGGCAGTAGTTTGCAAAATGATCACACGGGAAGTTGAGATTCCCAAGAGTTCTGTTACCTAGGATCGCCACATTATGCTGACTTACCGACAAGCACCATCTCCTATCAGACATTGTTGCATTGGCTCAAGTGTGTTTTTTCAGCAGTGTGGGAATGCCAGATTTGGATCCCAAGTTGAAACCAGGAAGTAATCACGCTCAAATAATCAGTGACAAGCGCGATTCAGAGGTTGCATTTTTCCATCTAAAATTAAATTTAAGTGAAGGGTTTGGGGGTAACATTAATAAAATACACTGAATTACATCCTGTACAGCTGAAAACAACTCGCCTCAAACTCGCTTTTGAAAATGAATGCCAATTTTACTTCCAGAACCCTACAGTTGCACTCTTTTGGTAGTTGTTGCTTGGTATCGCTGCTCATTTCGCATCCAGTCAAACTTTCCTCAATTCTGTCAGATGTCCACATTGCATCAGAAAAACAGACGCTACCATGCATATATTTGAAAATGACACTGTAAAATTGCTTTACGTGTAAATGCATTAGCCACACGAGAGCTGCTTTTTGATACCTCGACTAGGTGAGGAGCCACCACGCTCCAGGCCCTCATCATGTGCAGCAGTGGTCTGCTCTTGTTCTTGGCGATGCGCAGCATGGCCTCACCCAGCCGGAAGAGATGCAGAGCGCTGCGCTTGTCCTGCGTGGACTTAGCCTCCCCTGTGATGACAACCCAATGAGGAGAAGGTAACAGGGTCTTGAACACTGTATGTCTACTCTATGTCTTATGTCTCATATGTGCTGTATATTTATATTCAGATTCCTGAAATTAAATGAAAGTTTAAGTAATAGGCAGTCAAATGTTTTGTTCTTTTTCAACAAATGGTCAATGAAAAGAGGTGCTTAACCTTTACTCTTTAACCAGATATTATACAAGATATTATATGATTTATTTTATGTGGGGTTTGTAATATTTTAGGATGTTTTATTGTTTTGTAGCAATAAACATAAAAATTAAATAAACTGAATGTATAAAATTAAGGGCTACAGATATTTTATGTGTTATAGCTACTTTTCATGTTATTCTGTTATGCATGTTAAAGCAAAGGGAAACCAATTAATGGCAATACTCTTCCATACCTGGCATGGCTAAGGAATAGTCTCCGGTTTCTGTGACTGAATCAAAGAGTTGAGACTGAGAAGCTTTTCTGAGCTGATGCAGGAAGCCAACCAGACCCACCAGATTGAGTTTACTCACTGCATCCTCAAACAACCTGCAGGAAATATGTTAGAACATGCAGTTATACAAAGACACATTTTCAAGTGATCTAATTGAGAGAAAACAATGGCCTAATGGATACAATGGTGACACGTGCAGGAGTTGAGAGGTGTCTACACGGTAAGCTGCTAACTAGTCTGTGAAATACAGGTGCTGGTCATATAATTAGAATATCATCAAAAAGTTGATTTATTTCAGTAATTCCATTCAAAAAGTGAAACTTGGATATTATATTCATTCATTACACACAGACTGATATATTTCAGATATTTATTTCATTTAATTGTGATGATTAAAACTGACAACTAATTACAATCCCAAATTCAGTATCTCTGAAAATTAGAATATTACTTAAGACCAACACAAAAAAAGGATTTTTAGAAATGTTGGCCAACTGAAAAGTATGAACATGAAAAGTATGAGAATGTACAGCACTCAATACTTAGTTGGGGCTCCTTTTGCCTGAATTACTGCAGCAATGCGGCGTGGCATGGAGTCGATCAGTCTGTGGCACTGCTCAGGTGTTATGAGAGCACAGGTTGCTCTGATAGTGGCCTTCAGCTCTTCTGCATTGTGGGGTCTGGCGTATCGCATCTTACTCTTCACAATACCCCATAGATTTTCTATAGGGTTAAGGTCAGGTGAGTTTGCTGGCCAATTAAGAACAGGGATACCATGGTCCTTAAACCAGGTACTGGTAGCTTTGGCACTGTGTGCAGGTGCCAAGTCCTGTTGGAAAATGAAATCTGCATCTCCATAAAATTGGTCAGCAGCAGGAAGCATGAAGTGCTCTAAAACTGGCACCCCAAACCATCACTGACTGTGGAAACGTTACACTGGACTTCAAGCAATGTGGATTCTGTGCCTCTCCTCTCTTCCTCCAGACTCTGGGACCTTGATTTCCAAAGGAAATGCAAAATTTACTTTCATCAGAGAACATAACTTTGGACCACTCAGCAGCAGTCCAGTCCTTTTTGTCTTTAGCCCAGGCCAGACGCTTCTGACGCTGTGTCTTGTTCAAGAGTGTCTTGACACAAGGAATGCGACAGCTGAAACCCATTTTTTTGCATACGTCTGTGCGTGGTGGTTCTTGAAGCACTGACTCCAGCTGCAGTCCACTCTTTGTGAATCTCCCCCACATTTTTGAATGGGTTTTGTTTCACAATCCTCTCCAGGGTGCGGTTATCCCTATTGCTTGTACACTTTTTTCTACCACATCTTTTTCTTCCCTTCGCCTCTCTATTAATGTGCTTGGACACAGAGCTCTGTGAACAGCCAGCCTCTTTAGCAATGACCTTTTGTGTCTTGCCCTCCTTGTGCAAGATGTCAATTGTTGTCTTTTGGACAGCTGTCAAGTCAGCAGTCTTCCCCATGATTGTCTAGTCTACAGAACTAGACTGAGAGACCATTTAAAGGCCTTTGCAGGTGTTGAGTTAATTAGCTGATTAGAGTGTGGCACCAGGTGTCTTCAATATTGAACCTTTTCACAATATTCTGATACTGATTTTGGGGTTTTCATTAGTTGTCATTTATAATCATCAAAATTAAAAGGAATGAACACTTGAAATATATCAGTCTGTGTGGAATGAATTATACAAGTTTCACTTTTTGAAATGGAATTACTGAAATAAATCAACTTTTTGATGATATTCTAATTATATGACCAGCACCTGTACATACTGGAAAGATAATAAACAATGACCCCATCATTTTCTCTTTTCAATATAAATAACATAACGTTAACCCTGTCGATGACAACCATGTAACTCACGTTGATCACATCTGTTTGCTATGTTATGCAAGTAATGTAGCAGATTGAAAGGTAAACATCAGAGCATCTTTTTGCAGCTCAGAAGAAAATGGTGTGGTGGATTGTGTCTGTTATGTGTCGATTTCACGGCATCTTTTACTCTCTGTGACAACGAGCTTATAGCTAACTGGCAAACAATGTAGCTACTTTCATTACTTGTCAGCTGAGTGGAAGTTAGTGTGTAAACATGTATTCACCAAACTGTTTTGTTCAGGATTCAGTTTAGTTACCCCTTCCACCGTTTAAAGTTTCCCCTGAACTTGTATAGCAGAATACGTTGTAACAACACTGCCGGTGTTTATCTCTTGTCTCAACAGGTGTAAATGCTTCTTGTTTTACAACCTGCCATTAATTGACTGGCAGTATTAAAATAGTCTGCATTTAACTGATTCTAAACAGTACTGATGTTTATTTAGCTATTTATTTTATTTTTATTTATTCTTTATTTTAATAGTCAGCATTTGACTGATTCTAAACAGTAATGATGTTTATTTAGCTATTTATTTTATTTATTCTTTATTTTAATAGTCAGCATTTGACTGATTCTAAACAGTAATTATGTTTATTTAGCTATTTATTTTATTTATTATTTATTTTAATAGTCAGCATTTGACTGATTCTAAACAGTACTGATGTTTATTTAGCTATTTATTTTATTTGTATTTATTCTTTATTTTAATAGTCAGCATTTGACTGATTCTAAACAGTACTGATGTTTATTTAGCCATTTAATTTATTTTTAATTATTCTTTTTTTAATAGTCAGCATTTCACTGATTCTAAACAGTACTGATGTTTATTTAGCTATTTATTTTATTTGTATTTATTCTTTATTTTAATAGTCAGCATTTCACTGATTCTAAACAGTAATTATGTTTATTTAGCTATTTAATTTATTTTTAATTATTCTTTATTTTAATAGTCAGCATTTCACTGATTCTAAACAGTAATTATGTTTATTTAGCTATTTAATTTATTTTTATTTATTCTTTATTTTAATAGTCAGCATTTCACTGATTCTAAACAGTAATTATGTTTATTTAGCTATTTATTTTATTTGTATTTATTCTTTATTTTAATAGTCAGCATTTCACTGATTCTAAACAGTAATTATGTTTATTTAGCTATTTAATTTATTTTTATTATTCTTTATTTTAATAGTCAGCATTTCACTGATTCTAAACAGTAATTATGTTTATTTAGCTATTTATTTTATTTATTATTTATTTTAATAGTCAGCATTTGACTGATTCTAAACAGTACTGATGTTTATTTAGCTATTTAATTTATTTTTAATTATTCTTTATTTTAATAGTCAGCATTTCACTGATTCTAAACAGTACTGATGTTTATTTAGCTATTTATTTTATTTGTATTTATTCTTTATTTTAATAGTCAGCATTTCACTGATTCTAAACAGTAATTATGTTTATTTAGCTATTTAATTTATTTGTATTTATTCTTTATTTTAATAGTCAGCATTTCACTGATTCTAAACAGTAATTATGTTTATTTAGCTATTTATTTTATTTATTCTTTATTTTAATAGTCAGCATTTCACTGATTCTAAACAGAACTGATGTTTATTTAGCTATTTAATTTATTTTTAATTATTCTTTATTTTAATAGTCAGCATTTGACTGATTCTAAACAGTAATTATGTTTATTTAGCTATTTAATTTATTTTTAATTATTCTTTATTTTAATAGTCAGCATTTGACTGATTCTAAACAGTAATTATGTTTATTTAGCTATTTATTTTATTTATTTTAATAGTCAGCATTTGACTGATTCTAAACAGTAATGATGTTTATTTAGCTATTTATTTTATTTATTCTTTATTGTAAAAGTCAGCATTTGACTGATTCTAAACAGTACTGATGTTTATTTAGCTATTTATTTTATTTATTCTTTATTTTAATAGTCAGCATTTGACTGATTCTAAACAGTACTGATGTTTATTTAGCTATTTATTTTATTTATTCTTTATTTTAATAGTCAGCATTTGACTGATTCTAAACAGTAATGATGTTTATTTAGCTATTTATTTTATTTATTCTTTATTTTAATAGTCAGCATTTGACTGATTCTAAACAGTATTGATGTTTATTTAGCTATTTATTTTATTTGTATTTATTCTTTATTTTAATAGTCAGCATTTGACTGATTCTAAACAGTAATTGTTTATTTAGCGATTTATTTTATTTATTTATTTTAATGGTCAGCTGTTGACTGATTCTAAACAGTAATGATGTTTATTTAGCTATTTATTTTATTTTTATTTATTCTTTATTTTAATAGTCAGCATTTGAATGATTCTAAACAGTAATGATGTTTATTTAGCCATTTATTTTATAAATGGGTCTACATTGTGAAAGAGTAAATAACACTAATCTATAGAGAGACAGATTTTTTCATCAAACAGTTTATGATGTTTGCAGGAGTGTTGGTTATTCATGTTTTTGGGACATGTTAAACAACCATGTTAAAATAAAATGTAGCATTATAAAACTCTGAATCGATGTACTGATTAACATTGTCCCATGTCTGCCAAACATGTTGAGTGATCCAAACATCATCTGCAGCCTGAAACTGAACTTTTGATCAGATTTTAGGAATAAATGCACTTAGCTGCATAGAAAGCTATATTCACTGTTTAGTGAATGACTTAATCTCCAGTGTGCTGTCTGTCTGCACTGGTCTCAGAACAGTTTGAAATGCAACTTATTTTCATCCTAAATCCATATAAAGACCCTGAAAGCAAAATTTTTCGGCTTTTGGAAAAATGCATTTATTCTCAATGTGAAAATGAACTGTAAATATAGGAATGCATTTACTAATGTTAAGAATAGAATCGTATTGCACAGTGATAACAAACAAAAATATAACAAACTTTAGATTAAAATGAAGTGAAGATGTTTTAGTGTGATAAGTCATTCAAATAACGAACATGGTTTTGGAACGTCTATCAGAAAACTGCTCTACAGCACTCAGAGTACTTGGTGTTTATAAGCGTGCCAAAGCCTGAAAAATGTATTAAATATTTAAATCAGCATTTCAGTGAAGGTTTCTTAACAAATGCACTTTTTTGGCTCTGCGTCCATAGGAGCACTTCAAGGAATTCACCGGCATGCTGTTGTGTCATGTGACTTGTTGCGCCAAATGTACAACCTTAAATGTCAGTCTAGAGTCTTGTGAACAGTATTCAGTCAGTTTTTATTCATTTAAATTGTGCTTTGCATATAGCGAGTCCCTTCATGAGACCGCAAGATCACACGAGGGTATATATTAATGCAAAGCCCCCAATGGGGTCCGGGACTATATCTTGTAGCGAAGGAATACACATGATGAATTTGCCTCATAAAATACAGAATAAAATAGAATGTTTTAATATTAAATTGGTGTCTTTAATATTGGTATTATGTAGTAGCAGTTTTAAAAAACGATAAATCACTCAAGGCCATGAAAATAATAAATTTGCTTATGCATTAGAGTTGGTAAGTCTGATTTATTTCTATGATTCAGTTCAATCAAAACATTTAATTTAAATGCATTTTTCACATATTAGAGAGTTTTAGTAAAATATGTAGGTAAATATTGCTGTTTAATATTATGTATTGTTATATTTGTGCATAAATGGAAAATAAATAATCTTGGGTACGTTTAGTGAAGAAACGTGTATGTGTGAAAAACATGATTATTCTAAACTAGATTTTAACTTTTTTTTATTCTTGCATTAAACATTTGGACTCCACTTAGCAACAATTGCTGTTCAGTTAAAATAATGGTTTCTCTGAAACCAAAAAAAAAAAATCAGCAAGGCATATTGTTAGCTCAGTGGCAAGAAAAGTATGTGAACCCTTTGGAATTACCTGCATTTATGTTTCAATTTATCTTAAAATCTGGTTTGATCTTCATTTAAGTTACAATAATGAACAAACACAATCTGTTTTAACTAATAACACACAAATTATTGTTCTTGTATATATATTGAATACATCATTCAAACATTCACAGTGTAGGCTGGAAAAAGTATGTGAACCCCTAGGCTAACATTGCCAATAAAAGCCAATTAAAGTCAGGAGTTGGCAAACCTGGCATCCAATGAATGAAACGAGATTGGAGGTGTGGGTTAGAGCTACTTTGACTCATAAAAAAAAGCACTCCAAATTTTTTTTGTTTGCAATTCACAAGAGGCATCTGCTGATGTGGATTGTGCCTCGCTAAAAATAGATCTCAGAAGACCTACGATCAAGAATTGTTGCTTTGCTTAAAGCTGTATTTAGATACAAAGATATACTGAAGACCTTAGACATTCATCTGTCCACAGCTAGACAAACTGTCTATACGGAGCATTAAGAAAGTATTCAGAACCCTTTCATTTTTTTTTCTTTTTTTTTTGTTGCAGCCTTATGCTAAAATGCTTTAAATTATTATTTTCACATCAATCTACACTCCATACCCTATAATGACAAAGCAAAAAACTGATTTTAATAACTTCAACTTTAGACAATTCTTAAATAGAAAAAACTGAAACATCACATTGACTTAAGTATTCGGACCCGTTGCTACGACATTTGAAATTTAGCTCTAGTGCATCCCATTTCTCTTGATCATCTTTGAGATGTTTCTACACTTTCATTGGAGTCCACCGGTGGCAAATTAAATCGATTTGACATGATTTAGAAAAGCAAAAACCTGTCTATATCAGGTCTCACAGCTGAAAATGCATTTTAGAGCAATCACCAAGCCATGAGGTCAAAGTAACTGCCTGCAGAGCTAAGCGACAGGATTGTCAAGGCACAGATCTGGTGTAGGCAACAAAAAATGTTGAGCTTCATTGAAGGTTCCCAAGAGCACAGTGGCCTCTCCATAATTCTTTATTCTTAAATGGAAGTTTGTAACAACCAGGACTCCTCCTAGCGCTGGCCGCCTGCCAAACTGAGCAATCAGGGTAGAAGGGCCTTGGTAAGAGAGGTGACCAAGAACTTGATGGTCACTCTGGTTGAGCTCCAGACATCATGTGTGGAGATGGGAGAAACTTGCAACCATCACTGCAACACTCCACCGATCTGGGATTTATGGCAGAGTGGCCAGACAGAAGCCTCTCCTCAGTGCAAGACACATGAAAAAGCACCTAAAGGACTCTCAGACTGTGAGAAACAAAATTATCTGGTCTGATGAAATGAAGATTGACCACAGACTGGGCCGAAGGTTCATCTTCCGACAGGAAAATGACACTAAGCTCACAGCCAAAACAACTCAAGAGTGGCTTAGGAACTACTCTGTTAATGTCCTTGAGTGGCCCAGCCAGATCCCGGACTTGAACCCAATCTAACATCTCTGGAGACCCCTGAAAAAGGCTGTCCACCAACGGTCCCCATCCAACCTGACAGAGCTTGAGAGGATCTGCTGAGAAGAATGGCAGAAAATCCCCAAATCCAGGTGTGCAAAGCTTGTCACATCATACCCAAAATGACTTGAGGCTGTAAACGCTGCCAAAGGTGCTTCAACTAAGTACTGATTTAAGGGTCTGAATACTTATATCAATGTGATATTTCAGTTTTTCTTTTTTTTAAAATATGCTAAATTAAACAAAATCTGCATTTTATCATAAGGCTGCAACATAACTAAATACTGCTTTTCTGAATGTTCTGTAAATATAGATGATTTAATACTGTGGCTACTTTCACTAGAAGTGGCTGTCCAGCCAAGATGACTCAAAAAGGCTCACGGCAGAATTCTCAATGAGGTAAAAAAATAACCCCAGAGTGACCGCTCAAGACTTGAAGGAATCATTGGAACTGTTTAACATCTCTGTTCATGAGTCTACAACATGGAAAACATTCAACACGCATGGTGTCCATAGCAGAACACCACAAACGAAGCTGCTGCTATCCAACAAAAACATTGTTTAAATATGCCAAAAACCACCTTCCACACTCCACAACACTACTGGGAAAATGTTTTGCGGACTGATGAAACTAAGGTTGAATTGTCTGGGAAGAACACACAGCACTACATATGGCATAAACACCGCATACCAACATGAAAATATAATCCCAACGGTGAAGTAGGGTGGAGGGAGCATCATGATTCAAGGCTGCTTTGCAGCTTCGGGGCCTGGAACGCTTGCCATCAGAGGGAAAAATTTATTTGAAATGAAAAAAGTTTATCAAAATATCCTACAGTATAATTTCAGGGTTGCTGTGTGCCAGCTGAAGCTCAGAAGAATTTGAGTGATGCAGGAGGACAATGACTCTAAACATCAAATTAAATCCACTACAGAGCGGCTTCAATAAAAGAAAATCCACCATTTGTAGTGGCCCAGTCAAAGACCAGACCCAATAGATGCTGTGGAATGACCGGAGAGAGACGTTCACACCAGACATCCTTTGAATATGTCTAAGCTGAGCAATTCTGTAAGAAAGAATGGTCCATAATTCCTTCGGAACGTTTTGCAGGTCTAATCCACAGCTTCTGGGAACACTTTATTGAGGTTATTGCTGCCAAAGGAGGATCGACCGGTTATTAAATCCATGGGTTCACTTACTTTTTCCACAGCACTGTTTAATGGCGTTTAAAAAAAACATTCGATAATAACTGTTTGTGTGTTCAATTAAGCACTTTGTGTTTGTCTATACTTGTGACTAATGAAGATGAGATCACATTTTATTTCCAACTAATACAGAAACCAGCTAATTCCACACATTCAGGTACATTTTCTTGCCACTTACAGCCCCTTCTAGAGGGAAATTTCAACATAACTCCATTCATGACATGTCAAGTAACTACCGGTATGAATAAAATCAATAATACAGTGAACATTTCCAGCTGAATTTTGATGAGACATAAAACGAAAATACAGTTTTAACATTATTTCATAAAAAATGGGTTCCATTTTGTATTAGGTGTCTTTAATGACTACTTTCCTTAGAAATGTATTACAATGTACAGTACCAGTATGTGTTGTTGTAATGTACATACATTAAAGTAACTGTTAATAGTAATATATGCTCTTGTAAGAACAAATCTTAATTTTCACCCAGTGTAAATAGTAACATACAATACAGTGACTGGTATGGAAGTATATTTATGAAAAATGTCTTTGATAAAAAAAAGCATGTTTAAATGCACTAAATGAAAAAAGGGTGGTGCAATTTAACATGGTTGTATAATTAAGCTGTGAATATTTCAATTTAAACATTTCAGACAAAATTTTAACATAAAAAATGAAATCATCATTATTCACCTTCCAAAGTTTAAGATTCTATCTTTATTATTCAACAGGTAATATTCTCTCCTTTATATTTTGCTCTTATTTTATCAATAATATGCTTCCATACAGGTGAGCCAGGATGATTTACATAAAATCTTATGTAAGTGCATGGCAGTTAGACAGCTAATAGTATGACCAACATATAAATAGTGTTGGACAATTTTTGTCAGTGGTTGGAGCTTTTTCAAACATGATATTACTAAAAATATTAGAAAGATGTTGGTATGGAGACACAGCCAGTGAAATCGGTACCTGTCAGCTTGTGTGGAAAGGGTGCAGACGGCTTTGGCTGCACTGGTGCCGGTCAGCAGACTCCCTCCACGCAGATCGAAGCCTTTCCCGCGACTGCTATCTTTCAACAGCTCCTGGATGGACATGGGCTGGATCACTGGATGACTAAGCCCCAGCTCAAGTTCTGGACTGGCCTCACTGCTCAACTCCAGCTCCAGGTCCACTGGCATAGCCTGCTGTGCCTGCGTTATGGTGATGGGCAGTTGGGTGCCTCTGTCACTAAAATGAGTGTGTTCAAGTGAACTCACAAACTCTATCACTCTGAGGAATAGAAAAAAAAATAAAGTTCAAATTCAATTCAAGATTTTCTGCACTTGCTGTCTGGGTGATATGTGAACTAATTAAAATATATTAAACTTTAATAAAATGGAATTTAATGCTGGTATTTTATAATGATTAAGTATGCACCTTCAATAACCTCATATTATTTGGAAGACTACATAAAATATTTTTACATTTAACAACTCTGTATGCACACCGCAGCACCCTTTACAATGAACTAGTAGGACAGTTACTTTGTCAGTTCAAACCAGTCTCATCAACAGGGCATTTCCATACACGGAACTGCCGCTCATTGGATGTTTTTTTGTTTTTGGAATAAAAAATAATTTTTTGCTTGTTTATTAGGTGCTACTAGTTACAAATCAAAAAAATGTAATGGAAAATGCACACAGAATTCACTCGGGGGTCTCAGGTCTAAATATTTGTATTTTTCAGAGATCTTGGCCTTTTCAAGCTGGGAAAATTGCATTCAAACAGGCTGATTAATGAGTGTTTCACCTGAACACATGAGGCCAGCAGTCGTGGTTATGGCTGCCCATCTCCAGTCCCACATTGAGTATAGCGTCCATGCAGAGCACGTGTGCCGTGTGCAACCTCACACCCTGACAGCGACCCATTTGCTCCAGTTTCTGCTCTACACGCTGTTTAACTACAAAAGACACTTGAAGGTGAACATAAGGTGATGAAACATCAGGGAGTGCTCAGTAACGCACTGCCAGGTTTGGGAGGGTTACTTTTTAAATGTATTCCACTACAGATTACATGCAGTAAAGTGTAATTTGTAATGTATTCCGTTAGATTACTCAAGGTCAGTAATGTATTCTAAATACTTTGGATTACTTCTTCAGCACTGGTAGATTTTTCACTTGTTATAAAAACTCTGTCAGTACAGTAAGACAAAATACACATGTTAAAAATACATTCTCTGAAAAACCCAAATATCTTATGCAGTGTTGTTTCTAAAACAAGATCAATCAAACTCATCTTGTTTTAAGGATTTTTTTTTATATTTTTACAGGAAAACAATAAAATTATTATCAAGGATATGATTTTTGCCCTAATATCAAAGATCTTACTAGAAAAAAATAAATTATGATGCAACATGAATTTTCTTGATAAAAATATGATCGTGTCTGGTAACATGTGCATGTAGAATGACTAGAAACAGCATTTTATCTTTATCTGAAAATTTACACAAGGTTTATTTCTATTTCTTCTGCTCCAAACTTCCTTCAATCTTACTTCTCTGTCTGCTCGTATGAATGTAACACATCATAAGAAAGTGTTTCACCGCTGTTCAAATGCACTTTGGATCGCATCATTTATATGGTTAAATGTTTTCCATCTGAAAGAACTAAATATTAAATGAAACAAATGACAATAAAATGCAAAGCAATCTCTTCAGTAATCAAAATACTTTTTTAATGTAACTGTATTCTGATTTCCAATTATTTAAATTGTAACTGTAGTGGAAAACAGTTACTTATATTTAGTATTTTAAATATGTAATCCCGTTACATGTATTCTGTTATTCCCCAAAACTGTGCACTGAAGTGCTGCATTAAAGGTGCATCAGTAGATATTGCTGGTACTTAGTCACTGTGTGTTATTTGGTCAGGGTTGTCACAGCTAAACATATAGTATTTGTTCAAAATACTTTTCATTTCTTTACGTGTAAGACCTTTCAATAGTAAAATTACTGAATGCACCTTTAAAAGTTTTTAATCGGGACAATAGCAAGGGCACAGGAAATTGTTAGGGTCAAGACATAGGCTGGATTCGAACCTGCATCTCTCACACAAGAACAACATGTGACATGTGATTCTTGTACCTTGAGTAATGGCGTCTCCCGTGTCCCCCAGTTCTTTCTCCTCTTTTTCTTCTTGAACACATGATGCTGCTGCCATCTGTGCAAGAGCTGATGCACAGTTAGCTGCCACACCTGAAACAAATACAATTAAGTTCCACTAGTTCTCTAGTTCCCCCTTATGACTCTTATAAAATGTATGCAAAAGACGTACATTTCATCAAGAGTGACAGGAGCAATGGCCAATGAATATGTATAGACAGTGCACAGAGTCCCTCACACAAACATAAAACACCATCAGGGTATCACACATGACACTTTAATAATGCAAGGAATATTAACTAAACAGCATAAAATGTAACTTAAAACACCTCAGTGTACATAACCGATATCAAAAATAAGAACAAACAAATATTTCACTAAAATATAATCAAATGTGATGGTTGTTACATTAATTGTCTTGTTAAATAACATTATTATTATTATTTTTTTTTTACCATACATGATAGCAGTTTAACAATTGATGTTTCTTTAACTTTTTTTTTTTTTTCCATTGTTTTCGGTCAGAACTCTGAAAGGATGTGTACTTTGTGATGGTGTATGCATCATGTAAAGAGTGCAAGGACCTCAACTCAAGTCGACAGCATTTGTGGCATAATCACACTAACCCTATCTCCACAGTACTTAATCAACCTCACGCTATATTTCATCCCATTCACTACGATCACAAAATTCTGGACTGTTAATAATACCTAGAATATCAAAATCCACAAAAGGAGGTAGATCCTTTTCTTATTTGGCTCCAAAGCTATTGAATATTCTTCTGAGCATGGTTTGGGACTCAAACACACTCTCAGTTTAAAAAAGACTCATCTATTCAGCCAGGCATACATCTAATTTATCCATCAACTCTGCATTAGTCAGGTCTGTTTACCTGGAAACAATTCTCATGTTCAATAATCCTGTTTTAAACTGAATGGCATCTATGCTAATATTAACCTATTTGTTTCCCTTTCGTACCCTCGGGATACATGGTAACCTGAGGTTACCAGAGACTGCCAGATCCCAGAAAAAAAAAAAAAAATAAAAAAAATCACTCTTTACAATATAACATTTTTTGTCTACGCAATGCCAGTAAACCCTTTAAGTGATTTTATCACACTAAAACCCAAACTATTCCTTTAATGCCAATCATCTACATATCAGTCACTGAACACTTATAGCTGAACTGATTCATATGTGCAGTTACCCAGAGCACAGCTAAGGGCCGCAGCCTTGCGTAGACCATTCAGACTGAGGCAAATGGTGTCCCTCTCTCTCTGGGTTTGCTCCTTAACTCCCTCCGCTCCCAGAATGAATGCGAGACCCCTGGAGCTGCCTGCCATGCGTCCTGTGAGTGGTGTGGAGAGTATGTCAATCAGGTTTTTCCAGCAGCCCGTCAGAATGTAGCGGGCAAACACCACACCTGAAAGGAATGAAGAACACAAGGACACAATTAGAAGTAGTGTTGTTAATGTGAGTTCACTCCACCCAGGGACTAAAAACTAAATGTTTTTCATTTTGGTTCATTCTGAGCAAAAACTGTATTTTTTCGTTCCGGTTCAAAAGTTCCACAGTCACCTTTCCAAATGGTTACCCATTAGAACAAAATAAAAGAACGGTTAATAACATTCTTTTTAAAATGACAGCTCTTAGAGGTGGGTAAATACCAAATGCAGCATTGCAAGATCTCACAAGAGAAGCAAGCAATCTGATCTGGAAAAACAAGGTCAAAATAAGCCAATTGCTTCGAAATAAACAAATTTGCAATTTATCACAAACTAAATCGTAACATGCATGCAGTTAATTAACAGTTAAGTCAAAACCCAGCAGCATCAAATCTGTATTAATGCATCAGCTCTAACAATAATTCAGTAAAGACTTGGAAACATCTGAGAAAAGTACTCTTACATCTAATAATGTTTTTCTTGTATCTGAATTAGTATGTAGCATGTATATGTAGTAAAAAAAAAAAAAAAAAAAACTTCATTTCACAGAATACGACATCCACAACAAATAATTAGGCAAAGAAATGTGTGATGCAGCAGTTCAAAGCACATGTTTTATTTTTTTGGGGCAAGATGAAGTATATAATATTCTATTATAAACCCTTTGGCCATAAGTTTCATGAAAAATGTAACCAAATTTATCCAGTCATAACTGGTTTCTAGCATTTAAAAATAACGTTTTCACCCCAGAACAATTAAAAATCACTTTGTTCCAGTTTTCAGTTACATTCTGCTTAAAATGTTGTTCGTTTTCATTCATTGAACCGTTTTCAGTCCACGACTCCCCCTATCTTGTAACAGCTGACAACCTTGCCACTTTTAATACATTCAATTCTCAACACCACTAGTCTAACAAAGACAGAGCTTTAACCGAACAGCAAAAGCGCTGGTAAGTTTTAGGGATGGGCAGGTCAGGAGTACTCTAGTATTTAGAAGTGACAGCAATGATCAATCATGAAATGATCATGAAATGATAATGATCATGCATGATGTAACTTTTTACAAAATTCAAAACTGAATGACAACTATTGACAAATGTGTCAAAGAGGAGCCTTGTTTTTAATTTTGAGATTGATTATGTCATGATTTTTGCAGTACCTTGCAATGGAAAAAAAAAAATGGATGTAAACTTTTGCTACATCAACATTTATACAAAATGTAATGAGCGTACCATTTAAAGGTGTTGGAAGAGATTTTTGTAGTTCTGGAAATGCCACAAAACGGAGCCGTTAATAGAAACACAAAACACCTCTTTCCAAAGACAGTGTTGAGACCATAGGCCTAAATTTAGGAAGGGATGATAGGGACATCAACATTCAGAAAATCGAAAATGTCCCGACCAACAATTGGGCAATTTTACCATTTAGAAAATACTTCAACTTTATACTATGTTTTATTTTCATTTTAACGATTGTTAAAAATTGCATCATTTTCCTCCATTTTTAGTTTGAAAAAAATAAATACAAATAAATCAAACAAGCCACAAATTTGCAGCTTGTTATTTTCACAGGCAAATGAGCTTTTGATTCGCTCTTCGGTATTGGCAAGCCTCTGGTAAACCTTTGGCAACAATGGACAATTTGCCTCAAGACAATTTGAACTCTCGAATGTAAGGGTTATTGTTCGACCAATTCTGAAGCGGCGCATAAAAGGTGTTGTCACGTGGCACTGGTTACCTTTCTCAATTCTGTTCAGGATGTAGCAATCACATTTGTCCACATACATTTGTGATTACTGTATAAGGACTTTTATCATTATTTGAATATTACTTGGGCAGATTTCCAATTGTCATCTTAGGTCCAATCATTTAAACTAATAGATTTAAACAAGCATACTTCTCATGTACAAATGTTTCCCATCAAAGACTTGAAAGACTTGGCCAAATGGAAGATTCTGCTTTTATGGGCGGTAAATGCCATCTTGAGGAAAACATCTTCTAATTTAGATTAGAGGTGTAAGATATACAAATGCTACTATAACTACACACACAACTGATTGCCGTCCCAAATTAAGAATTTAGTGGTGGCCAGTGGGGCTACATGATATTAAAAAAATATTTAAAACAATTAGTATCAAATTAACTAGCAGAATGATTTGAATGCATTCATCCGTAACATTTATAAAGATACAGGGAGTGGTAAATATTAGGCATGCGTCTAGTATGTGTGCGTTTCTATGACGACACAGGAGAGAGTCTAACAAGCAGCAAGTAATATTTAAGTAATATTTTATATTTTGTGCACACAATGTAGAGCATACATTTAGCCAATACATGTTCTGTGTTGCACATTGTAGAGGAACATCGGGGTAGATAAGAAAAGCATGTTTGTCTATAAAATACAGGAAATAAAATCAGACAAATTCATTATCAATATAGTGCTCCTAAAAAAACACGCTATTATTTAATATGATAGGGCAGAGGAACAGAAAACGAGACTTGTAATATGAGGAAATATTGTATCTGTAGACACTAAACATTATAGCTTTCTTAATATCAACATTTTGAATAATGTCCTCCTTGCAATATGTCCCTACCAATTTTCAAACCAAACTACACCCTTGGTTGAGACCGACACCGAATATTAGAGCAGTGCATCAGGTGACATCTGTTGAATATGAATCTGAATACGACATAAAACATGAATGAACCACTTCAACGACTACACTATGAGAAAGCACAAAGTTATTGACAGGCAGAAAGAACATCAAAGTCTTCTCAATTCAATTCAATTCAAACAACTTTATTTATCCCCGTAGGGCAATTCAGTAAATTCAATTCAATTCTGATTGGCTAATAAGTAATGTGTCTGTGGCCTACAGTAAAATATTTGTTTGCTGTTTTTACACAGTCTAGTGCTGTCACAGAGACCGGTGAGGTGTCTCCGGATACTTATTTCAGTGATTACTTTCACCAGGAACCAATTCTTGTTCCGAACCAGTTGCATTCTTTACAAAACACCGAAATCGGATGATCTTCATGACTTTCGGTTTCGTTAACAGTTCCCCTGCGTGAATTTTCCACTGATGCGTCTGGAACACTGAACTAAAATACTCAAAGTGTCTCCAGCACTGAATTTCAACAGCAGCTCTGCTCTCTACTGGGTCAAAAGCATAAAATATTCAAACAAATGACTCTATGAGCCGACTCTGTTGAATCTACAGCGCGAAACATAGAGCGCTTCCGGAACAGTCCGATGGCCGAAAGGATGACTCATATGATCCGATTCTTTTTAATCTAAAGCATGAAACATTCAGTGCTTACTTGTGGCATACTTCTCTTGTTACTTCTGCCATATGTATCTATAGAGTAGTATGGTAGTATGCAAATTCAGCCTCAGCCATATATCTTACACTGATGTGCAGGTAATCAATGTCCAACTCCAAATTAAATAAGAACTGTTGAAGTCTTACAAGCTTGAAGTACAACATTAGACATCAGTACACAGACTATACTGTCTCTGGAATGGTTACTGTTATGTTGTGTGTGTAAGGCGTGTGCCAGCAATTCTGGACTACCCCTTGAGAAAACAAAAGGCTCTCATGAGAATTAACATTTGAACTCTCTCTTGCATATGTAACAGCAACATCCGAGACGCAGCACACAGTGCAGCTCACACCTCACTTCTACAGTCTCATCATCTCTACAAACTAACTCCTGTATGTAAATCTACAGGAATCAAGAATCCATTCAATTACAAATTCTGATCCCACAGTTGTGAACCCCTCAATAGGGGACCAAAATCTAATTATAATGACAGACACCACCATTTGGTAAGCATATTGAATTATCTGGGTTTATAAGGAAAATGGGCAAAAGGTTCGGGGAGTCTGTAGGTAGACTTCCCACACGATCGCTGTGTGTAGAATTCTATAAATTCCTCAATTTCCGAATTGTTGTTATTATATTTGATTGGTCGATGATTTTACTCTTATGAATTGCCTGGTCAATAAATTGCAAACATTTGATTTTATTCTGACTGACTCTGAAATTGTTTTTCCCAAACAGATTAAACGATTCGTATGTTACCGCAAGTCTGCGTCAGATTAGTGACGGCTAATATTTGGCATCAATTCAAGTGTACTTGGTTTGCAAAGACAAAAAGGGAATTTCTGTTTAGAACAGCATGTGCTGCTTGACCAATCTAAATTCGGGTGTGTCTTACCTCTGTTTTAATTTGATGTTTCTCCAGATAAGTGTACGCGGGAAACCACGCATGGCCAATCCAAAGCAAGATAAGTTATGTTGGTCAACTTACATCTGTAATAGTGGCCGTGACCTCTACTGAAGAAAACGTTAAGTTAAATTCAAGTGTATGCAATTCCATGGGGGCTATACTGAAGTATCTTTGATTGTGTAAACGTGACCGATCTCAGGTATATAGCAATTACCTTTGTTTGATGATCCAAAACTGATGAGCTTGTGATCGTGAGATCCGCATAAAAGAGAAAAACATGCGAGGACCTCAAAGCGACATAGTTTCCTAATCTGAACGGGTAAAATATAATTAAAGGAGTTAAAAAGAATAATCAAACATTCGCTCACTTTTAATGATGCTCAGATATCATTAAAACCTTTTTCATTTATGGAGTCAGATGAAATAACGAGGTAATACATAAGAGAAAATGTATTTCATTTAATCTTGTTGTGTTGAGTAACAGGAAATAAAGTAACGCGCAGAGACCTTCACCCGTATTATTGGAAACCGCCATTGGACCGATAAACGGGCTTACATGTGACTTTAGACCTGTGAGATGTAAATCAAGCAGTGCAGTTACTGACTATGTGACAATATTTAAAGAAACATGAGTTTTAATACATGGAATTTTATATAAAAAATAATGAATGAATGAAAAATGCCATCAC
This sequence comes from Moxostoma hubbsi, assembly GCA_032164185.1. NCBI lineage: Eukaryota > Metazoa > Chordata > Actinopteri > Cypriniformes > Catostomidae > Moxostoma > Moxostoma hubbsi. The sequence goes on along the minus strand of JAVLUX010000083.1, from coordinate 5,318,483 downwards.
ATTTCTTGTTTGTTTAGATACAGTCTAGCCTAGTTAGGAATAATTATTGGATTGGAAATATGCCTCTAAAAAGTCAGCAAGAATACCAGAATACAAGAATTGTATTAAATTGATGTCTGATTTGTTATATCTGCTCTGTAGAAATCTTAAAGGATCTCATCATTTTGGCAACAGACAGCAGAGGACAGTAAATCCAATAAGAATTGTATTTCTCATTTTCAAATAATTCTTCCTCAAAAGTACTAAAAGAACAACTGGAACCTTTAAGGAACCGGAATCTTTAAGGAACCGGAACCGTTAAGATTAAATTCCTAACGATTCCTATCCCTATCTTTCAGGGAGAAGCAGCATTTTATGCATACCATTCCATACAAATATATATATAAAGTACTTTTAAATGCTGTGACAGGTTACCAATTTTGTTGGCATGTGTGTGCGCACTGTACCTGCCACCAGGTTGTCACTGCTGTTCTTATCACAGGTGAAGGGCAACTGTGTGGAGGCCTTTCTGATCAGCTGACCACCAATAGCACTGCTGCCCAGTCCATCAATATCTAACAAAGAGAAGGATGAGAAATGGAAACAAAAAATGGAAAATTCTTACAAATGGACTTTTCTGCACTCTAAATAAATATTGGCCTTTTTAGTAAAATGGTCTGCACTTATATAGTGCCATTTAAACCTCAGTGGTTTTCCAAGCGCTTTACACTGCATCTCATTCACCCATTCAAACACACACACTAATGACGGCAGAGCTGCCATGCAAGGAGCTACTTGGGAGCAACTTGGAGTACAGTGTCTTGCCCAAGGACACTTCGGCATGTGGAGTCATGTGGGCCAGGACAACCCGCTCTACCACCTGAGCCACAGCTGCCCTAGTAAATAGTCATTTAGCAGAGGCTTTGATCTAAATATACTTGAAGTACACTTATTAAAGATATAATTATGTCTATCAAGACAAGTATGGGGACAAAGATCTTGCAGAAATGTCCTCTGGACTAATGAATCAAAAATGTACAGTGTTGTTCATTTACATATTATTGAACACAAGCCCATCACTAGCCAACAGTCCACAGCAATCCAATTTACAAAAAAATCTTTCTGAAGTAGATGAAGGGTTTGTTCTTACAAGTTCTCATTTTCCATTTGTGTACTTTTTAAAAATTGTTGGTCTATAAATCACACACTTTGAGGGCATCACTTTAGTTGCGCCCCGTCTCTGTGACTCCGTCAAAATGCTGTTTCAGGACAACAACAAAAAACATATATTGAGACTGCTGTATTCTGTTGCCCTCCATCCAGCCGTTTCTGAACGCAAGAATGCATAGTGTGTGAAAGGCACCTAAAGCAGTCAACACTACTCAACAAGCCCGTCACATGACAAGCGTTGCAGTAAGCACCAAGGAGGGGGCGATTTTATGAGTTTGCCAGGCAAAAAGTGGAAGGTGTACAGAATAAACATTGAAAACATGTATTTGGAGAAGAGAAAATAGTCCTGTCCATTGCTTTGATACATTCATTGCATAAAGTAATATGAAGACTCATTTAAATGAATGTCTAAGGATGTTCTTGGTGAATTAAAAGTAGCTAAAAGAACTGAGGTCTCTGGATATTTAGAAATATAAAGATAATAAAAAGATTTTATGAAACGTTCAATATCTCTTCTTAAAGTTTGACAGTTTAAAAACATTTCATGTTGCTTCGTATAGCTGATGCTTTGAAAGGTCAGTAGCAACAGGGTCAAAGTAGAAATTGTTTGAAATTGTTTGGCGCTGGGTGCAAAGTTGACAATTCACATAATAGTTTAACGTATTGGACAACACTGATGCGACTCATGTGGAAACTCCTTAACTTATTTTGTGCTGCCTAATCTTGTGTGGTCTGGTGAGGCACATTGCCTGTACATCTGGAGCTGTGCTGACTGCCTCTGGACTGTGACTTGCAAAAACATAAAGGTGGTACTCCAAGCTTAACTTGCTCCAATGGTGGGAACATCTGTACTTTTATTACAGAATTTATGAATGGATCATTAATTGCATTCATTCTTTTAGTGTTTTTTTTTTATATGATTAATCACACCTAATAGACAGCCCTAGATTAAGGTACTGCACAGTAAAAATCTTAATAATCAGGTAGTGTGATTGAGTTCTTCAGCATCATTAAAAACAATGCACACACACAGGACTGTTACCGGTCAGCATGGTGATAAGGGGTAGAGTCTGCTCCTTAGCTGACCCCCAGTATCCAGCCTCTCCCAGCAGATTCCTCTCCAGCACCTGATTATAGAGTTCCTCAATCCACGCCTGAGACAAAACCACCAGAACACCACTGCTCTGGACCTGACGCACAAACTCCTTCTGCGTGCACACACACACACACACACACACACACACACACACACACACACACTTTATTTTCTGTTGACATATTTATTTATCTATTTTTATGATACTTTAATTGTGTTTTTATTTTTGTCATTTTGAAGATTAACAATATAAATCAATACCAATTTTATATTATGGAAAACAGTAGCTCTGACAATCTGCTTAACATCTCCTTTTGTGTTTCACACAGCATATTCTATTACTGTATGCAGAATAACTTCTTTATTAGTAAATACACTATTTTATTATTTTATTTTTATTTAAATGGTATTGTTTTTGCATTTTAAATACTATATAGTTTTTAAGCAGTATTGAGATCCCATGCATGATGGACACTTGCTTTCTGCTTTTCCTTTACAAAATGACCCATTTAATCCATTTAAAAACTCATAATAAAATGTTTGTTAAATAAATTCAAATGTAACTGATGACTCATTTCAAGCATACAAGCATAAGCCTTTATATCAAAAGGTTTTTCAGATCTCGTCAGAAACAAATTAATTTAAATGTTTGTTCATCCCTTTAAAAACAGTGTTTGTGTACAAAAAGAAAGCAGATATCATACCAGAGTGCCCAAAGCAGGTGTGGTCTTCCTGTGGTAGTAGTCACAGCAACAGAGTTTGAGGTTGAGCAGTAGAGCGTAATAAGACAACAAATACAATCCATCAGCATTCATCAGAGCCTGACAGCTCAAGTTTTTGCTACTCTCAAAGCCTGGAGAGTGAACACCACCTACAGACCACACAACAACAATTACCTTTTACTGCAGATCCACAAATACCTTTACACTCAATACAGAAAAACTACTGATAGATCAAAAAATAAAAACTTTAGTTAGAATTATGCTTAAAACAACTGCCAAACATCTGCCAATGGGGTAAGAAAATAAACTTAGTTGATATATAGGTTATTCTCAAACTAGTCTTATGCAGTTTTTGCTATGATTGTGTTAGCCTAAACACATACAGTACCTCGTAAACATTAGCAATTAACTAATTTGTGTTTTTTAATGGCCGATGCGATATCTACCAGGATGGAAAATCAGGCTATATATATATATATATATATATATATATATATATATATATATATATATATATACACACACACACATATACACACACACATCTGTCTGTCTGTCTGTCTGTAATTTTAATAGTACTGATTAGTTATCATTATTATTACACAATAGTACCATATTTCTGTAATAATTTCTTGCATGTGGCACTTCTATGCTGTCCGGTCAAACCCTTGATTTTGGCCTAAAACTGAAGGAAGTATTTTTGAGTTTCTTTTAGTAGCTTAGTTGACAATGGCCTTTTTAATGCGGTCAAATGCTCTCATTCACTCTCATATTCACAAAAACCCAGTGTTAAAGGGTTACTTTAGATTTGATAGTAACTTTTAGCAGCCAAACATATTTGGAATTACTCAAATGTGCAATAAGTGAATCTAGATTGTTGTAATTAAAACGCGCTCAGTGCATGTTAGCATGCCGAACTGACATCGAACACATCTGTAAACTCTGTGCTTAAAAACACAAATGTAGTCCTGTACTCAGAGCCGCTCTGAAAACACTATTGTGAGCTTCACACATGCTCAGAGTATGTGTAATGTACTACAGAGAACAGATTTGCACACATACACAGTAAGCACAGCGAGCAGCACGTGCAGACTATTAATTCATTTAATAAGTCATGTCATGAGGAATACACTTTGACATGATATTTTGACAAGATTCATTTTGAAATTGGCTACATTATGATGTCACAGTGTAGTTTTATTTAAATAGCCCTGCCTCAACAACATACAAATTCAACTCTGAAGGTGGTATTATTGTTACTGTAGTTTGCTTTTAACCAATGGAAAGATTAAGATGTCAAGTAAGGTCCTCGGATGTTGTTGTGTTTCTGGTTGTGGAAAAACTGCATTTCTGCATAGCTTTCTGAAGGACTCCAACATTAAGAATGAGTGGCTTATAAACAAAAAGTTCCTGAATGTGTCAATGTGGGATTATGTGTTTTTTTCCAGCATACTTCAAGTAATCTTTTGAAACAATTATAATTAAGAATTTGCAAATACACCAATATTAAAAGATGAAGCAGTGCCACCTATATCGGACTACATTGGACACGTTCAGTCGGAACAACTGTAGTAGTTTGTCTATGTGCATCACATAAATAGGGACATAAAATGTTGCTATTAATGATTGCCTGGACGGAGTGCTTTCAGGGTATTTTGTAAATCACTTTTTCATTCTTTTATTCTTAGGGGAAAAAACAGTTCCATGAGGGTTTGAGGGGGTGTTTGCACTTTAAAGATGTTAGCCAATCATAAAACATTGGGAGTGTATATTAAAGTCTTAAAGGGGACAGCACAGAAAAGCATTTCAGAAAGGGGGCCAGAGACAGGGTAAAAAAAGTTCATTTAATTAAACTAACATAATAAGTGAACCTTATATCAAGGTTCAAGTCCTTGCAGTTTAATAATCAAATCACTCTCTCATGCAGATCCAGTGAAAGTAACTGATCGCTTCCAGTTTACCACCTACTTTAGATACAGACTGACCGTCGTGCAGAATCAGAGGGACAGTTTACGATGACAACAAAATTAACTGTGATTGGTCATAAACATGCCTCAGATGGCTCCTTCACATGCAACCAGGTGATTCTTGGTGCCGTTGCAGACTGCTAAACTAAATTATTTGACCAAATGCAAAACTTTAAATCGCTCAATGTCGATAGTTTAGAAATTCAAAATATAAGCCACTGGAAAATCCATATCGGTTGACTGCTAAAGACAACGTGTATAAATAATGCTACCAGTGGTCTCAATTAATTCTTAGTAATTTCTACCCTCAAACTAGAAAAACAATGGCTTGTATACGACACATGTGTCATGTTACCTGCTTGCAGCCCTGAACAGAAAGTGGAGGAGAAGTTCTGCAGGGAGACATCTACATCTGTTATACTGTGCAGTCCTAGCAGACGAGGCAGCAGCACAGCTAAAGACTGCACAAAGAGCCGTGCGCTCTGCTGATCAGCTTCTTGGTTTTTCAGCAGTTTCAGGGACAGAGCAGCTGTCCGTAGTGTACGGTGTCCAGGACATTCCCGTGGTGTCTGCTCCTCATCAGCGAGCGAGCAGTTATCAGAGCCCATATCAGACACGTCAGAGCGACCAGAGTCCTTTTCTGCAGCCATAGAGTACTGGTCGCACGAATCAAACTCGGTTCGGGACAATTCCTGCTCGTCCACACTGAAGTTGCTTTCGCTATAGCGTGAGCCGTGCGAACGCATTCGAGACTCCACAGACAGGAAGTTGGTGATGTCAGGATAGGCCAGGCCATGGCTGCGTTGAACCACATCGGGAGGGGCAGTACTGGCTTTGGCTACTGCAGGGCCACGGTCTCGTATGCATTCTGGCATGTCAGGTCCCGTTCCAGCAGTTGGTGATGGCAGAAGTTGTTCCTCCCCGCAGTCCTCTGGAGTGTTTTGGCCCAAGTCCCTTTGCTGAGTGGTCTGACCCATGTCTCCTTCCAAAGTGGTCTGACCTGTGTCAGTTGTAACGCTGATGCTAATATCAGGGCTGCGTTCGGCAAAGGCACTCTCCCAGGCGGCATTCTCTGATGAGAGCACATGCTGCTGCCAGCGGAAGTCTGCTTCGTTAAGTTCTACAGATTCATGCATAGACTCCACCCCCTCCTTTAGCTCATCCAATCGGCGCAAAAGCATGCCAGCTTGGTCCTGCTGCAGGCCCTGCCCTTGACTGAGCTCATCTAAAGCACCCAACAGGGCACACGCACAGGAGACAGAGGAGTAGCAGGCCTCAATCCCACCTTTCATACATGCTTCTGTTATACCATCCATTACCCTGAGAAAAGGAAAGACATTTGCACACTTATGGCAAACTTGAAAATTAATAAATGTCATTGCATTAGATTGATAATGTGCTGAACCACCCCTGTGTTTTATCTGCTAGGACACTTTGACTTTACAGATCCACTACCAACCATGATGCCAGTTGCTTAAAAGTGATTGCAAATGGCTCAAAATAGATCATTTAGATTCTTAGAAAACTGTTTATAAATGTTTTGCAAAGACCGCCAAGGTCTGGCAAAGACTACAGTGGTCTGAAAAAGTCTTGCAAGATCTGGCAAAGACTACCAAGGTCTGGCAAAGAGTGCAAAGCTCTTGTAAAATCTGTCAAGGTCTGGCAAAGTGTGCCAAGATTGACCAATGTCTGGCAAAGACTACAATGGTCTACCAGGATCTGGCAAAACTGTAATGGTCTGGCAAAGACTGCCAGACTTAGTGAAAGTATTGCAGGTTCTTGCAAAGTCTGTCAAACATTTCCAAGGTCTACCAAAGCCTGAAAAGTTCTGGCAAAGTCTTGTGTTATGTGACACTTACAATTTGAAAAGATCCAGATGTGACTTCCTTTTTGAGAAAGATCTCTTCCTTGTCTCAGGCTCAATGACACAAGGACCAGCTAGGTCAAACAAGCGCTGGGGGCTTCCCAAAATCTGTCAGGGACAGGAGCAACAGCATACTTTTAAAACGATGACATTTAATAGGGGTTCTATTAATTTTGTGACAAGCAACGAAGTTTGATTTTTCTATTTAGGAAATTATCATGTTAGAGACGCTATACAAACAAACCTGTCAAAAATGTGTCCAGGTCATATTTACCCCAAAAACAAAAGAAATAATATTTTGCCTAAAGAAAAAGAAGCCTATTTTTATGAATCTGTAAAGCAATCAAAACTCAAATCTCATTAATGTAATGTGATATATTATATATATATACACACACACACACACACACACACACACACACACACACACACACACACTACTGTTCAAAAGTTTAGGGTCACTTACTCATTCTTTACTATTATTCTAAAATGTGAAATAAAGTCATCAAAACTTTGGATACATAAATGGAACTATGGGAATTATGTTGTGACTAAAAAAACAAATAAATAAATCAAAACGGTGTAATATTTTAGCATCTTTAAAGTAGTCACACTTTGCCTAGAATTTGCAGACATGAACTCTTGACATTTTCTCAAGCAACTTCTTGAGGAATCACCCTGGGATGATTTTTAAACAGGAGTTCACATCTATATGTTGGGCAATTATTGGATGCTTTTCTTATTTATTCGGTCCAAGTCTTTTTTTTTATATATATAAAATTTTTGTTTTATAATTAATTAAATTAATATGGTGGCACAATTCTATTTTTGTCTACAAAACTCATTTCAAACATTTAAGCATACACCTTCAGACCAAATTATTTTTAAGATCATGAGAAACATTTCAGGAAAGTGACCCCAAACTTTTGAACGGTAGTGTATATTTAAGCAATATCACATTCGCAATCGTGCTATACGTCCCTACATCAGCACTGCTGTGATTTGGCTGCAGCACGAGTGCCATAGGTAATCACAGCAGTGCTGATGTAGGGCCATATAGCACGATTGAGAGTGTGATATTGATTATACAACAGTTCAATTAACAAAATTGGAAAAACTGAGTACAGTCATAAAAACGCATTTGTGCATGGGACTATTTTCTTCAACTTGTCCAATGTGTCCAAGCTTTCATTAGTCATTTAAAAATGTCACTTTAGAAATAGTGTCACGGCTTGTGCTTACGATGGATGGATGGATGGATGGACGGACGGATGGAGTTGTATGTAAACACTGACTGACGCGGATTCACTTTGTCACTCAACTGGCTCATATTACACACAAAAATTATCTTTTGACACCACCTGCTGGCTAACATATGGAATGTAAAAAAATAAATAAATGTAAAAAGAGACACATACAGTAGCTCTTAACAGATCTGCACTGCTCTTACACTTCAGTTTAGAACAGCATGAACACAAGTGGAGTGATACACACGGTGAAGTTCTGATGGTGTCAGACGATAAGTGCTCATTGAATGTCTCTCGTCCAATCAGATTCGAGGAACGGTACTAACTGTTGTGTCTAATATATATATATATATATATATATATATATATATATATATATATATATATATATATATATATATATATATATATCTCTTATCGTTTAAATCAGCATAAATTATTAATCAGCATAAAGTTTTTATTTCAATACAGTAACAAAAAAATCATAAGGGCATGTGCTTAACTGTTATAAAACTAATGTCACAGTGCAAATAATCTTAATGGTCCAAAAAACAGGCTACCCTGTAGAAATGTGAATTGAATATCTCACCTCCTTCATAATCTTGATGGCCTCCACTCTATGCTGAGGAGGAGGATAGAGCAGAATACGGTGGTACAAGGACTGCAGCACCGGCTTCATGGACTCCACGCAGCCTACCAGACGAACTAACTCTGCTGCCACATAACAGATGGTGCGGACCACTGGGCCGATCATGGCAGGAGCACTTGAGGAGCAGCCAGACCCTCGGCCTTGATCTAAAACCGCTGTCTCTGATGTCACATCCGAGTCCTGAGACGAACCACCATGAGCAGATGTGATGCTTTTATCATTCGCAGGGTTTCCCATAATCACCACCAGGGTTGGACATAACTGCTTCCTGTGTGTTGACAGTTCACACTGATGACATATAACTGCAATGTACTCCACTAAGAACCACGTAATCCCTTTGTAATGAGACCAAAGTAACACAAATTGAAATTTTTGCAAATCACAATATAAGTATTACCATATTTTTTGGAAATGGTACAGTTTTTTAATATATATCATGGTATTACTATATTGTATGGACATACTTTGGTAATACCATGGTATTTTTTGAAGTACTTTGGAACATCAAGTAAATACCGTTGTAAAGGGCTGTCATGATTAAGAGACATTGATCATGAAACTCAATGAAATGAAAGTGACATTAACAAAATAGACAATTTAACACTTATGATTAACATCCATTACAATTACATTCAATTGTAATTTTGTTCATGTCACTTTTATATTGAATATGGACTCATAAGATTAAATAATTTTTTCCTTTCAGGCTTTGTAAAAAAATATTATCAAGAGACAGAAAGGCATGAATAATAATATTTTAGATACGTTCACATTCTTTTGTTTTGTTTTTTTTGGATCCCAACCTCGATATTAGTTTATGTTAATATAATGTTGGTTATTATTAGTATTATTATATTGAAGAATATAATTCCAAAAGTTTGGAATAATGTAAAGATTTTTCTGTGTCGGAAGGAAATTGGTACTTTAATTCACCAAAGTGGTATTAAACTGATCACAAAGTATAGTCGGGACATTACTGATGTAAAAAAACAGCACTTGAAAGCTATTTGAGCCATTAAATTTTGTATTTTTGTTGTTGTTTATTTAACAGGGACAATACACTAGGCATTGTTACACACAGACAACCGATGCCGTGTACCTTTTCACATTATTAATATCCTGACTATACATTGTGATCAGTTGAATGCCACTTTGGTGAATAAAATTACCAATTTCCTTCCGAAACAGAAAAATCTGCACATTATTCCAAACTTCTGGCTACCAGTGTGTGTGTGTGTGTGTGTGTGTGCGTGCGTATATATATATATATATATATATATATATATATATATATACACGTATATATATATATACGTATATATATATATATATATATATATATATACGTATATATATATATATATACGTATATATATATATATATATATATATATATATATATATATATATATATATATATATATATATATATATATATATATATATATATATATATATATATATATATAAAAATAAAAACAAATGCATTACATTCTTATGGCAGAAGAGTTAAACATTGATAAGACAAAAAGCGGCTTTAGAATACAATGTATTGTTTACTACCATATTATTGATCATAAGTCAATCATTGGCATACAGTTCACAGCAATCCATTTCACAAGTGAATTTGTCAATCAGTTTGAGATTTATTATGAGGGCTTGTTTAAGGACCCGTCAATTTACACCTACGTCAGACGTCTCGGATGTGTTGTGTCATAAACATAACATTTTTAGGTCACTGTGTCAAGTTAAATATAGTTTAATACTTAGAACACATCTTGAGATCCCTTAGTTCTTATTAGCGCTCCGATTTTGAACGCAAGAACGTAACGCATGTCTGTGTTGTGGGTTGTTTTCATCACTGTATAAACTGTGTGTTTCTCATACAGCTGAAGTTTCACTTACTGCCCTCTGGAGTAAACAGGTGGTACTACAAGCTTGCATTTCTCAGGAATCATCCTTATTACGGTCCGGGGGCATGCGAATAATGGCGTTAATTTTTTTAACACGTAATTTTTAGTCTAATTAATCGCACTGAATTAACGCATTAAATCGACAGACCTAATATATATATATATATATATATATATATATATATATATATATATATATATATATATATATATATATATATATATATTCTCAATCTCAAACAATCACAATAACACTATTGTGCTATAATCGTGAAAGGCCTACCATGGTATATTAATTTGGTAAGTACCATGATAAAGTATTTCCATTTGATACCATCGCTGTACCATTGTACCACCCCAGTCCTTTTTTGTAATAGTTAGTCCACTTTTTTTATTTTCTCCCCTTTTTTCACAAATTTGGACTGCCCAATTCCCAATGCACTCTAAGTCCTCATGGTGGCATATTGAATCTCAGCTGCCTCCACATCTGAGATCGTCAATCCATGCATTTTATCACATGGCTTGTTGAGCACGTTACCGTGGAGACATAGCGTGTGTGGAGGCTTCAAGCTATTCTTTGCGGCATCCACAACCACGCACAACTCACCACGTGCCCCGCCGTGAAAGAGAGCCACACATTATAGCGAACACAAGGAGGTTAACCCATGTGACTCTACCCTCCCTGGCAACCGGGCCAATTCAGATGCTTAGGAGACTCGAACTCGTGATTCCAAGGAGCAGCATCTTTATTCGCTGAGCTAACCAGACCCCTCCATTAGTCCTCTTTAATATTGTAACAGTAAATTGTTATTTTACATATTCATGAATATCATCCCAAATATAGCAGGTGCAATTCTGAGGCCACGCCAAATTAGAACAGCTGTTCAATACATTAAATGTGTATTAACTAAAACAGAATACTCTGTAACAGCACAGGATTTAAACAATGATGTATGACAAAGATCTGTATTGATTTCTTCCCCACTTAAAGCATTTGACTTGTCAAGAGAATATAGATGTGTCTCACCAAATGAGGTCAGTGAAATGACGCTGTAGGTACATTGTGGGAGGACAACTGCTCAACATAGACAGGATACACTCCAGATATAAGAGCTGCAGCAACTGCTGTTCACTAAACACACACAAATACACAGATTATCTCTCTGATAATAAAACAGAACACTACGAGTCTTGAACCAATACTGACAATACTACGTTTACCTTTTCTGAAGAAATGTGAGTGGTGTTTGCCCATGTAAAACCCACCACCATTATGCTAGGAAGATGTGGGTTGTTTTATTGCTATGTGGTTGCTGGCGAGGGTGTTCTAGGTGGTTTCTAGGTTGCTTACTGGCCCAAGTCAAAAAGCGCCCACCCCCCAAGTCTCTTTGATATTCTGGTCCCTAGATATGGTTTGAGTCCCTCCTTCAATGTAAATCTATGGAATGTTTCACCTAAAGTCGGTTTGCTTAGAAAAGTAACAGCACAACTCTTCTCCACAAGCTGCATGATTTGAGGCATTACACAACCGGTTCAGAAAGATTTACGTTCCAAAGTATAAAACTTAGGGTTATGGGTTTATTTAAATGAATACCCAAAATGATAATATTGAAACTTGCCTTATCAAATACCACTAATAACAGTTGATGACATACTGTAGATGTAATGCTTACATTGAGACAGATTCCAGTTTGTCGCAGAATACAGTGAGCACCATCACAACATCTTCATACAGTGCACCAGTTGTGGGAGATATATCTGCAAACACATTTATACATAACTATATACAATAAACATAACTTATTACATTAGGCAGAGTCAATAAAACCTTAATGTACTACACAAATGTTGCCAAGCAATTCGAGATATGATCTACGACTGGTGCAAATGAAACACCTCAAGCAATCACATGCTCTCTTCCTTGAGTCTTTGCACTCAAAACAAAAAAGCTTTGAAAGTACTTATTTTAAATCAAACTGTTTGTGTGAAACATTATAGCTCTCTTCTAAAACCTACTGAGCTGCCTGTAGGTGCGGTCCCAACACAAAACCTGTTTTAAATGTTAGGCAGCATACAGGCTGAAACATACTCTTTGCATAATCTTAAGTATGTGACCGTAGATGCTTCTAGATATGCAAGCTCATTTTCCTTTGTCATTACATTCTGAAATGTATCACAGACCACAATTCATTCCTCAAGTACATGCTGCATTCTCAACATTACCACAAGGGGTGGTACATTAGTGTGAACTGTCTGCTTCAACATTGAGTTTTCTGTTTCAAATCGACTACTACCATGGTGGAGCAACAGTTTGAAGATAATATTGCTGAGCAAGTAAGTTAGAATATGTATATTTATAGCCACTTACCTGAATAACACATCCAGTTTTATGGCACAGACTTTTGACGGTAACACTATTGCCCACTTGAGAACTGTCATCTTGAACTTACACTTAGCGGCTGGGATGCAGCATCATTTAAAATCAATAGTTTTAAGTTTAGACATTTAGTATTCACAGTCAGTCATGATCACTTTAATCAATGAGTGAAAGTGTCAAATAACAGGACGGTTACTGAGATTAAATGAGTAGTATTCAGCTGGTCATGTGATTCTAACATGGTGCCCCCATGTGTGGACCCTCTCATGAAGAATAAAACAGCTTTTATATAAGGTTACTGATATGACTGGAGTCTGATTGGTCTTGATTTTGTACATATATTCCAAAATTACAATTCATTTCTTTAGGAGCCAAACTTTTTTTTAATGGGGGAAAAATTACTGAGTGCACTTTTAAGCATGTTTAACCAGACCGCACATTGGCCAAGAGCTTGCATCTGCTTATGTTTACTTGTGTAAAGTATGTTATTGGCCTAATTATCTATTACAGATGCAACCTTAAAAGCCAATGTAGGCAGTAGACAGCATTGCAGATCACTAGAGTTTTGAAAAGTGCCATTGTCTTACTCTTTGGTGTCTGATAAGCATATCTTCAAATAGATACAGTAAAAGTAATAGTTCAATAGTTCTGATTGGATGAGCCAAGAAAGCTGTAGTAAAATGGTGGTTAACGAAACTTGAATGCACATTTTATATTAATGCACAGGGTTTCTACCATGCTTGATAACTGTAAACAGCCTACAGATAATGGCTACTGAACTACAATACTTAGAAGAAATGTCTGTTATGATTATTATTATATTTAACTATTTATTGAATATTGGTGACTTTTATCACAGTGGTTCTTAACTGTTCACTGTTCAGATGTCACTAAGCTTATATCAGCCACTAACCATATCAACTTAAAATGGGAGGAGAAAACTCTTACATTATCTTGACATCAAAGGCTGTGCATCCAACCACCAGGACCAAATCAAAATTCAGCAACTAATCACATATACTGCTGATCATTATGAAATATGAATTATGTACAGTGTCTTGATGAGGCTGTGGACCAAAATTTGTAAAAATTGTCATTAAGATGCCGCTTTAAGCATGGCCCATAATGACTAATTGGCCTTTATCTTGTGATCGCAATGCCCAAACTTTGCAAAACTTGATACAAATGGACCAAAGGGATTTCTGAGGAAACATGCCAAATTTCATGACTCTATGATACAAGGGGGGTACTATAACAATAAAATATATATAATTGTGTAAATGTGATCAAGCAATCTGAAATAAGACATAAAAAAAAAAAAAAAAAAAATATTTATCCACTACGTCTACAGGATCCCTTCTTTCAAATTTGGCTGTTTTGGTCATGTCCTCCCTCATGCTTGGACACCGATATACGCTGTGAATAATTTTCTATTCAGCCTATGTCAGGTTAATAAATCTGTATAGTTGTTGGGCCTATGACTAAGTTACAATTGTACAATTACAATGTTTGATTTAAAGGATGTAATACTATTTTGGTGCTATGTTGGGTTGCATATTTATGTCACTGTAAAATCTTGTTCCTGAAGCAAAACCAGATGAAAACCATTGTTTTATGATATTGTAAGCATTGTATAAGTGCAATAAGCCACTCAAAACCATGCATTACAGTGATTTTACCACAGTTATGGTTTACTCTGCTGCACATTAGGCATAAGAACACTCTTTAGTAATGGGAAAAGTACTGTAACATACAGCCTCTCATGACCTTCCACACTAGTGTACCTTTGCGCTGGAGCACAGGCATGGAATGTTCCTCCCCGTCAACACCCTGCAAAAATCCAACAACACCTTTAAAAGTTATAGAGACAGACAAAAGTAATGCATTCAAAATGACTGCTGGAATTGTTTGGGAGTTAACAAGAAATTATGTAAGTGATAATGTACAATGAGCCAGTCATTCTCGTAAAACAATCTCCAACAGTGAATCCCAGTCTCTCGATGTCAGTACTGCATCACCCTAATGGGGTTTATTTTATGATAATGACTGTCAGACTCTATATTATCCCATTTATTACACAACTAATTAACAAATAAATAAATAAACAGACATGAAATATTGATTCGAGTTGAAATTATTTTCATTATGTGAGAAGAAAGAGAGTGTGGTGTGATATGAGACACATAAAACTAGCACAGCTATGTAGGAAAACGGTTACTTGGGGCAATAGCCAATTGCACAGTTTAAGTAGTCCTCATACAAAATAATGTAACTGCAGAAAGCAGCAACTGAACAATCAGTATCACATATTCCACAAAGCTGTATAACAAGAGAGTACAGATGTGCATGTTTGTGTAAGGTTCTAGAAACTGTCTTGTGCTACTCACTGTGTTGTCTTGTCTATGATGCAGTTGTAGGGCGAGGTCTCCCAGTATTTGACTGAGGGTGGCCCTGACTGCTGTGTTGATGCTGCGTTGATGCCAGCTCGATGTGTAAGTCTCAATACAAACCTGAAGATGTACAGGACACACAGATCAACCATCACAAACTGCCGGTGTATCACTTTGACAAAGAAAGTTTGTTTAAAATCAGATTTTTACACTCAAACGTGACACAGATCTGTTAATTGGACGACTGTGTAAACAGACACAACTGCATTGAATCTGATATTTTCAAATCCGATCTGGGCCACTTTCATATGTGGAAATTACTTGGATGCATATATTAATTTTTGCAATACAATGTGTCTTCAGTGAGAAAAGCCAAGTTACAATAATATGATTTTTACATCTCAACATTAGTCATGTGTGTGCTTGATTTAAACAATACAGTGAGGGAAAAAATATTTGATCCCCTGCTGATATTGTACATTTGCCCACTGACAAACAAATGATCAGTCTATAATTTTAATGGTAGGTTAATTTGAACAGTGAGAGACAGAATAACAACAAAAAAATCCAGAAAAACATGTCAAAAATGTTATAAATTGAATTGCATTTTAATGAGGCAAATAAGTATTCGACCCCTCTGCAAAACATGACTTAGTACTTGGTAGCAAAGACCCTTGTTGGCAATAACAGAGGTCAGACGTTTCTTGTAGCCACCAGGTTTGCACACATCTCAGGAGGGATTTTGTCCCACTCCTCTTTGCAGATCTTCTCCAAGTCATTAAGCTTTCGAGGCTGACGTTTGGCAACTCGAACCTTCAGCTCCCTCCACAGATTTTCTATGGGATTAAGGTCTGGAGACTGGCTAGGCCACTCCAGGACCTTAATGTGCTTCTTCTTGAAGCAGACAGTACAACAATTCACTGCCCTCAATGGTTCTGTCTGATGGACGAGCCAGGTTCACTGGGCCTGGATGCACTGGCTCACGGAAAACAATCCACCACAGTCCCCCAGGATTAACTTGGGGGTTGACAAGTTCTATGGCTCCTTTGCACTGCAACACCTGAAATTTGTCCACAAGGGCATCTTCCTGGCATGGATTGTGAACTACTATAGGTCTCGTGCCAAAGTGTACAAGGGTTCCACGGCGAAACTGTATACAATAGCCTTTTGAGAGGGTAGTCAGCAGTAACTGGTTTGTTGTTATTGATCTCCAATGAGCCAGTAGACTCTTGACCTTACCAAGTCAGTGCTCCTGTCTGTGCTTGTCTGCAGAGATGGGGTGGGGGGTGACAATGGGGGCCTTGATGTTGCATGTGAGACTGATACCCAGGCAGTAAGGTGCCACCATGTCTGGTAGGAGGAGGTGGAGGTTGGGGGCTCCGATGGCAAAATTGATGAAGAGGCTTAAATGTAGATTTTGCACCAACATTCTGATAGTGAGCAACAGGGGTTGCGGTAGGTGCCCTGGGGCCTAAAGCTGTCCCTACATGATGAGAACGAGTCTCTGAGTCTGAAACATGCCAATCCAGAGCTTCCCATGCTGCCGGTAAAAAGATTCGACTAAGTACTAGTGTAAACCATCTCAAGATGTTACAACAGACCTCTGGCAAAGGGGACTGGGCCAACAAAACCTGGCGCTGTGCTTGCACTAGCGTATCCAAAGCTGTGCCTTAGTGGTTTGCAATGACACCCATTGCCTGCAATGGAAATTCAGTTAGATCATCACTAAAGGTCAGATGATTTGTATGACCGTGACAGCAGTTCATCTGTGCGTCTGCACTCGACGTTGGGGCAGTGCATGTTCTAAAGGAATGCCTCATCAGGAGACACGATGAGCGCCACAACAGTAGGTTCTATAGGTGGCATGCTGCCAAGGGCCACTGACAGCCAGTGTGCAGGCCAGTTGATCAGGACATGTTATCTTTAATGATCTCTGTAATCCAGACACCAATACAGATGTTAAATCATGGCACTAAGACATCATAAAAGAGGCTCTTTGTGCAAAAAAACATTCTCAAAGCCCACTGCTGGTTGTGAGGGGTCCAGATTTGCATGGGCAAACATCCCTTTCAACGTTCCCTCCAAGGACATTACCACTGAAGATGACCCACCAGACACATTATCACCGTCAGAGTGGTGTGACTGGTCCGTAGGCAGACTTTCATCAATCACTGAGGTTGCAACCGGATTTGGGGCAAAAAGTGAGTTAGATGCAGCCACTGACGTTGCATCTAACTCCTGTTTGGCACGCATAGCTGGTGACGATGGTGTGCATGATTCAAGCTCCACTTTGTCCTGTGGCTCTGTTGCAGCCAGAGCTCTAGCCAGGAGTGGCAGTAAAAGTTCTACAGCAGAAGTCAGCTGTTCCACTTTGCATGCTAAATCAGAAGATGTCATTTTTTTATTCCTTTTATCATGCTGAAGTGTTTACTTGCGCTTATAATCAGATATAGGGATGCTTGAAGGAAGCAGCAGAATCTCAGCAGAGGATTCCAGACCTACCAGTCATGCTCGACGCACAGGCATTATGGAGCACTCAGAAAATGGGTCAGACATGGCCTCTTTAAGATGGTCCACACCAAGACAAGCAATGCACTGATTATATCTACCCATGATATCCATAACATTTGGGTATGTAGAACATCTAGATGTAACCATACTGACTTCAATACTCCCCTAAGAGCAATCCAATGAGTTTAAATCCAATGCTCGTTAACGTCACTCATGTAAGTTTCATGTCCAGCAAACAATGATCCAACACTCATTAAACCTAGGCAACCAGGGCTTCAGAATGTATGAGCAGGTGCTTCCCAGAGAAAATGCTTGTAAACAACGTTTCCTGATCGCAAGCAGCGAATCTTTGAGAAAACCGCTCAAACCACTCTTAAAACGCACTTCCCGGTTGCTAGAGGTGCGTCACTGAGAAAACCGCTCGTAATCCACTCCGTAAACACAGTGATGATCCAGTTTACGGAAGTCAGATGAAGCACTCTTCAAAAACGAACTGCATAAAATATCATCACAATCGATTCAGTTAATGCAGAAGAGTTCAAGCTGACGTGTTCGGGATTTTTATAGCTAAAGATATGTCATGTGTCACGGGACGGCAACTTTCTATTTCATTTCCCAGTCAAAGTGCAAGCGCAAGATTTTTCCACTAGTGTTTTCAGCTTTCAGAAATAGAATCGATTGGAGTAATTGCAAAAAATTGGTCTACATTTTTTTTTAATTTTTTATTTTTTTTTTTAAATCTAATTTTATTCCAATATATGGCAGGAAGTACTAGAAAAAGGTATTTTATTCTCTGTCACATTCAATCACAACATAAAGATCTGAAATGTAGGTGGCGCTCTAATGCATTTTAGCCCTCATAGATGTGCTCATCCATAGACGTTCAGTCTAATTTTCAGTTCAAGTTCAATCATGATTAACACATTACTGTTAATACAACTTAAAACACCATAAACACTGGTTTGAAAGGCGGAATCTTTGTAATGTGTCCACCCGAAGTCGTTACACTTCAACAGACACACACCAGAGACCACCTACCAAGGTGAGCCTACAAGCTCAGCATTAAATAGCCTAATGCAGAGGTTCCACAAACACTCTGAGATGTCGTACATGCTTGTTGACCACTACACTCTCTCCCATGTTAGAGCCGCAGAGGTTGTTATCTCAGTAAAAAACATAATCTCTGCGCACACACACACACACACACACACACACACACACACACACACACACACACACACACACACACACACACACACACACACACACACACACACACACAAAATGATAAAATGTTGGAGAAAGGAACTCTTAAATGTTATTTGATGCACAAAACAAACCCATATGAGAGTTGTGATAGAAATCAAGTATTTTTCAGCATGTCTGAAATATCACCAAATGTAGAAACATTCTTCATGTGGAGATTAATGGCGTTGATGCCCTGATGCAAATCATAAATACAACTTCATTGATGTTACAAAGTAGATAGATATAGTCTACTGGCAAATTAATATTAAATACATTTAATGCCCATTGCAATGAAAATGCAACATATGTGGGGACTAGTTCTTTCAGTTAGTCAAACTCCCAGTTAGACTTTGAGAAATGTTTAATGTTACTTGTATTGGTGATATTTTAGTGCATTTATATCTTTATACTGTGGAAGGCTTTGTTTGGAAAATGTTAATAAAGCATTATTTTGCTACAATTTGTTTTGTTTTTCTTTCATAAGATAAATGCATTTTGACAGGAAAATAATTATATATAGTGTCATATTTCATCACTTTCAAAATCATAAATCACAGTTAAAAAGTTATCTTGCCAAATAAACTTGACATTAATTGAATCTGCCCATTTGATCCCTTTTTTTAGCCACTGGAAAATGGCAAAAGATTTTTCCCAACTTTTCATTACATTAATTACAGTATGTCCATTGATTTTATTGCATGGATGCATACATTTTGTAACATATGTTCTGGACTCTTATTTT
The DNA here is from genome assembly GCA_032164185.1 of Moxostoma hubbsi. Taxonomy (NCBI): domain Eukaryota; kingdom Metazoa; phylum Chordata; class Actinopteri; order Cypriniformes; family Catostomidae; genus Moxostoma; species Moxostoma hubbsi. The sequence goes on along the minus strand of JAVLUX010000083.1, from coordinate 5,298,608 downwards.
GAAATCATTTTTTAGTTCTTGTTTCATTTTTTAGTCTCTGTTACTTGTTCCCCTCCTGATTGTTCCCAGAGCTTTTCTTGTTATCCTTGTTAGTCCCTGTGCATGTATTGCCCTTGTGTGCGCTCTGTCTTTGTCAGTTCTTTTCCATGCTTGGCTGTAATGGTTTGGTTGTTATGCTCTCCATTGTTTTGCGTTTCTAAGATTTCCAGGGTTTTTATGTTTTTGTGTTCTTTAAGTTTTCATTTAATAGCTTGCATTTAGATCCACCTTCTCTCGACTTGATTCTCCACCATCATTACACACTTGTATCAAGATTTATATCTTTAAAAAATGTCTAATAGTCCAAATTAAAATATTTATTCTAAGATAACATGTACATATTTAAATAATTAAAATAAATGACTATCCAATTTATTGCAAGTTCTTAAGGCAAAGTATACAGTAAATATATTTATGATGTATATACACAGTAAATATACATGTGTATATATAAGAGCTGTCAAAATGAATGCTGTTAATTTTTCTTAAATCACAATAAATGTATTCACCAATTTTGACATTAGTTTCTGACATTTTGTTCAGCTCTGTGTGAGATCTGAGCACTGGTTAGAATAGGGCGGAACATATGCAATGTGTTCAGAGTCAATTTCATTGACGCATATACACACCACAAAAACACACACAACAGCGATTATGTCTCAGTTATGAAGTGATGGAAAAAGGATATTTAACAAAACAAACAGATAGAACTTGACAAAAATCAAGTACTTTGCAGCCTCGGGGGAATTTAATCACCACAGAAACGCTTCAAGTCTTGACGGACCATCAGCTAATGATTATCAAAAAATTTGGATGAATTCTCATTACGTTGGTATGCAGTGCTTTTTAAGTGAAGATAAAAAAAAAAATAAAAAATAAAAATCTCCCTTTTTCTCCCCAATTTGAAATGCCCAATTCCCAATGCGCTCCAAGTCCTCGTGGTGGTGTAGTGACTCAATCCAGGTGGCGGAGGACAAATCTCAGTTGCCTCCACGTCTGACACTGTCAATCCACACATCTTATGTGGCTTGTTGAGCGTGTTACTGCGGAGAAATTCAGGGGATTCTGCTCCTGCTGTATTCATATTTTATTGAATTCAGGTTGACCGTTTTCTAATGAGGAGTTCTTTTTCAAATTACTTTGCGAATACATTGGCTATTTCTTGATTCGTAGTTAAGAGGGTACCCTGATGTTTGATGTGTTTTATTTGAGGCTCCTCTCCTTGGTTTTTCATCTTTCGGATTACGTAGACCCCAGTTGTTGTTGTTTTTTGGGTGGTGTGTTTGCTGAAAGACTAGATACAAATTATCCAGCTCTGTCTTTTTGTATTATTAATAATTCTATGTGCTCGACATATTTTTAGTCTTGCTAGATTCACTTTTGTTGGTATTTTTTTTTTAAGGTCCCCTCTACTTTATCCCCTAGCTTTAATTGCCTTTTTACAGTTATCGTTGAACCATGGGTTAGTCCTGCAACTTAGCTTTGATGATGTTTTAGGGACAGTTCCATTTGGTATTTCGATAAGAACATCAGTGAAACATCTAACCATGTCTTGGCAGTCTTGAAGCACAATTTTAAATGTATCATAACATTGGGTCTGAAAAAGTTACCATTTGGCTTTTTTTAAGTTGCCATCTTGGGGTTTTATGTTTGATATCTGATCTTGTAGAGGTAATGATAAGGGGGAAGTGGTCACTTCCACATAGGTTATCCCAAGTCTGCCACGAGAAATCAAGAGCTCAGGTTTGCATTTTGTTAATTCAGTTGCGGAATATGTTCCATGTCCTCGGAGCAAGTAAGTGTTTGACCCATCATTGAGGAGACACATTCATTGTTACTAATGAAATCTCCAAGTTTTTTTTTTTTACCCTTCGCATTAGTGCGGTTTCCTCCCCATAATGGGCTGTGACCATTAAAATCTCCCATAAGTATGTAGGGAGTTGATAGAAGGTCAACAAGCTTGTTTCAATCTTGGAGTGTCACAGGAACATCTGGAGGTATACAAGTAGAACACAGAGTAATGACCTTATGAAGAGTTAACCATAATGCTATTGCCTGTAGATTAGTGTCTAATGTGATCTGTCTGTGAATTATATCATGTTGAACTAAGCTGGTTACACCACCAGAAGGATATTGTAAAGTCGGTCCATATGCATTGAAACTTACATACTTTTTCAGAGATATAGGGCTCTTTGGTGTTAAGTATGTTTCTTGGAGGTAAAATGTAAGAGGGTTGAGTAACATGACTAGTCGTTAGAGTTCTGAAAAATTTGCCTTAACACTTCAACAGTTCCACTGAATGAAACAGCTACTATCACGTTGGTAGAATCAGTACTTGACCTCTACTCCAAATTTTAGGAGAGGGACTCCTACAGCCGGAGTCTATTGTCTCCACCATGTCTATGTCTTTTAAAGGGTTAGCTTTCCGTGATCTGTTCTCCTGACTAACCTTTTGTTGTGTGTGTTCTTTCCTTTTGAAGTTAGAGAGAGCTCCGCTATCGAACTTTGGTCTTCACTAGTTTCGATTTGTGTTTGGCTTGTTGAGGTCTGTGCTTTGCGTCTTCTTTTTTGACTGAGTGGAGTCTTTATCACTGATTAGATGTGGTTTGCCTTTTGTTAACCAAGTCACATCTGTCTGGCACACAACTGTGTGCTTGGCCGGTAATACTACAGAGGCAAAATTAGAAATTTGGGAGCTTCTTAAACTCTGTGTGTGCTTCTACATATTTCCCTTTTTTTGCCATTTTACTTTAATACATTTTTCTTGGATCCACATCCAGACGGTCACCTGTGCAATTTCTGCATTTTGATGGTTTAAAACAGGTTTATTCATGCCCTTCCGCTCCACAATTGCAACAAATATGTTTGCATCCAGAAGAGCTATGACCAAACCTCTGACAGTTGAAGCATCTCAGAGGGCTATGAAAGATGATATCGACAGGGACCCTCAAATATCCTAATCGGCTCCATTCTGGTGGTTGGGGTTTGTTGAACGTGATGATTTACATGCCTGTCTTTATTACATGGTCTCCCTTTTTTTTAATCATAATCCTCTTCACATTATAACAGTTATAACAAAGTTAGTTCTGAGGCGATTTCATTCTCATCCATATCCTGTAGCTCTCTAGTTCTGATTATTCCTTTACTGTTGTTTAGGTATTGGTGGAAATAGTCTTTCATGGGAACACCAGCCAAAATACTTTAAAAATACTACCAAAACTTTCTTTAAGCATTCCACCAGAATTTTAACCAACCTCAATCTTTTCACGTCTTAGACTGTCCCAGAGATTCCTTTTTGTATTGCAAAAGGGGATCATTTTGTAAATGCTATATCGGCTGATAGAGATTGTTTAGTTTTGATCCATCATCCTTGCTCCTCACCCACCTAGGAGCCCAACCAGGGGATGCATATGCATATGAACAAATATGCAACAACGATACATGGATGGTATACTCTTGCAAGAAGAAATGAAAGATCAAATTGCTTGATTGACCCTAAGCCATCACCTTCAGGGAAGAGACATTATGGCCGATTTAATTGCAATAACTACCCAGGGCACGTCATGACTAGCCGCTTGATTTGATCGTGTCCTTGTACACTCACTACTTTACATTGTAGCAAAGTGTCATTTCGTCAGTGTTGTCACATGAAAAGATAGAATCAAATATTTACAAAAATGTGAGGGGTGTACTCACTTTTGTGAGATACTGTAAGTGCCTGTACTATGAAAAAGTGCAGTGTAGCTGTCTAAATGTGACATTGTCTGATTTACCTCCATGCTCGTGGGGAAATTAACATTACAGAAAAATACTCGCTTACATATTCACGTGCTGCACAAAGAAATGGATCGGCTTATTTCAGCTCGTTGTTGAAAACACATTTTTATTGGTGCATTTCAGCAGATTTGCAGAAAGACTAGAATGAAAGTATCGTCAAATAGCGAGAAGGAAATTTAGTAAATCAAATGCAAGTAGAAAAAAAAAACTGTGAGCCTACCAGCTGAAAGCTGGACATAATTACAATGTTTAGAGAATTGCCGGGACACCGGGACATACCTCTTCAAAACGGGACGTCTGGTCACCCTACTTAAACGCAATGAGACAACAAACCCACAACGAGAAAACAATCCCTCATACAACATTTAATGCCAAGACCTTATGAATTAAAGACTTGTTGGTCAGATTGAAGACTTTTTTAAGGCCTCATTTTGCAGAAGGGAAAAATTAAGAACTTTTTAAGACCTGTGGAAACCCTGATATAAACATGCACTAGACAGACGTCTTGGACTGTTGTCATGTATCTCTCGCTGCTGTGCAGTATGATACTGTATGTGTGTGCGTGTCTTGTTTCACCATGCGTTGGACTATGCATGTGTTTTTTTCGGCTCATTTCGGCATGGATTGCTTGTGAACCAGTCATAATACAATTCAAGCTTTGCAAAGGAACTGTTATTTAAAGATGGGGCAGTTAAAAACACTGTTGAACTGATCGCAAAATCATGAGTAAACAGATTCATTCATGAATATTTTAAATGTAATTTCTGCTGTATAGTTTATGGATCATTAGTTTAGTACCATACACAGCAAGGGTAAGGATACCTTATCCCTGCGTTTGTTAGCATGAGTAGAGCTTGTTTGTCATCCTTCAAAAGAAACATGCCTGCTTGTGTTGCTGTAATCACGGACACAATCAGCTGAGAAAAATTCTTGTGCATATATAGATAAAGTTTACCAAATTGTAAACATGGATGTGTAAGCAAACCAACAACCCCTAACCCTGAATATATCTATATGGGGTGTAAATATTTGCACAAATAACAATTTGATTCCAAGTCTTTACATAACATTTATGTAAATAATTGTATTTAATTATTATAAATAAATTATTATATTCAATTATTTCGGAACGATTCATAATTACTTCAAAAATATGCAGAAGAAAAAAAAAAAAAGTTTTTACTGCACGTTCTTAATTTAGACAGCACAGACATGCAGACTTGAGCACTAGAGTCACAGATGCATTTAGGGCCAAGGAGGTTTGGCTTATGTGTGACTGCACAAATAAACAGAAAATAATACTAATGTTACATGCATTATAGATCTGATATAAATAAAGGATAACATAATAACACTAAAGGTAGGGCCATAGCAAGGAATTCTGGCTCCCTTTCATTTTAAAAATACAGTTAAAAATTTGTTGTGCCCCTCTCCCTCTGGACCCCTAGAACCATTACCACCTTTCACCCCATTAGCTATGGCCCTGTTTAAAAAGGATCAAACAGTAGATCGCAAAATGAGTATAACATTAAGTGTGGTTGTCTTCACTTAAAAACGTCTTGACCAAATATTCTGGTTTTGAATGACAGCTAAAATTTTCTAAATAACCCTGCTCCTGCATTAGCTTTCCATGTCAATGGGCCGGTTTAACCCACAACTGATGGAGAATCTAAGATGGAATCTTCCGTTAAGCGAACAGAATGACCGAGCACACAGAACACATGTGCTCACTCTGCTGAGCTTGCTCATGGAAAAAGGTTCTAAGACGTGGCTGTAACCATAGCAACAAAATGACACACTGTTAGGCATTTCATGATGAGAGTGAGGAGTTAGAGGGGTGCTACTGTGCCATTTTAGGCACTGCTACAACATGATATTTGCCAGACTAGATAATAATAAACGTAAAGTTATGCATATACGCATTTTCAAAGCCTGCATCTGTAACTAATGTTTCCAGGAGGAGGGAAACAAGTTACAACACACTGATTGTGGAATATCGCGCTCTCACGTTCACACTGAAGATGCTTCTGCTAACACCTAGAAATCAATCGATACAAAACAATTCCCGGGTAATTCCGCCCACCTGGCAGGTAAATAAATTCCGTCGCCCGTGTCATTACCGTCGTTTAAATAGGCTCTCGATTGTAGCAATGTCAACGTTGGGCTGTGATGTGTTGTCCCTCATTTATCTCCTTCTGGAAACAGTAGTCATATGCATAACTTTACATTCCCATTCAGTCGGTTCAATCAGTACAACACACTGATTATGGGACCTATTTTCATGCCCCATGAAGCCAGAAAAAACAAAAATGAGATAAGAATAAGTTTGGTTGATTTACCGAGATGAATAATTCCCCCAATACAAGTCAAGAAGTATAAGCACTTAGATCCCACCCGAAAGGACAGATTGAAGCACCATGACTGCAGTGACATTCAAACAATAATGATGCACAAAAGTGTGTGGTGTATCTTTCAGCAACTTGTCCTCAAAGAGAGCATGAAAGGCCTGAAACACTTCACCAGAAAGACCAGATGGGGAATATAGGGCCACTTATGTTAAGATATCCTTCTGGAAAAGTCAAAAGCATTAATCAGAAGTGCCACGACATGCTGTCCATAGCGCTCACCAAACATCTCACTGTTTGGAGAATGCAGTTGGCTGAAGCCTGGATCTGCTGCTCTGGTACAGTGACAGAATAGGGTCCTCCATGCTGGCACTAGCATGCACCAGACCAGTGTCATTCTCCTTATATGCAGCACTGTGTTGATTCGAGTTAAACTCCATGCCATCATCGGACTACCCCTCTCCCAAGCCATCATCGGACTACCTCTCTCCCAAGCCATCATCGTACTACCCCTCTCCCAAGCCATCATCGGACTACCCCTCTCCCAAGCCATCATCGGACTACCCCTCTCCCAAGCCATCATCGGACTACCCCTCTCCCAAGCCATCATCGGACTACCCCTCTCCCAAGCCAATCGACAGTGCGTCATCCTTGCATTCCATAAGCTGGGTGAGATGTTGTTCTGTATCAGTGTAGGGAAGTGGCACCGGAACGTGATCCGGTTCCCCAGAGATAGTTGGCGTGTCGCCTGGTCATTGGATCCAGTGCCTCCATATAGGAAAGAGAGGAGTTTGCACAAAAAGGAGGGGGTAATGCCTATTTATGACTTCACAGATGGTTTTCTTGACTAATCAAAAACTAAATAAATGAATCAAATTCCGTTCATGAGTAGAGAAACAAAGCAGGGAACAAAGCACACATGCATCATGCTGTGTCAGAGCCGATCTGGTGTGGACTATGCCGAGACACACTGAGCAAGTCTTGCAAGAATCCCTTTCAGAGATTATAAAACCATATGCACCAGGACAGGGTGAGACTGGCATTTTAGGTTTTGGGTTTCTCATCTCAAACTGTTAGCTGTGCAATCTTTTAACTTGATTTACAACCCTAACAACTTTTTATTTTACAGCAAAAATCTCCACAAACAGTGCTTATAAGGAAGGAGGTTGACCTTACAACCAAGGACAGTTAAACTTGCAGGGAAGCTTCATGCAGTACAGAAAGCATAAGCAATTTGGTGAGCTCTGGGTATGCACATGCTGGGCTTACCCACAACCACTATGCTAACCACTATGAGTGTGAGGTAAAGAACGACAGGAATGATGCAGGCAACAGTAATTATATACCTGCTGGGTGGGCAGGAGTTTCCGGCATTGCATGACATGACTCCTTAAATATTTTGTTATCTAATAGAATGTCATTCATACATGTGTCCAAAGTGTCCAAATATTTTTTGGGACCAATGTATGTCTGGACAAAATGTTTTGATGCTGTCTGCTTCAGGCTCTGTATTTATGGTGTTGGCGATAGCTCCCTGCATCTGCTCAAAAACACATGCTGTGGGAGAATATGTGGACGCGTCTGGTACACACAGACCCAATTACACATGATGATGTGTTTTTATGAGCCGTTTATAGCCAAACAGGGGCAAGATAACAAAGTCAGACACACAAAGTAAGACAAAGGAGAGGGAGAAACACAATTTACACAGAAATGCAGGATAGTATGCAACACTGCTTGATAGTTTTATTTAATTAAATCTTTTATAAAATCAGCATAGTTCATATCAGTGGTGGGAAAGCTAAAATATTAGTTCCTTTCAGTCCTGGAGAACTAATCTTTGAAACTGTAGCCAGACACCATTTAGCAGAGATGGTCAACTTCTATTAAAATTAATGAGGGAAATTGGAATGCCCAATGGTCAACATGTGTAGAAAGGAAGCCCCGCCTTACAGGTAAAAGAGCCAATCCCCTTTAAAATACACAAATCACCTGTCAATCAACTCGGGAATGCACATACACATTAGCTATTCAAGCCGGGAAAACTACGCCATGCCCCAAACTGATGTAGTAGCGACCAAATTGCTGCATTGACCTCATTCAAAGAACATTATCGTGTAGCGGTCTATACTAACCGATGAAATTTGCCAGAGACTTTAATTATAAAGTTGCCAGATTCATCTCAGGATAGCATTTTTTGATTTGCTGTCAGTCAAACATCAATAAAGCTTGTCTTACCTCAGCAATCCTCAAGATGTTGTGGCCATTGATCTCAAATGTAGAGGAGTAGGTGACACAAAGCAGAACCTATGACACAAAGAACTACAAAACATTGGATTTGTGCAAAACAAACACTTGGCAGCTCTTTTTGCATGAAAAACAGGTCTTTTATTTCTCAAACGCCATCAAATCACACAGAAATTGCAAACACTGAACTAAATGCAGATCTGCAATAATATTAACTTAGATCTACAATAATAGAAAATATTACCTAAAGCTGTCAGAATTTATGCGTTAACTCGTGCGATTAATTTAAAACACTTAAAGCGTAAATTTTCACGATTAACGCATTTATCGTTAATACATCATAAACACTGGTGTGAAGGGCCAGTGAGCCTACAAGCTTGGAATACATGGTGGTCCCATAGACATTCTTTGAGCGGAACTGTATAAACACGCTTAAATGGACCACAGAGTTTGTTGTCTCATTAAATAAAAGAATCTCTGACAGCACTCCTAACCCGTCAGTAATAAAATGATGGAGAAAGGAGCTTAGTGCTATTTTAAGTACAAAACAAGCCCAGATGGGACTTGTGAATAATTTTTAGCCACTGTGAGGTGGATGGTGTGTTAAAAAGCAGCGCTTGATGCTGGTGTTGCTGCCCTGACGTGAATCAAGAATGCAGCTTCATGACTGCTGTAGGAAAGTGAAAAATCACAGTCTACTGGCAGAATAATAGTGTGGATGATGAGAGTTTAAGAGATTTAATGCCCATTGCAATGAATATGCAATCTGTGTGGGAACTAGTTCTTTCAGTTAGTCAAACTCCCCCTTAGACTTTGAGAAATGTTTAATGTTACTTGAATTGGTGATATTTTAGCACATGTCTATGTATATAATATGGAAGACTTTGTTTGGAAAATTTTAATAAAGCATTATATTGCTACATAATGTTTTGTTTTCTTCCCAAGATGGAAATAAATACATTTTGACAAGAGTAGTATAGTGTCAAATTTGAGCACAAAACTACAAAAAAAACTACATTAAAAATACAAAACTTACACGATCAATCACGATCAGAAATTTTAATCCACTGACAGCACCCAATATTCATTTTCCCCAAATTTTGTGGACAAACCTCATGTGTATTTTATTTTTATTTTTTTAATTTACCGTTGGATTGCTGCTCTCCAACGGAACTCTTGGAAAGAATAAGTTCCCAGAAAACATAAAACGTTTTTAAGTTATAGTCTAATGTCTCTACATGCTTGACATGTTTAATTAATTGCCTTAAAGGCCAATTCACACTACCCCAAGCAACTCCAACAAACTCTAACAAACACCAACATTCATTCAAAGTTGGCTGTTGGATTTAAAATTTTGAGAAGAATAACTGTCATTGTCAGGCTGCCCCTACAAACACCAACAGGGTGAACACGCGTGTTTGTTGGTGTATGTTGGGGCAGTGTTAATTAATCTTAAGAGGCTCAATAGTCTAGGATTAAATGTACCAGTAATTCCGCAAATCCATTTCAAATACACTACACCTGCAGACACTTAATTAATCAGGCCTGCTAGAAGCAACACATTATTTTTGACACAAATGACTCCAACTCAAGCACAGACACAAAATCCATTAATGTAACAACCAAAAGTGATCTACGCCCATTTGCCATATTATACACTCATCATATCTCAAGCACTCATGACACAGACCTTCATGACCTCCACCTGCAGGTCTTCATGTAGGGTGGGCGTCATCCTGATGGCTTCCAGGATCTGACTCAAAAGCTGCTTTTCTGGAACCTCTGTTTCCAAAGCAACAAAGCAATCCTCACAAAGGATCTTCTGTCAATGCCACAGGACAACAGAATAACATTCAGAACAAGAACAACATGGAAGATACCATCTCAAAGTGGTCAATAGCCTGAGAATAGAATTGACTAGTCCAGGTTTTCATTTGCTCAAGTTCTAAAACGTAACAAATCACAAAAGTCATGAACTGAATTTATATTTACAGTATTTTTTATTTATTAACTTGATTTTTGCATTTTCTGGGGTAAATCTGAGTGTTTCTTGCCTGTGAAAAATTTGCAGCCACAATAATAGGGTGAGGGTGGTTGCCAGGGCATTGCTATGCACAAATTTTCTTAGTGGTTGTGCTAGCATGCTGCTAGGACATTACTATGTGATTGCAGGGGTGTTCTGGGTCATTGCTAGAAAGTTGCAGGGATGTTTTGAGTAGTTGATAGTTCATTCCCACGTGGTTTCTAGGGCATTGCTAGGTTATCTGTATATGTGTCAGTAAAATGTACAATTTTTAAATAAGTGTAAAGTTATGAGCACACCTGCATTCCAGTGAGGGCAGTCTGGGACAGTTTAGTGTTCTTAGACTCCAGAGCCAGTTGCAGAGGAAACAGACAATTTTGTCTGCAAAAAGAAAACACAAAAACACCATAAACGGTTACACAAATGCACTCGAGAACATAAAAAAAACAACTTATGAATACTTTGGAACTTTGAATTGCAGAAATTCTAATGTGACTGACTATCACCATATAATGAACCACTTGTGTTTCAAAGTGTTTGCTAAATTATTTAAAGGGGTCATGACATGCAAATATTTTGTTAAATATTTTAACATGTTCCTTGAGGTTCACTCATAATATTAGTGAATATTATTATTCGTATATTTGAAAAACATGAGCATTTTCCACCCTCACTCTGATCCTCTGTCAGAAACACTCTGCACATCAGTTTCTGTGCTGCTTCTCCTTTAAGACTTGACAGTAAATATCCACTCTTATGATGCTGCTCTTGACTGACTGCTCTCTCTATTTGCCATCTCACTGCTCACCGCTGCTGGGCGGGCTATGGACATGATCAAGTAAATAAGCTGCTGATGTGTTCTTGTGGAGGCGGTCAGATGCAAATGTCTACCACGGTGTGTAGGGCTGGGAATCGTTCAAAAACGTTCAATATCAATATTTTGACTTCGATACCAGTTCCTAAACGATACTTTTTTGGATACCAATTTTATGAAATCCATTTGAACAAGATTACAAACATTAACTTAAAAAAAAAAACACTTCAGTTTGTTGACTTTTTTTTACAGAGGCTATACCACTTTACATAGTGGTGGTGGCATAGTGGGCTAATGCACATAACTGGTAATCAAAGGTTGCTGGTTCAATCCCCACAGCCACCACCATTGTGTCCTTGAGCTAGGCACTTAACTCCAGGTTGCTCTGGGGGGGGATTGTCCCTGTAATAAGTGCACTGTAAGTCGCTTTGGATAAAAGCGCCAGCCAAATGCATAAATGTAAATTCAACTGTTAATTCAGCCAACCGTAAGGATAAGTAGGTTTAATAAGATAACAAGTTCAATGTGAGTTAAACTTGATCAGTTACGGTCAACCTTAAAAGCATTTTTAGCATCGATTTAGCTATCTATAACCATACATCCAAACAATATCTAACTTTACATAGGTCCCAGTTTATAGGACTATGTCACCGCGCATAGAAACGTTAATTTAACATGTACACATGCATGTACCACTACAAGTTAGCGATTTTGTTTGTTGGTTTGTTTTGCCAGAGTCCCAGTCATAGTGCCTCTGCATTCATCAGTAGTTTTGGATGAGGACTTGTGTGGTGGGCATGTTGAAGGAAGCTCTGTGGTAGGAGGACGCTGAAAGGATGACTGCACCAGCTCATTCGTCTTGCAGCCGAACATGGAGCAACTTTCTGCTCTTAAGTTTATTCCGTGCACTATCAAGTGCTTCATCAGATTTGTCGTGTTGCCGGTCTTGGCAGCAATTATCTTGTCGCAAATACTGCATTGCACGCTGTTGGCAACCATCTTTTCCACATCTTTTACATCTATGGGGGTTGGGACGCATACACACACTACATCCTCACGTGTGAGCCGTGTCTCTGGGTGTAACCGGCATATAATAGTGTTTTTCCTTGATGTCTAAACACAGCCGATCACCGTCACTTTTAGATTTGGGCACATCTAGCATGCTACATGCTTATCACTGACATTGACGAGATTAACCAAAAATTGGAATTTGGTACCGAACGAAAAGACATTTATCGTTACTCGATTGTTTAGAGGCAATTCATTCACTGACTAAAATGTATCCAACTCGATACCCAGCCCTAACAGTGTGACATCATAATGTGGAGGAAGTAGAGAATGAGTAATTTTGACAGCTTGACAGTGAGGAGTAAGTTTTGAGTTCTGAAACCCTGTTTCCACCTGCTATTAAGATGCGTTTCGGGTGATCCGATCACATGTGGTTGGGTGAGACACATGGCTGTTTACACCTGTTCAGATTTGGAGAGAAAGGTCTCCGTTTCATGACGACATACATCAATCACTATATCGGTGTGTCACTGCATGATATTAAGGCATACTTTTCCCAGATGTAGTTGAAATTTAATCGAAGCACAAATGCAACATGTCAAGCAGAATTATCCATTATTTTAGTGTATTACTTGAATTAAAGGAGCTTCAGGTGTTCGTGCTTGTCATCAGTGTTAATATCAGACACACTAAAGAAGATCTGTGAAGCTCTTATGATTGTGTGAATCTGCTTTTTTTTTATGGCTATTTTACGATGGCACAAGCTCATAAACAGACAAGGTTTAAACACTTGTTTTAGCAAAGCAGTTGATACACAAGGTGAGGGTGATCCAGTGCTTCACTGTTGCCAGGACACATACAGGATGGATTTGCGTTTACACCTCAAATGTGATGTGGACACATGCGTTTTTTTACCACATTCATATGTGGTTTCTGTCATCCGATCACAAACTGGCTTAGACCTGTATTTAGAACTGTCCACATGTCGGCTCACCCAAAATGCATCTTAATACCAGGTGTAAACAGGGCCTTATTTTTCAAAAGATTGTGGAAAATTGTATTCCTTATGCCATGACACCTTTAAAGTAAATGTAGATACTACACCAACCCATTTCAAAGGTCTATGCATGAAATGCTACATGAGACCGATTAAAGGTGCAGTAAGTGACATTTTTTAATGGAAAGGTATATAAAAATTGACCTTACACTCTGAAAGATATTAATGAAATAAATGCTGTGAGTTACCTCACCAGTCTCTGTGACATCACTAGACTATGTAAACAGCAAACAAAAATGTGTCTGCAGGCCACAGTCTCTGACCACAGGCCACAGTGTTCTGAGTGTTCTTGTAGTATTGTATTTGCAGCAAATTATTGAGACTTAATGGCATTTTTATGCCATGATGATAATAACAGTTGTCAGTTGAGGGCGCTATTTTACTGCTGTTGTTTTAGACAACCGCTTCTGCTCGTTGTCGGCCTCAATAAAGCTCATTTGGTATCTTTAGAATCCAGGATTTTGGTAGAAAGCGGCATTGCTAATTTAACAGCTCAGTATCAGTTGTGGAATTAGAATGGCTAAAATTGCTTACAGCACCTTTAAATACTGTACTTCGTGCATTGTCACAAGAGTGCGTCCCAACTGTAGGTTTATAAATAAGGAATGCTTTTGCAACTGTAAAACTTAATGAATGTGATTGTTTCACATTATGTCTCTATGGATCATGAAGATATTGTGAGAAAGTATGCCAGTGAAATACAAATATAGACATATTGCAAATGTAATTAAAACACCTGCCTGAGTTTAGATGGTTGGATTTTAACCGATCCATTTTGAGCCCCAAGAGTTTCTGCACAGCAACAAAGAAAAAAAACATACACCTCATAATAGCCACATTAGAAAACAGACATACAATGAACAGATTCATAGTACAAACAAATTAAAGGTGCACTCAGTAGTTTTTTTCCTCATTAAAAAGCTTTTCTCTGGGCCTGGGTAGCTTAGCAAACAAAGACACAAAGAATCCAGGGTGTGCTGAGTGACTCCAGACAGGCTTCCAAAGCAACCAATTGCTAGAGCGGGTAGAGTCATGTGGGTTACCTTTCTCGTGGTCACTATAATGTGTGGTTCTAACTCTCAATAGGGTGCGTGGAGAGTTGTGCGTGGATGCCGTGGTAAATAGCGTGAACTTCCACACATGCTACGTCTCCACGGTAACGTGCCAAGCAAGCCATGTGATAAGATGTGCAGCCTGACTGTCTCAGAAGCAGAGGTAACTGAAATTCGTCCTCCGCCACCCAGATCGAGGGGAGTTACTATGCTACCAAGAGGAATCATAGTGCACAGGGAAGTGGGCATGCCAAATTGGCGAGAAAAAGGGGATAAAATCCACACACACACAAAATAAAATCCTAAAGAAATTATTTTTTTATTTTGAAACACACACACACACACACACACACACGCACACACATATATATATATAAAATCATGACCAATCACATTAAAATGAAGACTCCAGTCATATCAGTAACCTTATAAAAGCTGTTTTATTCTTCATGGAGAGGGTCCACACATGGGGGCGGCCATGTTAGAATCACATGACCAGCTGAATACTACTCATTTAATCTCAGTAACCGTCCTGTTATTTGACACTTTCACTCATTGATTAAAGTGATCATGACTGACTGTGAATACTAAATGTCTAAACTTAAAACTGTTGATTTTAAATTATGCTGCATCCAAACCGCTAGGTGTCAGTGTAAGTACTAGATGACACAAGCAAAATTACTGAGTGCACCTTTCACATCCATTAAACAATGTTCACAACTTTGAGAAACCCATGCCTACATTCTTCATAGAAATCCACATATTCCGGATGATTCACAGTCTTCGAAACAAACCCATTTCAATAGAGTGAGGCTGGTAAATACTTTCATCTGAACAATATTTATCCTGTGAAACAGTACAGCAGTTACACTGGACATCCGTTTTGAACACCTCATCTGTTTACACAGCATGACAGCCAACATAAATCTCAATAAAACAACCCTAGTAAATCTGTAACTATAAATACATTGTACACTAGCATCCAAAAGTTTGGAATAATGTACAGATTATCTTATGGGAAGAAATTGGTACTTTTATTCACCAAAGTGACATTCAACTGATCACAATGTATAATCAGGACATTAATAACGTGAAAAATTACTATATCAATTTGAAAAAAAAAATAAATAAATAAAAAATTCAGAACTTCTTAAACTACTTCAAAGAGTTCTCGTCAAAAAATCCTCCATGTGCAGCAATGACAGCTTTGCAGATTCTTGACATTCCAACCGTCAGTTTATACAGATACTCAGGTGACATTTCACCTCACACTTCCTGTAGCACTTGACATTTCACCCCACACTTCCTGTAGCACTTGCCATAGATGTGGCTGTCTTGTTGGGCACTTCTCACACACCTTACAGTCTAGCTGATCCCACAAAAGCTCAATGGGGTGAAGATACATAACACTCTTTTCCAATTATCTGTTGTCCAATGTCTGTTTCTTTGCCCATTCGAACCTTTTCTTTCTGTTTTTCTGTTTCAAAAGTGTCTTTTTCTTTGCAATTCTTCCCATAAGGCCCTTACGTCTGAGTCTTGTCTTTACTGTTGTACATGAAACTGGTGTTGAGCGGGTAGAATTCAATGAAGCTGTCAGCGGAGGACATGTGAGGCATCTATTTCTCAAATTAGAGACTCTGATGTACTTATCCTCTTGTTTAGTTGTACATCTGGTCTTCTACATCTCTTTCTGTCCTCGTTAGAGCCAATTGTGCTTTGTCTTTGAAGACTGTAGTGTACACCTTTGTATGAAATCTGCAGTTTTTTTTGGCAATTTCAAGCATTGTATACCCTTCACTCCTCAAAACAATGATTGACTGATGAGTTTCTAGAGAAAGTTGTTTCTTTTTTGCCATTTTTGACCTAATATTGACCTTAAGACACGCCAGTCTATTATATATTGTGGTAACTCAAAAACAAACACAAAGGCAATGTTAAGATTCATTTAAAGGTGCTATATGTAAGATTGACAACAAGTGTTTGAAAGGGGTACTGCAGTCCAGATTCAAATTATTGCAGAGTTGTCTGTCCCGCTTCAGACTCTAAGCTCATGTGGGATGCCAAAATGTTGACATGCAAATTAGCCAACTCAGCATCAGTTTTAAAGGATTTCTGGCCTTTAAGCTGTCTCCATCTTCCAAAGGCATCTCCAATATTTATCCTTGTTTTGCTACGCCTCTGGTCATGGTGGTTTTTAGATGGATGGCAAGGCTTTTTAGGTCGGGTTGAATCGGTTGTCTCTGATCCAGTTTGTTTGCTGGGTTCCATGGCTGCAGCACACAGTGTTGTTTGCCTGGAAAGTTGTTCAAATCTGGCAACCTGGTAGTGTTGAAATACTATTGGTGAGTGGCCAGGATCACACAGGCCAAAACATAAACAGAAATTCTGGCCCGGAATGGAAACTTCAAAGTAGAATATACTGGCTATAGCATTGTTATCTGAGAAACCAGTATTTCAACTTAACATGTTTCCTAATTCTCTAATGACATATTATGGTCATTTTATGATAAATGTACAGCAAATAATATTACATATAGCACATTTAACGACCCAAATATATTTAAACTGTGTTTGATATAATGGCAAGTTATTTTCTAGCACCAAATGATCAATTTAACATGACTCAAGGATAAGGTGTTGGAGTGATGCTGCTGTCTAGATTTGATCAAAAAGGACTTTATTGAAATAGTGATGATGCTGTTTTTACATCAGTAATGTCCTGACTATAGTTTGTGATCAGTTGAATGCCACTTTGGTGAATTAAAGTAAAAATGTTCTTCCAAAATCTGTACATTATTCCAAACTTTTGGCCACCATTGTATATACGCATATATATACTGTATTATTTATGCCTTTATCATCCTGAAAGTAAACAGGTTAGGTATAGAAAACTACCATCCCTTTATTATTAGCAAAAATAAATAAAAAATCAAGAATGCATCCTTGCCCAGATGGTAATATCATATTACTGAATGATTACCATATGGTATCAGACCTACTGTATTTACTAGATATTGCAATGTACCTCAACAGTTCTACAACAGTGCATGTCCAAAGAAATAAAATAAACATATGTGTTGGTAGTTAATGTAGCGTTTATTTTTAAAATACAGAGGCCAGCCCATTTACTAATGTACAGCTCCAATAAAAGGTTACTCTAAACATACTCTACTGCATGCAAGCATTACGAGTTCTAATTTCATTCTTAATGTTGTTCTGCTATTTAAATGTAGCATACAATGTTAACTGCACTAAATAAACATCCGTGAGAGGCGGGAATACATGTGCTCTGACAGTATAGTGCTGTTGTTCTTTGAAGACATTGTGAATGTTTGGCTCAATATACTGAACTCATGTCTATGTCCCTGACTGTATACGCATTTCGTTCATTCCTAACAGATGGACAGGTGCATCTTACCGCAGGCGACACTGCACGCGTCCCGAATTGCTTTGTGTTTGTTGCCAGATGCCTCCTTCTGAAGCTTTCGTAAAATCTCCTCCATTGCGTTGAAGATAACTTAAAGAAATTAAATAAATGATGGTTTCAGGCCTCGTGCCTCAGGCTCAGCATCTCCACATTAAAGATGATTCACTAAAACGCAAGTGATAGGCTACGTCACACTGCGCGTCAGTTATTTTTAGAAGCGTGGAGGACACTGTTTAGTATGATTGCAAATTATAAATATTTTTCCCAGCGAAATAAAGATAACATTCCGGGTCTAGTGGGTTTACATGAAATTGTAGTGATTTGAAAGGTGGGTGCGCACCCACTGATTCAGCCACTTCCCGTCCGCGAAATAATTTACGAACCTTAGCATGGCGAAGGATTTGTACTTAATATTCATAAGCCACGCCTTCGCAGTTGCAAGGTAACAATACAACGTCAGCATTAGGTAATTAATATTTACGAGTTCTGTCTGCGCTATTGGAGGGTTACCGAGCAACAGTTGCGAGAGAAAATTCTTGAGGTGGGCTTTCGCCATAGTAGGATAAAGATGATATTTCCGTCTTTTTGCTGGACGCCGTGGAGAAGGAAAATAGCGGCGCTGGATTTCTACGAAATAAATGAAGCTGACTTTTCAGTTGTAATAACCGCATTCTGTTCAGAGCCTTTATTGCTTTTTTATTTTACGAACTCTCACATTCTTTATTAGCCAATTTAATAAAACTATACAAAAAAGAAGGACCACAACACCCTGTTTGAATCATCCGTGTGATTAGCGAAAACAGGTAGTCACCAGTAAAATCAACATTTAAACTGTATTTTAATGACCCCTTTCTCTCTTTTCGCTCTTTGAACTTTGAAAAAGGTTCCTTGCGCAAACAGGGGCTGGCATGTCCTGCGAAATGACATCTAAAACTATTTTAAGTAGCTTTTCATTTTTAATTATTTGACCTTTATCAGTCGTCATGCCCCCTAATTAATTACTATCATTGAGACTTGTTTTTGAGTTCCAGCTTATTTATTTGAACATAATCAATTTTCTTATTTATAAAGATTATGGGAAATTATCAAACTGATCTAACAAAGACAATTACCTGGTTATGCATTTCATTTAAATGTCTAGTTGCATGAAACAAGATGTTTAAATGAGGAAACCAAAAAAATATATATAAAAAAAAACACAATATAAAATGAAACATATTTATTTTAAAATAACTTTAGTGCAATACTTTATTTTATTTAATTCAATATACACACACAATTAGAAAATTTAATTTTGAAAATACCAGCTAGACTTCCCAATAATTTGCCTCAACAAAATAAATTTTGTGGCAAGAGTGAAGACTTTTTGTTTTATGAGAATGTAAATGTCATGACTTTTATTTTGAACTGTCAGAGGGGATGTTGTTTTGTCGCGAGCTCTGCTGAACACACTCATCGTGATGGCTGCCGTGTGGCGATTTCGCAACTTTGCCCGCTGTGTCGTCCGTTTCTCTGATCGTGATCTCTAAATTATCCGTAAAAGCACGTATTTAAACGCTATATTAAAAGAGACCCCACAAATAAGCTGATATGGTCAGTAAAAGATTTATTTTTTATGATTAGTGAACGTGTTAATCACACGCTAACATTAGCTTGTTAGTAGTTATGACGTATACTAGTCCTGTCACACACCTCTGAATTATGATATAAGTGTTTTACATGAAAACATTCCTAAGTAATCAGTTAAACGAGCAGAATGTAATTACGTTGACGCATAATGTCCTGTTGTTGAAATTAAATGGCTAACTTAAGCTAATTTCTGCTTGCATCTTGTTGACAGAGTTTATATGTTTGCAAATCACTATACAATGTGAGGTGTATCTAAATGCATTACATAAGAAGTTTGAAAATGTCGTACAATGATTTCTCACTGCTGTGGTGCAGGGCGTGTGTGACTCTGAGCTGGCCTCTGATTGGTCAGTCGTGTTTTCCAAACCAAACATGGACTGTGTTATAGTTTATAATCAAATGTCTTTGTAAGATTTGGTTCACTTCATCTAAAGTAATGTGTGTGTAATTTTGGGTACTTAACACAAACATATTTGAGTTGAATTTCCTTTTTGTGTCATTTCTAGGCTGAAAGCAACCAAAATACCGATGGCACTGTTAAAGAAGGGGAAAATGAAAATACAGAGGATTCTAATCTGCAAGTTAGTGAACCTGTTAAGAAGACAAAAGAAAAAGTCTTGGGGTTTGAAATACTATCGCTACACTTTCAACATTTAATCATGCACAGAAAATTAATTATAGATATCTTAATGTGCTCTAGTTAAAAAGATCATTCCTGATATCAGCAATGGAATTACAACTAGGAAAAATGCTTTTTTTTTTTCAAATTTTTTAATTTGATAGTAAAACAACAACTAATAAGTGAGAAACAAATTTTAAAAAACGTAGGACATAGGCTCAGAAAGGCACTGAGACACTAAAAAACATTCACCTAGTGATTTGTTTTTCACCTGTTTTTCATTTGTTTTTGTTCATGACTTCCAGAAATTACAATTAGTGGAATTAATCATTTTTGATGAATATAATTTGGCGTTCATTATTTAATTATGTAATATAATGTAATTGTAACTGGTAAGAAAGACTATTAAATCTCTTCAATCACACCTCAATATATTAATATGGAATGCCAACTCTAAAATGATGAAATAAAATTTCAGATATCCAAAATGAAAATTTTTAGTTTTAAATTTAGTGTTTCTATCACGAGTGGAAGTTTGCTCTATTAACAATGTAATTATTGATATGAAAAATTATATTTTTTTAATTAGTAAGAAGTACACAGCTGATATTGAATGTTTTGTTTTGTGAAATTCCCTCTGAAAATGATTGTACAGGTTTTTTTGTCTTATTAGAGACATTTGTGAACTAAAAAGGTGACATAGGATTGGCACCTGTCATACGAATGGAAATCCGCCACACAATCTCTATTAGTCTATAATCTATAATATATATCTATGTGAATAATTTTTATAGTCAACATGAAATCCAACTCAGTTTACTTGTGATTTTATCACTGGTCAGTATAGACCCAATGCACATTTTCTTTATTGTGCTCAATGCATCTGTGCATGTTATAGCAATGTCATAAAGTAAATAAGGTATTGCCTAATTGGTTATAGTGATTAAGTCTTAAGGGGTTCTACCTGAAATACAATTTGTTGCTACTAGTTCAACATTTTAGGAACGTTTCTCTCAGTTTGAGAAATATAGAATCTGCTGTAGATGAGTAAAGAACATCATCCACACAAATGAACAAATCTAATAATTACACATTGTCATTGTTGTTTCTTAAACAGAATGTGTGAACACGTTAACTTTGGAAAACAATGTGTGATTTTAATCGATTGACAGAAAAAAAAATTGTAATTCAGTAATCACGAACAACTGAAAAAAAGTCATGGCAACTCATTGGTCAAAAAAGGTGGGAACCCATGTGGGATATCTTATGAACAATAAGTGTGGTATTAGAAGTGATTGAGGATCTGATTTTTGATGTTTCAGATGGAGCTCAGTGTGTTTAGGGCGAAGTGGATGTCTGAGCTTCAGCCCAGCTCAGGAGGAAGAAGCCTCTCAAAGACTGCTGACCTGAAGAGGAAACAGGAAATAGCTAAAGAGGAAAAGGTGAGAGGTCATCATGAACATTCATTATGTGCCTTTTGCATTTTAAGTCGTGATCACTTAGGTAGCTATGACCTTGTCCTGTTAACATTAGGATGTGTTATAATTAACCCTTTCTTGATTGTGAATGTGTGTTCTCATAGGCCCGAGAGCTGTTTTTAAAAGCTGTTGAGGAAGAACAGAATGGAGCCGTTTACAAAGGTTTTTTTTTTTTTTTTTGGCTTTCGTTTTGTTCAACCAGTTGGGTGTTATGTAAACTACAAGAACAAAATGACTGGAGTAATTAATTTACCCTTTTAAATTTGCAGCCATCAAGTACTATAAGAGTGCAATGCTGCTGGTCCCGGACATTGAGTTTAAAATCAACTACAGCAGAACTCCCGATCCAGACCGTGTTGGTGGGAGCTAGTAAGTCAAGTCATTTTTATTTGTATAGTGCTTTTCACAGTACATTTTGTTTCAAAACAGCTTTACAGGAAATGATGCTTTAGAAAGTGTCTGAAGTGTCTGTTTTGACTGTCATATGTTGTTTTGAAAATTTCCCTCTGTCAACAAAAACTTGGAAATATCAGGGATTTTTATTTTATTTTATTTTTTGTATTTTTTTACTGTGTTTTTCAGGCCTGGAAAAGACATGAGCATTTCTTTTAAAATAGTTTTTCCTATTTATGTTCTGCTCTAAAAAATATTTCATGTTGAAAACCTGCTTGCCTAGTAATCCTGCCATTGTGATGTTACATTTTTAAGCAAAAAATAAAATAAAAATGGTGGTCTGAATCAAAATGTTTTTTAACTGTCCTTGTCTAGACAAATAACTGGTAATGCATGAATAAATATGATAAACGGTAATACAAAATGCATGGAAATTCATCTGTCAAAATGTGTGGGAACCACACATTATCCAAACACAATATTCTTACAGTGGCAAGAAAAAGTATGAGAACCCTTTGGAATTAGCAGTTTTCTACATTAATTGCTCATAAAATGTGATCTCATCTTCATTTAAAGTCACAAGTGTAGACAAACACATTGTGCTTAAGCTAACAACACACAAACAATTATCTTTCATATCTTTATTGAAACGTGCCATTAAACATTCACAGTGCTGTGGAAAAAGTTAATTCCTAGGCTTAATACAACAAAAATAAGCTAATTAGAGTCAGGAGTTGGCAAACCTGGCATCCAATTAATGAAATGAGATTGGAGGTGTGGGTTAGAGCTACTTTGACATATAAAAGGCACTCAAACATTTTGAGTTTGCTATTCACAAGAATCACCTGCTGATGTGGACAAATCGGTTGCGATCAAGAATTGCTGCTTGGCATAAAGCTGGAAAGGTTTACAAAGTTGTCACAGAGTTTAGGTATTCATTTGTCCACAGTTGCATACATTTTCAATAAATGGAGATTATTTAGTACTGTGACTACTCTCCCTAGAAGTGACCGTCCAGCCAAGATGACTCAAAGGGCACACGGCAGAATTCTCAATGAGGTAAAAAAAAAGACCCGCAGAGTGACCGCTCAAGACTTGAAGAAATCAATGAAACTGGTTAACATTTCTGTTCATGAGTCTACAACATGGAAAACATTAAACACGCATGGTGTCCATAGCAGAACACCACAAACAAAGCTGCTGCTATCCAACAAAAACATTGTTTAAATATGCCAAAATCCACCTTCCACACTCCACAACGCTACTGGGAAAATGTTTTGCGGACTGATGAAACTAAGGTTGAATTGTCTGGGAAGAACACACAGCACTACATATGGCATAAACACCGCATACCAACATGAAAATATAATCCCAACGGTGAAGTAGGGTGGAGGAAGCCTGATGATTTGGGGCTGCTTTTCTGCTTCAGGGCCTGGACCGCTTGCCGTCATCGAGGGAAAAGTTAATTCCCAAGTTTATGATGATATCCTACAGGATAATGTCAGGGTTGCTGTGTGCCAGCTGAAGAATTTGAGTGATGCAACAAAACAATGACCCCAAACATCAAATTAAATCCACTACAGAGCGGCTTTAAAAAAAAAAAAATTCACCTTTTTTGAGTGACTCAGTCAGAGCCCAGACCTTAACCCAATAGAGATGCTGTGGAATGACCGGAGAGAGACGTTCTCACCAGACATCCTAAGAATAAGGCTAAGCTGAGCAATTCTGTAAGAAAGAATGGTCCATAATTCCTTCTGAACGTTTTGCAGGTCTAATCCACAGCTTCCGGTAACACTTTATTGAGGTTATTGCTGCCAAAAGAGGATCGACAAGTTATTCAATTCTAGGGTTCACTTACTTTTTTTTCACAACACTGTGAATGTTTCATGGGTTTTCAATGAAGACAACAAAGATTATAATTTTTTGTGTGTTGTGTTTACTTGTGATTTTGATGAAGATGATATCCCATTTTATGTCCACAATTCCAGTGGTCAGACGTTTACATACACTAAGTTAACTGTGCCTTTAAGCAGCTTGGAAAATTCCAGAAAATGGTGTCAAGCCTTTAGGAAATTAACCAATGTACTGAATTGGAGGTGTACCTGTGGATGTATTTTAAGGCTTACCATCAAACTCTGTGCCTCTTTGCTTGAATAAATGGGAAAATCAATAGAAATCAGCATAGAAAAAAAAATGTGGACCTCCACAAGTCTGGTTCATCCTTGGGAGCAATTTCCAAATGCCTGATGTATAAACACAATGGGACCACACAGCCATCATACGGCTCAGGAAGTAGACGCATTCTGTCTCCTAGAAATTAATGTATTTGTTGCGAAAAGTGCAAATCAATCACAGAACAACAGCAAAGGACCTTGTGAAGATGCTGGAGGAAACAGGTTGAAAAGTATCTATATCCACAGTAAAATTAGTCTTATATCGAATTAACCTGAAAGGCTGCTCAGCCACTGCTCCAAAAATGCCATAAAAAATCTTGAATACAGTTTGCAAGTGCACACAGGGACAAAGATCTTATTTTCTGGAGAAATGTCTGCTGGTCTGATGAAAAAAACTTTTTGGCCATAATGACCATCGTTATGTTTGGAGGAAAAAGGGTGAATCTTGCAAGCCGAAGAACACTATCCCAACCGTGAAGCATGGGGTGTCAGTATCATGTTGTGGGGGTGCTTTGCTGCAGGAGGGACTGGTGCACTTCACAAAATAGATGGCATCATGAGGAAGGAAAATTATGTGGATATATTGAAGCAACATCTCAAGACATCAGCCATGAAGTTAAAACTCGGTCGCAAATGGTCTTCCAAAAGGAACATGACCCCAAGCATACCTCCAAAATTGTGGCAAAATGGCTCAAGGACAACAAAATCAAGGTTTTGGAGTGGTCATCACAAAGCCCTGACCTCAGTTTGATAGAAAATGTGTGGGCAGAACTGAAAAAGTGTGTGTGAGCAAGGAGGCCTACAAACCTGACTCTGTTACACCAGTTCTGTCTGGAGGAATGGACCAAAATTCCAGCAACTTGTGGAAGGATCCCAAAAACATTTGCTCCAAGTTAAACAATTTAAAGGCAATGCAACTAAATACTAACAAAGTGTATGTAAACTTCTGACCCACTGGGAATGTGATGAAAGAAATACAAGCTGAAATAAATCTTTCTCTTTACTAATATTCTGATATTTCACATTATTAAAATAAAGTAGTGATCCTAACTGACCTAAGATAAGGATTGTTTTCTACCATTAAATGTCAGGAATTGTGAAAAGTGTGAGTTTTATTATATTTGGCTAAGGTGTATGTAAACATCTGACTGAATCATTCTTTTAAGTAGGATATTTTAAGTTAATTGGTCATTGGTTCAATGAATGGTTCATTAGCCAATCAGTCGTTTCCAGAAATCTCAAATGACTGGAAATGTCATGGAAATTGATTGGTCAAAAAGGGTGGAAACTGACTTTCTTTATTACTTATTTATTTCCTCTTATTACGATTCTTTCTATTTGTGATATTTACCCCTATTTTACTGCACCCTTTGATATTTGGAGTTTTTCTAAGCATGTTTTATTCCATTATAAGATACATATTTGATTGTCTTACTCTCTTTAGTTTGGAGGAGAATGCAAATAATGGTGAGATTGATGATCTACTGACATACTTCCAGCAGCAGCTCACACTGGAGGACAGCACTATGAAGCTGTGTGAGCAGGACACGGACACTTCACATGTGCATATCTCAGGTAACTCTCACACTGCAGCAACTGTCTCTGGATTTTACAGCCGCACTCCAAACTCCCTCTCTTCATGCCCACAGCATTGCCCTTTGAGGTGCTCATGTATATCTTCCGTTGGGTGGTGTCATGTGACCTGGACCTCCGAGCCTTAGAGCAGCTGTCACTGGTGTGCAGGGGCTTCTATATCTGTGCCAGGTTAGCTCTCGCACATTCACCAAATACCAGACTAAACCAATTTACACACTAGCAACCACCTAACAATGCCCTGTCTTCTTCAGATAATGTAAAGATCTAGTTTGCCATACAGTTGTAGGTCTCTTCTTGCAGGGACCCAGAGATTTGGCGGTCAGCCTGTTTGAGGGTGTGGGGCCGGAGCTGCACCAAAATGCTGCCGTTTTCATCCTGGAGGGAGATGTTCTTAGAGAGGCCACGTGTACGCTTTGATGGTAAGTACAAGTTTATGAGCGTCTTCTAAGGTATATGATGCATTTACAGTATTGAATGAAGCATTCATGGTTTTCTGCAGGTGTTTACATCAGTAAAACATCATACATTCGTCAGGGCGAAGAGTCTCTTGATGGTTTCTACAGGGCTTGGCACCAGGTGGAGTTCTACAGGTGAACTTTGGCCTTTACTGTACTGTAGCCTCTGGGTTTGTTCATACTTCACTCAAATCCGATTTGGTTTTAAAATTCGTTCTTTAGGACTGACTGATCACACTTTTGTGATTAAATCGGATTTGTTTGTTCAGACAGAAAAGTCAGAATCAGCAGATGCCTAATTCATGAGAGAATATAAGCAGGTAGAATTTTATACATTCAAGCATTTACTATTCACTACATAGTAAATGACACATAGTTCACTATATGCGCACTTTGTAGGATGTTAAATACGCTTTGCATCCTGAATGACAAGCAAAACTTTATGAATTCAGATCTGTCCATTCAGACTGAGAATGAACAGTAGATTTCATGTCGGTTTTTGTTTTTTTTTGAAAAACAATAATTTGAGTATTTTTGTCTTATTTTCGATTAAAATATCAATACATCTTTAAATTAAATGCTTTTGGAAAATTGCATTTTTGCTGCCTGTTTGAACAAAACGTATCTTGTTTAGTGTTGTCGAAGTTAACACTGATTTCATTGTTTCAGGTACCTCCGCTTCTTCCCTGACGGTCAGGTGATGATGTTGACCACACCTGAAGACCCTTTGGTCACAGTTCCAAGGTTACGCAACAAGAACTCCAGGTATGTTTGAATTTCTTTGTCATGAGCCTAGATAACAGACCTTTGAACTTGACTTTGCTGACAGTCTAGGCCACCTCACATTTGTGTAGTTTAATCATGAGAGTTTTTTTCATTTCCACAGGATGGATTCCATCTTGTTTGGCCATTATCGGCTGTCCCAGGAAACAGACAATCAAACCAAAATCTATGTTGTTGTCTCCAAAAGAAAAGAGGAGGTTGGTGTGCCTGTTAAGAGTTTCATTTAACAATGGTACTTTGTAGAGTGCAGCATTAGGGTAAAAATCCCATTCGTTTTCTCCATAGAAAAATAGACTTCTAACCAAATCATAGAGAGACAGTCCCACCGTGAACTCTGAAGTTGTTAAGTGATGATATGCTTTTGTTCAAGTGTAATTTCACCTTCACAAAAAAAAAACACGTTTACTTGTCAGAATTCAAATAAAGAACTATATTACCCATAATCCCAAAGAGAGATCCACCAATCAGAAAACCACAGTAAACAAATCATGGCAAAAGAGATCAGCAGTGAAAGTCCACTTCCATGAATATATTTTTGGATATATTGTATTTCTTATACAGTATATCTGAATATTATGCCATAAATTGGGCTGGGTATTGATTCGATTCAAGTTCGGATTTGATTCCTGTTCAGATTTCGATTCAATATTGATTCATTAGTGTGTATTTCAGTAATAATGTCCCTTTTGCTTATACATGAAATACAATCTCTCCCAGCTAATTATATTAATCATACAGGGGACCTTCTAACTATGTAGAATTTAAAAATCTAAATTTTATTAATTATATTTGATTAGTTTTTCATTATTTTGGTAAAATGTTTGCTTTTAAAAATGAACAAATCAATGTTTTCAATCAATTATATTGCATATGTTATATTTTGTTTCATGTTTATTTTTTAATTGCATAATTTGTACTATTTACAGGTATTTACATTGATTTGTTGAACACGTGCAAAACGGTACTGTTTTTTTAAAGAAACCTGGCATTTCTGTAGAGTTTGTAGATGAGTGCATTTAACGAGAGAGACTGTATCTCATCTGTGCTGTATCAACATCTAACTGTAAACAACAGAAAGGGTATTAAAATATACATTATATAAATGTCACCTGTGTATCTGGATAAACTGACGGTTGGAATATCAAGAATCTGCAAAGCTGTCATTGCTGCACATGGAGGATTTTTTTGACGAGAACTCTGTGAAGTAGTTTAAGAAGCTCTGAACATTTTTTTTAAAATTTGAATTGGTTGCAAATGCAAGTGATTTCCTCTCATTGTAGTGGTGGGTAAAAGATTGATCTTGGGATTTAAGAATCAATATTGAGATAATTCAAATGAAGATCGCAATTCATCAGGAAATCGATATTTATACCCACCCCTAGCCATAAACATATATATATTCATTTGATACTTTTAACAAATGACTTCAAATATTTTTGATTCGATTACATCATTTGCAATGCTTCATGGAATTTGGGTTTATTCCCTCATGGACGAAATGAAGTACACAGTCTTGGATCATTGTCTTAATGTTTGGTTTTCATATACTTTTCAACTTTTTGAAGATTTTTTTTTTTTAAATCCCTAAGGTGAATATGAATGGAAAAAAATACTTCTGGAACCAAGACCACTATAAAAGTAGTGGGCACTGTGGCATAGTGGTCTGCTAACCTTCCCAGATGGGACCCTAGCCGGGTTTGGGTCAGTTTTTCCAAGTATAACTTCGAGTTCGACTTAGGTTCAGGTTTGTAATTAATAAAACAGTCAATATAATACGGGCTACATTTATTTACATTAAAATAATATTTCTGAATTTTATCATAGTTTGTTTCATGCACTTGCACTCAGACACGTACAGTGGGAAGAAAAAGTATGTGAACCCTTTGGAATTACCTGCATTTATTTCAATTTATCTTAAAATCTGGTTTGATCTTCATCTGTTACAATAATGAACAAACACAATCAGTTCTAAATTATAACACACCAATTATTATATTGTTCTTGTACATATTGAATACATCATTCAAACATTCACAGTGTAGGTTGTAAAAAGTATGTGAACCCCTAGGTTAACATTGCCAATTAAAGTCAGGAGTTGGAAAACCTGGCATCCAATGAATGAAACGA
Source organism: Moxostoma hubbsi (assembly GCA_032164185.1). NCBI lineage: Eukaryota > Metazoa > Chordata > Actinopteri > Cypriniformes > Catostomidae > Moxostoma > Moxostoma hubbsi. The sequence continues at coordinate 5,269,565 of JAVLUX010000083.1, read as the reverse complement.
GGTTGGAGGTGTGGGTTAGAGCTACTTTGACTTATAAAAAGCACTCAAACCTTTTGTTTGCTATTCAGAAGAAGCATTTGTTGACGTGGACCATGCCTCGGATTCGGTGGATGTCTTTGACCATTGCATCGAATCTTGTTTTTTCTGTGTCTCATACAGAACCACCGTATTTTTAGACCATATTAATTTAAAAAGAAATTGAATAATAAAAAAAATATAATAAGCACAGATGTCACCAAGATTCAACATTCTGAAGAAGTTCAACTTCACGTTGGGTTTAGTCTTCAACCTAACTCACATGCGGACCTCTACTGTGGTGCTTTACTAGTTTACTCTTTCATTTGCAGTAAATGATGTGATTGTGATCTTTGAACAGAAGGTGGCAGAATACCAGAGGAGCCGGTTCTGCAGGCGGACTCCGGCATCTGACGCTGATCACTCCTTCCATGTAGGACTTCAGTTGTCCTCTGGAGGGCGTCAGAGCTTCAACAAGCTGGTGTGGATCCACCATTCCTGCCATATCACCTACAGGTATCTCACCCATCTACATTTCACACTAGATTTAATGAGTTTGAATTACACTGAATTATTTAAGTTATCATTATAACTTATGGCTTTAGAAAACTCGTAATATAGCTCATAAGATAGCTTAGTGTGATGAACATACTGTGGTCTCCACTTCACTTTCATTTCCTTCTCCTCACCCAGATCAACTGGAGAGACCATTGTAACCGCATTTGATGTGGACAAAATGTACACGCCTCTGTTTTTTGCACGAGTGAAGAGCTACACCGCCTTTTCCGAGCGTCCACTGTAGGATGACCTGAACGATGCATGCAGAACCTGGACCCTCAAGGTTTTCACCTCACTGCCACGTCCGTGTGCTCTCCTTACTGCTTCCAGCTCCGCACTGTTTCTTATGAATGTATAAGAGTGCTGTGACATTTTTAGAATCCTACAGTCTTAACTGCAGCTACAAGCATTGCATTTTGTTTTCATAAATAGCATGTTAAAAACATACTATATATATATATATATATATATATAAGATTTTTTGTAATGAAGTTAAAAGACACGGCATTTTGTTCTCTTTACATCTGTAATGAATGTTCACTTTGTGAATTTCAGTGAGAGCATATGTCTACTGAAATTAGCTGTATTGTCTTTTGATCGTTTTATGTGGGCCTATGTAAATGATGTTGCCTATGGATAGGGATCGTAAGGAATTTAATGCTAATGGTTCTGATTCCTCTTAACAATTCTGGTTCCTTAACTGTTGCACTAACAATTGTTTTAGTACTTCTGAGGAAATTCTTTTTGGATTTACTGCCCTCTGCAGTCTGTTGCCAAACAGTGAGATCATTTCATATTGTCACAGAACCTTACCTTTAAGAATCTTACAAAAGGTGTTTTTACATGGACCTGTTAATTAAGATCATTAACTTGTTAATTTAAAACACCAAAACTTAAAATGTGTATCTTAAATGACTCTGATTTATGTCTCACAAGTCTAAAGTGCACATAACACAAAGTTATTGGTTAATTTCAAGTCAAGCTAAATAAATAACGAAACAAATGACTTGCGGTTTCAGTACGTTTTTGATTCACTAGCTGATAGGAGTCATTCATTCAGGGGGATAATATGGGATGTTTTGCAGTGTAGATACAAAAGAACTGATTAATAAAACTTTGTTTTCCCAGAAAGTAGTGCTGTATATTTTGCTGTGTAGATTTAGGAGAGCTGACTCAAAAGAGTCATTCGTTAGGGAATCGGGCTGTATGTTTCATGCTGTAGATTCAAAAGAACCGGCTCATTTGATTCATTTGTTTGGGAATTGGGCTACACTTGTTGTGTTGTATGTTTCACATTTAGTAGTGGTGTTACAGTGACACTGAACGGTAGCACAGGAAACACTGTCAGTGTTTTTTAGCATGGTGTCCCATCCGCATCGCACAAACAATGCACATTTGAGAACCGTTAATGGAACCAAAAGTCACAGAAATCATTGTTTCTGGCATTGGAAAAATACAAATGGAAACGGTTCTTAAAGAATCAGTTCCCAAGTCAAATGTTGCCTGATACATTGTCATCAACAAAATTGTCCCTATTTGCGTTCTTAATACACATTCCTAGTTTGATTGTGCACAATTCTTAACTGTACTTTATTCCAAAGAGGGGGGAAATGTTTTTTCGGAATCTTTTAATAAAAATGTAAAACGTTCGCTGACTGTGAAATGGCTTTACTTTTCAGCTGATGTCACCAAGCCCCTTTTCCAGTTCTGGGTGCATTCTGGTATGTAACTCACACTTTTCAGTATCCAATCAACTCCCAAAGGATACCTTCTTTCTTCTCATTGAATATCCAGTTTCCCCCTGAAATATGCCAGATTAGGGAAAAAAATTATTGTGAAAACATTTCATGTTGACTTCAAAGTGCAGAAGCTGTCGTACATGGACAGAATTCAGTTCTGTATGATGCACAATGAAATCAGGTCCAGCATTTGAAGAGGACAGATATTATCCAACAGTAACATGCTCAGAGATTTGGGATTATTTGATCTGTCACATAAAATTTAAAAAGGGATTATGAAGTAAAATAATATTCTTTCTTATGTGACACTGACAAAAAGGATTCAGTGTTCTCGGGGTCATGGGAAAACAAATATCATGGAGTAGATTTCAAGACCTGGAAAAGTCATGAAAATCACATTTCTACAGTGAATATAAATGTAAATAATCTGTATTTAAAGTATTTTATTGGGCTAGAAATTGCTCTCATCATTGAGTAATCGTAAATGACTGGAATATTCATGGAAATTCATTGGTCAATGGCAGCGGTGTCCTCTTTGGCACCCTCTCAGCAGGTGGGCTCTAGGTGATGCTTAGAAACGCCCCTGATTCCCGCCACCCTTACCTTTCTGATTCTACCTGAGTACTGAATATATCACATGACATGAACAGGTGACTGCGAAACCTGCCCTCCACCACAAAGTGTGCATCGCCATCTAGTGGCTGAGGCCAAAGGTGCAGGCAATGATATTATGGCTCCTTCCAGGGCCGGAGCTAGTGGGGTGAAAGCTCTGTAAAGGGGCCCAGATTACCTTGCCACAGCCCTGACTCCTACAGTTAGTTCATTTGAACTCATGTTAACAAATGGATCCTTAATGTAAAGTGTTACTGAAAAACCTTTTAATATGCAAAATTTCTTCCCATGGTAAGTTATGAATACCTGAAGTCAAAAAGACAAGTAAACAAACACTGATGCCGAATGCATTTATCACAAATGAAATTCTCTTTGCTTATTAATGTAGCAATGTTGGGTAGTAACAGATACAAATCTGCCTTATGTAATCAGATAACAAATATTAAAAAAAAATGTGTAATCAGATTACAGTTGTTATCTGAATGACTTTTTATGGATTACATGATTGCATTGTTTTATTACCAATTTAGATTGCATCATTTTCCAGCCAGGTAACACTCCATACATTGTTCCTCATTTGGCCACATACAGAAATAATGCAACTTTTAAAGGGACACTGGTGAAAATAACTGAGCAAGCAATGCCATCTTTGCCTCACACAATCATATTCCATGGACAAATACTTCACATCCAGTCTTAAGAATCGAAGAAGAAAAAAGAACCCACCTTTCCATAATCAGATGCTTTTCAGTAAAAAAACAAAAATCATTTTAGAGGTGTTGGTCACATGCTACTTTGTTCTTTTGTTGTAGATGCACAGGATGGCAGAATAAGCAGGTGTGGTTTTGAACAATGAGGGTCATTAAATCATGGCAGAATTAATTATTATTGTGTTTTTGTGTGTGAGATATTCTATATTAACATTGTTCCTGCAACATCACTTTTTATTTATTCTATATTTGGATGTCTTTTAAAAAATATAGGCATAATTCAAATGTGTAATGTATTTATGTAGCAAAGTTAAAAAACTGAAAATAAAAGAACAGTGTAAGGCTAGAGAAAAAAGTTCATTCACATTTTTTTTTTTCAATGAACTGCAAGTTTTATAAAATGTGTTTTAACACGAAGTTTAAAAGTAATTGCAGTTAATCTGTTAATGTTATTTATTCATTTTTTTCAATAAAAAACCTGAAATGTAATTTTTTTTTTTTCAATCAGAGTATGGGGTACGGGGCGTGAGAGATTTTCTTGTTTTTTTTAATTCACCTAAATAATTATTAGGAGGTACAAAATGTACATCTCTACAACAAATCTACAGAAGTTCCCTTATTCATTCCAAAGCAGGATAGTCCATTGCTTATACTTTTTCATCTCTCTTAAGTTCCGAAAGTATTTTCCCCATTCATTTCTTCCATGTGCTTTTTATAAATGAACCAAATCAACCAGCTCCGAGGAGAATCACAACATCACAAACTTTGTTTTGAGGCAACAAGTTTTGAAAATCTTACATGAAGACAAGCTGTGTACTGAATACATCTTTCATAAAGGCACGGACTACAATCCCATGAAGCATTGCGAATGATGTCATTGAATAAAAAAAAAAAAAAACATGGGTGGTCAGCTGGAGGATGAGGAGGGTGGCGGCCTTTGAAGAAGGATCATTTAGAAGACTGGGGAAATTGAACTTGTTTGTGGAGAAATAGGGCAGATATCAGACATTGCTGTATGTGTGATTATTATTATTTGTGTGTGTGTCTATAATCATGTATAAACACTGGGGTGTTGTTGGGGGTCAGGGTGGGATTGGGATTAGGAGGGGGAGGGGAGATAGTGGAGGGTTAATTGTTGATTCAGTGTATATATGGTTCGTTTTTCCTGTGTTCAATATGTGAATCAATATAAAAAATGTTAATCAGAAATAAATTGCAGGCAAAAACGCAATGCTACCAAATACTAACAGTGTATGTAAACTTCTGACCCACTGGGAATGTGACGAAAGAAATAAAAGATGAAATAATAATTTTCTCTACAATTATTCTGATATTTCACATTCTTAAAATAAAGTAAATGAACTGACCACACCTGACAGGGAATGTTTCCTACCATTAAATAACAGGAATTATGAAAAACTGAGTTTTAATGTATTTGGCTAAAGTGTATGTAAACTTATGACTTCAACTGTACTTTGAAATGTTTACATTCACATAAACTCTTATAGAAATATTAACATGTAGTGCAGTGACTGAGCAGTAAATTTGCCTAATTCATGAAACATGAGCAAAATAAATGCGTGCTTGTGTAAATTGTTTCATTTAAATAATGCTACAATTTACACAATAATTGTTTTACTAACGATTAGCACACTATTTTGTTTTGCTCGTGTTTCATGAAAAAATGAATTTAAGAAAGAAGTTTCATAAAAATAATTTACTTAGTTTTCATTAACCTGAGTTCCCCGTCTGTCGCTCACTTCGACGTTGTGTCGAAGAAGCGACACTAGGGGTCTCTCTTGAGCACCGAAAGATGCCTCTGATCTATGAAAAAAGGCCAATGAGAGTTGGCAAACCGTATTTGCATACCCCGACTCCGGATACAGATATAAAGGCATGGGAAATACGCTCGTTCATTCAGTAATTTTCTTCGGAGCCGATGGTCGTGTGTATGCAGTCAGCTGCGAATGACACAACTGATCCTGCTTCTGATCCTCTGACGCTCTGCTTTGCTGTTGGATTTACGGCGCACTTCAGCGGCTTTTCTCTTCACTGCCGGCGTGCAGTTTGCCCCTGGGCACTTCGACAGCGCAGAGTTAGAAGAGTTGAAAGAGTGATTTTCTCTGTAAAAGAGTTTATTTCTCTGAAAGAGCATTACACAGCGGCGTTGAACGTCCTTTTCAGGACGCGTCTTTATAAAGATGTCATTTCCGCCCCTGTGTAGTTTCTGGATGCGGTGATTTCTCCCCACCTCTCTCGGTCATAAAAAGCTGTCTTGCATGCCTGGGCTGCGATCACACGCAGGCAGCGTTTTATGAATGGTTCATGTTCTCAGTGCGAGAACATAGCCATGGCAACATTGCGGTTGCGCGGCTTTCTTTTGTAACGAGAGAAAGCCACTTCAGCCGCCCCCCGCGCTTCGCCTCATTCCTACGGGATTGACGCAGGCGTCGTGGGCGATGAAGGCGATTTGGGGACTATGACGGGCTCTGTTCACCGGGTAAACCCCCTCGAACCACCCGCCTCCCCAGCACGCTTGCTTGCTTCCGTCTGAGCTCGGGATGAGCATTCTCTCCAATGGTTCATCTTCTCAGTGCGGGAACATGGCCGTTATAGCATTGCGGTTGCATGGCTCTCTTTTGTAATGAGAGAAAGCCACTTCAGCCGCCCCCCGCGCTCCGCCTTCTTCCTACGGGATCGGCGCAGGCGCCGCGGGCGATGAAGGCGATTTGGGGACTATGACGGGCTCTGTTCGCCGGGTAAACCCCCTTGAACCGCCTGCCTCCCCAGCACGCTTGCTTGCTTCAGAATTGGATGACATCACCGCTGCATCGGAGAGCGTTACAGCGGCATCGGATGCTGATCACTCGCCTGGGCCGCCACCTTTGGGTCTGCCGCCCAGCCTGAGCCTGACGCACGGAGATCCGCTATGCTTTCCCGGGCTACTTGATCGGTCCCGCGGGCAGGTGCGCTGCTCACAGCCATGCCCCCCCCCCCCCCCCCCCCCCCACGGTTCCATTCTTCTCGGACGTGCATGACGAGTTGAGCAAAGCCAAGGGTTCTTCGCTCCTCCGCTCTCACTACCCTCGAGGTGGAACGGTCCCAGACCGCTTCCACTCTGCACGCCACGGCCCTTCCTGCAACCAACGCCAGGCCAAGGCACTTCAAAACTTGCACCTTGGGTAGTCCTGTTCTTGATGTGCTGCAGGAACTGCGCTGGATGACCAACCGCGCCCCCGGGCCACGGAGGTCAGAAGCGCCGGCACTCCGCAGGAAGCAGACGCCCCCATCTCACGGACCCCCTCGAGGACCCGGAAGGCTCCCAGGCTGTCTGTAGACGCTCAACCCAGGGACCAAGATGTTAGCTCCGGAGGTGGTAAGACCGATCCGTCCCCAGTGGAGTGTCGGGAGGAGAATTTTTTTGTTGAATTAGTTTTCACATTCTCATATTCTCTGTAATGAGCTATTTCCTTTTGTCTCTGGGTCACCTGGCCTGCAAATGCCGTTCTCACGGCACTCTGCCACCAGATCTCAGCAGTCCCGGCTTCCTGGACACGGACCACCCGTCTCCAGCCCCACGACTGCCCCCCGGCCGGCCGGTTCCAACGAGTCTAGGGGATGCCTACCCGGGACCTCCTCCTCAGTCGCTAACCCGCCCCCTGCCGGGTGTGCGGAGCAAGGTAAGTGCTTTGAGTTTTTTCTCAGCACCCCAGCTGCGGGTCGCCCTGTCGCCGCCCAACGCTGCCCTACCTGCTCCGCCTCGCTGCGAAACCCTGCCAGGTATGTCCCCTTGCTGCCCCTAGCGCAGAGGTTGGACGCGTGACTTTCACTTCCCAACCCGTCTCGCTGGCTGGCCCGGACCATCCGACTCGGTTACGCAATTCAGTTTGCCAGGCCCCCGCCCCCCTTCATGGGTGTCCGCTTTTCCGCAGTATATGGCGAACATGCCCAGTCCCTGCGCGCGGAAATCGCGACTCTTCTGGCCAAAGATGCGATAGAGCCTGTCCCTCCAACCGAGATGAAGGAGGGTTTCTACAGCCCTTACCTCATCGTACCCAAGAAAGGCGGCGGCTTACGACCAATCTTGGACTTGCGAGTTTTCAACCAAGCGTTGCACAAACTCCCGTTCAAAATGCTCACGCTTAACCTGCGTCCGGCATCTAGATTTGTTCACAGCGATAGACCTGAAGGACGCGTACTTCCACGTCTCCATCCTGCCCCGACACCGCCCCTACCTGCGGTTTGCATTCGAGGGCCAGGCGTATCAGTACAAAGTCCTCCCCTTCGGCCTGTCTCTGTCCCCTCGCGTCTTCACGAAAGTCGCAGAGGCAGCTCTTGCCCCGCTCCGAGAAGCCGGCATCCGCATACTCAACTACCTCGACGACTGGCTCATTCTGGCCCACTCACGAGAGTTACTATGCGCCCACAGAGACCAGGTGCTCAGGCACCTCAGCCGTCTGGGGCTTCAGGTCAACTGGGAAAAGAGCAAGCTTACTCCAGTTCAGAGCATCTCTTTTCTCGGGATGGAGTTAAACTCGTCTCAATGTCGGCACGTCTCACCAACGAGCGTGCCCAGTCAGTGTTGAACTGCCTCGCCGATTCAGGCCAGGCACAGCGGTCCCCTTAAAACTTTTCCAGAGGCTCCTGGGGCATATGGCGTCCTCCGCGGCGATCGCGCCGCTGGGGTTGATGCATATGAGACCGCTCCAACACTGGCTTCAGACCCGAGTCCCGAGACAAGTATGGCGCCATGGCACGCACCGTGTAACTATCACCCCCGCCTGCCGTCAAACATTCAACCCCTGGACAGACCTCTGTTTCTTACAGGCTGGAGTACCCCTACAGCAGGTGTCCAGACGCATCCTGGTCATGACCGACGCCTCCAGATTGGGTTGGGGCGCCGTTTGCAACGGGCACGCAGCCTCAGGCCGTTGGAAAGGGGCCCAGCTGCGTTGGCACATCAACTGCCTCGAGTTGTTGACCGTCCTTTTGGCCCTGCAGAAGTTTCTCCCGTTAATTCGGGACGAACATATCCTAGTCAGGTCGGACAGCACCACTGCGGTCGTGTACATAAATCGCCAAGGCGGCGTACACTCCCGCCACATGTCACAACTCGCCCGTCGTCTCCTCCTTTGGAGCCAGCACCGACTCAAATCGCTGCGTGCCACTCACATCCCCGGCAACCTCAATGTGTTAGCGGACACGCTGTCACGACAACGCTTGCCTGGTGGAGAGTGGAGGCTTCACCCCCACTTGGTTCAGCTGATTTGGGAATGGTTCGACAAGGCCCAGGTAGACTCTTCTGCCTCCCGAGAGACCTCCCACTGCCCGCTCTGGTACACCCGCTCAGAGGCTCCCCTCGGGGCAGATGCACTGGCACACAGCTGGCCGGTGGGGCTGCGCAAGTATGCATTCCCAAAGTGAGCCTTCTTGCACAGGTGCTGTGCAAGGTCAGGGAGGACGAGGAGCAAGTCACTCTCGTGGCTCCTTACTGGCCCACCCGGGCCTGGTTCTCGGACCTTGTACTCCTCGCGACAGCCCCTCCCTGGCGAATTCCCCTGAGGAAGGACCTTCTTTCTCAGGGACGGGGCACGCTCTGGCATCCGCTCCCAGATCGTTGGAACCTCCACGTCTGGCCCCTGAACGGGACGCAGAAGATCTAGCTGGTCTACCACCCACGGTCGTAGCCACGATAAAACAAGCCAGAGCCCCTTCTACCAGGCAACTCTACACCCTGAAATGGTGTCTGTTCATGAATTGGTGTTCTTCCTGGGCAGAAGACCCACAGAGGTGCGCAGTTAGGTCAGTGCTCCTGTTCCTACAGGAGGGGTTGGAGGGGAGGCTGTCCCCGTCCACCTTGAAGGTGTATGTCGCCGCTGGCGCAGCTCACCACGACCCAGTAGACGGCAAGTCCCTGGGTAAGCACGACTTAATCGTCAGGTTCCTAAGAGGTGCCCGGAGGCTAAATCCCTCCCGGCCAAACCTGTTCCCCTCCTGGGATCTCTTGATGGCCCTCACCAGTCTTCAGAGATCCCCCTCCGAGCCTTAGAATCAGTTGGCTCAGGGCCCTCTCTTCAAAAGACGGCCCTGCTGATTGCGCTCGCTTCCATCAAGAGGGTCGGGGACCTGCAAGCGTTCTCTACTAACGACACTTGCCTGGAGTTCGGTCCGGCAGACACACACGTGATCAGGTAGTGAACCTGCAAGCGCTGCCCTGGGAGGAGGCAGTCCCAGCCCCCTCACTGCTGTGTCCGGTACGTGATTTGCGGGCCTACCTGGAATGTACCCAGAGCTTCAGACGCTCTGAGCAGCTCTTTGCCTGCTTTAGGCGACAGCAGAAAGGGAACGCTGTCTCCAAACAGAGGCTGTCCCACTGGGTAGTGGACGCCATTCAGTTGGCCTATCACACCCAGGCCGTGCCCCCCCCTAAAAGCAGGTCTGAGCCCACTCCACCAGGAGTGTGGTGTCCTCTGGGCACTGGCTAGGGGCACCTCCCTAGCAGACATTTGAGAGCTGCGGGCTGGGCAACACCTAACACCTTTGCGAGATCTTACAATCTCAGGGTTGAGTCAGTCTCGTCCCGTGTTTTCTCAGGTCCGAGCCCGTAGAACTCGGTACATGTCGACGGTCTGACCAGGTGAATCGCTTGCGTCCAGTGCCCTTTCCTCTGTCGAGGTAAAACAGTGCGCCTTCTTCCCAGGAGACCCCTTTTAGGTTCCTGGTTGATTCCTCGCTAGCCCTTTTGGGTCCGCATCAGTTCAGCGGAGGAACTTGCCGGCCCAGTCCACTATGGGTACCCCAGGCTACCCCTACTGGAATAGGTGCTCCACAGGTTAGGCCTCCTATGTGGACTCCTCCTGTGTGTACTTCCGCGGTACGGTCACCTTACGAGCTGACCCGCGTCTCCCTTAGGCAGTCCTTTACTGCCCTCCGGTCGCCGTGCCCAAGAGGCCATGTGATGTATTTTGCCACCTCTACCTCGCTTTTCGGGTGGGTGTGGCCTCCGCAGGGTCTTTTCCCCCTGAAAGAATAGGAATTCGGGTAAGACCCCCTTCCCTCGATGCGGTAAGGGCCCCGGCTGCTCTTGCTCTATGCCGAGAAAACATAGAGAGAAAAGAGGCCCAGCCAGGCTTGGCCCGTTCCCTAGTTGGGAGTGTCACCTTGTTCCCCCCCTAGGGTAACCAAAAGATTTCTGACGACTTTTTCGGGGCATTGGGGAAGAGTACGTGCAGCCTGAACACAGTTGGTCGCTTGTGCACGTAGGATACCTGCCCGCTTCTGTGTCAGCAGTACACGTCTCAGCGCATGGCGAGTTTTGAAGTGGACCCCTAGTGTCGCTTCTTCGAGTGGCGAAGAAGAAGCGACGGGGAACGTTTCCCTGATGGAGGGAACGAGACGTCGTGTCTTCCCGGCCACGTCACTGAGCCGAGCCGCTGAGGTGCCCGGAACACTCCCGGCTCCTCAGAAAAATCCTGAATGAACGAGCGTATTTCCCTCGCCTTTATATCCGTATCCGGAGGCGGGGTATGCAAATACTGTTCGCCAACTCTCATTGGCCTTTTTTCATAGATCAGAGGCATCTTTCGGCGCTCAAGAGAGACCCCTAGTGTCGCTTCTTCGACACGACGTCTTGTTCCCTCCATCAGGGAATGGAGGTTACATACGTAACCGAGACGTTATTTTTTTTATGCCCTCAATGTTTTTTGGCAATGTAAAAGTCTTAAGAACTTTTGTAATAAAAAGAAACAAACTTCTATTTCTATTTATGGAAAATTCGCTATCCATAAAATTAACTTAATTTGAATGTATTTCTGATAGAACAGCAATGTATTTATAAGATGGTAAAGTGTTTGCATTGTATCTGAACATGTTTAACAATATAGCCAATGTTGCCCCACACAAGTCTATTTTTTTAATTTTGCACTGTTCCAAAAAATTGGGATGCACACCGGCAAGCGAATTCAAAGCGAACTTAACACCAACACCGTGAGGAACTTGAGACAGGGCGAGTATAGGACAGGCTTTGGAGGCACGTTTTGCTGGTTTGTTGGCCACGGTTCTCTGATTGGTGGATCTTTCTCTGCTGTACCATGGGTAATGTAGTTGTTTACCATGAATTCCACTATCAAACAATTTTTAAACAATGAAGTTGAAATAATGCAGATGGATGGCTTCAATGAAAGCATATACATCGATGAACAACCTCATAGCTCACGGTAGGTTTATAAGTGAGTTGCACTAAAACGGTAGCGCATATGTGTGCAAATTTTGCCTGCAGGCATTCAAAGTGGGACACATTAACAGCTTGCTTGATGTCTCCATTCAGAACTTAGAAAATAAGTAGTGGAGCATTTTAGGTATAATTTCAATAAATTGCATTTTTACTTTTATTTTATATATAGTATTTAGGCATTGGTTGATCATGGGTACACTGAGAGCTGCTTTGAGACTAAAATGAAAGGAAAATAAATTTAAGAATGAATTGGATCATTTATGTTCTCTGCTTTTTCAATTTGCTGAAGTTGTGCTCTTAATACCTGTTCTCCTGATTTTTATGTGTGGCAGCTTTGCCAATATTGTGATGCTTTTTCCTTGGGTTTGATCTTTGATCATTACTGATAATGCTGAGGAAAATGTGGTCATTGGTAGCAGGTGAAACCAATGGAGAAACATTGAGATTAAATTGAACATTTGAACTTCCTCTAATATGAATGTTAATAACTTCATATTAATGCATCTATTCTGAGTGTCATTGATACTATGTTTTACCCTTTCTTTTGTCATCATTATGTGTATGTTGTTTCACTAAATCATTCTGGAACCAGTCTCTCACCATTGCAGATGGCTGGACCAGATGATTTATTGAAGCTGCTAATACTGCAGGAGAAAAAGAAGAATGAAAATGATGTGGGCTATTATCCGATTGGTCCTCCTGCGCTCATTACTGCTGGTAATCATTACTGATTTGCCATTTCTAATGTTGATTTCAGTCTTATACGACCAATTGGGTTTATGATTTTCCAGACTGCATCCATGGGTTCAATACCCGTGTCTAAATTGTTCTGAGGGTCTAAATTTAAATCCACCATCTATCCACTGATTTATAGATTTGAAGAAATAAATATTACAAACTTGATGGCAAAGGTAGAGTTACCTATTGGATTGGTTACGCCCCCCAAATTTATTATAATTATCACTGTATTATTGTATATTATTGAGATTCTAAAATGAAAAGAAGGAACAACTGTAACAGAGGCTTTAACATTTGAATCCACTATAGATTAGGAACAGAGTGAGAGTGGAAAAATATTCTCTCTGTCTGTACATTTCAGAAGAGTCTGATTGAAACACAAGAGCAGTGAAGGTTAAGTTTTTAAAGTGTGCGAAAGACACCTCTCTAAATAGTTTTATTTCTTTATTTTTTATATATAGGAAATGATGTGACTTGGCAGTCATGTTAAATACAGTGATATGACAGAAGGATAAATCTACAGTTTTCTTCCTCATGATTAAAGATTTGATATATTCAGAGGGCAATCTGAAGTTAAGGGTTTATACTAAAGACAAGAAATTCAGTTGAAAGTTGATCTGAATGTAAGTTCAAAACAATCAAGAGACTATTATTGTTTTTAAATTAAGCTTCCTAGAAGCTTGACAGAGGTTAGGGTTAGGGTTTTTTTTCTGATGTTAGTCCCCACCATGATACATGGGCTTTTGAGATGTTTGCTAAAGTAGCAGAAATACAACCTGAATGGAAATTAGTGATATGTAAATGAGTTCAATTTTAGCGTTCTTTCCTTTCAATTTTTAATAATGCTTTTTGAATTTAACCTCTCCATTTTTAAGCATTTGTAGATGGTTCCATTGTCTGTACCGGTTCTCAAATGAAACTCCCCGAAACAAAACAGGATATCTGTTTACTGAAATCAAATTATCAGAGATTGCCAGAGGGAACAAAGTGGTAACCAGTGGCAAGAGGTGATGACCCAATGACGGGTAAGACTCTCCAATGGCAAAAAGGGGGTGGAGGGGGGGCAACCTAAGGCAGGGCATCACCACTCTGGAAACCTGCCCAAGAAGGTTTGATATGGGTTTAAGGAAGTGGATGAATGCTCTTTGGTCAGAAGCATCAACACGGAGATCTAGAAGAGAACTGCCTGAATATTGTGAGTTTCACTCAACCAGACTGCATTTTAATAATATTAATAACCAAGCATTCTGTCACTGTGCCATCAGGGGATCATACCCTGTGTAGAAGCGTATTTATAGAATCGTTTTTAATAAGTCAGGGGTGCCTGACTTATTAAAGTTGTATTAAACAAACCTGGGAATGATTGTATGATGCATAACTAAGATTGGAAGATGATTACTTTTACTTATGGTTTTATTGAACTCATGTACATTTTAATAGTAATGAAGAATTAGCATTTATATTCTACTGCATTTATTCACAAAAATATATATCCGTTATAATTATTACATAATTAATCAGCTATTCTATTTTAATTCAATCATTAGTAATTGTACGAGAGAGAGATTTTAGTTATGATATGGTTATATTGTCATATTAAGTATTGTGCATGTTTTTCTCTTGGCTCTATCCTAATTTTCCACAGATGACTAGAGGCCCTGCATTCCATCTAAGATTAGGGAGAAAGACTCCCTTCATAGCACCTACAGATGCTGGTCATATAATTAGAATATCATCAAAAAGTTGATTTATTTCAGTAATTCCATTCAAAAAGTGAAACTTGTATAATGTATACATTCATTCCACACAGACTGATATATTTCAAGTGTTCATTCCTTTTAATTTTGATGATTATAACTGACAACTAATGAAAACCCCAAAATCAGTATCTCAGAAAATTAGAATATTGTGAAAAGGTTCAATATTGAAGACACCTGGTGCCACACTCTAATCAGCTAATTAACTCAAAACACCTGCAAAGGCCTTTAAATGGTCTCTCAGTCTAGTTCTGTAGACTACACAATCATGGGGAAGACTGCTGACTTGACAGCTGTCCAAAAGACGACCATTGACATCTTACACAAGGAGGGCAAGACACAAAAGGTCATTGCTAAAGAGGCTGGCTGTTCACAGAGCTCTGTGTCCAAGCACATTAATAGAGAGGCGAAGGGAAGAAAAAGATGTGGTAGAAAAAAGTGTACAAGCAATAGGGATAACCGTGAAACAAAACCCATTCAAAAATGTGGGGGAGATTCACAAAGAGTGGACTGCAGCTGGAGTCAGTGCTTCAAGAACCACCACGCACAGACATATGCAAGACATGGGTTTCAGCTGTCGCATTCCATACACAGCGTCAGAAGCATCTGGCCTGGGCTAAAGACAAAAAGGACTGGACTGCTGCTGAGTGGTCCAAAGTTATGTTCTCTGATGAAAGCAAGGTCCCAGAGTCTGGAGGAAGAGAGGAGAGGCACAGAATCCACGTTGCTTGAAGTCCAGTGTAAAGTCTCCACAGTCAGTGATGGTTTGGGGTGCCATGTCATCTGCTGGTGTTGGTCCACTGTGTTTTCTGAGGTCCAAGGTCAACGCAGCCGTCTACCAGGAAGTTTTAGAGTACTTCATGCTTCCTGCTGCTGACCAATTTTATGGAGATGCAGATTTCATTTTCCAACAGGACATGGCACCTGCACACAGTGCCAAAGCTACCAGTACCTGGTTTAATGACCATGGTATCCCTGTTCTTAATTGGCCAGCAAACTCACCTGACCTTAACCCTATAGAAAATCTATGGGGTATTGTGAAGAGGAAGATGCGATACGCCAGACCCCACAATGCAGAAGAGCTGAAGGCCACTATCAGAGCAGCCTGGGCTCTCATAACACCTGAGCAGTGCCACAGACTGATCGACTCCATGCCACGCCGCACTGCTGCAGTAATTCAGGCAAAAGGAGCCCCAACTAAGTATTGAGTGCTGTACATGCTCATACTTTTCATGTTCATACATTTCAGTTGGCCAACATTTCTAAAAATCCTTTTTTGGTGTTGGTCTTAAGTAATATTCTAATTTTCGGAGATACTGAATTTGGGATTTTCATTAGTTGTCAGTTTTAATCATCACAATTAAATGAAATAAACATTTGAAATATATCAGTCTGTGTGTAATGAATGAATATAATATCCAAGTTTCACTTTTTGAATGGAATTACTGAAATAAATCAACTTTTTGATGATATTCTAATTATATGACCAGCACCTGTACATGTTGCAGTGTCTAAATCAATCAGTGTTTGAATTGTTTATGGTGCCCTGTGACACGTGACTGCCAGAGTCAAAAACCTCAAGGATTTGAGTTGTCCTACTTGGTACTTCCTTCATGAAGAGTAGTAGTCATAATGTATCTCTATAACTTGTGATATCTGTCATAAGTTCTGTAAAACCAGTGATGGGAACTGATCAATGTTATGGCTAATGACTGTTTGCCGAAGGTGGAAACGGACCATATTTGTGAAGTGCTAAGATGTTCAGAATCTCAGTAAGTGTTGTACTGTGCATATGACCATAATTGCTTGTGAATGTTTTTGAAAGTAGGCTTCTTCTTTTTCTTCTGTATTACCGAACTACTGGATCATTGACTTCTGATATCAAATTGGAACTTCAGAGAACAATCAGTAAACTCTATTAACTGACTGCAAACCGGAGTCTTTTATACCTCAATATTCATATTGGGGACCCAACTATCCCCCAACATAGGCGACTGTTTTCTTGAGAGACACAATTTCTCAGGCACCCCTTACAGTGGCTTTAAGGAAGTAAAAGGGAAAGTAACATTGTTCATAAAGTTCTTTGTCATTTCAACATCAGCATTTATTTCCCTTTTCGGTGTCTGGGAGAAGATACAAGTGACCTACTAAAGTGATGATTCTTTACAACATTCTGACACCAGGAAATAAGCACAACAGCTACTGTATTCACAGGTTACTGAGCTCACAGATGTTGTTACATTAGATCATTCACTTTAACACTGGAGTTCTGTATATATGACTTTATATATGCTGCAATTAGATGTTTATACGACACTACAGTAGGTCATTAAAAAGCAGACAACAGCCCGACACTGTGACTGAAATGGTGGTGGAGATAAAGATGCTTTAGTTGAGGTTTGATCCAAACATACATCACAAAACATGCAAGAAATATTTACAATACAGTCTTTGCACCATCATATGCAACAAATAATACTTTATTTGTAATTTGAGTGTTGTCTTTTTTATTCATTCTCCAAAGCATGCACATGCCTACATGGGTAAATCTCACCTCAAAATCAAAAGAAATAAAAAATTAAATTTCACCGAACATCATCGAGAACAATAAGAATGACAAAAACAAAAGGTCTAAATGCATGACGATAATAAGAATTTTTGAAGGTAATATGGTTCATTTTATGAAAATATTGTTACTTTGAAAAAAAAATTAAAAATTAATCTCTCTAGTCCCAAAATAACCTTCATTTAATTTATGCAAACTGTACATTTATTATTCTTATTTCTTTTGATTTTGTGTGAAATAATGACCTGGATATATTTTATGATGTTCACTGACACGCTACACCGCTATAACTAACACTGACTTTATAATTAAAACTTTAATGAAATGAATACAAAATTATAATGCTAGAGTGTTAGCATTTAGGGGGACAGGGGGGACGGGGGCAAGAAAAAATTGCTTACGAATACTCTACTGTAAATCGAATTGACTACAACAGGTTTTATAATTAGCTCCCATGTTTTTTAGCCTCAGTGTATTAAAGCCAAAATTGTTAAATATTTCTCAGTATCTTCTAATGACTCTAAGACAAACTGCTCAGTGTAAAGAAATGCTGTAGAGTATGTAACTGATGTGTATAATACTGCTCTAGAAGTGTGGCATACTGTCCAGTATCGTTCAGTTCCTCCGATACATTCTCTTGTCCTTTACAACTACAAACAACAATCTTATTTAAGACACCAGTGCAGATTAGTACATTAATATGGTTAGCCTCTGTATAATTTAATAGAAGAAGAATACTCTAGAAGCCAGAGAAATGTGCTCACTTGAACCCTAATTGTTGTCTAGTTCCCATATTTTTGTGATTCAATATGAATAACAACAAAAATGTTGGAATCTCTTAAAGACTAAATGACTTTAGCTTGGTAAGTGGATATATTGTACATATCTCCTCTACTACTGTGTTAATCGCTATGTTACATGAATACAGAGTAGTTGTCTTCAATCTGCGTGTGGTTTCCTGTATTTCACCTTCTCGCTGGCTGTCACCCCATTAGAGTGGCCATTTATTGATCCATTAGCGTAATCTGCCTTTTGAGAGCTGCCGTGTCTCTTATAGGTCTATGGAGAAAAGAACGAGAACATTTGTTTGACATCACAAGCAGGATGATATTCCGAACACTAATAATTAGAATTCATTTACCTGTAAGTAGAAGTTTGAGAACAGTAAAATAAGAGTGATCATATAACTGATCTGGAAATACAGCCAGCCCATTGGAAAACCACACGGCCAAACCACAGCACAAGATGTTTGGAACATAGTTAGAACAAACTGGATCTGCGAGAGGAAAGGGCCATCAAGTCATTTTTTTTTTCAACTTTACAGAACATGTAATGTCTTAGTTGAGCAGTTTAAATGAAAAACATGTTTGAAAATCAAGCTGTAACCTCCCGAGACCCTGCGTCCACGTGTGGACATTACGTTTTGGCTTCACTATTATATGCACCACATGTAAATTTGGACACTGGTAAATTTCACATATCAACACTTCAAAATCAAATCAAATGTAATGAAACAGACAAGAAAAGTTTCAAGCTTTTATAATCTTTCCTTTAAAAGAATGTTTAGATTGTGTTCCCCCCTCTAAGATCATCATAGGCATTTTATTATTGTGAAAGAATAGAGCTTTACAAGAAAGATTTACATTTCTGTATTTCATTTTAAAGTAAAAGGGAGATTCTCATGAAAGCTTTCAAGAAAATGTCCTGATCATATTTAACCCAAATCAATCAATAATAATAATTAAAAGATTCTCATTAATGTGACCTATCCAAAATTTGTACTATTACCATTCCCATTGTTTTCTATGATGATTCACTGACATTTTTCTGTATAACAGTAAAATAGATGCATCCATCCATCCATCCTCAACCGCTTATCTGAAGTCGGGTCTCTTCACCTACAATCTCTCCACCAAGTCCTAGGTCTTCAAAACACCTCCCTAGGAAGGTGCCCAGGGGGTATCCATACCAGATGCCCGAACCACCTCAACTGGCTCCTTGAGACGCAAAGGAGCAGCGGCTCTACTCCGAGCTCCTCACGGATGACTGAGCTCCTCACCCTATCTCTAAGGGAGAAGCCCGCCACCATTCTGAGGAAGCCCATTTCGATCGCTTGTACTCACGACCCCTCACTCGTGAACAAGACCCGAGGTACTTGAACTCCTTCACTTTGGGCAATACCTTCTTCCCTACCCGGAGTGCGCACTCAAAAATAGATGCAGTTGTTTAAACATTTTATTTTCTTATTAAAATGATCAAAAATGAAAGGCAAAAACAAGGGAGTACTACTATGATGCATAAATACTTTACAATTTAAATAATATATCATTTTTTTATTTCATTATTGCCCTGCATTAACCTGTTTGATTTCCTTCACTATTTTAGTCTCCTCGTGTGTGCTGTGCAGTTCCCTTTGTGTGCTAATTAATTCCAGTTGGTCTTGCCTGTCGGTTTCCGGTCTTGTTTGATCCTGTTATTCCCAACCTGGTCTGGTTGGTCCTGTTCCCCGCTGCCTTCTGCCCCAGCCCTGGTTTATTTGTTTTTCCATACGGTGTTGTTTATGTTTGTTTCCCCCCTTGTGGGAGTTTTGGTATGTTTCTGTCGTATTTGTTATATTATTAAATAATCTGTTTTATAACTCTCAATCCGTGACACTTACCAGCTGCCCCTGAGTGATGTATTTTTTCCACCACAGATACGGTCTAAAGGCTGGAACAGCAGAGAGGCCGTAATATGAATACATCAACACATGGATGAAGCTGTTAAACATGGCACCAAAATATGCTGATGAGAAAAGTAGAAATATCAGTATTAGTAACTGCATTAGCAATATTCACCATCATGTCATCACTTTAAAATCTTTCCCTCCGCTGCAGTTCTCTAATCAAATATGGTGCCACTGACATCAATGATGTTAGGTCACAAGACATAAGAGAACCAATGCCGCCAAATGCTGTTGACAGAAATGTTGTTGTCAATTTCAGAGCATCAATGGAGGGTAAAATTATCAGTGAATAACAATTTAAATTTCAGTCGGTTTCAAACATAAAGCTTCATATAACTTGGAATACAGCATACACTGATGAGCCAAAACATTATGACCACATGCCTAATATGCTGTTGGTCCTCCGCGTGCCGCCAAAACAGCGCCGACCCGTCAAGGCATGGACTCTGAAAGACCCCTGAAGGTGTCCTGTGGTATCTGGCACCAAGATATTAGCAGCAAATCCTTTAAGTCCTGTAAGTTGCGAGGTGGATCTTCCGTGGAATAGACTTGTTGGTCCAACTTATCCCACAGATGCTTAATTAGATTGAGAGCTGGGAAATTTGGAGGCCAGGACAACACCTTGAACTGTTCATCATGTTCCTCAAACCATTCCCAAAACAATGGGCCTCATTCATGAAACACGAGTAGAACACATTTTTGTGTAAATTGTTCATAAAGCCGGTCTGATGTAAATTTTCGGAAAATAATGCCCTGTAACGTGACTAGCTAGAAATAGATTTTTTTTATATAAGCTCTATTATTTCAATTTCATAATTTAGTATAGGCATCTGTAAATCACATTCAGTTGACGTATGGTCAGTGGTAAAACCATAAATAACACATCGTGGGCAGGTGCATAAACAATGCACTCCATCAAAAAAAAACTTTTTTTTACTGTTTCCATGTATGTTAAAAGCTTCCTATTGTCATTTACTAGCGAGTCTGAAGTCTTTCTAATATGGCGTTTCATGGCTGTGGATTATTATAATTGTGCAGGTGCACTCTATTACACATTATGCACTCTATTTGGCACATTATCCTGCTGAAAGACGCCAATGCCATCAGAGTATACCATTGCCATGAAGGGGTGTACCAGGTCTGCAACGATGTTTAGATAGGTGGCACATGTCCACATGAATGGCCGGACCCAGGGTTTCCCAGCAGAACATTGCCCAGAGCGTCACACTCCCTTCCACAGGCTTGTTGTCTTCCCATAGTGCATCCTGGTGCCATCTCTTCCCCAGGTAAACGGCGATCACAAACACAGTCGTCCACATGATGTAAAAGAAACAGGACTTATCGGACCAGACGACCTTCTTCCTCTGCTCCAAGATCCAGTTCAGACACCCGTGTGCCAATTGTAGGTGCTTTCCACCGTGGACATCATGGACACTCTGACCGGTCTGCAGTTAAGCAACCCCATACACAGCAGGGTGTGATGCACTGTGTGTTGTGACACATTCATCCCGTAAACATCCTAAACATTTTCTGTGACTTGTGTCACAGTCGACCTTCTGTCAGTTCAGACCAGACAGGATAGCCTTCATTGCTGTCATGCATCGTTGAGCCTTGGGTGCCAAACACCGTATCACCAGTTTGTGGTTTGTTCCTCCTCGGACCACTGTAGGTAGGTACTCACCACTGCTGCTACCCAGGCCCCTAATCTATCCAGACATTGACATGTAGCTTTGTTAGGAGATGATCATTGTTATTTGCATCACCTGTGAGTGGTCATAATGTTATGGCTCATCTGTGTATCACACAAGTTATATGGACTACTTTTATGATATGTTTTTGGTCATTTTGGAGCTTGACAGCCCCAGTCTCCATTTTTAGCCAAGATATTTACCCAAGAAAGAAAAGCACACAGGTACAATGACATGAAGGTGAGTAAATATTGAAAGAATTTCATTTCTGGGTTGTGATATACCAACATCCCTATTATAGAAGTTTATCCAAATTTTATTCTGACTGTGATTTTAATAGAGCCAACACACATGTTGTTTTATTAATAGCCCAGCACCATACACAATCTTCCCCAATCAATGATCAATAACCACAATCTATTCTAAGAAGTAAATGGATCTGGTCAGGTAAGAGTTCGATAGAACACAATTCCTTTAAACATTTCCTTGCTACATGATGCAAAATGTTATTTAAATACCATCTGGACATGCTTTTCTACCCTCTTTGTATCTGAATAATTCAGCATATTAAATGCAGCATAGGCTCCTTTTTGCAGCAAAATGAGGTGAGTTTCTAGCGAGGAACTTACAGTGGCCACATGGCACCCAGTTCATGACAAACCACCAGATGTTCAGCATGGTGGCATGATGATACACGTGCAGGAACGTGATCTGGTGGTTGTTTTTCCTCAGGATGAAGAAGAAAGTGTCCATAAACTCAATGAGTTTGGAGAAGTAATACCACCAGAAGACATTCGTCACCTGTGAGGGGATAACAAAGACTACTTTCACCAGGAAAAATAAACAATTCAATGTAAAATGGTACCAAAGTCATTACCTTGATGACCCAAGCTATACAAATAGGCATTTAAAGAAACATCTGCTGCAAGACAAACTGATGGAAATACTTTTCATAATGTTACAACAGTACTTGGGTGGCCTGCTGTTAGCTAAATAGTCAAACCTGATGAGACAGAAGCTCATGAATGTAGACTAGCCTACATTCTACTAGCCTAGTATACAAAGACCCAAGTATGTAACAATGCTAGCTACTCAGACCTTAAAGACTATGGTTTTGTTGTTTATAGTCTATGTCTGTTAAGATTTTAAGGTCATGTATTTTATTCCTCAAAGTTGGCAAAAGAAACTTTCAGCAGATAAACAAATGTAAAATTCATTAAAAACAAATGTAAAATTCATTAAATTGAATAAAACTTGCACTCATAGGCATATATGTATACTTATTGCACAGGTCTCTGGAATACTCAATTCTGATAGGTCAATGGCGCCATCTAACAGTCAGATATTTCTGAGTAACAACTGCACATCCAGGGATTTAAGGCACGGGTGTAATACATTTTTCTGCGTTCTGGATCGGATTGCATTGCCTTTCAAAGTATACTATTTTGACTGTGAACGAAAATGAACGTGTTCAGCACATGCACACTACGACTGCTTTCTTTTAGAGTCAACAACAAAAGAATGCACTGAAGACCACACAGACGAGGACTGTTCGCTTATCAAGAAATTCTCGGCCATACACAAACAGTCGCTACTGAATATGCTGATGACGGATTTTGTGCCAAGCATTCTGTACAGAAAACAGAAGTATACTTTAGCCTTGAGACATACGTATCAGACTTGTCATCCGGGTATTGCAATGTTTAATGTCCATTTATTTATTTATTTGGCAAGTCTTGTAAAAAGCTGGATAACGAGCAGCCAGACAGTCATTTTCGCAAAATAAACTCAAAATAAACAGAACTCAGATGCAATCTGGAGATGCAAATCAGCTGTTCAGCTATTTATTTCTTCTCACATAATAACATTATTTCAACACAAATCAATATTTCATGTCCATTTACTTATTTATTTGGCAAGTAGTCTTGTAATAATCTGGTTATTTACCTTATGTGTGTTAGTGTTGGTGGAGACGGTCTTCGGATGGCTGTATCGGCAGCTAACCCGAGCACTCGTCATCGGCTGACATTTATGTTGTCAGACCCACGTTGCGTCGATGCATTGCCACCGGAAGCCGACAAAACCATGTTTGTTTTCTATAAGGGAGAATACTTACCTTTTATATAAGAGGGAATTAACATTAATTATGTTAATTATTTTGTGTAATGTCTTTGAAATGGTGACATTTATGTCTTTTGTGTTGTATATATGTACTGTATATACAACAGGGTTTTTCAGCCATTTTCCTTGGGACCCCAGGAAAGTGAGGAGTCATGGGCAATAAAAAGGATCCCAAAACACCACTTCGAGGTCTCTTGTTAGGCCTGAGGAGTGACCGTGCAGTAGCGGTGCCAAAGCCAATTAGCTGGACTGAGGACTGTAAGGCAGCATTCAATAACCTAAAGGAAAGAATCTGTTCCAGTCCAGTTCTACAAAGTCCTGACTTCAACCAGTGGTTCTTGGTCCAAGTGGATGCTTCAGCAACAGGAATTGGAGCTGTCCTAGCACAAGGAACTGCTGGGAAAGAGAAGCCAGTGGTGTTCCTGAGTCAAAAGCTGATGCCCTGGAGACCCGTTACTTAACGATGGATAAAAATGTCTCGCAATGAAGTTGTCCCTCGACAGCCTGTGGTACTACCTGTTGAGGGAGTTCGATCTCGAGACGGACCACAGAGAATCACATGGATCAACTCCATGAACCACAATGCACAAAGCGTGCAGTAATGGTGCTGTGAACAAATCAACCAATTTTAAAAAGGCCCAATTATTCTTTTTGGGATTTTACCTTTCCTTTAGTCTGTAACATAGCTCTTTTGCATGTAAAAGGTCTGCAAATTTACAAAGCACAAAGACCATGCAAAAGAGATGTATTCTCTCCCGAGGAAACACTGGTCAATAACCACACATAACGGTTGGTTTGTAGTCCAGCCATTTCTTCCGTAAAGTATCTATGTCACTATGTAACACATTAGCATAATACCTGCCAAAGGGCTACTTTGGCCTGCCCTCAAACAATGGTAGTTATAGCCGAGGCAAGGATAAGTTGGGTTAGTGTCGCCATGTCGAAAAGATGCTGTTTTCTTCATTGTGAAAGCAAAACCTCTTTGTTTGGACATCCTAAGGCAGTATTCCACTATTCCTCATCTGTACAACAACAACCATTGCTGGATTTTCAATGCAGTTCCCACCTTGTTGGGACAATCTGGCACTTCAGGATCACAACCTGTTAGTATGCTTGATTATTTGTGGATTAATCTGCTACCAAGAGTTCAAATGTAGAGTTTTGTGTTGTAGCTACTGTGTACACCCAGTGCACTGCTGTAGGCCTCTGTTAACCTGATAGCCAATATTATTGTGTTGAAATAGTTTTGCTAATCAGCTGCAGGCCTACTTTTACTTACAGTTGTACAGAATTATGCAGAAGATGTGCTGTCCTAATTTGAAAGCGCTCTTTCTTAACTGTAAGCCTTTCTACTCACTGCGGGAGTTTTTATGTATTTATATCCCACCAAATGCATGCATGAGTGCTGTGCTGCAACAGCTGGCTGATCAAATCACAGACACTGAACAACAACACCCAGACTCCGTTATTATTATTATTGGGGATTTTAACAAAGCAAACCTCACATATGAACTGCCCAAATACAAACAGTACATTACATGCCCAACCAGAGACAGGAACATACTGGATCATTGCTGCACAACAATAAAGGATGCATAGCGCTCTGTCCCAAGAGCAGATTTGGGACTCTCTGATCACTGTCTGGTTCATCTTCTTCCAACCTACAGACAGAAACTAAAATCTGCTAAACCTGTAGTAAGGACTGTAAAGTACTACAACTTGCTTAACATGCAACAATGGCAAACCGTAGTTTACAGCAGAACTCAGGCAGCTTCGTCAGGCCAAAGAGGTTGCTTAAAAAGGTGGTGATAAGGTCTTGTACAATCAGGCCAGGAACATACTGAATAAGGAAATCAGAGAGGCTAAAAGAAACTATTCTGATAAGCTGAAAAACAAGGTTTCAGCTAATGACCCTGCATCAGTGTGGAGTGGCCTAAAACAACTTAAGAACTACAGGACTCCTGCCCCCAACACTGTAGGGAACCAACAACTAGCTGATGACTTGAATGTACTCTACTGCAGATTTGAAAGGACAATCACACACCCCACACCCACTCTGACCTAAACTTCACACAAACACCAACATCTCCTGCTACTCAACTTGCACTTAATATCTGTGAAGTGAGGTGTTCCGTGTCTTCTGAAAACAAAAGACAAGGAAAGCTCAGGGCCTAGATGTTGTTTCTACCACTGTCTTAAATCCTTTGCTAACCAGCCGGCCCCATCTTCACACTGATTTTCAATAGATCACTGGAGCATTGTGAAGTCCCATGCTGCTTCACATGCTCAATCATCATTCCTGTCACAAAGAAACCCAAAATCACAGGACTTAATGACAACAGACCCATCGTCCTGACATCTGTGGTCACAAAATCATTTGAGAGACTGGTGTTGGCCCAGCTGGAGGACATCAACAGGATGCAGTCAACATGGGATTGCATCATATCCTGCAACATCTGGACAGACCAGGAACATATGCAAGGATCCTATTTGTGGACTTCAGTTCAGCTTTTAACACCATCATCCCAGCTATTCTCCAGACTAAATTAAACCAACTCTCTGTTCCCACATCTATCTGTCAGTGGATCACCAGCTTTCTGATCGACAGGCAGCAGCTAACAAGACAGGGGAAATGTACTTCCAGCATCTGTACAATCAGCACAGGTGTCCCCAGGGATGTGCAATCTCCCCACTACTCTTCTCCCTGTACACAAATGGCTGCACCACCAAGGACCCCTCTGTCAAGCTCCTGAAGTTTGCAGATGACATTACTATCATCGGCCTCATCCAAGATGACGATGAGTCTGTATACAAAAGGGAGGTTGAATGGCTGGCTCACTGGTGTAGTCAAAACAACCTGGAACTGAACACACTCAAAACGGTGGAGATGATTGTGGACCTTAGAAGAAACACCACAACACTGACCCCCCTCACCATTCTAAACAGCACTGTGGCAGCAGTGGAGTCATTCAGGATCCTGGGCACTACCATCTCACAGGACCTTAAGAGGGAGACCCACACTGTTACAGTTCTACTCAGCAGTCATTGAGTCAGTCCTCTGCACTTCAGTAACTATCTGGTTTGGTTCATGAAATCAGATATACAAAAGAACAATTCGGACTGCTGAAAGAATTACTGGATGCCCCCTGCCCTCCCTTCAAAAACTATACTCTTCCAGAGTGAGGAAAATGGCTGGAAAAATCACTCTGGACCTCACTCACCCAGCCCACTACCTTTTTGAAATGTTGCCTTCTGGCCGACGCTACATATCTCTGATCACCAGAACCGTCAGGCACAGGAACAGTTTTTTCCCTCAGGCTATCCATATCATGAACACCTTTTTCAGGACACTGCTTTTTAAAGATATTTTGGAAAAATCCAAAAAAATTGCATCTGTGGAATGGTCGTTAAGACACGAACAGCTTACAGATGGTAGGCAATTAAGGTCACAGTTATAAAAACTTAGGACACTAAAGAGACCTGTCTACTGACTCTGAAAAACACCAAAAAAAGATGCCCAGTGTCCCTGCTCATCTACATGAACGTGCCTTAGGTATGCTGCATGGAGGCATGAGGACTGCAGATGTGGCAAGGCAATAAACCGCAATATCCGTACTGTGAGACGCCTAAAACAGCACTACAGGTAGAGAGAAAGGACAGCTGATCATCCTCTCAGTGGCAGACTACATGAAACAACACCTGCACAGGATCTGTACATCTGAATATCACACCTGCAGGACAGGTACAGGATGGCAACAACAAATGCCAGAGTTACACCAGGAACACACAACCCCTCCATCAGTGCTCAGACTGTCCACAATAGGCTGAGAGAGGCTGGACTGAGGGCTTGTAGGTCTGTTGTAAGGCAGGTCCTTACCAGACATCACTGGCAACAATGTCACCTATGGGCACAAACCCACCTTCGCTGGACTAGACAGGACTGGCAAAAAATGATCTTCACTGATGAGTCATGGTTTTGTCTCACCAGGGGTTATGGTCAGACTTGTATTTATCGTTGAAGGAATGAGCGTTACACTGGGGCCTGTACTCTGTACTCTGGAGCAGGATTGATTTGGAAGTGGAGGGTCCATCATGGTCTGGGGTGGTGTGTCACAGCATCATCGGACAAAGCTTGTTGTCTTTGCAGGCAATCTCAAGGCTGAGAGTTACAGGGAAGACATCCTCCTCCCTCATGTGGTACCCTTCCTGCAGGCTCATTCTGACATGATCCTCCAGCATGACAGTGCCACCAGCCATACTGCTCGTTCTGTGTTTGATTTCCTGTAAGACAGGTATGTCAGTGTTCTGCCATGGCCAGTGAAGAGCCCAAATCTCAATCCCATTGAGCACATCTGGGACCTGTTGAATTGGAGGGTGAGGGCTAGGGCCATTCCCCCCATAAATGTCCAGGAACTTACAAGTGCCTTGGTGGAAGAGTGAGGTAACATCTCACAGCAAGAAAAGACACATTATTCCATTTCTGTTTGTCGCATATCTGTGAAACTTGTTCAGTTTATGTCTTAGTTGTTGAATCTTTTTATGTTCATACAAGTGTTTACACATATTAAGTTTGCTGAAATTAAAAGCAGTTGAAATTGAGTTTATATTTATATATAAAAATCTGTTATATACAGTGCAATATATATATATATATATATATATATGTGTGTGTGTGTGTGTGTGTGTGTGTGTTTTGTCTTATTGTTTATTCTATATATACTTTATTTTCTTTTTATTAAAATTGTATTTATTTTATTTTGTAATAAATTGTATTATTATCATCTATGTCTTGTTGCTGTATTGTATACTGTACTAGTATTGCTGGTAATGTCCAACCAGGAGTAAGCCTCTGTTCTCCATTCATAGCTCTGGCAACAAAAGTTTGGCTACACCCATTCCAGCAAAAGAAGACTAACTTAGATGCACTGTGTCTTTTACTTAAAGCTTTGTTAGGTTCACAATAATCAACAGTGTACTTGTAAGAAAGCTACAAAATACAAACTTAACACTGTGAAAAAGTCCTGCTCAATTCATGCTTGTGAAGGTGGTTAGGGTGGATCAGCATATTCTTCCAAACTTTCATTTTCAGACTCATAATAGAGCTGGTACGGCAAAAACTGACACCACTGTTGCTGTACACAATAGTGTTTACAGAGCTGCTCAGGAAGACTCAGGAGCTGAAACTCTGTTATGGAAAGGGGCATTACATTTCCAACACGTGCTCTATGCAGTTGACCAATCACAACAGACTAGGCCAAATATATATATATATTTTTTAATTATTTTAAATGTTTGTTCTTTTGTTACTTTGGATTGATATGAATATACACTTGTCACCTGTACATACTTCGCACTTCACTGGATTTTTGTAAAGCATTGCACCTGTAAATAAATAACGCCTCTCACCAGAGTGCTATTGCGAGTTGGGCCATTTTTTTCCATCTCACAGTGGATTTTAATTCCCACTGCTTTACAAATACACTAAAGTAAAGAAAGCAATATCCCTTTAAGGCTACACGGGGCTCAAGAGAACCAGTGAATCGTTAATGTGAACTAGTTAATTTACATGAATCGTCCGAATGAACCGACTCACTTAAACGAACTAGAGGTCCTATCTAGAGCCCTGCGCAGGACTGTTTTCTTAATCCCGTTCACGCTAAATTTCTGACCATTACCGCCCGCTCCCGCAATGTGTGTATCCACTCCTGCCCACAACCGCAAACATTCTGTCACAGTTTGTAGTGATAGTGAAGAATTTACACAAATGTTAGGGCTATGCTAAATGTTCAGAATAACAGACATAAAATATTGCGTTCAATTAAACGAACCATAAGATAAACATGTTCATGTCAAGCTAAAGTAAAGCACCACACATGACAAATAAATTGAGGCCAATGTTTTATTAGCCTAATAAAACTCTCTCAGCTTTTTATTGGCTACAAAACATCACAACTGTAACTCACACCTATAATTGACAGATAGCAATAACAGTTAAACGCTGTGATAGCCTAATAAAGCACAATATTTGTATTAATCACTTTACATTACTACTCAAATTAAGGCCTCTAAAATGCCAGATGACCAAGTAATTGCCAAATAAAAAACTAAATAAATAGGAAATAAATAAAAATTTCTCAGCTTTTAATAGAAAACATCACAAATGTTAGGCTAAAGCCTGCCAAATCACCACATTTGCAAATATCACAATATAACAAAATAAAACGGAGTTCACGAGTTCGAATCCCAGGGCGTGCTGAGTGACTCCAAACAGGTCTCCTAAACAACCAAATTGGCCCGGTTGCTAGGGAGGGTAGATCACATGGGTTAACCTACTCGTGGTCGCTGTTGAACTTCCACCATTCAAGCAAAATGTCTGGGTCTGGATTGTCCGAGAGTCAGCTGCTGAGATATTCCGCTATTTCAGCATCGACAGGCTTTGGTGCTAAAATGCAGGACGCACTGTCTGTGAATAGGTCACAACTGAGAAATGTGTCAAAGTGTCAGATATGCCTTGCTTTGGTTTTGTATAGTAAAAAACCCGCTTTATTCTTCTTTTCAACTTCATTTGTTGTGTAGGGCCTCATGTATTCAGATACAAGACATAAATCTTGCTGATAAAAACCGCGCCAAAATCAAACAAAAGAAGTACACAGCCAACTGCAAATCCCAAGAAGCTTTGCTCACTTTACAACTGTGTGAAATTCCAAAGGATCGAACTCTCAACACCTATTGGATGAGGCACTCAACAGAACGCACCTCAACTATGATGTCATCAGGAGTAGAAATGCATCGGAAATCGATTCCTTCGACGCTTCCAGTGACTTTGCCCGCCGTGTATAGACGTGGTGTTGCCTCGTTGCACAAGGAAGTAACGTGCAACTTGAAACTGCGGCAATACAATCTCCATCTCGCTGGACGAGTTGAGATTACATTGTGTTCAACAGAACACTTTAACGGATCCGAAGGAAAGTGCTGAGCAATCTGCTGAGCAATCCGCTGAGCAATCTTAATCCGTTTGCCTGCAGAAGTGAAGAAAGAAGAATTCCCTTCCCTCTTCAATCAAGTTGACGTCGCTGATATCTCCGCCAGCCCGCCGAGAATCAGCAGCCGTACCGCCCGCCGACAGAGCGAGGAAACGGCCTCCCGTCATCACCCGAGACTCGAGGAACCGAGTCGGAGTCGAACGACGGATGAACACACGTTCTACATGCGTCCCCACGCGATCCAAGTAAGAGGTTAACGTCTGGGCAGAGATAGAATATTTAGGTGTGTTATTCTTGTGGATCAAGTTTATTGTTTTGTACAGTTTACGGACTGCAGAGTCCGCTCATTGCTGCAAATAATACTCAAGGTATTAATGCAACTTACTGTTATCATAAATTAGAGTTTGCTGTGTTGTAATCCAACCACGTTGGACTGTTGTGTATTTACGCCATCGCGGATGAGACCGGCATACTGTGTTTATCCATCAAAGGACCAGAGTTCGCGGGACGGGTTACGAGCCGTTCACCGTGTCTCTGAGTGGTAAACTAACAGTTGCCTTCTCTCCCACGATCGCGAAACCGGCCTCAACGCCGCCACTTCAATCTCTCTCTCTCTCTCGTACTAACCACACACACACACACGCGCGCGACCCCTCACAACCATTTGCTAGTAGATAACTTTGTGATAAAGCTCAGCTTTGTCCCCAGGTTATCGGGCAAGCGGAGATACGCTGGAAACGGGCAGACGCCATTAACCGGCTTCTCTCCGCCCACATTCGCGGCCATACTCTCTGGCCGGAAATCTCACGTGACGTACTCTCCACGAGAGTCACGTCCGCCATTTTGTGCGCGTCACTCCTCTCTCTCTCTCTCACACACACACACACACACCGTCCTCTCAGGTGTTACTGTCACTGTTTAGCTTGTAGTTTGAATGTCGGAAGTTTATTGACTGCATTGTATTGATTATTAATTGATATTATATTTTCAATAAACTTCATTATAATTAAAAGAGAAGTGTTTTGGTTTGTTTTGCATACACATGTGTCAAATGCTGGCAGGGGATGCCAGTGCTCGAATTCAACCCTTCGTTGTTCTCTTTTTAATCTTGATGATCTACGGACATCAATTTTCCTAAGAGAACAATCTAATATTGAGACTATTATACTGTCTGGTTATTAGTCCCTGATTCCAGGGTGGTGCCCCGTCGACATTAATCCTAATTAATATTCTTTTGATAATTGACAATTATCTTTGATGATTGTTTAATTTGAAAAATCAATAAGATAGTGTTAAGTCTAATCAATGTTTAATTAATTTTAATAATTAATTATTATCTTGGATAATAATTAATATTCTATTAGATTTGATGATTGTTGATTTAAAGGATTAAAAGCTAACATTGATTCTAATCAATGTTCTATTGATTTTATTAATTGATAGTTATCTATGATAATTATTAATTATTGCTAATAACCAAACCGGCTACTAAACCTGTGCGCACTACAGTTGGCTCCATCCTTCTTGTTAATGCTAGCGAAATCCCGGGACCCGCTGTATATTTTTTGACCGCCCACTACCACCAGCAGCAAAGTAAAACCGGCTGCTCCCACGAGATATGTGTTGGGTCCCGCGGGATCACAATCACAATGCAGTCCTCTAAACCCAACGCTGAATGTAAGGGAGTCTTTTATTTCAACCGGTTCATTTACATGAACTGTCTGAAGAACTACATGAGAGAGAAATGATGGTTTAGGTGAGTGTGTTGGATTGCTCCCTCATCTCCATTGCTGTGTTCACAATACAATGTGACAAATGAAGCGTTATGGAAAGCTACAGCACTACCTGTTAAAAAATGTAGCTCATTAATGGAAAAGCTACACTATTCTGAAAATAGCTAAACTACTACTAATACTACTGTCATGCTACTAAACAAATTTATTTAAGTCAGTAGCGTCGCTACCCAAACACTGCTATGAATATCGCATGTAAATCTTGCTGGACATTTTGCAGAATGAGGATAACAATCTATGGTATAGTAGAAATTACCGAAAATGGGACAAGCCCGTCAATATCCACTGGAACTTCCAGTTTCAATTGTAAATACATCAACACAGGAAAGTGAATTTTGCTCTGTATGATTTTGATAAAAGTATATAGCTTTGAATTTTATAGACAGATGTTTTACCCTGTTGTCAGCTTTTCCTCCACTGTGGGTATTTTGGCAGAAGAAGTTGTATCCACCTTTATACACTGACATCACCAGCTGTAGATGCAGAAGAGGAAACAGACAACATGATTATTCTTTTCAACACCGTTCTCTCGCCAACAAAGGTGTAACCATCCTTCCCTGGAAATGGTTAAACTCTACTGCCTTAAATAACTTAAATTTGTATTAGCTCATTTTAAAGTTTTAATTTGTATTTGCTGGAAATTATACAGATATAATGTAAGTACCAAATCATGAATTGAAACACATTTCCTGGAAAATTATGGTAAAGAGCGCAAAACATTCTTGATTTTCTGGATGGTTACAGTCATTGCAATATCAACAACTCTTCACCTGTTTGCCAGCTAGACAACTTAGCTTTTACTATTTATTTATTATCACTTTAATAAAAAATGCACTGCGTGTATCCTCTCAACGCACCTCGTGTCACTCTTTCAAGTGACCCAGCAACAATGTTTTTTTAATTTTTTGGATCATTTCAATCAAATTCTGCTTAAAACAACACAAACACACATTACTCCCACAGACTCTCATTGGAAAAAAGCAAATGCTTGTCAGAGAAATGGCGGGGCTTAGCAAAGAATCAATTAGTTTACGCTCAAAATGTAAAATTCCATGGATACATAAATAGTCATACGTGGTATCATTTGAACTCCATCACTTTTGCATTTATGTTACATAAATAACAACACTTGAAAACCTTTGCAGCTGGGATATGTGAAAACAAATACATTTCACTATATATATTTGCATATATATATATATATATATATATGCAAAAATGTATGTATAATGTGTGACCAAAAAAAAAATTATTCAGATTTATGTACCGCGATAGAAGGTGATGGAGGAAAAAAAATTAATTCCAAGAACTTGCTGCCATTTTGTGGAATGAAGAAACACTTTTAGTAGGGACATAGAGCAAACAGAGCCTGAATCACAGGCTTTCAAAGACATGATAAAAATTATAATAAAAAAGGATTGTAAATGTATACAATATTATTTATGAATTATTAGATTTCATTTATTTGGGGGGTTTTCTGTAAAATTAGACCAGTATTTTACAATATGTTCACTGTATGTTTAAATTTTAAGGTGGCAACCAAAGTATGCGGTTGAGTTTAATGGGTTAAATGGGCAGAATTCACAAAAACAATGTTCAATACATCACACAAAAACAAATGTTTAAGCTTGTTAGGCTTAAAACACATGATCATCAAATATAAGATGTAGTGAAAATGCAGCATTGGCCTGATAGGGCAAGTAGCAGTTCCATTACCTGGCCTGAAACATGTTAACACTGACCCAGGCCAGCAGGCCATTCTTATTGTTGAGCTTTGTGTCACCAGCTTTTTTCTAAAGGTATGAACTACAGTATTCTCTCCTGATAACTAAAGCTGTGTACAATATGAGCAGCTGCACAGGCCTACATCAGGTGTACGGCTGATGCACAAACATATTAAACTGCTGAGTTCTACAGAAACTGGACAAAAGTGCCTCATTTTTTTACTTTTAATACCTTTTAACTGTCTTCAATAATCTTGCGTTCTCTGATCACAGTACAGTTAAATATATCAATGAGCCTCTCATCTGTCATTGTTCATTGTCTTGTTTTGAATAAAATCCTTGTGCAAGAAGGAGCGGATTTTAAAAAATTAATTGTGGGGTGGCAAGGGAGTGGCATAAGGACTATGAAGGGTGGCAACACCAAAGCAAGACCTATGCTAGTTGACACACATTTTACTCCAGTAAATATTTTTCAGAGTAGGTGGTAGGTCTATTTTCGAAAGTCATATATCTTTATAACCACATACACATTGAAGTCTTGGCTACAAAAAAGCAATTCAACATTTTTAACGTTATTGCCCATTAAAAAAAAACAAAGTCCATTGAACATAGGTATGTTAACCTTTTGTCCACAAGGACATCACTGGACCCTTTCTAGATCCTGTTCAATTTGCTTAGTGCAAACAGGTCTGTGGAGGATGCAGTCAAGTGGGATTGCATCATATCCTGCAACATCCGGACAGACCAGGGACATATGCAAGGATCCTTTTTGTGGATTTTTTTCGGCTTTCAACACCATCATCCCAGCTATTCTCCAGAACAAATTACACCAACTCTCTGTTCCCACATCTATCTGTCAGTGGATCACCAGCTTTCTGACAGACAGGCAGCAGCTTGTGAGACAGGGGAAATTCACTTTCGGCACCTATTCAATCAGCACGGGTGCCCCCAGTGATGTGTGCTCTCCCCACTTCTCTTCTCCTGCTACACCAATGACTACATTGCCAAGGACCCCTCTGTCAAGCTCCTGAAGTTTGCAGACGACACTATTGTCATTGGCCTCATCCGAGATGACAATGAGTCTGTATACCGAAGGGAGGTTGGCTGTCTGGTGCAATTATAACAATCTGGAGATGAACACGCACAAAACGGTGGAGATGATTGTGGACTTTAGGAGGAACACCCCAACACCCCCCTCACCATTCTAAACAGCACTGTGGCAGCAGTGGAGTCATTCAGGTTCCTGGGCACTACCATCTCACAGGACATGAAGTGGGAGACACACTTTGACTCCATTGTGAAAAAGGCCCACCTGAGGAAGTTAACCTGCCACAGGCGCTGCTGATACAGTTCTACTCAGCAGTCATTGAGTCTGTCCTCTGTACTTCAGTAACTATCTGGTTTGGTGCAGCTACGAAATCAGACATCAGAAGACTACAGAGGACAGTCCGGACTGCTGAGATGATTATTGGTTTCCCCCCCCCTATCAAATACTATACACTTCCAGATTGAGGAAAAAGGCTGGTAAAATCACTCTGGACCCCACTCACCCAGCCCACTACCTTTTTGAACTGTTGCCTTCTGGCCGGCACTACAGAGCACTGAGCACCAGAACCGTCAGGCACAGGAACAGTTTTTCCCTCAGGCTATCCATCTCATGAACAGTTAAAAATCCCATTGAGCAATAATTATGTGCAATACACTGTTTAGCCTTTTTTATATTTATCCAACCTCTTCTGCAATTACATACAAAGGAAAAAAAAAGAAAAAAAGAATTGCACTGTGCATAACAGGTTTTATATTTGTATTAGAATTACACTATGTATGTACGTATGTATATACTTATTTATTATTGTTTTTATTATTATCTATGTGTTGCTGCTGTTTTTGGATTTTTTTTATAATGTTGTGCACTGGAAGCTCCTGTCACCGAGACAAATTCCATGAACATGTAATCATACTTGGCAATAAAGCGGATTCTAAAATAAAGCATTTAACAAATTCCCCATGTGACATTTAGCCCTGATCTCTCTATATCAAAATAATCTCGCTTTAATAATTTAAATATTTCACATATAAAACTGTCAATTGAAAGACAGGAACACAGAGTGAAAAGAGATACAATCTAGGGCGCTAAATAATGACAGATTTCATAGAGCAGGGGTGTAAAAATCATTTTAAGTTGAGGGCCTGATTGGACTTAAAATCACCTTATGCAGGCCAAATTTGTTTTTGTCAAACCTTAATATACCAAGTATAATAAGGTCCTGTATCACAGATGCAAGAATCCATTTGATAACGAACATTAACACCTAAGGCTAAATAAATATACTGTACAGATCATTTTAATTTCATTTCATTTTGTTCTTGACCGTGTTGTTGTGCTATGGTGGACATACAACCGTAAACCCTCAAAAAGTAACTATTCTGGAAATATGTAAAAAAAAAAAATGCAACCCACGAGAGCCCATATTTATAAGCGAATTTATGAAAAAAACAAGCCTAAAATCTCTAATATTAAGACTGTGTAGAATCACTGTGCACCCAGTACAGTAGCAAAACACGTGATTGGCCACACGTGATTTTGCAGTCATTTAAGTGTTCAGTTAGAGTTGAGGAAGTTCGACGTGAATAAACAATGTAAGCAATTTACAATTTACATGATATCCTTTGGAAGACCATAAAATGATAAATGAGTCCATTTGAATGGATAATCTCACAAAAATGAAAATTCTGTCAATATTTCCACACACTCAAACACATAAGCTGTTACTTTTTCTGTGGAACACAAAAAGAGAAATTTAAAAAAAAAAAACTTCACACAGATCTTATCCAATGACCACGTCTGACAAGCTCCAAAAAGGATCATACAACAGTGCATAAAAATAGTCCATTTGAATTGTGCGTGATACTGCAAGTCATCTGAAGTCAATACGCTTTGTGAGAAAAACAAACTGAAAATTAAGTTATTCAATGAAAATTTTAAAGTGAGCTGATCAACTTGTATTCCAAAAATCCGGAAGAGAATTCACCATGTGTTCCCTCTGGATTTTCCTATGGGTTTTTAAACTTATGTGTAAACATTACTGTGATAAACATTACTTGATTATGCATGGACGTTTTGTTCTAAAACTTAAATTACACACTCAAATACATAAAAAGTGAATTTTGAAGCAGTATTGAATTGCATACTTTAAAATTTTTTTTAAAAACACACACACGGCAACTTCAAAATTCATGTTTGAGGTATGACCATGTAATTTATGTTGTAGAACAAAACGTCCGCTTCATGATAGTCCACATATATATTCTATTTGGCACAAGTTTTACACCGGATGCCCTTCCAGACACAACCCCCAGTAGCTGGTGGACTCCCACTCACACACATACACGCAATTTAGAGTCTCCAATTCACTTAAACTGCATGTTTTTGGACTTGTGGGGGAAACCGTAGCACCTGGAGCAAACCCACACAAACACAGGGAGAACATGCAAACTCCACACAGAAAGGCCCAAGTTGAGTAGTTCACGTGATATGAGCGTGAAACACTCGTCTGATTGGGGGTGGGTGTTCACATGATATGAGCGTGAAGCGATCATCTGTGTTCTGCAACGGCTTTCGGGTCCTTGAATAACATATAACGTGCGAGTAAGGGCAGCCGGTGGACTTTCTGGAGTCCTCCTAGGGTAAGATGGTGCCCCCTAGGGTGTTGATGCCCTATGTAGACTGCGTAGTCTGCTTAAAGGGAGCGGCGGTACTAGCTAACAACAGTAAAACTATTTAAAGAAGAAAATATTTGTAATCTTTTTGAATAAGACTATACTGTATATATTATTATTTAATCAAATAATATCACATGATAGTTATCATAATTGAAAACCAAAAGAAATCAGCAGACCTCAGAAAAAAAATTGTGGACCTCCACAAATCTGATTCATCCTTTGAAGCAATTTCCAAATGCCTGAAGGTACCATGTTCATCTGTTCAAACAATAGTAGAAAGTATAAACACCATGGGACCACACAGCCATCATACAGCTCAGGAAGTAGACGCATTCTGTCTCCTAGAAATTAACGTAGTTTGGTGTAAAAAGTGCAAATCAATCCCAGAACAACAGAAAAGGACCTTGTGAAGATGCTGGAGGAAACAGGTAGACAAGTATCTATATCCACAGTAAAATGTGTCTTATATCGAATTAACCTGAAAGGCTGCTCAGTAAGAAGCCACTGCTCCAAAACCACCATAAAAATGAAAGACTACATTTTACAAGTACACATGGGGACAAAGATCTTACTTTTTGGAGAAATGTCCTCTGGACTAATAAAACAAAAATGTAACTGTCTGCCCATAATGAAAATAGTTATGTTTGGTGGAAAAAGGGTGAATCTCGCAAGCCAAAGAACACATCCTAACCGTGAAGCATGGGGGTGTCAGTATCATGTTGTGGGGGTGCTTTGCTGCAGGAGGGACTGGTGCACTTCACAAAACAGTACCTTCAAAGCTGTGGCAAGATGCCTTGAGGACAACAAATCAAGGTATTGGAGTGGCCATCACAAAGCCATGACCTCAATCTGAAAATGTGTGGGCAGAACTGAAAAAGTGTGTGTGAGCAAGGAGGCCTACAAACCTGACTCTGTTACACCAATTCTGTCTGAAGGAATGGACCAAAATTCCAGCAGCTTATTCTGAGAAGCTTGTGGAAGGTTACCCAAAACATTCAATCCAAGTTAAACAATTTAAAGGCTGTGGCAGAGCAGAACTGCGCACTGCCGCTTTAAGGGTCCACCAACTAAAATGGCTGCTCATCAGATTTCCAGGTGACAACAATAAAGGTAACCTATAAAAAGGAACAAGTTGACATCACAAAAAAAAGAGATCAGGGTAAAACCAGAGAGATTTGAGACTAGAGTGAGCCAAAGTTTTGGTGTGCCAAGCTGTGAGTGGAAAGAGAAAGTTTGTTTTTGTGTATGGTGATGTGGAAAAGGAACGTGATTGGAGAAGAGGAAACAACGAGGGAACTAAATTCTCCCAAGTGCTCATCACCAGAAAGTGAGGCTTGGATCTTTTCATCACCGTTGATTGCACTGTTTGCGTGAAAGTGGAGTGGCAGGAGTTAATCTCCATTTTTCAAGGTGTGATGGTGAAAAACTTGGGGTCTAAAGAGGAAGCGCCAGGAAATTCCTTGATTCCTTCTGACCTACTTTTTTAATCCCTTTGTTGAACTCTCACTCTGCGTCCTGCAGTATTGCCCACAGTCATCGTCAGGTACATTGCAAACTCTCCATAACCCAGCGTGCACCTTTCACAAACACTCCCACTGCCTTCACTCTCTCACCTAAACACACATGCACACTTGTGTTATCATATTATATTTGTATTGTGATTTTTGTTCTGATGGTATTTAATTATTTCTGGTATTGTGTTTTGAGTCTTTGACTCCTTGCCTTTTTGTTTACTGTTTTCTTTGGTATTTAAATACACTTATGCTTTGATACACCATTTTGTTTTTGTGTTATTTCATGTAATTGGTGGCTTTTAGAGCTATCTGGGTAGGATAATAACTTTGATAGGCCTAAACCTGTCTGGCACCTGAATTTTTGAAGTTTAAATTTAGTACAGGGGCCACCACCGTTACAAGGCAATGCAACTAAATACTAACAAAGTGTATGTAAACTTCTGACCCACTGGGAATGTGATGACAGAAATAAAAGCTGAAATAAATCATTCTCTTTAAAATTAAAATATAGTGATCCGACCTAACTGATCTAAGACAGGGAATATTTTCTACCATTAAATAACAGGAATTATGAAAAACTGAGTTTAATGTATTTGGCTAAAGTGTATGTAAACTTCGTGTGTGTGTACACTGATCAGCCACAACATTAAAACCACCTGCCTAATATTGTGTAGGTCCCCCTCGTGCTGACAAAACAGCACCAACCCGCATCTCAGAACCGCATTCAGAGATGATATTCTTAACACAATTGTACAGAGCGGTTATCTGAGTTACTGTAGACTTCGTCAGTTCAAACCAGTCTGGCCATTCTCTGATCTCTCTCTCTCTCTCTCATCAACAAGACATTTCCATCCACAGAACTGCCGATCACTGGATGTTTTTTTTTATTTTTGGCACCATTCAGAGTAAATTCTAGAGACTGTTGTGTGTGAAAATCCCAGAAGATCAGCAGTTACAGAAATACTTAAATCAGCCTGTCTGACACCAACAATCATCCATGCCATTATCTAATCAGCCAATCGTGTGACAGCAGTGCATAAAATCATGCAGATATGGGTCAGGAGCTTCGGTTAATGTTCACATCAACCATCAGAATGTGGAACATTTTTGATCTCAACGGTTTGTAATGTGGCATGATTGTTGGTGCCAGATGGGCTGGTGTGTGTGTGTGTGTGTGTGTGTGTATTCCGCCTCTGCAGATGGTTGGAACCGCCATTAGACGGTTCTGTCATTTGTCAAATACAGTGAAAAGGCCAGTAAGATGAAATAAAATGATCAGTGAAAATATGAGTATTTTTCCAAGTTTAAATTAAATTGTAAAGAGTAAAAATTACTTAATGTACTTAATAATTACTTAATTCCTTTTTGGGATTTGTACTTTACATGAGTGCAATTTAAAAGGAATTCTTGTATTTTTACTTAAGTATTTTTAGTCAATTACTTTACACCCCTGGTTGCGTCGAGTCATAAACTACCATTTTTACATGTCTAGTTAAACATAGTTTAATACTTTTGTTTAAAACATGGCTTTAAAATTCCTTAAATTTGTATTTGCACTCCAAGAAAGAACACATCCTCATAACATGAAAGAATGTGTTGTGCTGTCTTCCGAAAGGTTGGTTTGTTCTGTCTATAAGCTGCATGTTGCCCAGCTGAAGTTTCTCTTACTGCCCCCTGGAGAAAACAGGTGGAAAACAAGCTTGAATTGCTCAAGAATCTTCCTTATTACAGTACAGTGACATGATTAACCAGTGGTTAGCACTTTCGCCTCACAGCAAGAAGGTCCCCAGTTCAAGTCCGAACTCACCCAGGGCCTTTCTGTGTGGAAATGCATGTTATCTCCACACAGCGTGTTTGCGTGGGTTTCCTGCGGGTGCTCTGGATTCCCCCACAGTCCAAAACATGCAGGTTAAGTGAATTGGAAATTCTAAATTGCCCGTAGATAGATTGAGAGTATGAATATGTATGTCTGTATGTGTTAGCCCTGTGATGGTCTGTCTACCTGCCCAGGGAGCTTCCCTACCTTTTGGCCAGTGACAGCTGGGATAGGCTCCAGCGCTACCCACGACCCTATATAGGACAAGTAAAAGACCTGGGTGTTATACTAGACCGCAACTTGACTTTCGATAATCATATTTCATCTGTTACGAGAACAGCCTTTTTCCACCTTAGAAACATTGCTAAGCTACGTAACATGCTATCTGTTTCTGATGCAGAAAAGTTAGTTCATGCATTCATGACCTCGAGACTAGATTACTGTAATGCTTTATTAGCTGGTTGCCCTGCATCCTCAATAAACAAGCTACAGTTAGTCCAAAATGCAGCCGCTAGAGTTCTTACTAGGTCAAGAAAATATGATCATATAACACCGATTTTAACATCTCTACACTGGCTACCTATTAAGTTCCGTATCAATTACAAAGTATTACTACTGACCTATAAAGCCCTAAATGGTTTATCTCCGGTGTATTTAACGGATCTTCTATCGCCATACAATCCATCGCGCTCTTTAAGATCACTAAATTCGAGGCTTCTGGTCATACCTAGGATATCTAAGTCCACTAATGGAGGGAGGGCGTTCTCACATTTAGCTCCTAAACTCTGGAATAGCCTTCCTGATATTGTTCGAGGCTCAGACTCGCTGTCCCAGTTTAAAACTAGATTAAAGACGCATCTCTTTAACCAAGCATTCACATAATGCTTACTTTTTATACTACTGCTGAATCAGTTATAATGCATTAATATTATGAACATCAGCTATGCTAATTATTTCCCATCTGCTTTTCTGCTGTTATCTCGGGACGCCAGTCCCGAGGTAAATAGCGTTCGTCAGCTCCAGTTTGTATCCAGCCTCTCACGGAGACTTCAGATGCCCCATCACCATGGACTACGATCTTGAAATGGGATACATAGACTAACTATTGCCAACAAAAGCCTTCATCAGCCAAACAAGGACAATTGCATCTAAGTGAACTTCTGGAATTTAATCAAGGATGGACTTCAAAGACACTGGTCACTAATCTTGCAGTTCAAACACAATCACTGTCTAAATACTGACCCTTAGCACTTAAGTTTAATAATTTTTTAAATCATGTTTTTTAACTATAAATAATTCTTATTTACGTTATTCATGATGTTAGCCAGAGGGGAACTGGCCCCCACAGTGAGTCTGGTTTCTCCCAAGGTTATTTTTCTCCATTAACCATCATCTTTTGGAGTTTTGTGTTCCTTGCCACAGTCGCCTTCGGCTTGCTCACTGGGGTTATTAATACAATTATTATTTGATTATTTTTAAACACGATAAAGAATCATATCTTATCTAATTCCACAACAGGGCTCCAAACAAAACAAAAAAAAAAAAATCAATTAAGGAGCGATTGGCTCCTATAGGGGGAAAAAAACAGGCGCCAAATTTTTTTCATTTTTAACTCCTTCCATTCCTTTTCGTCCCGCAGCTCGCTAACAGTGTAGTCTGTGGAGCATTCTTCGCAATTTTGTGATCACGTGCATTTTTTATGCTTGTTACTGTCACCGTGTTTTCTAACAGTCTCTTTTTTTGAAATGTTAGTTCCTGCAATGAACTCCGTTTTCCCCGCTATTTCTTTGATATAAACTTTTGTAATGTATCTCGGGAAATGTAATGCAAATTTTAAAATCAAAGGGAGTAAACTTTTACTGTCGCCAATGGCGACCTTGACAGAAATTACACTCACAAATAAATTTATTTGGTCACAAATGCGACCATTTTTAGTCGCAGTTTGGAGCCCTGCACAAGGATGATGATTTATCGACTTTATAGACATTACATTTTTATCGTCTGTTAATGCTGAACTTCTG
Organism: Moxostoma hubbsi; assembly: GCA_032164185.1. NCBI lineage: Eukaryota > Metazoa > Chordata > Actinopteri > Cypriniformes > Catostomidae > Moxostoma > Moxostoma hubbsi. The sequence continues at coordinate 5,226,529 of JAVLUX010000083.1, read as the reverse complement.
TAAAGCTGCTTTGAAACGATGTGTGTTGTGAAAGGCGCTATACAAATAAAATTGACTTGACTTGACAAGTGGCTTTAGAAGATGGATAGATGGATGAATTAATTAATTGCGTTACATTGACAGCCCTAGTCATACTACTGAAAAATGCAATTAATTAGTAGCATTGCTAAATTTTAGTTAGTTACTCCACAACAAAAATGTCTGAAAAAAATCGAGGGTACAAAAATTATAACAATTTTTCTTTTTGGGTGAACTCTCTTTAAATTACCTCTTTAAAAGGACATTCAGAGGATATAAAGGACTGTTTGACTGTCTCGGTACAGCCAGCCATAATTGCTTTAGCCTGGAGCTGCCCAGGGTCAGTAGGCTGATTTTATTGTTCGAGAGACTGCCACAAAGTGCAATGCACCACTGCCTCTCTCCAAAGTCATAAAGAATAGCTCCCAGCTCTGTGCTAGTTTCTAATTAAACTTAAATATATATTTTTAGGAGGCACATTCTGATTTAAGATATCAGTTATCTTCTGCCTTTACAGGGGGAAGGTTTACAATTTCCGTGGCCCAGACAAGCAACCATCTGACAGGGACACCCTTGAATGTGGAAAAAATGGAAATGGTAAAAACACTTCCAGAACAGCTGAAAAAGTTGGTTTAGACAATGACTAAATAGAGGAGATGGACATTTAAAATGTATCTTTCTGTAATGCAATTGTAATAAAATGTTCAATGTTTTGAACAGGTTTGAGGTCAGGAACAACTCCGATTAAAGACAACTTGACATATGTGCTTATCCTGATTTTAAAGTTATTCTATTATTTTCTAACCTCTTCAACTCTTCAACTCTTCAACAAACAGTCATTATTCAGAGAGCCTCCCAAACAAAAAGACTAAAATGATTCATACATCATATTGTATATATGTTTACAATCTTATGATGGATTGAATAAAAAAAAAAATATTAAAAAAACCTTTTGTAAGCATGTAATTCTGGTTCTGTTCACTTTATCTCCCACCAAGAAGTTTATTTTATTCCAATTGATGGCACAAAGTCCTTAAACAAAATATTATTCCTCTATCACTTTCCTTCACAATATGCCAATCTGAAATGTAGGTGGCGCTCTAACACAATTTAACCCTCACAGATGTGCTAACAGATACATATAAACATTCATTCTAATTTTCAGTTCATGCACCACCCCCACCCATTGTTTCATCAAATATAAAAAAAACTTGGCTTCCAAGTGGACTAGAAGCTCAATCTAGATTTTTCAATAATGCTGGACCACATTTATTTGTTCTGAACATCTAAGATGAGCAGATAAGCGACTCGCAGTCAAGTAAAAAATGGCTCACTTTGTAGAAAGCTGTCCAAAGTAAGAGCAGATAAAAAGTTTTTAGCTATTTGGGTTTTACTGCAGCAGTGATTGTCACAAGAGATGTTTTTAAGCATTCATTTGAGATATGATTTGTTTTTATGTGCTATTTGAAAGTCTTCTATATTAATTGTAATATTTCAACCACATTACCTCTAGATGGTGCTTATTTGCAATGCAGATTTTTTTTCAGGCCTTATTTTGTTATTTTATGTAACAATTTAAATGACTTCTGTATCCGGGGACTTGAACATTTTAAGCATAAACCGTTTTTGCGACATAGCATCCCAAGAGGCTAATTGTCTTGAAAATGCTTTGAAATTATTTTACAGCATTTATGTAGATCCATTTGTGATAGATATACGTGCCTGGTTACTAAGACCCAAGGCTTCTTGGTGAAAGACTTATTTACTTAAGGGTTAAATATATGCACTAAGAGTGAGCCCCTGCATGCAACTTTAGCACTGTCTTGAGGAATTCCTACCTCACAGAACATGTAGAGAGACAGAAGCGTCAGGCCGAGGTTATACGGCACTAGCAGAGCTCTGCACGAGTACGGCTGTCTGTTCTTCATGTATTTTGGTCCGATCCACACAATCAGGAGATATATAATAGTAAAGGTAAGAGTAGGAATGTAGTCGTCCAAAAGCAGCCATCCTCGAACCCGTATATCTGCAAATGATGGAGAAGAATAATCACATTTCACACAACAGCCAATATGATGAAATTATAATTAGTATAACTGATCCTTTCACCAAATAATATAGTTAATAAGCCTGACTGTAGACTTTTTATGGATGCCATACAACGTAGCAATTTTGTGCATTACAGGAGCATTGTACAAAATGACTTACAGGGTTTACAAAGATATAATATTGAGTATATCTTTATTACTATATTACTAAGTGATTTTGTTATAATGGGGAATTAATATTGTGTTTGCTATAATAAATAGTCAAAATGTCTTCCAGTTGCTTCAGCTAAATCTGCAATGCTCGATCAGAAAAAAACTACATCAAAAAAAGTTTAGCTAGGGCAGCAGGAAAGACTATTAAAAGCTTGTTAAAAGTCAAGGAGTGCTGGTCTTACCCCTGGGTCCCATCCATGAGTCAATATAAGTGTTAACTCTGTAATTAAAGGTCTCCATCTCCAACCTTTGAGAGAAATCATATGAAAATTAGATGTTTTACTGGCGTGAGTGCTCATTTACATTCAAGCTATCTATGAAAGCCCCTGAAGAATATATCTGTCTTAAATGGCAATAGAATATATCTTTATTAATCCTTCTAGAACAGTTATCGATTACAGCAATAATAGGCCACATACAGCAATGACTACCATCCATCATGTCAAATTATCTTTATTGCTTACTTGTACCTCAGGAGATGATGAGAACATGACTAGTATCAATAACCACAGAGAATAATATTAGACTGTAATGAGACATTTCTTGAGGAGGCCTCACACTAGTGATGATTATTAAAGAAGTCTGTCGAGTGTCATACTGTAGTTGCCATCAGAGCTGCAGAAGTGTATTTGCAAGAAAGGTTACAAGAATACAAGAGTTCCTTACAAAAGGAATGGCACAAAAATGGATCAGGTACAACTTTATCAAAATATCACTGTATTATTATCTGATGCCCTTTTTATAAGGGTAATTAATTATAGACTCAAGTAGCTATTTGTCAATGTTTGTACATACATTTAAAATGACTATGATTGGATAGAGTAGAGAGAAGCAACAGCATCAGCTGCATTATACTGTTCAACAGAGTTGCTAAGTGGAGGTATCTGCCAGCTCCTATTTACCTCATTTTGAGTCAAATGGGCATTGGTGACTGAGGCTGTCACCTTTTATGGCCCTTGATGTCTCCATCTCAATCCCTGAATTGATGACCATGGTTAATGTTTGATTCAAATGTAAAGACTGCTTTAGGTGCAAGCTTTTCTTTATGTCTATAATAATGAAGTGGTCTAAGTGATTGTTATGCTGATTGGATTAAGGGCTGGTGACACTTCAAGGTCTGGGGTGGGTTCTTACTGTTTACTTCTTTTGCATACTTTGTTAACGGTCATCATCTGAGTACATTGTCTTCACTTGAAGGACTGCCCACCAAAATGTCTATAAAACTACAATGTAAGTCAAAGTTATTTGGACTTGATGACTGCAGCGCCACACAGTACGTTCTCAATAAAGAATTCTGCTGAAGACATACCCGAGCCTCCTAGTCTTCACTTCTGAATTTCTTACAAGCTCTACATCCATCTTTTGGTCATTTTTGGCATTAATAATAATAATTCCTTACATTTAAATTGCAATTTTCTAGGCACTCAAAGCGCTTTACATAGTATAGGGGAATCTCCTCAACCACCACCAGTCTGCAGCATTCAACTGGATGATGCAACAGTGGCCATAGTGTGCTAGTGCACTCAGCACATACCAGCTATTGATGAGAGGAAAGTACAGTGATGTAGCCAATTCAAGGATGGAGATTATTAGGAGGCCATGATAGATTAGGACCAATGACAGTAATTTGGCCAAGACACTGGAGTACACCATTACTCTTTACGAGAAGTGCTCTGAGATTTTTAATGACCACAGAGAGTCAGGAACTCGGTTGAAAGTCTCATATGGGCAGTGCCTTTTTACTTATTTATTTTTTCACAGTATAGTGTCCCCATCACTATACTGGGGCATTAGGACCCACACAGACCACAGGGTGAGCACCCCCTGCTGCCCTCCCTAATACCTCTTCCAGCAGCCACCTTATGGCACTTTTCCACTGCACGTTACTTGTTCGACTCAACTCTACTCGCTTTACTTTTCAGAGCTTGCATTTCCACTGCAGTTTAGTACCACATCAACATGGGTGGGATTATAGGCTGATCGTCACAGTTGCACTGCCTCTACTTCCGTGACATCATCTTAAACATGACACAAACCTACCAAAACAATAACACAACCGCTAGCTGTTAGCTACTAGCTCATTATGCTGCATAAAGCAGTTGTTGCATGGTGATTTTACACAAGTGTGACCGTTAAATTGGCCTGGTTGTTATAAAAACAAGCTTCCAGTAGCTGTCACCTAAATAAAGTGAAGCTTTCAAGCAGAGTATATCAATAACAAAACATACCATCCTCCATTGTGGCCAGGGCACTCTCCCTACCATTGCTCGCTGGTTAAGATAGCGTCCATTTAGTCAAACCACTTCCAATTTTCCTTGATGGTTCTGTAGACACTTAGGATTTTTTACCTTTTCCCTACACTGTTAGTAGGTCCAGTGGTAGCCTTGTGGGGCCAACAGCTGAGACACTTCCTGAGAGACTTTATCGTTTCGCTCATCGCTAACGATTGGACCATCTGCACCTTGTTTATTGACCATGGCTTGGTTTTGCGCATAGCCATTTCTTTTTTTCACAATTTGAAAGGCACGTGAACAAATGATACTCCTATCGCTGTTGCTAACTTTAAAACTAGCGGGTTGATGTCACGTGTAGCTAATCCAGTGACGCTGGTAGTGATGATTCTCCCTGACCAATCAGTGATCTGCAGGATTTTGACACCACATTTAGTATCGGCTCGGCTCGCTTGGAACCTCGACCGAGGTGGTACTTTTTACTATCCACAGTGGAAACCCCCCAAAAAGCGAGCAGAGTCGAGTAGTTGAAAAGCCCCATTAGTTTGCCCTAGGAGATCTCCCATTCAGGTACTGGCCAGGCTCAACCCTGCTTCGCTTTAGTGGGCAACCAGGCAAGAGCTGCAGGGTAATATGGCTGCTATCATCTGTTGACAGCAATCTGAGACACGCACGCACAATACATTTTTACTACAAAGTTTGAAATTGCAAAATATGTACTCTGATTCTCCTGTTTTATACTCAAATTAATTTTCTGAATTTTGCAATTCATTTCTGTTTATGGATGTTCAATTTCTTGACATTATTATGCATTTACTTTGAGTTATTACATTTTTATTTGAGGTTAATTTATAGGCTAATTTTGAAAAAAATTACTAGTAGTAAAATGCCTGTGTCTTCTATTTGTAACACCATGGTCAGGTTTGATGACATAAAGCATAATGACATAAACTGCAAGAACTGACACTTCAAATCAATTTTAAAATCCTAAACTTTGACAAATAATTAAATTATTATATCTAAATATATATCCAAATGCATTTATTGTGATAAAACATAAAATTAGGTTACAACAAGCCATCAGACTACACAGTATTTTACAGGCTGTTACTGGTATGACATGGTTTTCAAGTCATGCTTATATTTTGTTCACCATATTGCAGCAATCTGATTTTTTTTTTCCCCAAAACTGTGCTTGTTTGTATATTCCAATTAATGGTAAAATTTAGAAATGTATATGTAAATAAGATACAAATAGCATAAAATCCCAAAATAAATACATAATTTCATTGTTCTTACTTCAAGGAAGAAAAAACTCATTATCATCATCAAAAAAAGATGTTACACATCTAAACCTTCTGGTCAAAAATATCACGAATCCCAAAGGAAGATGCCATTTTTCAATAGCATAGGAAGTTTAATGACATTAAAACATCATGTGGTGTAACCAGCTAGTGAAGGGTTAACAATTTCTTTCCACTTTCCTTGAATACATAGGTTGTATGCAGATTGCTGATTGTACACAACATAATCAACTTTTAAAATGTTTTCCAACATATATTTCAAGGTAAAAATAATATTTTTAAAAAATGTGATACATTTTTGAGTGAAGAATATGTGTGTGTGTGTGTGTGTGTGTGTGTGTGTTTTCTCATGGTTACTCCAAATGACCTGAACAAAAATGCCATTTCACAAAAATATATATTAAAAAAAAAGTGATGTGATATTTTTTTTTAAACTTCAAACACACTGCATCCAAAATGACGTACTGTCAGAGTATGTACTCTATTTGATGATGGACCCACTTCTCGGCCAGTAAAACAGAACATTCTTTAGATATGCATGAAAGTTGCATGAATAGATTTCAGACATACTTCCTTTGGGGACAGAGGTGGACAGGGCATCGGGAGAACCAGGATTTTCCTGGTGGGATATGCCAAAGTGGGCCACGATTAGGGCTGCAACTAACGATTATTTTTATAATCGACTAATCTAATGATTATTAGAATGATTATTCGCCGATTATTGCAATGATTAATCATTAGCTCTTAACTGATTCTTCAGATTGTGCCCTGAATTAAAAGGTTGTATTAAACATGCTTACTAACAATAGAAGACAAAATCATCTTTTAAAAATACCTCTAAATGACATTCACTGAATTAAAAGGGAAAAACTACTTGGAATTGTATTGTTTAATTTAAAATTTCACTGCAAAAAATCCTCTTGTTATCAAGTGTTTTTGTCTTGTTTTCATTTTAAACGATGTATTAAAATGAATTGTGTATTTTGATAAGTGTATTTTTTTCCACTTGTTCATACTTCTGCCAGTGCAGTAAAGACAAAATATACTCATATTCAAGAACTGTTCTCTAAAAGCACGTCTAAATATCTTATATGTTGCTTCTCAGATAAATGTATCTTGTTTTAAGGATTTTTCAATATTTTGAAATATTTAAATGTTAAAATTAATTAAATATTCTATTCAAAATTCTCAGATAACAATTTTTTCTTCTACAGTATAGCTGCTAAAGTAAATGTACATACGGAGATTTAGATATTAATATTAGAAAACAAACCAAACTTTTTTGCATTGTATTATGGGCCAAGACTACACCCTCACCTTTTTGTTCACTTGATTTCGATCCATCTTTAACTCACAAAAACAAACTTTTCTTCTTTAAAGAGCTGCGTGAATCTGATTTTCTTCACTACAAAGATACAATACAAGATTTTGCACGCGAGGATATGCCCGACAGCACGCGGAAGACAATTCCCCAAAGTCTCCCGCTCTATTTAATCTCATCTGCTGCTTTTGATCACTCAAACACTTGTAATTTTGGCAGTCGTGGGGTGGGCTTTGCTCTTTTGATTGTAAACTAAAATGTCATTGGCTACATACCCTTTTCTGGAAGACTATTTTTTTTTATTATAATTTTTTTTTTAATCTTGTACGAACATCAACAGAAAGGCAGTCATACCTGAAAGATTTACAAACAAAGACTGAGATTACAATTGAATTCAATGAACTACTGTGTACAAGTGTCAATAATGCGCGCAAGGGTTTAAAACGTCCGTGCGAGTTATTTTTCCTTCGTGGCTTTAATCTGTGGCGCATGCAAGCGTCAATAACGCAAGCGCTGATTAATGACATTGAAATACCTTCATAGAGAAGTTTCAAACTCTCTCGCGCTGTTTTTCACGCGACTCCCAAACGGCTCTGACCGCACAAACAAATGCCAGTTTCGGAGTCTGTGCTTATTTATACAGCCCGCTTCCTTATTATTTGAACTTTAATAAAGGATGCATTAAATACAGTATATAACGCATAGACTGTAAAAAAAGATGGACGACGCCCCTTCGCTCTTTTCCATCGGAGAGAACTGAAGCCGCCAGTGTCCCGATATGGCGCTGACCATAGATATAACGGCGCAGTGTTTCCTTTTTAGATGCTCTGACAGGCAAGTTTTGCTCAAGTGGAACAACAGTTACGGTACCACTTTATTTCACGACGACTTATTTTGCATTTGTGTATTATAATACTCTGCGATCTACATCACCTTATGGTGTTCACATACAATGCGGATAGAGCGTTTCGCGTGGCTCGATTACACATAAAGTCAATGCAAAGATGTGAATAGGTGCAAATTCGCAGCAGGCGGCGCGAACGAAGCGAAATGGCGCCAAGCGAAAACGCGAATGCAGCATATGGCGCAAAGTGAAAATGCGTAATGGCTTAATTTGCATGTTCGCACGAGTTTACATTTTTTAACTAGAGCAAAATATCCGCATGACGCGTTGTCACAAAAGCATATCAGCACTGAAATTGTCCGGATGTCACTGATGTACTGACATAGTAGCAGAAGAAATCAGGAAAAAAGGTGAGAAAATGCTTGTAACGATGCATGGGCACCCGGAATTGTATGACACAACGTTATCGTATCTGGGACTTCCACAACAGATACAGAGCAGCAATCGTTGTGATATCGTTCTGCCATCAACCATGGCCGATAAGTTGTCATAGAAGCCCCTCTTCTTGTCATTTTCCAAAAGAGAAGGGGGAATACTTGTGGTTTTGCGTTACTTGCAATGCGAGGCAAAACATTTTTTTGCATTTGTATTAATCTGTTTGGAAAGTTTGGAGTGCGTCTGGACTGTGAGCTGTTCTTCTTCCTCTCCTCAATCAAGTTCAAGCTGACTATTCGACAACAAAAAATTGTCAATTTTTTTTATTGTCGACGTTGTCGATAATGTCGACTAATCGTTTCAGCCCTAGCCACGATATGATGAAGGGGGCCGCAAAACGGTGCCACGATATGCAGAAGGGTACAGTGAAACACATTGCCACAACACAAGGAACAACTTTGTTTGTATACTATATATCACTTACAGTTGAAAAGAGTCGTCCAGCTCGTGGTTCAACAACATTCTTTTAAATCCAACGTTTTGATTGTGACATTCTCAGCTCCTGAGGGATTATGGGATAGTAAAGTGTCCAGTCGATCCGTACTTTCTTAATCTCGCTGGGATTAGTAGGTCATCCGGGAATTTCTCGCTTACTGTTTTATGAACAGAGTGCAACAGTCTGGTTCAGGAAGTAAAAATCCCATTCATTTTTTCCATAGACTAATTGATTTTCAACAATATCTTATAAACATTTAAAATACACACCTACCATAAACTCCAAGGTTGTTCCTCGATGGAATATGCTTCAGTTAATTTCATGGATGGATACCACTTGAAGCCCCAGAAATAAATATTAAAATGATTGTACTCAGTAGGCTAATTTTAAAGGTGCACTCAGTTATTTTTTCCTCATTAAAAAAAAGTTTAGCTCCTAAAGAAATGAATTGTAATTTTGGAATATATGTACAAAATCAAGACCAATCACATTGAAATGAAGACTCCAGTCATATCAGTAACCTTATAAAAGCCGTTTTATTCTTTATGGAGAGGGTCCACACATGGGGGCGGCCATGTTAGAATCACATGACCAGCTGAATACTACTTGCTTAATCTCAGTAATCATCCTGTTATTTGACACTTTCACTCATTGATTAAAGTGATCATGACTGACTGTGAATACTAAATTTAATTGATTTTAAATGATGCTGCATCCAAACCACTAGGTGTCAGTGTAAGTCCAAGATGGCACAAAAACAAAAGTTACTGAGTGCACCATTAAATAAATCCATCATAGAAGAAGTGTATACAAGTGATTTTTGTATGAATTAAATGTTTAATGTATCTTTGAATTAAAATAGATCCAGACAAAATAATAATAATAATAAAATAAAAATGAACGCCACATGAATGAACCATTTATGTCAAGGCATGTGGAATTGCAGCATTTAAAATATACACTTTATTTTAGATGCTGGAACTGGTAAACATTTCTTTAGGCTACATTTGCAACCATTTTAAATCACCTTTACTGCAGTTAACTTGAATAATCCTGCAGTGTGTCGTAGCCTCTCAATTAATATGGGTTCATAAATCTACATGTACAATAATAATAATAATACAATAAAATATCAGATTTTATATATATAAAATATCAGATATATATAATTTTTTTTTTTTTTTTTTTTTGACATATCGAATGTCACACTGCAGTCACATCATGTTGGCTTTATAAAACAGACCAATTCACAAACTGCGGTAATCTGTTTTATCAATAAACACGCATGCAGTGATAAACAAATTCGACTTTGTTTTCCTTCTTTGAAAAAACGTGACAGCATCAAATCCATGCCAAAACACTTTCATAATACCATATGATGCTTGACACGCCACGAGTCTCATCCGCATTTCAGAGGTCAGTTTCACTCACATTTCTAGGTGTTTAAAACCATTTTGTGTCAGTGAGTTAAATTGCCAAGAACTCCAAGAGCATCAAATACTATTCCAACGCGTCTTACCTCAATTTTACAGGGTCTTCATATATATTTACACAGCAGTATATATTCTTCAGCGCACAGTCCAATGCTGATGGTGTTGGCGTGGACTCTTCGTGGATCAGTGGGAAAGCAAACAGCACATGAAGTAGAGAGCGTCATAAGTGTCTGTAGTCCACCTTAAACTGATCACAAAGTCTCGAGCACAATGCGCCCCCCTCTGATTTTACTGGCATGGACATTTTAGAGACGTAATGCTTCCAAGAACTTTTTAAAAATGTTTAAAAATCAGGAACTGTAGCTTTACATTTAACTTTGAAAAATATCTGGTGATTTTATTTACATACCTATCGTCGTCACAGAATTGCCTCATCTATCGCTACATTAATATTTTGTGCTTGAACTGGTTTGGAATAACATTATGACGTTGTGTATTAATAAGTGTTTTATAAAGTTGAAATTCACAAGGCGTGATGTGAACAGTTTCTCGACTAAACTCACCCCATTCTTCAGAAGTTATAGGGGACCAATCACAGTTCGACTTTCGTGTTGTTTTAGAGCGGACCAATCACAGCGCGCCTCTGATGCAGAGTCCATCTTCTTATCACAGGGCCCATATTGAGGGCAGCAGTCGCAGGTGTCAAACTGCTCTCAATGTGTTCGTGTGGCCCATATAACAACCATATACGATTTTTGGAAAGCTTTTGGCAAATAATAATAACTGTATTATTAATATTCACCCCTACCCAAATCAGTCGTCTTTAGAACTGATTAAAAGGTTCACCCAAAAATGCTAAACCTCATGCCATCCCAGATGTTAATGACTTTATTTCTTCTGCAGAACACAAAGATTTTTAGAAGAATATTTCAGCTCTGTAGGTCCATATATAATTCAAGTGAATGGTGACCAAAACTTTGAAGCTCTAAACAAATAAAGGCAGCATTAAAAGTGATCCCTTTTTACTCCAGTGGCATAATCCATATCTTCTAAAGCGATCTAAACAGTTTTGGAAACAGACCAAAATGTAACTTTTTTTTTACTGTACATCTTGCCATTGCAGTCCCTATGCGCAGAGCGCTAGATTGCGCTAGGAAGTGTAATCGATCTTGAAATCAAGATTGCCAGGGAGACTGCTGATTTAAAGTGAAAAGTGTTACATTTTGGTCAGTTCTCACTCAAAACCGATTGGATCGCTTCTGAAGACATGAAGTAAACACTGGGGTCTTTAATGCTGCCTTTATGTGCATTTGGAGATTCAAAGTTTTGGTCACATTCACTTGCATTGTGAGGACCCACTGATCTGATATATTCTAAAAATCTTCATTTGTGTTCTACAGAATAAAGTCATACACATATGGCCATGAGGATAAATTAGGAGATCTTTTTCATTTTTGGGACAGCTAGTCTTTTAAAAGATAGTTTCTATCCTTAATTTGCAAGTATGTAGATTATTTAAAGATTGTTCACAAATGCATAAATCTTAAAAATAGACTTGAATTGAATTGTCTATTTTTAAATACACGTTCCGGGTTCTATACAAGTTAAGCTCAAATCAACAGCATATGTGTCATAAAGTTGATTACCTGTTGAACATTTTTTTATTTTAAAAAAAAAGGAGGGATGAGTCAATGTCCAATCCAGCACACAAAGTAAAAAACACTGTGCAAAATGCTTTACACAGTAAAACATCAATAAACTTGTGTGAAACCAATAGCTCACTGACAGGGACAGTCCCAAATCTGATATTGATCAAATAATTCAATTTTAAAGAACAAACAAGCTTTGCAACTACAATTTAAAGGATTGTTTCAGCTGATTTAATTATTACTAGCTCAAGAGATTATGATTTTTTTAGTGGTCTAAATTAAAATCAAATTTTAATTACATTTCAAATTACATGTACAGGAATTACTTTATTTCAAGCCATATTCAGTCATTAAAACTAACAAACTAGATCTTAATCAAATTCATCATATTTATCCAATTCATCTTTTCAGTTTTGTAATAAATAAAGGCCCTCTGCACCCTCTAGTGGAGGACTTTAATTTACCTCTGTAACGTAAACTAGTTGCCAAAACTGTAAGTTGACTGTAAGAATCAATATGGTATAAATGAAATGGGCTTTAAATATTATATCTTGTCTTGTTAGTGAGAAACACACCACTATTGTTTTATAGTGTTTCCATATAAAGTCCTACATGAGATTTAGTCAGTGCTGCACGTGGACTTCCATCAAGAAATCTGTGCTTCTTAAATTCAATCTTGGTACAATATTACTTACACCTCTTTAACGCCATCAGGGATAGTAATCTGTTATGCAAGTCTACATTTTGTCCATTATAAAAGAGAAAGTACACTTGTTAATGCCTTATGAAGTACAGTATTTACAATACATTTCAACAATGCAAATCTTGCATAAACGTAGTCAGCTACATTTACATAATCACACAATCCAAGAGCTGTGTGAAATATGTACAGATCCCACTGCAATTACATCATGGATCTTCTGAAGCTATTAAAATAATTTGAGAATCATAAAAATTGGATATTTACAAATTCAACAAAGATTTGGATGGCCTCGGCAATCAACACATGCCATTTTAAATATTCTCTTTAAACTCATTTCTTTTTTCTAGACCACTTCTTGTTACATATTTGGTCTTCCGTTCTCATATGACTGCACAATTTCTGAGTGGGCTTCATTTTCCCCTGTTAACTGGCTCTCCGATCAGTTCCGGACATTTCTCTTCACCCTTTGCGATTCTGTCGCACTTCTGCAGCAGGTCGTAGTTTATTTTGTCTGTTATGACACTGTCCTGCTTGTACTGAGGATGCTTGGCGACAAACTCCCTCATCCACTTAGCCATAGTCATCAGCTCACCTGAGATAAAAAGAGAAATTACTCAAAATATAAAACAAAAGAAATGCAAACAATACATAATCAAAAACTGAATTCAAATGAAGTGTTATTGTATAAAATTATTCATACTTTAATATAATATACATAGGGGGAAGAAGTATGCAATTCTTATAAGCTGTCAATGGAGGGAGATCATATTTACCGAAGGAAAATACCAGTGTATTAACAACACAGCAAAATAATATTGAAATCCCACATCCCGTTTCTGTCGGCTGTGCAGTGTGCACAACGGTTAGATTTGGCATATTGAACATTTTATCAATGCAAGTCAAACCTTAAAACGTATACTCTAAAGAAATGTAAGATTATTGAAATCAAAATAGATGCCACACCTAAGGCTTGAAATTATTTACATAACAAAAGCACTCTTAATTTCTTGTTTTCATTTAAATTTAACTATTTAATTTAAGAAGCATACAGTATCCATACAATGCAAGTCAAAGGGGATCAACACATTCTACCATGAAAAAAAAAAAATCATAAAAGTAATCCACACAACTCTAGTACAACTATGTCTCCTAAAGCGATATGCTCAAGTTTCAAATCATGATCATGGCTAGGAGACTACAGATGGCAAGGTTTGTAGTGAAAAAGTAGTTACATTTTGGTCTGGTACTCAGCCCAAGCCAATCATATCGCTTCAGAAGACATGGATTAAACCACTGAAGTTTTATGGATTACTTTATGCTGCCTTTGTCATTTTTGGAGCTTGGAAGTTTTGGACCCCATTGACTTGCATTGTATGGATATATTCACATCACATCTCCATCAAAATATCGTCCTTTGTGTTCTGCACAACAAAAGTCATACGAGTTTGAGACGGCATAAGGGTGAGTAAATGATGAGAGAACCTGAATAAATAAAAAGTAATACAATATATCCATATTTTAAAAAACCTTGTAAACAGATTCTTGTATATATTTGATTACACACACACACACACACACAAATATCAACAACAATATCTACCAGAATTAAAAATCTGGTCAAATGCATGATCTTACACCAATTATGCTTAACTTGACAACAAAATTTTTGCCGTTTAAGCAAAAAAAAAAAAGTCCTGTTATTTAATCTTAAAAATGATTCCCTGTCTTAGGTCAGTTAGGATCACAACTTTATTTTAAGAATGTGAAATATCAGAATAATAGTAGAGAATGATTTATTTCAGCTTTTATTTCTGTCATCACATTCCCAGTGGGTCAGAAGTTTACATACACTTTGTTAGTATTTAGTTGCATTGCCTTTAAATTGTTTAACATGGATCAAATGTTTGAGTAACCTTCCACAAGCTTCTCACAATAAGTTGCTGGAATTTTGGTCCATTCCTCCAGACAGAACTGGTGTAACAGGTTTGTAGGCCTCCTTGCTCACACACACTTTTTCAGTTCTGCCCACAAATGTTCTATCAAACTGAGGTCAGGACTTTATGATGACCACTCCAATACTTTGACTTTGTTGTCCTTGAGCCATTTTGCCACAACTTTGGAGGTATGCTTGGGGTCATTGTCCATTTTTAAGACATATTTTCGACCAAGCTTTAACTTCATGGCTCATGTCTTGAGATGTTGCTTCAATATATCCACATAATTTTCCTTCCTCATGATGCCATCTATTTTGTGAAGTGCACCAGTCCCTCCTGCAGCAAAGCACCCCCACAACATGATACTGACACCCCCATGCTTCACGGTTGGGATGGTGTTCTTCGGCTTGCGATCCTCACCCAATTTCCTCCAAACATATACACACCTTTTTCTGCCAAATCAGACCAGAGGAAATTTCTTTGTCTCCATGTGCACTTGCAAACTGTAGTCTTGCTTTATGGCAGTTTTGGAGCAGTGGCTTCTTCCTTGCAGACCAAGGACTAATTTTAAGTATCTCACAAAAGTGAGTACACCCCTCACATTTTTGTATGTGACAACACCTGAAGAAATGACACTTTGCTACAATGTAAAGTAGTGAGCGTACAGCTTGTATAACAGTGTAAATTTGCTGTTCCCTCAAAATAACTCAACACACAGCCATTAATATCTAATCCTCTGGCAACAAAAGTGACTACACCCCTAAGTGAAAATGTCCAAATTGGGCCCAAAGTGTCAATATTTTGTGTGGCCACCATTATTTTCCCCTCACTGCTTTAACCCTCTTGGGCATGGAGTCCTCTTCCACTCCTCCATGACGACGTCACAGAGCTGGTGGATGTTAGAGACCTTGTGCTGGTGGTGGTGGTGGTGGTGTGCTAGAGGTGGTGGTGTAGTGGCTAGAGCACAGGGCTGCTAATCAGAAGGTCGCTGGTTCGAACCACCACCATTGTGCCCTTGAGCAAGGCACTTAACTCCAGGTTGCTCTGGGGAGGATTGTACGTCGCTTTGGATAAAAGCATCTGCCAAATGCATAAATGTAAATGTAAATGTTGTGCTCCTCCAACTTCCGTTTGAGGATGCCCCACAGATGCTCAATAGGGTTTAGGTCTGGAGACATGCTTGGCCAGTCCATCACCTTCACCCTCAGCTTCTTTAGCAAGGCAGTGGTCGACCATGGCGTTCTGAGTGGAATCTGTCCTGTTAAACCGCTGTATGGTCTTGACCACCATGCTGCAGCTCAGTGTCAGGGTCTTGGCAATCTTCTATAGCCTAGGCCATCTTTATGTAGAGCAACAATAATTTTTTTCAGATCCTCAGAGTTCTTTGCCATGAGGTGCCATGTTAAACTTCCAGTGACCAGTATGAGAGCGATGACACCAAATTTAACACACCTGCTCCCTATTCACACCTGAAACCTTGTAACACTAACGAGTCACATGACACCGGAGAAGGAAAATGGCTAATTGGGCCCAATTTGGACATTTTCACTTAGGGGTGTACTCACTTTTGTTGCCAGAGGATTAGATATTAATGGCTGTGTGTAGAGTTATTTTGAGGGAACAGCAAATTTACACTGTTATACAAGCTGTACACTAACTATTTTACATTGTAGCAAAGTGTCATTTCTTCAGTGTTGTCACATGAAAAGATATAATCATATTTACAAAAATGTTAGGGGTGTACTCACTTTTGTTGCCACAGGATTAGATATTAATGGCTGTGTGTAGAGTTTTTGAGGGAACAGCAAATTTACACTGTTATACAAGCTGTACACTCACTATTTTACATTGTAGCAAAGTGTCATTTCTTCAGTGTTGTCACATGAAAAGATATAATCAAATATTTACAAAAATGTTAGGGGTGTACTCACTTTTGTTGCCAGAGGATTAGATATTAATGGCTGTGTGTAGAGTTATTTTGAGGGGAGAGCAAATTTACACTGTTATACAAGCTGTACACTCACTATTTTACATTGTAGCAAAGTGTCATTTCTTCAGTGTTGTCACATGAAAAGATATAATCATATTTACAAAAATGTTAGGGGTGTACTCACTTTTGTTGCCACAGGATTAGATATTAATGGCTGTGTGTAGAGTTTTTGAGGGAACAGCAAATTTACACTGTTATACAAGCTGTACACTCACTATTTTACATTGTAGCAAAGTGTCATTTCTTCAGTGTTGTCACATGAAAAGATATAATCAAATATTTACAAAAATGTGAGGGTGTACTCACTTTTGTGAGATACTGTAGATGCTTGTCAACCTGTTTCCTCCAACATCTTCACAAGGTCCTTTTCTGTTGTTCTGGGATTGATTTGCAGAAAACAGAATGAGTCTCCATCTTAAGCGGTATGATGGCTGTGCGGTCCCATGGTGTTTATACTTGTGTACTATTGTTTGTACAGATGAACACGGTACCTTCAGGCAGGAAATTGCTACAAAGGATGAACCAGACTTGTGGAGGTCCACAATTGTTTTTCTGAAGTCTTTGCTGATTTATTTTGATTTTCCCATTTATTCAAGCAAAGAGGCACAGAGTTTGATGGTAAGCCTTAAAATACATCCACAGGTACACCTCCAATTCAGTACACCTCTAATCATAAGCTTATTGGCTAATTATCTAAAGGCTTGACATCATTTTCTGGAATTTTCCAAGTTGCTTAAAGGCACAGTTAACTTAGTGTATGTAAACTTCTGATCCACTGGAATTGTGATGGTAAATGGTCTGCACTTATATAGCACTTTTTTAACCTTAGAGGTTACCAAAGCACTTTACACTGTGTCCCAATCACCAATCCAAACTCACACTCATATACCAATGGCGACCGAGCTGACATTCAAGGTGCTAACCTGCCATTGGGAGGAACTTGCTGGGAGCACTGATATAGTCATTAAAAGTGAAACAGTCTGTCTTTAAACAATTGTTGGAAAAATGACTCATGTCATGCACAAAGTAGATGTCCTAAACGACTTGCCAAAACTATAGTTTGCTAATATAAAATTTGTGGAGTGGTTAAAAAATGAGTTTTAATGACTTCAACATAAGAGTATGTAAACTTCTGACTTTGTGTAAACGCCTTCCCCTGATCATGATCCATTTTGAGACGCTGAAAATCACGAGCTTGAATCTGTGTGAGAACAGTGTTGCGTCTTCACATTGCAGCACACACAGACTATATATTTATTTTATTTAAATCGCAACCTTTTGCAGTTTAATAAACACACTAGGCCATAACATGATTTCATAATGTCTTTCCATTGCCCAAATTCTAATTGATAATTCAAACTATTTCAGTATATCCCATTTAACAGTTTTTTAAAGGGAGTTTTTATGTTCTTAAATTTTGAAGTGAATTTAAGACATTTTATGATTTTCTTAAGGACATGCAGGCAGGAACCCTGGGTAATTAACATATGAACATTTGCATACCAGAAGCACGTTTCTTAATAAGCTTCAGGTAGTTGAGGATAGTGCAGCGCGTGTCCACATCCACCTCCATGTTCTCAAGGTAGCTGTTCAGCATTGGTATCAGTCCCTGAAATACCCCCTCCTGAAGAAAAAACAGCATGTGACAGAGTTCATACACATTTTGACAAGTACATTTCCATGACTTTTTCATGAACTTCCAAAATTCTATTGCAACTAGGGTTACTCATCTCACGATACGGTTTCTTTAAAATAAGCCTAAAGCAAGAAAAGTCATCAGAGTTGTATTGGACTAAACACAAATCAGGGCAATGGTGACACCAAATGGAAATATTAGCTAATAATTCTGCTTACTGAAAATACAGAATTATGTTCGATACATATGCTGCTTACACACTGTCTCTGATTACAAACATTTCAAAAATTTCAAATAAAAATTTTATATATATATATATATATATATATATATATATACACACGAGTCTCATCTCTGAATGCATCTAAATATTCTTTTCAAAAATACATATTTAATGGAAGTGCAAGTTTATCCAGTAAATAATAATAATTTACTTATGAAATCAAATCAGACATGACTTTTTGACATTAGGATTATATTCCCCCATAGCATTATTATACATAATATTCAGCATTATATATAGATTAATAAGGTTAATAACATTATTCATATGATTAATAATGATTAGTATGATTATTAAACGTCTGTAAGCTTAAATTGTCTCTCGTGCAGTCAGAGCAGATCAATCTTGCGCTTCAAACGGACATTTAATCCCTCGTGCTGAAAAGTGCTTCTCACTCCCCCTCCTGGTTACCAGAGTTTCAGACATAAACTCATTTTAGAACACCTGTGGCTGCTATTCTACAATAGTATTTTACAGCTTCTTGTGTCCAGTGAAGTCATTTCTATTTGTATGCCCATGTTACTTAGGCTCAGGATGTTGCGCGTATTGGACAGAACAGACGCTAAAATAATTTAAAATAATTTAAAAAAACTGTCACAGTTCAACGATCTCCATCGTACATTTTTTAACCGTGATGTATTGTGCCATGACAAACCGTTACACCCCTAACTGCAGCATTTTTAAATGTTTAAAAAATAATTCAGCCCTATTTGAATAACACAAAAAAATACCACAACCACACACAACATCTGCTTTATAATAATTCACAAGTTATTTTTCTTCTCCCAGTTTTTGCCTCATCCTCTCCCCTCATCATTTGGATGTTTCAGTGTAAATTTTGTAACCCCATTGATTTTTTACATTTAAATTCACAAAAAAATACATTCAGCAGGATCTAGCTTTTCTGACCACCAACCACTGAATGCCCAATTTTACCAGCCACTTTTTCCTATTTTACCCATTCAAATAAATTGTGGAAAAAATTATAGACCAATGTGATGCTAACAGCGGGATTAAGAGCAAATTAAACTCAGAGCACCTCTTGAGATGGTCCGAGATCATTTACAGCACTCACATATAGGACAAAACACTGTTTTTGGACCACAAATACAGAGAGAGAAATTCTTCATATGTGCATTCGGTGAGAAGTACGGAACTAGAGATCTTAACACTCGCATTGAAGACTTTTCTTACATCTGTACTTCAAACTATAGTCCTAAACAAATGTTTCTTCATGCCTGCAACTATCCTGCACAGCACAGGACTCAAACACAGACAGTATGCACAAAAGTTACCAAGGTTTTTCCCATCTTCAAGAATAAATTAAGTGACGTTGATGAATTTGCAGGTTATTGTATGAAACTGGTGCAACTGCACAAACTGAACAATTAAAAATAGCTACATGATACAATCTGTAGCATTGAATGGGCTTCATTTAAGATGTCAATAATAATCAATGAGTAAATAATCAATGTCCTTTGATAATGATTTGAGTAGAACTGAATGGAAAACTATGCGAGTTGCGCTCCGTGGCGCAGCAGAAATTTGAGCAGCCTCGAGTCGTAGCTGGGCGCTGCTGTGCATACATTCATAGAAAACAATTGTTTCTCATTTTAAAACGTGCCATGTCAAACGTGTTAAAACGTGCGACCGGTGTGCCACCCCCCTTAATAGGGTTGCCAACCATCTTGTATACTACGGAATCATCCAGTATTTAAAGGAATGTTCTGGATTCAATACAATTTTACTTATTACCACAAATAATAATTTTGACTTGCTTAATTTTTAAAAAGAATTACAAATCTGTGTTCCAGTGAGGCAATTACAATGGAAGTGATTGGGGTCAATCTGTAAATGTTAAAATACTCACTGTTTCAAAATAATTGTCAAAAGACATGAGTAATGTGTGTTAACATGATTTTACTGTCATAAAATCAATTACTAACTGCATCTGGGTAAAATTAAAACATTGACGACTGTCAACAAACCCTAAAAAAACTTTAAAATGACTGTAAAAATAACAATTTAAACAGCTTTACAGCTGAAACAGTACATGTGTTTTAACAGAAGAATTAATGTAACTGTTTTTATAAAATTAAAACGCGTCACATTTCTGCCTTTAAACCCTCCAAAAAATGGCCCAGATCCCATGACACATCAAAGACTATCAGCACATATCTTTCATCATGTTTTCCATTTAAACAGGAGAATGAAGGCAGGGTTGGGAGGGGAACTTTTGAAATGTATTCCACTACAGATTACAGAATACATGCTGTAAAATGTAATTTGTAATGTATTCCATTAGATTACTCAAGGTCAGTAATGTATTCTAAATATTTTGGATTACTTCTTCAGCACTGGTAGATTTCTTCACTTGTTTTGACTATAAAAACTCTGTCAGCACAGTAAGACAAAATACACATGTTAAAAAACCCAAATATCTTATACAGTGTTGTTTCTAAAACAAGATCAATCAAACTCATCTTGTTTTAAGGATTTTTAGATATTTTTACAGGAAAACAATAAAATTATTATCAAGGATATGATTTTTGCCCTAATATCAAAGATCTTACTAGAAATTATGATCTAACATGAATTTTCTTGATAAAAATATGATCGTGTCTGGTAACATGTGCATGTAGAATGACTAGAAACAGCATTTTATCTTTATCTGAAAATTTACACAAGGTTTATTTCTATTTCTTCTGCTTCAAACTTTCTTCAATCTTACTTCTCTGTCTGCTCGTATGAATGTAACACATCATAAGAAAGTGTTTCACAGCTGTTCAAATGCACTTTTGATCACATCATTTATATGGTTAAATGTTTTCCATCTGAAAGAAGTAAATATTAAATGAAACAAATGACAATAAAATGCAAAAGTAATCTCTAATCAAAATACTTGTAACGGTATTCTGATTACCAATTATTTAAATTGTAACTGTAGTGGAATAGTTACTTATATTTAGTATTTTAAATATGTAATCCTGTTACATGTATTCTGTTACTCTCCAGCCCTGAATGTAGGTGATATTGATGTAATCGATCAAGTAATGATTGTTCATCAAGAAGTGGACAGTTAACACTGTATATCTGACGGCTCTTAAGTAGGGGGTTTAAAGGGGTTAAAGTAGCACTTTATCATTCCAAACATGAAGAATTCTGTACAAACTTGTATTGTGGAATATAGTTTGTTAGAAAATTCCATGACTTTTCCCAAGCATTCTTTGTTAATTTGTTTTTCCATGGCATTTCCAGGATTTCCATGCTCGTGAACCCTGATGTGAGTGGTCAGAGCAGTTTCGAAGCTGTTTAAAGTTACAGAGCATTGTAACACACCTTCCCATTGATGATGGTGTCGATACTCATCAGCGTGAACTCTTCACCGTCATTACAGTCACTCTTCACTCCATTCTGAGCTGTGGTGGGTGGGTCTAACACCGGGTTACAGCCTACAAACAAAATCAGTCAAAAATGAACACTTAGTCTATGTTCAGAATGGAACCCAAGTTTAATATTTCCTGAATGCTTAAGAAATAAGGTACGAGAGGCCGTGTTATATTGTGAAAACAGTCACAGCAGAAGGCCGTTGTTAGGCACGATGCGAAGCAACTCCTTTAGCCATGACTATATTCACAATATGACACATCCTAGTAATCTTATTGCTTTATAAAATGGTTACCAGAAGATAATCATAATAAAAGGAAATAATCATTTGACCAGAACTATCCGTTTCATAAAGTACATTTTACACTGTTATTAAAAAAAAAAAAAAGGTAAAAAGCATATAGATGTCACAGCTCAATATTGATATATTCCATATAATATATTGATATGAATTAAACTCAGTTCATTATCATTCAGTGTTAACTAACCTTTAAAAACATCCTTCCGGAAATAAAACATGCCCTCTTGAACGGCGTTACGCTTCTGAGCAACCTTCATGTTCTCGTCAACCTAAACCAAACACAAAACAATAGCAAACAGTTGCATGAAGGCCATACACAATCCTAATTCTCGTAGAGTCATTTTGAACAATATTTGATCAATACGAGAGTATTATTGCTATTTAATATCTTCCATACAGGAAATAGCCAACATGCTGAAAGAAAAAGAATCCAAACCTTTGATAATGGAACGAGGAAATCCAATTTATAGGACAAGATGACACGGGTGAGAAGAACAATGAAAACCACATAAGCAGAGTTCTCAAAATCTGTCAGTTGGACCTGCGACACAGCAAATCAAATCTGACTTATGCAACAACAAATCACTTCTGCAACAGAAATCATCCAGAACATCTAAATCAGATTTCACCCACAATTTCAAAAGAAATAAAGAAATGATATCACTCTTAAAAGGAAATGAAGCTCATGTTTTTGGAAGCAGAATATTGGTTTTACAGATTTATCTGTGCCAAACGTTGCTTTTTGAAACTATTGTTATTGGCAAAACTCTATGGTGATATTTGTGATAGTTTTTATTTTGGATTTTCTTTGTTTCTCTTTGACTGAGGATTCTATATTAAAGGAATATTCCTGCTTCAAAACAAGTTAATTATCACACAAACATTTATAAAAATAGACGTATCCCTTCTTTTTCCCTAAATAAAGGAGAAGCAAAATGGAGGTTACAGTGAGACACTCACAATGGAAGTGAATGGGGGCCAGTATTTGGAGAGTTTACAGGCAGAAATGTGAAGATTATATTTTTATAAATGCACTTACATTAATTCTTCTGATAAAACTTGAGCATTATTTGAGCTGTAAAGTTGATTAAATCATCATTTTACAGTAATTTTGGGTTTGTTGACATTACATCGTCATGGCAACAGTTGTAAAATTGGATATAGCTTTATACAGATGTGGTTAGTAAGTGATTTTATGACAGTAAAAAGGGTTTTTTCTTTTTTATTTATTTATTTTATTTGTGGTAATCAACATTATTCCACAAATGCTGTCGATTGAGCTTAACTTGAATTGAACCCAGAATATTCTTTTCAATACAATACAATATTCCATTTACAATTTTCATTCATATTTTTATCCTCATTTTATTTTGACTAGATAAATCAAGTGTTCCAAATACAAATAATTATGCGACTATATGGAAACCCCCGTCAGCACATACAGTGCAGTGTGTTTTTCAACATCATATTTTGTGAAATATATATATATATCAGTGTCTTTTACATTAAGAGGGAATATTGCACCTGGATTTGATTTTCAGGAGCACATTTATTTCTAATCATTTAAAACAAACTTGTGTCTCATCCGTTTGTCAACATTTTAATTGTCTTTATTGTCATTGTCTTGAGAATTTGTGTCAAATTAATTGCTTACCTGCCTCTTACTCCAAGTGTTAAAATCAAAATTCATTCAGATTTTGTCATAATATGAAATATTATCAGTGGAATATGAAATATTACAAATAAAATCAACGTCTGGTTCTTATTGGGATTTTGTTCATTTTGGAATCTCTTATTTTTTTAATTCTATAAATATTTTAAAAACTATCAGCCAATTAATCAGTTATCTGCCTTTTGCACTACATTAGTTATCCATATCAGCAAAATCCAAAATCGGTCAACCTCTAAAAAGATGTTTTGCATTATGACGTTATTTTTTTTTTTTAAAACCTAGCACATAGCCCCAATTCTTATTACCATGAATATGAAAATTGAATTTTCAGTCCCATAATGTGAAAGAAACTATGATACAGTATATTTCTTAGATTAAGTATTTATACAAAGTTGTATTTGTTGGTATTAAATATTTAACACTGAGAAATAAGAACTAATGTTATGAATTATTCTACATAGAAAAAAAACATAAAATAAAATAATTAAAACATCAGATTCTTTATGCAAAATAGTATTTCTTATTTTTTCTATAGATTGTGGGGTGAAATGGACATGGACATGTTTTCATTTGGTTTGATCATTCTTAAAGTAGTGATTTTAAACAACTGTCAGGATCCCTCTCCATTTTTCATCCAATTCTGAACACATTCTGTTGATTCCAGAGAGAGAACAGCTGCTCAACACAAAAGTTTGATGGTGCAAACACACAAGTTCTTTATCTACTAGAGTTACTTCTAATGATTATTTTGATAATTGATCAATCTAACGGTTATTAGAATGATTATTCGACTATTCGCCGATTATTGCAATGATTAATCATTAGCTCTTAACTGATTATTCAGATTGTGCCCTGAATTAAAAGGTTGTATTAAACATGCTTACTAACAATAAAGAGGACAAAATCATCTTTAAAAAATACCTCTAAATGACATTCACTGAATTAAAAGGGAAAAACTAAAAGCAAGTATAAATATCTTCTATGCTGCTTCTCAGGTGAATGCATCTTTTATTTAAAATATTTGTATTTTTAATATTATATTCAACATTCTCAGATAACAATTTTTCTTCTGCAGTATAGTTGCTAAAGTAAATGTAGATACTTTTATTGGAAAACAAGCCAAAAAAAAAAAAAAAATCAAAAACATAATTTATTGCCGTGTATAATGGGGTGAAGACTACTCTTCTCTCACCTTTCAGTTCACTTCAATACATCTTTAACTCTCTCTTATTAATAAAGCTGCATTTGGCAATTTTCTTCATGATAAGAAATGCACAGTGACATATATTATGATTCAATAAATCACGAGTCATCATGTTATAATCTAGCTGCATTAAGTATGTGTGTTCTAGGGACGAGCGTCCCCGTGACACTGTGTGCATCAGCCGGGTACAGTTTCAGTCTCTCCCCCTTAGATCGAGACATTTGTGCAACTCATAGAAGAGGTGCTGACCACACAGAGAAATGGCAGCCTCAGAGTTTGTAGTAATTTACATGATCTGCTTCCGTATTATTTGAACTTTAATAAAGCTATAACGCATTAAATATAACTGCATTAAGGTTGTAACGTCAGGGTGTTTCCTTTAAAGAGCTCCAGCTCCACTTATTCCACAACAAGAGTGCTTCTATATTTACTTGTTTGTTTTTTGTATAATTCCCTCATACTCTACGATCTACACTCACCTAAAGGATTATTAGGAACACCATACTAATACTGTGTTTGACCCCCTTTCGCCTTCAGAAATGCCTTAATTCTACGTGGCATTGATTCAACAAGGTGCTGAAAGCATTCTTTAGAAATGTTGGCCCATATTGATAGGATAGCATCTTGCAGTTGATGGAGATTTGTGGGATGCACATCCAGGGCACGAAGCTCCCGTTCCACCACATCCCAAAGATGCTCTATTGGGTTGAGATCTGGTGACTGTGGGGGCCATTTTAGTACAGGGAACTCATTGTCATGTTCAAGAAACCAATTTTAAATGATTCAAGCTTTGTGAGATGGTGCATTATCCTGCTGGAAGTAGCCATCAGAGGATGGGTACATGGTGGCCATAAAGGGATGGACATGGTCAGAAACAATGCTCAGGTAGGCCGTGGCATTTAAACGATGCCCAATTGGCACTAAGGGGCCTAAAGTGTGCCAAGAAAACATCTCCCACACCATTACACCACCACCACCAGCCTGCACAGTGGTAACAAGGCATGATGGATCCATGTTCTCATTCTGTTTACGCCAAATTCTGACTCTACCATCTGAATGTCTCAACAGAAATCGAGACTCATCAGACCAGGCAATATTTTTCCAGTCTTCAATGGTCCAATTTTGGTGAGCTCTTGCAAATTGTAGCCTCTTTTTCCTATTTGTAGTGGAGATGAGTGGTACCTGATGGGGTCTTCTGCTGTTGTAGCCCATCCGCCTCAAGGTTGTGCATGTTGTGGCTTCACAAATGCTTTGCTGCATACCTCGGTTGTAACGAGTGGTTATTTCAGTCAAAGTTGCTCTTCTATCAGCTTGAATCAGTCGGCCCATTCTCCTCTGACCTCTAGCATCAACAAGGCATTTTCTCCCACAGGACTGCTGCATACTGGATGTTTTTCCCTTTTCACACCATTCTTTGTAAACCCTAGAAATGGTTGTGCGTGAAAATCCCAGTATTTGTGAAATACTCAGACCGGCCCGTCTGGCACCATGCCACGCTCAAAATTGCTTAAATCACCTTTCTTTCCCATTCTGACATTCAGTTTGGAGTTCAGGAGATTGTCTTGACCAGGACCACACCCCTAAATGCATTGAAGCAACTGCCATGTGATTGGTTGATTAGATAATTGCATTAATGAGAAATTGAACAGGTGTTCCTAATAATCCTTTAGGTGAGTGTATATCACCTGAAGCTGTTTGTAAAGTTTAGAGTGCATCTGGACTGTGATCTGTTTAATTCTTCATCACATCAGTCAGTCATGAACTGCAGTACTGCTCTCACGCATCATCATTAGAGTTTAATATGATCTTATGTTACGTTAAATGAGATCAAACGACTATTTGACAATGAATATGTTTGTTTGTTGACGTTGTCAATAACGCCCTATTATCCACAGACTTAAAAGTCTACATGTTGCGTGTTCAAACAAACTGTATATGGTAAAGTACTAAAATTTACTTTGCTAAACCCCGACAATCACTTGCATTCATTAGGCACAGAGACAGTGTGTAGACACACAGCAGGCAGAGTTTCAGTTCAGCTGTTTCATACCTCCATTGGGCGGAACTCAACTCTCCATCCTATGTCAGAGTTTGGAGGTGGGGGCTTAAACCTCATTGTCTGCCAGTTGGTTGACTGAAGATTCTGTAACATGGAAAAACTTTATGCATGAATATAATTTTTTCATGCAAGTTTAACAAATCTTTTAAAATATGGAGTGAAATAACAGACAAAATTTAATGTATAAATTAATGAGCGATGCACAACTTTCAATTCTCATTACTATAATACAAAAACATTGTATAACAATATTTAAAAAAAGAAACTAATGAAAACAATCAAGATGAATAAGAATTAACTCTAATTAAAATAGGCTTGATTTCCTTAAAGGGATAGTCACCCAAAAATAAAAATTCAGTCATTGCTTACTGTGTTGTTATAACCCTATATGACTTTCTGTCTCTTAACACAAAGGGAGACATTGTGAAAAAGTTGTGTGCTCAGTGATGTCATACAATGGCAGCTTATGGTGACTAATTTCTTCAAGCTTAAAAAAATGCAAAAGTATAATTCAGAAGTCTATTAAATTACTGTATGATTGTTATGAAAGCATGTGATAAGGTTTGGTGAAAAACAAACTGAAATCGAATGTATTATTTAGTGAAAATGTTCACTGACCATTGATCTTCTGTGCGTAAGATAGGGCACGAGAGCAACAGTTCACGCAGCCCCCTCGCAACATTGTGGCATTCAAGCATTCAGTCCCACCGTGTCCTAACCTGATGGCAATAAAAGGTATAATCTCTATGCTAATCAGAGTTTTTGTACTAACCAGCAGCGACGAGAGACGGTACGTACATTCTATTGATCTTGTTTTCTTTCAAAAAAATAAGGCTGGACATAGAAATGCATCAATTCTATGACAAAAACTCTTCAGACATGTTTAGTAAGTTCTGTTCTGTTTTGTTTGCAGCTGTGTTGTGTTCTGTTGTCACCATCGCTGTGGAGGACTTGTTTTTAGATAAACAAAATAGTTTTCCCTTGAACGCCCCATAGCGTGAGAGGGTCTGTGTGAACTGTTGCTCTCATGCCCTGTAATGAACGTGTACAGGAAATCAATGGTCAATGAACATTTTCACTTAATAACACATTCGATTTCAGTTTGTTTCTCACCAAACCTCATCACATGCTCTCATAACAATCATGAGTCTCATGGAATAATTTATTTCTGAATTATATTTTTGTGTTCTTTTGAAGCTTGAAGATGTGGTCACTATAAATTGCCATTGTATATGACATCACTGAACACACCATTTTTTTTTACAAATTTCTCCCTTTGTGTTAAGAAAAAGACAGTCATATAGGGTTATAACAACACAAGGGTGAGTAAACAATGACAGAATTTTCATTTTTGGGTGAATTATCTCTAAAAATATGATATCTTAAATATTACAACATAATATCTTATTTTTTGGGGTAAAATATAACCTGAACATTTTTGTGAGATCCACAATTCAGTACATGGGATGTAGCATTAAATATATAAACATAAATAATATACCATTAAATGTGATTATTTATGAAAAAATAATTAAATCCATCCATCCATCTTCAACCGCTAATCCGAAGTCAGGTCGCGGGGGCAGCAGCTCCAGCAGGGGGCCCCAAACGTCCTTATCCCGAGCCACATTAACCAGCTCTGACTGGGGGACCCCGAGGCGTTCCCAGGCCAGTGTGGAGATGCAATCTCTCCACCTAGTCCTGGGTCTTCCCCGAGGCCTCCTCCCAGCTGGACGTGCCTGAAACACCTCCCTAGGGAGGCACCCAGGGGGCATCCTTACCAGATGCCCAAACCACCTCAACTGACTCCTTTCGACGCAAAGGAGCAGCGGCTCTACTCCGAGCTCCTCATGGATGACTGAGCTCCTCAACATATCTCTAAGGGAGAAGCCTGCCACCCTTCTGAGGAAGCCCATTTCGGCCGCTTGTACTCGCGACCTAGTTCTTTCGGGCATGACAGAGCCTTCATGACCATAGGTGAGGTTAGGAACGAAAACTGACTGGTAGATCGAGAGCTTTGCCTTCTGGCTCAGCTCTCTTTTCGTGACAACGATGCGAAAGAGCGAGTGCAATTCCACCCCCGCTGCCCCGATTCTCCGGCCAACCACCCGCTTCTCCGGCCAACCACCCGCTTCATTGTCCCCTCACTCGTGAACAAGACCCCGCGGTACTTGAAATCCTTCACTTGGGGCAATAACTCCTTCCCTACCTGGAGTACGCACTCCATCGGTTTCCTGCTGAGAACCATGGCCTCAGATTTAGAGGTGCTAATCCTCATCCCAGCCGCTTCACACTCGACTGCCAAGCGATCCAGCGAGAGCTGAAGGTCACGGACCGATGATGACATGAAGACCACATCATCTGCAAAAAGCAGAGATGAGATCCCCAGCCCACCGAACCGCACACCTTCCCCACCCCGACTATGCCTCGATATCCTGTCCATGAATATCACAAACAGGATTGGTGACAAAGCGCAGCCCTGGCGGAGACCAACTCCCACATGGAACAAACTCGACTTCATGCCAGGGACCCAGATACGGCTCTTTCTTTGGACGTACAGGGATTGGATCGCCCTAAGAAGGGACCCCCCCACCCCCCACAGTCTCTCCCGGGGGGCCCGATCATACGCCTTCTCGTAGGATCTTCCAGATCCACAAAACACTGGATGGGCATACTCCCAGGCCCCCTCCAGGATCCTTGTGAGAGTAAAGTTCTGGTCCGTTGTTCCACGGCCAGGACGGAACCCACATTGTTCCTCTTCAATTCGAGGTTCGACAATCGGCTGAACCCTCCTCAGCACCTTGGAGTAAACTTTACCATGGAGGCTGAGAAGTAATTAAATATGAAATAAAATCTATTCAATATTTCTTTTTTATTTAAATCATCTTACACAGAAACCTTTAATGGCTGATTTAAAATAGTTTTAGGGAGCATTAAATAAAATAAAAGAGAGCCTGGAATGCTAAAAATCAAAACATAACTTTAAATACCTCAAAGTGGTCTGATTCGTTCTCATCATCTAAATGAATCTTCTCCTGGAAGAGTGACAGCGGGTCACGGATGAAGAGATGCGCGATGTGCTGCGCCAGCAGTTTGTCAATGCCTGTAACAGTGCAGTACAGCACGCTTTGAGTCTGTGACACACTGTCTGCTGCTGCCTGCTCTAATGATCATCAGTGTGTGTTTACCTGCATCAAGCAGCTGTTTGTTGATGTCTTCATCAATAGTCAGCTCAATGTCATTATATTTCTCACCGCAGCAGGACAGGTAGCTGTCAATCGAATCATACCGCGACTTGTTGATTTGGAACTTATTGTTTTTCAGTGGCTGCAGAGAAATGGATAAACAGCTATAACATAAAAAAACCATAGTGTATTATGTAATTAAAATGTATAATTTGAGATAAAGCACATGGGCAGTTGACGTTACATGTCAGAGCATTTTAAAAAGCATTTTTAGCATTATTTTGTATTTATTACCCATGTAATTAAGTTCTCAAAGTAAATGAGAGACTAAATGGAAAAGGGTGATTAGAACAGGTGAAAAACTTTAATGAAATGGAGACAGGTTACGACACCTAAATACATTTTTCCTGGCCACTTAAACCTGCTGGTTTTAAATTAGGAACAAATGATGTCATTAGCCAGGAATAGAAATAGATAACATCCTTATCAAGTATAGACCAATAATTAAGCAAGTCTATGTCAATGACGGAAGTGGTGTCAAAAATGTCAGGCGCAAACAGTAAACCAAACCTGTAGTTAGCTGATCCAACAGTCCATAAAAAATTGGCTGTTACCTTTTAAATTGTGTCGTTGATCTAAATAAAATGTCGTGCTGCGCTGTTGGCTGTCAAAATCACAATGGCAAAAACCGAGGGCTTCACTTTTATCGACAGAGCTGACTGGACTGAGGCGATCATTCCCAACACAAGACTTCTCAGAGAACATTTTATTACAGGAATGTTATTAACTCATAGCATTATAATATAATAGTATAGCGAAGAATATTTCTGTATTTATTATGGCTTTGTGTAATATTTTTGTTTATAACTAGCTGTTTTACTAGCAATAGTGTCCCCACACCTAGCTAGCTTTGAACCTGAAGCCTATTTTATATGATATTTTAGTGATATATAGAAGACAGGGTTTCTGCATGGTTTAGTCAGTCAAATTTAAGACTTTTTAAGACCTTTTTATGACCATTATGATTTAAATTTATGACCTACACGAATTACGAAAAATAACTTCAGACATTAAAATTCCTTTCAAAAGTCTTTTTTTTTATTGACTTTCATTGAAAGTACAAGTTTTATTATTTAAAGGTTCCAATTTCAGGAGTAACAAACTGAAGGCTTCCTTTACTTGAGTATCAAGAACATAGGAACAACACTTAACAACTGTAAATTGTAACATTGTAAATGAACAATTATTTTATGGCATTACTTTCCAAAATAACAAGTCAGTCAGTCAGTGTCTGTCTGTCTGTCTACATTTTTCTCAGATCTGCCCCTTTAAGGGTGATCTCCTCCTCAACCTTTTTCAGCTCAGCCAATTTCTCCTTGCTTGCCCGCCTGAGGGCGTTTGATTTTGAAAGGAGCTGGGCCATCTTTGACCCTGATTTGCTCTCCGCTTCCTCTGCCAGCATGTCGGCCTCTCTGGCGAGACAGGTGGAAACCTCTTGAACAGTGGTTTTCTTTCTCTTAAGGTCGGTCAAATACTCTTCTGCCAGCTTTCTTTTCTGTGTCCGTGCTTCACTCTCCTTCCTTGCACGCTGCTGATCAAGGAAAATGCGGTACCTTGACCTGGCTGCACCCACCGATACCAGCAGTTCTTTTGTGAGGGGAACTTTGGTCACCCCACCATGCAAACGACATACATACATACAGTTCAGTTCGGAGTTCGCGCGGGTTTCTGAAAGTCCTTCCGACAAGTCTGTTTGATGCACTGCCGCATGGACCTTGTAGTTCTGGAACGCTGTGATACTACCCAGATTCCTCAGACAGAACTACAACAGGCTAAACGAATGAATGCCGCTGCCAGCGCATTTTCGGGGGGGAAAGGCGATGATGAATGAACGGGCATATCATCAATTTAAGACGTGGCTAAATGAAATTTATGAACTTGTATGGAAAATCCGGTCGTTTTTATGACTTTTATGGCCTAAAATTCTTTTTGTTAAATTTAAGACGTTTTATGACTTTTTATGACTCCGCAGAAACCCTGGAAGTGCTAACTAGCGCAAGCCGTCTTATCTGTGTAATCTA
Source organism: Moxostoma hubbsi (assembly GCA_032164185.1). NCBI lineage: Eukaryota > Metazoa > Chordata > Actinopteri > Cypriniformes > Catostomidae > Moxostoma > Moxostoma hubbsi. The sequence continues at coordinate 5,194,102 of JAVLUX010000083.1, read as the reverse complement.
AGGCCACGTCCACACTAATGCTTTTTTGATTGATCTGATTTTCTACGTTTTGGCCTTCCGTCCACACTGATATGGTATTTTTGACAGCAAAAACTGAGCTTTTCAAAAACATCATCTTTGCGTTGTAGTTTGAAGACGGGAAGACGGAGACATCTGAAAACTATGACGTATTTGCAGTCATGTGATCCATTCAACCAAAAACAATCAAGATGGTGGGGCCCACCTTTTAGCAGGCTTATTGTGCCTGTTATTCGCTTTGAGAGCATTGTTAAGGATAAATGTTACTTTGTACAACCTTCACAATGCATTCCTTCAAAGAAGACGGAAGTTTACTCTGAATTGCTGTCCTGTAACAAAACACAAGAACGATTGCGTTTCAGCCCGTACATGGGACAGCGATTTTTATTTTTTTAATTTTTTTATTTATTTATTTTTTTTACATGCGCAGAAAGTGGATTTAAGTGTTTTCATACATTTTAGTGTGGACGAGCAACTTTTGGAAAACTCCTGAATACGGCAGTGTGGATGGAGAACGTAAACGAAAATGCCATTTTCAAATGTATCCAGATTAATGTAGACATAGCCTAACACAATCATTTGTGGATTTCTGCAAACACTTACTGCGTAATGTTTGTAAACAATTAGTCTATTGTGAGGACACAACATATAGTTACATGACTAGATCACTTCCACCTATAATCAACGAAACGGTCTACACTTCAAGCACCCGATGCGTAAAATCCCACAATCAGTTGATGGATGCCATGTTCTTACTTTTTTCGTGCTGGTCAACTACTCTATTTTACTCCGTTTGTCTCAATTTATTTACTATGGAAGTTTATTAATTTTATTAAATAGGTGTAATAACCATAAACAAAGACTAAGATGGTTCACTATTAACATAGTTATGTCATTGTTGTGCTATCAAGTCAGTAAAAACTCGAGCCGGATCTGAGAGAGGTTTACAAATTTCCTTGCAGATGCAGTTCTCACCTCTAGTCCCCTCTCCTCTCGAGTTCTGTCATCCACAGAGGCAGAGATCACACACCAGCGGCAGTCGTTGTCTGATACGAAGCCACGATAAAAGGGTGAAGCAGCACTGAGAGCCATCTACATAAACAAACATCATCACTGAGAAATCAGGGAATGGAGACGATCTTCAATTCAGAAATGTCCTATTTCTGGGAAACACTGATGAAAGATGAAGTACTAAACACACTCAACACACTGTACTAAAGACAGAAACATACTCTACACAAGTACGTGAATGCAGATGCAAGAACTTGGCCACAGCATTGCCAATGCGCAGTCCGGCTGAACATACTTAACATGCATTCCTCCTCTTCTGTGGCGGGAACAAACCTTAGTCCTAAAGAGGGCGATTGAGTTACCTTCTAATGTCTGTGCAATTTATTATTCAGGTAAGTCCCTATAAAATATATTGACTTTAACCTGGTTGTTCAGCAATATTCTCTTCAAACTGTTGCCCTGCCATAACAGTAGTTTAAAGCAGACAGTTCACACTTATCTCGCAATAGCGCCCCTTGTGGCAACATGGAGAAAAAACATGTAGTTCTGTTGTATTACGAATGAAGCTTGCATTGCAAGATGTGTCTGCATTTACATAATAGACTTTATTCAAAGCAGCGCCATCTTTGATTTTTGATGGGAATGAGATCAAGGCTGTGAGGGACAGATGTACAGTCTCGTCAATGGGCTTGTACTGCAGTTTAAATAGTTTTTGGTTCATTCCGTGGACAAAATAATGAAAAAACATCTTTCCAAAAATATTCAGTAGACAAAAAAAAACTCAAGACAACATGAGTTGTGGAAAATCATATGTGATCTAGGAGCTTTTTAAAGGTTTATACCGTAGGTGCCATTGAAGAGATGGTAAGTCTATCCCTCACAGCCTCGTTGTCATTCCCATTGAAAATAAAAAGCGCTAGCGTGAATAAGGTCTATTGCGTAGAGCAGTGGTTCCCAACCCTGTTCCTTGAGGCCCCCCCAACACTGAACATTTTGTATATCTCCCTTTTCTGACACACCCATTTCAGGTCTTGGAGTCTCCACTAACAAGCTGATGAGTTCAATCAGGTGTGTTTGATTAAGGAAATATCCAAAATGTGTAGTTTGGGGGCTCTCCCATACTTGGGAGGGACTCCCAGTGCAGTAGTAAGGAATTATCCAAAGCAACTTATAAATGAGATTTTTTTTTTGTGCTTGGCAAGTGTTGATATTGGTTCCTGTTTGAAATATTACATTGATAGCGAACTCTGCTAAAAGACAGCTTTTGATGTTGTCTTACCACTATAGGACAGAATGTGGCTAGCTGATCGTAGAGGTATCGCGCCTCGTTGATACTGCATGCCTGGAATGTTACCTGCAGCGAGAGAGTACAACTGTCGTTTATTGTCAACGTAACTCAAATATTCCTCATGCAAATCAACAAAAGTCAACAATCTTCAGGTTTCTGGGAGTAAAAGAGACAAGTTTACCTGCAAGCAACAGTTTCCCATGCCAAAACCCATGGCATCCATGTAGATGTGATCGGGCAGGGCCGCCCGTGCAGCCTCGCCATCATCTTCTGGGAATGTCTCTAAAAATGGTGAAGGGGTGTTTCTATCTTTGTAAACTGTTAAGGAAAATCAATGAGATTGATTGAGAATCAATGCAAAACATGGTGAGAATCATACTATGATCTTTGGTACTTTTTTGCTCAAGTAAACCTTGTCATCACAATAAATTAAACAATTTGACATTGCACAGTGTGTCCTATTTAGGTGTGACACAATAAATTGACAAGCCATGAAGTCTCATTGGTCTAAAAACCCTCTCTAAACATCAGAGCACAAGAGTAAGGTCCTGGAAGTTAAAAACAAAGTCCCATAGAGAAATGGATTTTTAACAAATATATACACTTTTCAAGACAGGCCTACCTTGAGCTCTAAAGCGGTTTAGTATTTACATATGAGCTGTATGCCTCACTGACCACATTTACATGCACTTAAGAAAATGGTTTATTCCAAGGTTTTTTGCAGAAGGGGCTTTCTGAAACTTCATGTAAACAAGAATGCAGATTTCCTTATGCCACTAAAGGGATTAAGAGGAAGCATTTCAACACCATGTAAACGCAAACACACTGTAAACTATACCCATTTAAACACACCAATGTAAAATATCAATGGCTCCTCACGTATTATACACTCATACATAAAGGGAATCCTGGAGTTTAACGCTGAAGGGGAATCCCCACTATTGAAGTGCAATTCCAATACAGGTCACCATGCAAAGTTAAGAAAACATGTATACGGGAGTAAAGAGTAAGTCTCTTATACAGTGCATGTAAACTGGAATGCTGCTTTCTTGCAATAAGCCATTTTCTGGTGTCCATGTAATCACTGTAACCTCGATTTTTGCTTTTTGCTTTTTTAAAGAAAAAGATGGATGAGTTGAAATACATATTTGTGGTAATCAATATGCTGTCGTTTGAGCTTTACTTATTTTGAACCCAGAATACACTGATCAGCCACAACATTAAAACCACCTGCCTAATATTGTGTAGGTCCTCTTCGTGCCATCAAAACAGCGCCAACCCGCATCTCAGAACAGCATTCAGAGATGATATTCTTCTCACCACAATTGTACAGAGTGGTTATCTGAGTTACTGTAGACTTTGTCAGTTCAAACCAGTCTGGCCATTCTCTGTTGACCTCTCTTATCACCATGACATTTCCATCCACAGAACTGCTGCTCACTGGATGTTTTTTTATTTTTGGCACCAGTAAATCCTAGAGACTGTTGTGTGTGAAAATCCCAGAAGATCAGCAGTTACAGAAATACTCAAACCAGCCTGTCTGACACCAACAATCATCCATGCCATTATCTAATCAGCCAATCGTGTGACAGCAGTGCATAAAATCATGCAGATACGGGTCAGGAGCTTCGGTTAATGTTCACATCAACCATCAGAATGGGGAAAAATGTGATCTCAGTGATTTTGACCGTGGCATGATAGTTGGTGTCTGATGGGCTGGTTTGAGTATTTCTGTAACTGCTGATCTTCTGGGATTTTAACACACAACAGTCTCTAGAATTTACT